>LR990295.1:17266980-18466980 GCA_905147355.2 Apotomis turbidana | reverse complement strand
ATAAATATTAAGGGACAATCATACACAAATCGACCTAGTCCCAAACTAAGCAAAGCTTGTACTATGGGTACTAGACGACGATATACATAATATATAAATAACATCCATGACCCGAGAACAAATATTTTGCACAAATATTTGCCCCGGCCGGGATTCGAACCCGAGACCGCCGACTCAGTAGGCAGGTGTCTACCAACCGAGCCAAACGCGTCGTCGCGTGTGTTATATACTGAGAAAATTGTAATTATATATTTATTTATTCTCCTAGCAGGGCAGGTAACCCAAGGAGTCTTAATACAGGGACGGTATTAAGACTCCTTCTTCACTGAAAGAGAGGCCATTTCATAAAATTTCATAAAATTATGCTTAATTATTATTATAATTTAATTTATTTAACTTTAAACAATAACATTTAACAATGTAATATTACTCGCCAAACTGTGACGTTTAATGGCGAGAGGAAAATAATATGGTATTTAAAAAATCCAAATATTAAAATTTTACTTTTAAATTGTTGTGTATAAAATATAATGTGGAATTAATTGTAATGTAATGTATAAACTATAAATAAATGGCTATTCTATTCTATTCTATATATGTCCGTAACGAGCAAACCGAGTGAGCGAGACACACGTACCGCGCACCGCTGCCACTCGCCACTAAGACCGAAGTGACCTTAGGCGGGTGGGTCGTGAAAGTGTTGCTTGTTAAAAATGTTCAGTATATCTTGCTGTATCGGTGAGAGTTCTTAGACAGCTAATGTAGATAATAAAACGTCTATTCCACATATTACAACTTTACAGATAATATCAAATATAAAAGGAAAACTATTTAATGGGTTTATTATAATAACATTAAAAACCAAACTAATATTATAGAACATTATCTCAAACATGCAATGACATGACGTCATAACGTGCGTTAGACAGGCGGGCGGAACAACTCGTGAGAACTGTAAAGGAATTTCATACAAAATTGAAGGTCAAAGCCGTGAAGTATGTTTTAAACATGGCGGAATTATATTAGCTACCTATCTCTTTCTTTGCTTACTGTGAGAGAGTGACGGGCTATGCTATGTCACGCGTCAGGATCGTAGGTAGTTATGCTAGAGGGCAGGGCCGCTGTATGCCCAAGACTGGGCACTGTAGTTAACAGATTAAGAATGGTACGTAAATTTATATGAGCACAGCTTACCTTATGACAAGCTACAAGGATCAGTATACTGTAGACAATGGAAGATTATATTACTAGTGAGTTAAATATCTCCAAAATAATGTCTCCTATGCCAACCATCTCCACAAAAAATGTCTCCATAAAAATCATTATATGTACGTGGACATACACAATCAGTGCCTGGAACGCCTGAAAAATGCAGAATATATTATTAGGGTTTAATTTATATCCCTTCTCTAACACTTAATTTAGAAGAAGAAATGTTTGCTGATCGGCTTCTTTTTTCTTAGGGTGGAACCTCACTGCGAGCATTAGCCTGTATTATAACCAAAAATGATGTGAAAATTTCATTTTTTTTTACATTTTACAGGCGATCGCAGTGAGGCAGCGAGCCCTTAGAATTTAAATCAGATAGCGAAACTTGTTGACGTAAGTTATCATAGACTTCAAAAAGGGGTTCTCTATTCGACTGTGCACCTATTTCGTTATTTTTCTGTGTACCGAACCGACCGATCGTCGGTTTTTTCACCACTTCACCGGGCGTAAACAGTTTTAAGAAATGATTACCTTTGTACTGCGGAAAAATGATTAAAATACGAAGAAATCGAAAAATGTGGTAAACGTGATTTCTTTATAAAGGATATAGAACCAGAAATAATTAGTAAAATATTGTAATGATATTGTATCCTTACCAAATTGGCGTACGCCCCAGCAATCACCCCTCTTCTAAGGGGTACACAAAAACAACACCTTCTTAACACCGGCAGTTCAAAACGCATTTTGAAACCTTTTTTATAAAAATAATACGGAGATATTTATATGTTCTCTATATTCTATATAATATTTATTTATTGAAATAATTAATTTAATAACGCTTATGTCCCGCTAAACATATGGTTAATACTAAGTAAGTTATCTGAATTACACCGACATGATACAAATTGTCGGATGTAGGTACTACGCTGTAATGAGATAAATTCCCACGTAAAATAATATGACACAGATATCTAAAACCCGGCAAATATGCCTATATAGGTATTTTATACCATGAAAACGGTTCAAAACTATCAGACTCCCGAACATCAGCTCTAAAAGTTTTTTTCAGCTCTTAAATTCGTATAGGTACTCAGTATATCTAGGAATACAAGGATAACACGATCCGATCATAAAAAATGCTTTTTCAACACGTTTTCAACAAGTATCCTATCGTCGTAGTTTGAGAACTAGTGAAATCTACATAATTTACTGGCGATATTTGCCTATATCAATTTAAATGATTTTGCGAATTCGTAATTCCTTTCTCTATGGTTTTAGTTATAGCAGGTTATATGGAATATAAAAAAAAATATGCAACTATAAACTTAGTGTTTTGCAAATGGATCCTTGAATCAAAAATCTTACTCACCTATATGAACTAGGTACAATACCAACAAAAAAGAAACGAAAAATGTTACATATAAAATTCTATTTTCATGGGTGCCTACACTATAAGTGCTGATACTCTACTTATCGGTAGTATACTTTTACAAGAAGACTGGAAACATTTTCTTGTCATGCAGATAGTTGCACAAAGACCTTAGCGTGACTTCAAAATTATAACAAGACAGTTGCCCAGAGATCTGGGTACATTCGCGGAGCGGTTCGACCGTCAGTGTTACTACGACTTATTCATAGTATTCGCAAGTGAGGAAAAGTGAATTTCCGATCATAATTCGTCGTTGTCCGTACACCAGAATACTGACCCGGAAGTACAGCGTCACCACTATAATATCTATGAATATTTAGTACACATAACGGACCGAACCGCTCCACCGTTTTACTCAGTGTAAAACTTGATTTCTTTATATCGATCGTTCATAATCTCAAGTCCCGGCTAGCCATCTTGGCTTCGCCAGAAGGGCTTCGCCACTGGGAGGCACTATGTGGGCCTCTAGGGCCCTTGGGTGCGGAATAAGGGTCGGAGGCGCGCTGCAACGACTCTTTCTTCACTGTACTGTGAGAGAGTGACGGGCGATGCTATGTCGCGCGACAAGAGTCGCGAAGTTGTGCTAGACGGGCTGAGCAGTCTTTTTCTTTCCACCGCGAGTGAAGCTCAGCGGTGGATTTCTTTATACATTTTGAACTTGAGTTTTATAATATGCTGAGACCGCTGTCTCGTGCTGGTTGCACAGAGGCGTGTTCCAAGTGGTTGGTGTAGTGCAGCGCTGCCCGTGGTTTCTGCAGCTCGCTTCGAATCAAAAGTAGCAGGTAAGCTTGGGTTACTGAAATAATTGAAAGAAGCAGATATTATATATTAATGCTTGCGGCCCTCGCTTTGAGTTGCAAGGTTTCTTTTGTAGTTCCCTAAGGAGGGAGTTGTGGATTGGATTTGATTACCATACCATCATCATGCCCCCCTTAGGAGTTATAGCATTTAACGATGACGTATCTCTATCCGCAGTGCCATGACCGTCGACATTCTAATATTTGTGTAATAGATTCATTAATTCGTTTTTAATTCAATACAGTTGTAATTTTGGATTCGAATTATATTTTTCTTTCATCACATGCAAAAATATGAAATACCTAAACTATACAAAACGCACACCTAAAAATTAAAAAAAAAAACAAAATAGCTCTCTATTGACATTATCTATTCACTCAGCAAAAGCCAAAGATTTTAGAGTTATCAAAGGCTGCAAAGTTGAAATGATCAGACTATCCTGTAAAATAGTTACTATATATATTACTAGCTTTTGTCCGCGACTACGTCCGCGTGGAACTTGATAAAAGGGATTATTAGAAGCGCCTAAGCAAATGTAAGAGCAATTGTGCTTTTGGTATATATATATATATATAGTATGGATAGTATGGATTAGCTTTCCAAAATCGCAACCGCCACTGTAAGAAAACCAGCTTATGAAAAGTGTTCTTAAACAGCTCTAGCTAGTCTATGGTCATTATGTAAATTATTAGATATGAGCTAGATAATGAATCACACTTTGTCATAATTCTTATAGATTGTGTACAGTCGAGTTCCTGAATTTATAAGCAAATATAGGTATCCTCTCTCCACGCCATTAAGAATAGAGGCGAGTTCAACACTATGAGGCTACATAATATGAATCATGATGATGATGATGATGATGATGTCCTCCTTGACGTATCCGTCAACGGCGCATGTTTTGTTATTTAAATTTTCTTTGTCAGATTAATATTTAACGAGATATTGGGGTTCAAATTTAATATTACTCATTTTAAAGGGCTCCGAGACTTAGAAAAAATTTGAGACAAATAAATTTATGTCAATATAACACCTAATTTTTATTAATGTATTTTATGAAACATTAAAATAAGCATGTTTTGTTATTTAATCTTTCTGGCTCAGATTACCTAATATTTACCGAGATATTGAGGTTTTTTAGGTAACATGACTCAAAAACCGAAAACTGTAGGTTAGATTAGGTCTGTTTTATGACCTTGTATAGAGGAGCGAGCGAAGCATCAAAATGCTTGCTTAAAAATGGAACATCACTCAATCTAATTTAGCCTAAAAATGGCAAACATTGAAAAAAAAAATGGTTTTGAAGCCCAAAATCTCGGTAAATATCGCTCTGATAGAAAAAGTTTAAAAAATGTTTAAGTCCCAGAAACGGTCCCTCTTTAAGTCCCTTTCGTTACATAGAGAGTTATTTTTAATATTTTTATGAAACAATAGTTTATCAATTAACGTTTTGCAAAATAACTGATTTTTAAAACGATTTATTCGTGAAGTGAACATTTTTTAAATGAAATTTTGTCTTTCCATATGTTTATAATAAGGCGTCAAAGTTACTAAATGTATATTTGTCGAGTAATTATTTGTAAAATGAGCATTTTAAGGAATGACAGGTTTGTGAAATGAATCGTTTGTGAATCGTTGTTTGTTAAGTGATTATTTGTAAAAAGTTGTTTAGCAAATGATGATAAACCTAAAATTTCAGCTAGATTGTACTTACCAATTCCAACAAAAATTGTACATAAGTCGATTAGATAGTAATAGTAGGAGTAGTAGTCATGAGTGAACATGTGATGTGGATGTCTTCCTGGCAACGACAAGAGATAAATCGCCAGCCCCGCTGCTATCGTCGTTATTCCGTAGTAGTAGTAGATCCGCAGCAGCCCAGCCCTTTTCTGCAATATTACTACAAAGTTACAGATAAAATTGGTAACCAAATATTAATTGATCGAATTTAAAACAGCTATTTATGGCCCTTTTTTTGATATTTAGGACAGCGGACTAACGCCTCAGGAATCCTGAGTCAGGCGCCCCTAAAATAAGCAGACTCTGTAGTACTCGTAATTGGACAGTGAACACCACAACCGTGATATAAATTATTTTTCTCAAACATGCAATGAAATATTGTCTTTACGTTCCTTATAATAGACTCGGAAGTATCGCTTTTCGCTGCGCAACAACTACTCGAGAGGACTGTAAAGGGATTTCATACTGTTTTCAGGCCTAGGCCTGCAAAGTAACTTTTTTTTGGTTTCAACAACAAGGTCATTCACACAGCTGGCTGGTTTGACAAAAAGGTTTTGTTTTTAAAGGTTGGTTGTTAGACTAAAATGTCCTATTTGTCAATTAATAAGATGTTGTTCTTTGAAGTATATTTTTTTATTTCATTGTATGTTTGAGAAAAGCACTATATATGCCTCGTCGTGAAAACGGATTCCCGGCCTCGTATCACTATCCTCGTATATACCTACTTGGCCGGAAATCCTCATTTTCCCGGCCTCTGATGTAATGTACTATTTCAACACACTTACTCGTAAAGTGGTCCATATTAAACTGTTTTTATGGCCGTAAAGCATCCTATAAAACACGCGTGCTTTTGACTTTTCTATTACGCACTAGTGTCTTTACTTTACAGTTTTTTTTTTAAATTTCAACTAAGAGTTTTTACTTTTATATAATAAGCATTTTTTTTGTGAATAAAGTAATTGTGATGCATTAAACGCAAGAATTAAACAATTATTTTCATCAAATTATTTAATTTTGTCATGTAATTGACACTAATTTGCATCACGTATAATTAAAAATATATATATTATTATATTTTTAATATTTGGCTGTTTGACGTTTTCGTCATTGCTTTCATTTTGCACCTGCGCGCGCATAACTAATTCAACCAATGCAAGGCGTGTAAAAAATAAATTTCCGCGCCATTTTGCTTTGCATAAAATTTGTTTATTCGAGTTTATCGCTGTACTTACTTAGTTTGTGACTGATTAGATTTACAAAAATTTCGAGTTCTAGTAATGAAGAAGATTTAGATGTGGAATTGATGCATCCGGGAATACTTAATGATGCAAAAAATGCTACTGACAGCCTGTTGCCATTTAAATCTAATGAAAAGTATCCAATAGCCTATGAAAATTTTATTCATTGGAAATACAGCAAAAAAAGCCCATTTGTTCTCGGAAAACGTATTTTTAGCTTAGTATCATGAGCTAGCAAATAAATATAAGCCTACCTCGCTGTGGTCTATATCTACTCCATGTTAAAAAGCACTGTTCGGAACAAAAATGGTATTCACATATAAAACATGCCAATCTGATTGCGTTCTTGAAGAGGCGCTCAGATGGTTACACAAGTAAAAAATCTAGAGTATTGTCCTCAAAGGACATCGAAAAGTTTCTGAAAGAAGAACCGGATAGCCAGTACCTAGCAACAAAGGTCAGTTGAAATTGTTATTTTATATGTCGCAGAGTGCAAATGGTAGCGCAACACGCGGTAGATTTGAGAATTTGTCCTAATTATAGCTGTACTCCTATTTTTGATGATTTGCTATGATTCGATTTCTGTTTGATTTTAACGTATAACGCCATCTATTGTCGATTGACGGAAACGTCAAGCGGTAAGCTTGGATGTGGTCGACGCAGAACTAGAAGTTGTTGATCACGTGACCAGTTGATCACGTGACCGGTTGATCACGTGACCAGTTGGTCACATGGTAACGGAAAGTGGAAGGAGGATAAAGTTAAATCGTCATAGCGTCATTCTTGATCGAGCGCTTGAACAAAGAGCACGTATCTAGTTCTGCGGCGAATGCATCACGTTTCCATTTTAAACTTAATCTGTTTACATCAGTGTAATCCTTAAGTATTTTGGTGTGATTTTGATTCAAGTGTGTGAATATATTATCAGACGTTAAAACTTGAGTGTTATTTCGTTGCCTGCGCTATGCCTGGACCCGATGGTCATGAATCTCCAGAGGAAGACCCGACATCAGAAGTCCGGGATGAATGCCACTCCCCACGATTACCGGTAAGAATAAAAAGTGATGAAAAATTTCGCCTTATGATGGAACAACAAAATAGAAACTTCATGGCTTTGCTACAATCTCTTAACAAACCACAACCTTCAACGTCTAAAGAGATTCGATTACCTGATTTCGACCCGGAAAAACAAGATGTCGATGCCCGGGCCTGGGTATCAACTGCGGATATGTGTATCGACGACCCAGATTGCCACGGAACAGCCTTGATGATGGCTTTGAGCCGCGCTCTCAAGAAACAGGCATCTACCTGGCTTTCTACGGTAGCTTACCCTGGAATGAAATGGAGCGATTTCAAGCAACTATTTATTACAAGGTACGACTCTTCCGAAACAGTCGCGTCATTTTTAATTAACCTCGATACTAAAAAACCCGACGACAAAGAATGCCTTGCTTCTTACGCGTCTAGTGTGATGTCTTCAATTATGTCAAGGTGGAATGGGTTGACCACTGAGCAAATTGCCATTGCCACGGTTTTATCACACATCTCCCGTTTTGAGCCACGTGTTCAACGGTTGTCATTCACATCAGAAATCAATACACGAAGCCAGTTGCAACAGGAGCTCAAGGCGGTATCGTTTATGAAGAGGAAGCTGCCGTCAAACACCGATAATGATGAACCCGATAGTAAGAAGCCTCGTACGGGGAATTTTAACAGCGGCATCAAGTGTTACTACTGCGGCAAATTAGGCCACAAGTCTACACAATGTTTTTCGAGAAGAGAAATGATCCTGAACGACAGCCGATTCAAGAACGATAGCCGAAACAAGACCGACGTCAAGACCAAGGATGGGACTGCGGGAAAACCTGTCACCTGTTTCGCCTGTCGTGGACAAGGCCATTATGCAAGTGACTGTCCGAAGAAGAGCAGCCCAGAGGGAACCAGCGGTGAAGACAACGCCTCGAAGAAAAAACGAGTGGACCTGTGCACCGTGAGCAACCCCGCGGGACTTCTACGACATGCCGGTGAGCAATTAACATTCTATTATGATTCGGGAGCGGAATGCTCGCTAGTTAAAGAATCTGTTGCCTGTAGACTTAGTGGAAAACGATTTTCCGATGTTGTGACTATGACGGGCATTGGACAGACCTCTGTGAACTCCACCACGCAAATATTGACTGTAGTAGAGATCAATGACATATTCTTGGAAATCCTTTTCCATGTGTTGCCAGATTCGTATCTACGTCATGATATTATGATTGGTCGCGAAGTTTTAGCCCAGGGTCTAACGATCCACATGACTTCTGATAGATTGCAGTTTGTCAAATTGAAAGTGATAGAGTCTTGTTCTCTTCCAACGCCAAGCACCATTGACTTTGATACGATAAATACCGACGTCCCCTCCGACCAGAGAGAATTATTGATTGAGACTTTACGATGCTATGAGACCTCGTTTACTACAGGTGTACCAACTATTCGAGCCGATACTGAACCTATGCAGATTCGTCTTAAAGACCCTCACAAAACCGTCAACCGTCGCCCCTACCGATTGAGTCCCGAAGAGAGGCAGATCGTTCGTAGTAAAACAGACGAGTTACTCAAAGCTGGCATCATCAGGCCTAGCTCCTCACCATTTGCCAGTCCCATACTTCTCGTTAAGAAAAAGGATGGCTCTGACAGAATGTGTGTGGACTACCGCGAATTGAATGACAATACAATACCGGATAGATTCCCATTACCCCTGATATCTGATCAGATAGCGAAATTACATGGCGGGCACTTTTTCACCATCTTAGATATGGCTTCAGGATTTCACCAGATCCCCATCCATCTCGACTCAATTGAGCGTACAGCCTTTGTCACGCCTGAATCACAATTTGAATACCTCGCTATGCCTTTTGGCCTAAGGAATGCACCTTCGGTATTTCAGCGTGCCATTATAAAAGCATTAGGTGACTTAGTTAACACTTTTGTTGTCGTCTACATGGACGACGTCTTAATTGTCGCAGATAGTGTAGATCAGGCTCTTGAACGACTTAAGGTAGTTCTAAAAGTATTAACTGAAAAAGGATTTTCTCTAAACATCAAGAAATGTGCATTCCTGAAACAAAAGGTAGAGTACTTGGGGTTCGAGGTTAGCCAGGGTGAAGTTCGTCCAAATCCGCGCAAAATCGAGGCATTGACCGCTTTGCCGCCTCCGGAAACGGTAAGACAACTTCGGCAATTTATCGGCCTCGCTTCCTACTTCCGACAATTTGTACCACAGTTCTCGCAAATTATGGCGCCTTTGTATGCGCTTACGGCTGGTAATGGTAAGTTAAGGTGGCTGGCGGAACATGAAGCCATAAGGCAGAGAATCATAACAAGCCTTATGCACGAGCAAGCTCTTATGATTTTCGACCCTGACTTGGAAGTAGAGCTGCATACAGATGCGAGCGCCATTGGGTATGGCGCAGTTCTAATGCAGAAAAAGGCTGGTAAGTTGCACGCAATTGCCTATTTCAGCAAACGCACGACAACTGCGGAGTCAAAATACCACTCGTATGAGTTGGAGACACTTGCAGTTGTCAACGCAGTAAAGCACTTCAGGCACTATTTGCATGGTCGCAAATTCTTGGTTGTCACGGACTGTAGCTCTCTTCGAGCTACTCGGAAAAAGCTCGACCTGACTCCGCGAGTCCACAGGTGGTGGGCGTTTCTCCAAAGCTTCGATTTTGATATCACCCATGTTGATGGTAAGCGAATGTCTCACGCAGACTTTTTCTCTAGAAATCCCTTGCCTGATGAACCTGCTGAAGCTGACAACGTAGACAGAGTAGAACCAAAACGGATCGACTTTACGGAATTATCGGACAACTGGCTCCTAGCTGAACAACAACAGGATGCCGAGCTAAGTAAGTTGATAACCGCGCTGCAAGAAAACAACCTTCCTGACGATGTGGCAAATACGTACGAGATAAGATCCCGTATTCTCCATCGTAAAATACAACGACAAGGTAGGACACGTTCATTGCCAATTATACCACGCTCGCTTCGCTGGTCTGTCATCAACAATGTACACGAAAGTCTAATGCATTTGGGTTGGCAAAAAACGCTGGAAAAAGTCTTCGAACTGTACTGGTTCGAAAACATGTGCAAGTACGTAAAAAGGTTCGTAGAAAATTGCGTAACATGCAAGGTCTCAAAGTCTCACTCGGGCAAAGTACAGGCGGCAATGCATCCAGTCCCAAAAATTGGGATCCCTTGGCACACTGTACATATCGACGCTACCGGGAAATTAAGCGGCAAGAACGACAAGAAAGAGTACGTATTTGTGTTAATAGACGCCTTTACTAAGTATGTGTTGCTCCACCACACGCTGCACATAGACACGACTAGCAGTATAAAAGCACTTAATGCTAGTGTGGCCTTATTTGGGGCACCATCTCGGGTCATAGCGGATCAGGGACGATGTTTCGCAAGTAAAGAATTCAAAGAGTATTGCGACAAAAACAACATCAAATTACATCTGATTGCCACGGGCAGTGCCAGAGCAAATGGCCAAGTAGAACGCGTGATGAGCACTCTCAAAAATATGCTAACAGCAGCCGAGGCAACTAATCGCTCCTGGCAGGATGCTTTACCAGATATACAACTCGCCATAAATTGCACCCACAACCGTGTCACGAAATGTAGTCCATTAGAACTGCTGATAGGTAAGGTTGCAAGACCTTTGTCTCTTATGTACGCGGGCGATGCGCAGCTTGAAGTTGACATAGATCAGATTAGGACCCAAGCGATGGAAAATATAGGGAAGGTAGCTACATATGATAAGACCCGATTTGATAACCCAAAGGCAAAAATAATTCCGTTTGTGGTAGGAGACTTTGTCTTACTCAAAAACGAAGAGCGGAACCAAACAAAGCTCGACCCGAAATACAAGGGACCCTTTAAAATCATCGAAGTTGTAGAAGGCGATCGTTATATCCTCAAAGCCCTTAACTCCAATAGGACTTACAAGTACGCACATGACAGACTACGAAAAATGCCCGATAGCAGTCTTCAAGACGAGGACCTCGATAACATTGACAATTTTGACAACACGACACAAGAAAACCCTTTGTCTTAAACTGACTTTACCGACAACTTTTAACTAATATGACATGACTTATCATATCGGACGCGTGAGTGTAGCAGTGACTGTCGGTCGCCCTTTGAGGTTGTCCATGGAGTCTCTTAAGTGAGACTATCGGTCGCCTCTAGGGGTTGTCCATGGAGTCTCTTCTGTGTGTGAAACTGTCGGTCGCCCTTTGAGGTTGTCCATGGGGTCTCTTAAGTGAGACCATCGGTCGCCTCCAGGGGTTGTCCAGTAATGGCCAGATGGAGGCAAATGTCGGTCGTCCTTGGGGGTTGGCCAAGAGGCCGTCCATTTGAGGCGACCATCGGTCTAAGGATTGTCCAGAATTATTATGATGAATGTCGGTCGCCTTTGGGCAAGGTCCGTTAGTTCGAAAGTGGCGATCACGGAACTTACCTAAAGGTTGTCCTGTTTTTCTGTTATGACGGAATTTGAGTATTTTGCGTTTGTTAGAGCACATTTCGCTTTTAATTTAAGTGTCTCAGATTTGTGATTGTATAAAGGTTAATTATAAAGATGTACATTTGGAACACGGTCAACTTAACATCATCACTTAATCATACCTACTTTATAGGGTCAGTATGGCCGAGATTGTAAACATTTACTGTTGCAAGTTTATTTTTCTTTACAGGTACGCGTACGTCACACGAGGACGTGTGAGATGTCAAGATGGCCGTGTCGCAGAGTGCAAATGGTAGCGCAACACGCGGTAGATTTGAGAATTTGTCCTAATTATAGCTGTACTCCTATTTTTGATGATTTGCTATGATTCGATTTCTGTTTGATTTTAACGTATAACGCCATCTATTGTCGATTGACGGAAACGTCAAGCGGTAAGCTTGGATGTGGTCGACGCAGAACTAGAAGTTGTTGATCACGTGACCAGTTGATCACGTGACCGGTTGATCACGTGACCAGTTGGTCACATGGTAACGGAAAGTGGAAGGAGGATAAAGTTAAATCGTCATAGCGTCATTCTTGATCGAGCGCTTGAACAAAGAGCACGTATCTAGTTCTGCGGCGAATGCATCACGTTTCCATTTTAAACTTAATCTGTTTACATCAGTGTAATCCTTAAGTATTTTGGTGTGATTTTGATTCAAGTGTGTGAATATATTATCAGACGTTAAAACTTGAGTGTTATTTCGTTGCCTGCGCTATGCCTGGACCCGATGGTCATGAATCTCCAGAGGAAGACCCGACATATATAAATACCTACGAAATTTCTGTATACTGATTGTAAAAGACTGTATTATAAAAAATTAAAACGACTACTCATGAGGCTACTCATCTACTCAACTATTTTATTATATGTTTTATATCTATGTAGGTAAGTGTGTATGTATTATTTGGCAGCCATATCAAACTTAAACGACTAGACTGATTTCAAATATTTTTGTTACAAAAGTAACTGGACATCCGCCCAGACATGCTTCATTTGCAGGCAGTAGTAACTAAATATGTATTTTATTTACTTTCAGGTCTCGTTAATATTCGGTATTACTGGAGCATGTAGACGTCAGGAACTGAGTAATATTGCTACAAAAGACATAGAAAATCACGGCAAAATGCTGTTAGTAAAAATTACTAACACTAAAAACAAAATACCACGATCATTCACAATTCACATTCATAGTTATTTATTTGGCATCACGAGTACATACGGTTCATTAATTTGGAACCTGTGTAATTCAGAGGATAATAATAGTACATTATGATACAAGTGTGCTAAGTTGGTCATTACAGTCGAGGCGGATTTGCAGCCCGAGCCGTAGGCGAGGGCGTAATAGAGCCGAGAGTGTAATGACCAAATGCACACGAGTATGAACCGTATGTACTCGTAATGCCAAAATTAAATTACGCTTACCATATGAGCGCCAACTAGCAGCATAACCACGAATCCAATTTCAATGCAATACAAGACAATTGGCAACCATTTTGCGACACTGAAATTAGCTCCTCGATATAGTGACATCTTAGGCTCGGTCCAGTCCTGGTCATACTGTAGTTCCACCCAGATATACAGGATCGCAAAAGCCTGGGAAAAATTATATCAACATTTCAGCACGTTATTCATTCTGTATGTCGCACCCCTAGCACATCATGCCGCGACTTCACTTGTCGCGCGACCCAGCATTACCCATCTTTATCGCACGGCATTGAAAAGAAAGTGACAGGTAGTATATATGTCTCGGGACAAAGAGTCACGTTTGACAGTTATGCTAGATCACGAGACAGTGGTGTACCTTTGGGATTCGTGCGCGGAGCCGAAGCCAACGTGCAGAGGTCCTTTCGACAATTTAAGTAATGAAATGTTAGGTGTGCACTGAGCGATTGCTTTTCGTGCCCGTGTCATGGGATGCACACAGGGACAGCAACCGCTAGATGCTAGAACTGTTGATTGATCTAAGGAATCTAAATACATATTGGGCTATGGGGATCAAACGGAGGACTGTCTCTTTATTATTATTATAATATTTATAATCCACCGAGAGGTTGTGTGTGGTATTACATCGTAGTTTCAAAATTACATCTGAAACTGACTGCTTAGCTTCGAACCGTTTCATTAATGAGTTGGATTTTATGTAAGAGTATATATAAGATTCTCAGAGTACAACAAATGTCAAACATTATTTGCACTCAGTTATAGGTACTACTTTTGATAGTAATCTTACGTAACATGGGTGGTAGGTAAACGAGGAATTACAAACGAGTGTCTATTAGAAGCCCGAAGCCGAAGGCGAGGGCTTTAATGACACGAGTTTGGAATTCCGTTACACCAGAATCACGTACGACGTTTTTCATCACACTTCGGAGGAAATAAAACGAATGTAATAAATAGTAGCCAATACCAAAATTACTTACCGCCCTAGGGCGTAATATACGGCTTACCGCCCGGTTTTCTAGCATGTAAACACATAGGGTGATAAAAAATTACTTACCGCCCTAGGGCGTAATTTACTACTTACCGGCCGGTTTTCTAGCATGTAAACCCTTGTTTACGAGCAAGTGTGATGAAAAACACTGTTACTAATCAAATAACAAATAAAAACACTTACCAAGCTCAAATATCCTAGTACAATGACACCCCGACGCAAAGGCAAGCAGCCGCAGCACCTCGTAAATACTGGGATTTCTAAACGCATCTTCAAAAAATAATTAATATTTCATAAAAAATAATTATCATGAGCTTCGCTCTAGAAGCTCTCAAGAATGATAGCAGTGGCAAGCTTATGTACCTTTAGCTACGTTAAGTACCTATAGGTATGTTTGTTTATAGCCGACCCGCGTAGAAGGAATATTTAAAACAAACAATATAAAACACAACACTTGTTTTTCAGCTGATAGATCCGAACTGAGGTCATGAAAGGAAGACTGGACCACTGGCCACTTATTAGTAATTACCTTATCTACTGACACTGACACGCAGAGGGAATTGGACTTCCCGAAGATAAACTGTTGACGCATTTAGTTCAGATTATTTTACAGACAACACATGTTTATTTTGTTTGATGTTTGTCTCATGAATACCAATATCTTACTCAGAATTCTCATAATAAGTTGAGATAAGTTGTCATAATAATAAAGTATTCTATCTCTTACAATACTGTAAACATAATTTTAATTATGTTTCCGTAATATTTGTTTCTAGTTACCTGCCCATATATGTAGATCTTATAATATTTATCATTTGACTGACTGAGCGTCGCAAAAGAGAGTATAATATTTACTCGTGTAATTTTGTGAGCCGCAGGACTAGAATATCTTTCCGCGACTTCATTTGTCGACTTAGCGCCACCTGTCTTGCTCGCACGGTATTGAAATTAAAGTGACAGATAGCATTTGTCGCGCGACAAAGAGTCGCGTGTCACAGTTAATGCTAGACGTACAGGTACGTCGATATTTAAAGATATAATTTTTTGTACATTAAGTTTCTCTCTTTTTAACCCTAAACTTGGCAGTGTATCTTATAATGCACATTGTAAAGTAAAAAAATCTACCGGTCAGTAACGATCGATTTATATTTTCTGTTAAGTATTAAATCGAAGCATGATGTGCATACTTACTACCAAAAAAAATATTTTTGTGCTCTGGCAACAAATTTTGACCAGTAGCTCGCCTGATGGCAGACCATACGCGTGCGACTATGAAGCTCAAGGTAAAAAAAAAAAAAAAAAATTATATTGACTTGGTAAATAGAAAATCACTTTAACTTATTGCCGAATAGTTGAACTGACGATTTTAAACTAAAATTAATAGAAAACACTCATTTTCCAAGTAAAATATTAGCATATTTTGGGTGTATCTTTTAATGCACACTGCCAGCTTATTAGTAATTTTACTATTAGTGCAGTCATTGAAGCATTATTGCTCCGAATTTTTTTACTGTGAACCGAATTGCATACAATTTTGGGATTAGGTTCATCTTACCCTTAACTTCAAAAGTGAAAATGATTTGAACTCCGCAACCACCCTGGGGATGGTTGCCACCCCTTCTCGGGGGTGAATTTTTTTTTTTTCAAAATAACCTCGGATATCGATAGAAAGCCTAATTTTAAGCAAAAAATCAACCATAAAGTTTTTCAAAAAATCCAATACTTTTCAAGTTATTGGCAATTGAAAATTCACAATTTTTTCACGTTTTTCATCGGTTTATTGCAAATATCTCCAAAAATATACGTTTTATCGAAAATTTTATAAATAACAAAATTGTAGCAAAGTTGTCAAAGGCTTTCGACATGGTGTCGTATGACCTATTGTGGCAAAAACTCCGTGATGACACATCTGTTCCGCAAGAAATTACCGCTTTATTTGGGCACTGGTATAGTAATCAAAGAAATAGTGTAAGGTGGGCGGGCACTCTCTCTGATTCTTATGTACTGCAATGTGGGGTTAGGCAGGGGGGCCTAAGCTCGCCTAAACTGTTCAATGTGTACATGAACGGCCTCATCGAGGAGCTTAGCAGTTCTCATGTCGGATGTCATATAGAAGGGGTTTGTGTAAACAACTTAAGCTACGCAGACGACATGGTGCTGCTGAGCCCATCGATGGGGGGGTTAATAAAAATGTTACGAATTTGTGAAGCCTACGCGGCTGCACACGGGCTATTGTATAATTCTTCTAAGAGTGAAGTCATGCAATTTAAAGCAGGTAATAAAACCTACCGAATGGAACCGGTCACACTCTGTGGTTCCCCTTTAAAGAGAGTTGACAAGTTCAAGTATCTGGGCCACTGGGTGACTGAAACGATGTCAGACGTCGAGGACATAGAGCGCGAGCGCCGCGCGATGTGCGTCCGCTGTAACATGTTGGCGCGCAGATTCGCACGCTGTAGTGTAGAAGTAAAGCTAACTTTATTTAAGGCTTTTTGTCAAACCTTCTACACGTGCGCTCTGTGGACTAACTTTACACAGCGGGCGTACAGCGCGCTACGCGTTCAATACAACGATGCGTTCAGGATGATGTTCGGGCTGCCACGGTATTGCAGTGCATCGAAAATGTTCGCAGAGGCGCACACAGACTGCTTTTTTGCCATCATGAGGAAAAGGTGTGCGTCTCTCCTCAATAGAAGTCGTGGCAGCTCGAATAGTATTCTGAGCATGCTTGCCCACCGCTGGGACTCGCCGCTGTGGCAGCGTTATGTGCAGCTGCACGCGCCTGTAATACCGGCGCCCAGGCGCCTTTAATTTGATTTAGTCTTAGTTAGCTTAATTATAGTAATAATACTAACCATAGCCCTAAGTTTGTACCACTAACACTATGGATATAAAGTCCGAAATAAATGATTTGTATTTGTATTTGTATTTGTAGCAGGTAAAACAATGAACAATTTGGTTTTTTATAAAGTATTCTAAGTGCAATATTAAGCTAGATATTAAAGATCAAAGCCGTTTTTTATTATGTCTGAAATTTAATCGATGTGGTCAATGCCATCTAGCGGCGAGCAGATGCATTTTATGCATTCTAATACAAAAGGGTTTTGTAGTGCTTGAAATAAGCTTTAAAATGAGCACTATTAAAAGTCTTTTGCACGTAAAATAAGTGAGCTGTATTGAAAATAAGGGGAGAATCTAATGATTTTTCTTTTAAATCAATGGGTTTCATAAGTGCCATTTCCACCAAAATTAAAATTAATCGTATTCCGCCTAGAATTAACTTTATTATGAAGAGTTTGATAGATAGTATCAGTTTGGCTGCTTCAGGACACATATTTTTCAAAAAAGTCACGATTAAAAAAAAAAAAAATTCAAATTTTAAAAGAACCCACTTTTTTTTCATAATATCTCAAAAATTACGACAGATACATATAAAAGTGTACGGATTAAAAATTTAGGTATTTTTCTGACAAACAATTTGGTTTTTTCTTTTTTCTGTCAAACAAAAATTGACGGAGATATGATTGTTTAAAGAGCGCGTGGCAGCGCAATCACAGCCTCTCTTAAGCCCTTTAACCCTTCACCGTTTTAGAAAAAGGTTTTTTACTATATATTGCAATACAGGATGTTGTAGCTCTCTTAATTACCTTTACAATGGTTTTTTTATAAATTGTGATAGCATGAAAATTGAAGGAGTTATGGTCCAATAACTTATCATATTTTTTTTATGATGATTTTTTGCTTAAAATTAGGCCTTCAATCGATATCCGAGGTTATTTTGAAAAAAAAAAAAAAAATTCACCCCCGAGAAGGGGTGGCAACCACCCCCAGGGTGGTTGCGGAGTTCAAATCATTTTCACTTTTGAAGTTAAGGGTAAGATGAGCCTAATTCCAAAATTTCATGCAAATCGGTTCACAGTAAAAAAAATCGGAGGTAAGACCGTATTTTTCGCTTCAATGACTGCACTATATGTGCATTTTTGGATACACTGCCAGGTTGCGGTTATTATAATCGACCGGCGATTGACCTCAGTATCACCTGATGGTCAGTGACTACGGGGTCGAAGATGTAGGTCGCTGGTTCATCAACAACATCAACAACAATACACACCATGGGAGAGAGTTCCATCCGTTATAGCGATAGTAATTAGAATATAAACTTACAACATAAGGATGAAGTCGGTTCTCTTGCTTGGATGTCCGATGGTGAAATAGGGATGGTGGGATTGAATCCTGCAATTCCTACACAAAATCTCCAAAATAGATCTGATAGAAAACTGACATGCTGGTAACTTTGCGCCGATGTTTGAGGCTCTCGATGATGCCCCTAACCGGCGTAGCCGGCAGCATTACCAATGAGCTCGCGTTCTGCCCAATCCAAGGTACCCCTTTGTGTTTTTGTTAGAGCACTTTTATTAAGCTCTATAAGTAAGTAGTATCCATGAAACGGTGTGATTTGAGAAAATTTCTTAAACATTTTTGTAAAAAAGCACTAGATTCTCTTTTGCTATGTAGCAGGCAAAGTATCCTTAAAGATACAAATTTAGTTTTGTGAATACTTGGCAATGTATCCAATAAGATACATGCTATAAATATTAAAATACAAGTCAAATATTTTTTTATATATTTTTTTCGTGTATTATTATCGCTAACTAACTAAATAAAACAAGAAAAAAAAATTAAAAACGTACATCTAATTCCCTGCCAAGTATAGGGTTAAATGGCGGTATAAAACGAAAAAAAATACAACTGAAACAAACTCGGGTGGTCTTCATCTATAGCTCACAGAGCAACTTAGTATATTAGGTTTACAATAATTTAAAGAAGATCAATACCCATCACAAAACTATGAATTAATTTATTTTGATGACTACGTCAGGGGACCTATGATGGTTGCTTTTATCACGCGATAAATAAGTGACAAAGCATCCGTCATCATCATCATCATCATCATCATCAGCCCGGAGTCGTCCACTGCTGGACATAGGCCTTCCCCAGTTCGCGCCACCATACCCGGTCCTCAGCTTTCCGCATCCAACCGCTTCCCGCCACTCTTTTTAGGTCGTCGGTCCACCTGGCGGGAGGCCGTCCTACAGGGCGTGTCGTTCGTGGTCTCCACTCTAGAACTCGTCTGCCCCATCGACCATCGGCTCTACGACAAATATGCCCCGCCCACTGCCACTTCAACTTGCATATCTTAAGGACTATGTCGGTCACTTTGGTTGGTTTGGTTTTGACATAATGCGAGTGTGAGTGATAGATGCTTTGTCACTTATTTATCACGTGATAAACGCAACCATCATAGGCCCCCAGGTTTCTATACTGAGGTAAGCTTCTTGGTCTTGTTTAAGCAGTTATCACAGGGTGACACTGTCGCTCCTTGTGGGTTGCGTCACGGTCACCTCTTCTAAATGGTTGACGTAACGCAGCGTTTCTCGCGGTTTGTGGAGCTCACTTCGGATCAGTAGCAGCAGGTACACCTGAGTAACTGATGAAAAATAATCAAATTAAAGTTTGCTTGGAGTGAAACCAACGACGAATATAAAAGATAATTTGAACTCTTATAACCAGCTTGAATATTTTTATTAGGTATTTGGGAGTATTAAGGTGGTTAAAACGATATCAGTGCATGAGTGTTTATAGGTATTGTAGAGCGAGTTGCTAAGCGAAAATCATAAAAACGTAATATTTATTCATGGCCTATGATGGTTGCGTTTATCACGTAATAAATAACCACTTATTTATCACTATGATGGTTGCGTTTATCACGTGATAAATAATCACTTATTTATCACGTGATAAACGCAACCATCGTAGTTCATGAACTCGAATAAAGCATCTGTCACTCAAACTCGCATTTTGTCAAAACGTGATGACGGACGCTTTTTCACTTATTTATCGCGTGACAAAAGCAAGCAGTTGATGTTGTATAGCTACGTGCTAGCGATCACTCTATACCTACTTTCTGAATTTAAATTATGCTTACCCGTTCCAATCAATACAGTACACAAGTCGACAATGTAATAGTGAAAGAAGGAGTATCTGTAGAAGTGCGAGTCCTTGTTCAGCAAATAGACGAGGAAAATTGTCAGTGCTGCTGCAGTTGTTGTAATTTCATAATAGTAGAATAGCTGTATCAGCCTCGGCCTCCCCTAGAATATAAAACACTAGGTTAAAAGGTATCATATGGTTGCCCGGACACAGGAGCGGAGCTGTGTGAATTGGACCAATCGCATTCTTCAGATTCAAATACACGTCTATGAGTTTCGCAAAGATCAGCCTGATTGGTTCATTATCTCTGCTCTACTTCAGCCTTCGCGACAAAGCATCCGTCATGTTTTTGTTTGTTTTTACACGGTTTAAAATCATAAGATGGTACACCACAGGAATGTCCCTGACTGTACGACGAGTATTTATTCCGTGCCTATTTTAAGCTATACTAACCGTATGTGCTCCAACCAGAAGTATAAGTATAAAAACAATCTCAATGCAATACAAGAACACTAGTACCCATTTTTGGGGAAAGAAACCCACTCCACGATATAGACCCGTGGTAGGCTCCGTCCAGCTCTGCTCAAACTGAACCTCTATCCAGATAAACAGGATCGCTATAGCCTGGGAAAGATAAACACAGTTTTAGACAACAATAACGAAGTATGAGCACAACACGGACGTGAGAATCTTGGATGGACTGGTCGAAGTTGTTTTAGGAGTCATTACAATGCAGCGGCAGGGGCATCTACTGAGGACTGAGGCTAATTTCAGACACGAAATAACTAGGTGTCCGCAACTCCATCCGCGTAAAACTTCTCATTGCTGTAGTCGAGTAAAAAGTATCCTATCATTTTTGGACGTCAAACTATCCTTGTACCAAAATTGGTTAAATTTTTTCCAACAGCCGTTTCGGTGTGATAAGAGAACCAAAGAAATGTTACCAACAGAGGGCGCTATACGGCTGTGCCGCTCGTCTATCATCATGCGCCGGGCATTTAAGATTTTTCCTGAAATGATCCCTCTCCATGGAACACTGATTTGCAATACAATTTTAGATTTTTATAACATTATGGAGGTTTACTTCATATTATATGGCCGTTGACAAAAGTACTTCGAGCAGGGCGGTCGTATCAAGAATTCACGACTACAGATATGAACTAATATGACAACCTCACACAAATCCATCTACCACTACGATCCCTTACGATTACATTAAGTAGATTTCATTACACACTTACATACCTAGGACGGTGGATTCGTAAATGTACCAGCGGGCCTATGATGATTGCTATTATCACGCGATAAATAAGTGAAAAAGCATCCGTCACGTTTTGACAAAATGCAAGTGTGAGTGACAGATGCTTTGTCACTTATTTATCGCGTGATAAACGCAACCATCATAGGCCCCCAGATCGCAGTTGTTTGTATACAACCATAAATATGCCATCTGGGGCTTTACGAATTACCGCCCGTGGTTTGTTTTGTCTTGCCTTGGCCAGGAAGTGAGATTTACTACCCGCGGGTAGAGAGTACGGTCTCGGGTGAAGTAAAATATAAAACACGTCAAACTTACCAAACTCAAATATCCCAAAACAATAATGCCTCGACGCAAAGGCAGACAGCAGCAACATCTCTTAAATATAGGAATTTCCACACGCATTTTAACCAATAAATTTCAAAAAGACACTTATTATGGTTTCACTCGGGTCTTGATCTCACAAAATTTAATTACATAATAATGATATTCGTAACATAGGTATACAGTAGCATATTAAGAATTGTTATAGTAAGAGACACTACAGTCATTTCCTAACTGTTTACAGCAAATGCGAGCTGAGGTCATGAAAGGAAGAATGACAATACTGGCCGATTTAAGCGAATTAACTTATCTGCTAAGCTGCCAACGAGTCGAGAGAATTGGACTCCACGAATCAACATACCAGTGACAATATTAGTCATAAGATATATTCATGTTAAAGAGAAAGTGATATGATAAGTGAGGGTATTTTTAGGGTTCCGTAGTCAACTAGGAAACCTTATAGTTTCGCCATGTCCGTCTGTCTGTCTGTCCGTCCGCGGCTTAGCTCCGTGACCATTAGTACTAGAAAGCTGAAATTTGGTATAAGTATGTGTATGTATCACACCGACAAAACGATAAAATAAAAACTAAAAAAAAAAGTTTTTGGGGGGGGGGTGAATTTTTTTTTCGTTCCACCTTTGGGTGTGGTGTGTTGTGAATAGGTCTTTTTAAAATAATAGGGGTCTTTAAACATTATTTTTTGATAAAGTCAGCATTTTCGTAAATATTCGCTCCGAAAATAAAAAAAATAGTGTCCCCCCCTCTAACTTGTCAACCATGGGTCAAAAAATTATGGAAAAATTCATGAAAATGACGCCTTATAACTACTTTCAATGAAAACTATATTGAATAAAATCGGTCGAACCGTTTTTAAGTTATCGCAAAATTTCATAATTTTCTTTTAAATGACGTAAGTGCCGCGCGGTGTCGTTATACTTTGAACGTTACACATATTAGTTAAGTGCCATATATACTGCACTCAAACATTCCGCTAAATATGGCGCGTATAATCCATAACTTCCAGAAGGTAATAAGTAATTACAGTTACTTTGGCGTTTACGACCTTTTCATAGAGCTTGAAATCTTTCTCGTAAAGGACTCGTAAGGGTCTATTGTGAAGGATGGGCAACTACGGAACCCTACACTGAGCGTGGCCCGACATGCTCTTGGCCGGTTTTTTTCATAATGTCCGGCCATTATGATACATTTAATTTATTATAAATGGACCTACGGGGGCCTAGTGATAAATTGGGGCATTTTGTCATAATGCCGTTAATTTAGTCTCGAACCCGACCTAAAGGAACGGCTCGACCTAAGTACAGTCCGTGAACCCTCAGATTGCCATTCGGGTTTGGGTGAAAACTGAGGTGTTCTTATCTGGATCGCGTATAAGAGCGAACGAGATAGCATTCTGACAGCTCTCGCACTGTAGCTTGTTCACGATGCCAGGGCATTACGATAAATAGCTAATTTATTAAGTAAGTTTGCCAGGTAGGTACTTTTATTTAGAATAGGTTAAGTTGGTTATTGTTGTTTTCTTACTTGTTTATCGTTTAATCCATACCATCCATACTATCCATACTTTATAATATTATAAATGCGAAAGTGTGTCTGTCTGTCTGTTACCTCTTCACGCTTAAACCGCTGAATCGATTTTGATGAAATTTGGCATGGAGATAGTTTAAGATCCGAGGAAGGACATATGATAGTTCTCATCCTGGAAATTATCCCTAAAAAGATTGAAAAGTGACTAAGTAATTCATGATGACATTGATGACCCTGTAGGAAATATAATGATTAGACCAAAAGCACAATTGCTCTTACATTTGCTTAGGCGCTTTTAATAATCCCTTTTATTTATTAAGGTGATTAGGTGGATATCTATCGTGTTGTACGAGGTTGCTTCCATACTTCCAAGTTCCACGCGGACGTAGTCGCGGGCAAAAGCTAGTAACATATATATTATCTGGTGTTGACTGTGTAAGAATAAACAATCTTAATATAACATTGTCGGCATCCCTCGAATTGTGAATCAATACACGATTTTTCATTATTATTTTGAGTTAAATTAAAACCCCTTGTTTTATTAAAATTGTTAAAAAGAGGCCAATTTAATAAGATAATGATTTCATTCGTTTGCCAATTAATTAGATACAATTGCGTAATTGTTTTTCTCCCTAGTAAGTATTCTTTGATGACGTCCCTATTGACTTGACTTTGTACAACGCAAAACGGCAAAGACAAGTAAAAGTCGAAAAATATAATTAGGTACCAAATCTTTTCACAGGTGACATGTCACAAGCGAATTGTTTATTGCGATTAAGACCTGTTCCTAGAAATGGTTTCTGAACAATGGATCATAAAGAAATGGTACAGGTATCCCAATCACGCAACGTAACTTTACTTACTGCGCTGGCGCAGCGACCCGAAGTAATCTTGGCCTCCGATACGAAATGACGCCAACGCGCCCTGTTTTGAGCAATCTCCTACCTGCTTCCTGCTAGTAGAGTGAATAGATACTTTACTACGTAGCTTTATGATAAAACATAAAACTTATAATATGTAAAATATGTTGGTAGGTACCTACCTATAGTTTTCCTGGGTGTGTAGACAAATAACTGACGTATTTCAGGAATAAAGAAAACTCCAATTGGTCAACAATCTTTATAAAAATAAATTGAATTGCTAAAATCGTCCAAATTACATGTTGAACAGAGAGTATAAACTACCGTGTATGCGTGCGAGGCTCTAGGCAGCTGCCGTTCTTGCCAACCCTTACCGGCCCGGCCACGAATACGCGCGACTATCGGCACCGGTGAGCGGCAAGTCTAATCAATCATATCGATGAAGCACGCCACATGCAGCCGTGCGCGATTGCTCCTCTATTTGTTCCCACACCGCGCCGCTTCGCTTACTACCGCCCCGCTCGTCGCTAACGCATGTATGGCTCATAAACTTTCCAAGTTTTCAGTTTATAAAGGGTTGTACCCATTACCACTAGCGGGCTGGTGCACCCACACCTCACTGAGATGGTTGACGAAGCGCAGAGACTCTTGCGGTTTCTCTAGCCAGCTCCGAATCAACAATAGTAGGTATGCTTGCGTTACTAAAAATATAAAAGTTACGATTATTTAACTACTTACTAACATTTCTAATTCAGTGTTGTGCCCACCTTTGGTACACCTTCCTCTTGTGGTAAAACATGAAGTGACTATTGTTCCAGTGGAGCAATGGAGCTAATGAGCGTTTCGATAAGAATGATTAGCATATAGGCCCAATTGCAACAAGCTGCGTTAGTTATTAATGACTCATTATCATTAACGGCTAATTACGCATAATATCAAATGGTCGATACTGTCATTGATAGGCGTAATCACCTATTACTAACCTTACCTTACAAAATTCGGTTGATAAAGGATATCCAAATTTACGAATCTAATATTGAAATCCACATATTAACAATTTTGCAACATAAGCACAGAATATGATGGTGCAGTGCAATGGTATCGATTAAGTACGGGAAACGTGATCCCTTTTAAGTATACCATAATAGAGGAATTAATGTAAAATACCTAAAGCGCAGAATACGATGGCGGTGTCGATCAGGTAGAAGATCGCGTGGCTGTGGGGGTCCATGAAGGTGACAAATAGGAAAGCCGGCACTGATGCGAGCGCCGTCGTGATCCCGTAGTAGTAGTATACCAGCATTAGCCTCGGGTTTCTCTGTAACATCAACATTTATTGCAAACTAACCGACTTAGCTCACAGGATTGATGAAGCAACGGATGGCCGTTAGGGCAACAAAGTCCTGAAGTGCGACCACGAAAAGCGTGACGGATGACGTAGTGTGGATGCGATGGATGCAGTCTGCACGTGATCGCACTCTGTAGCGAGCTATAAGGGACACCAGCCTGTGGTTCAGCAATGGACATCTGTGGCTAATAGGTAGATAGATAACCATATTGTACGTATATGTATACACGACTACATATAGACGAAGAATTATGTAATCGCCAAATAAAATTTTGTGACAAACATGAAATTAGATTCTCCCACCTCGGCCACACCATTAGCAGAGCAGGAGCGCTGGCTGAAATTGCAGCTAAACTAAAACATCTAAAATGCTCAGTCAGAATGTGTAGACAGGGGGAACTAGGTGTTCAGAGGCCAACCTATAAAAAAAATCGGACAGTGTTTGAAATAAAGAGGTCCCACAGTCAGTTTCAGCAAATATCGCTAGCATAGCAATAGAGCGAGACAATGCTGCTAGCATTGTTGGAGCATATTCTCTGTTTTTGTTTGACGTCACATAACTGGTGCCTATATTAAGTTATACTAACCGTATGTGCTCCAACCAGCAGTATAAGTATAAACACAATGTCTATGGAATACAAGAATACTAGTCCCCATGGTTGGGCAAAGAAACCCACTCCCCGGTATAAAGCTATGGTAGGCTCCGTCCAACTCTGCCCGAACTGAACCTGTGCCCAGGCAAACAGGATCGATATAGCCTGAGGAAGATAATTGACATTTAGACAAAAATAGCAATTCGCGTCTCATACATTGGCGTCTGTGAAGATAGCTACTCCTACGCTACGTCGCAGTAATTAATCTCAGTTTGCGTCTGTTAACCTTGACGTCTCCTGTTCCTGTTGAATTTCATTGACACCTGCGGGTCTATGATGGTTGCGTCAGTCACTCACGATCGCATTTTGTCAAAACGTGACGGATGCTTTGTCACTTATTTACCGCGTGATAAATCAACCATCAAAGGCCCGCAGGTTTCAATGAAGTTCAACAGGAACAGGAGCCGATGAGGTTAACAGACGCAAACTGATATTGCAGGAATTGTAAATAAAAATATACATAACTAGAAGGTACTATTATCAGAGTACTTTTGCTTTAATATCATAGTCCAGTAAAAAGTTTCCCATAACCATTGAATGTTTGATTAGAAGTTGGTTTCGTCGTGATGAAAGGACAAATTAAATTTTACCAACACTGCTGCATCGCTGTTAAGGTTATTCCTGAAAAAATGACCAGTGTCCATAGAAAACTGATATTAACGAGTCATTTGAATACAACGTGTCGTGATCTTAGCGCTACGGCTAAAAACTACAACCCATTTATGGAGCTCCAACACATTTGTCGACATTGGAAAAAAAATACCACATACTAACGAAAAATATTGATTGAAATTTATAATCTAAAATAAATATTAGATAATTTATTCAGTAATTACAAAAACATCGTTGCTGAGTGGGTCACTTCAGGGCGATCAGAGCTATGATAATTAGGGTACTACGTAATTAGTGATACAATCCTACGGGACGATGAATCCTATGATAGATCCGTGTTGCGTTTATCACGTGATAAATAAATGACAAAGACGAGTATGTTGCGATAGTGACGGATGCTTGTCACTTATTTATCGAGTGATAAACACAGGCATTGGACCCGCTGGTGAATGACAAGTATAAAACAGAGTACACTTACCAAACTTAAATATCCTATAACAATTATGCCGCGACGCAGAGGCAGACAACAGCATCTTTTTAATATAGGAATTTCTAGACGCATGTTAACGCGAGATATCGAAAACAAAGTACCTAAATACTTATAAAATTATGGTTTCACTTGGCGTCTGTCTCGGTCTAATTAAAGAAAAAAAAAATACTTCTTATTATGCTACTAGTATCGTAACGAATGAGGAGGCTAGTGTAGAATAAAAAAAACACTGCAGTCATTGCCTACCTAACAGTTTACTGCGAACTGAGGTGATGGAAGGAAGAATGACAATGCTGGCCACTTGAAGCAAATTACCTTATCTGCGTCGCGCCGGGAGAATTGGGCACGAATGAACAATCCAGTGACATTAGTCATGACATATTATATAGATATAAATAATGACACAAAGGTAAATTAAGAAAGAAAAATTGAATGCGATCCACTACAATCTAAGCGGGATTTGAACCCGCGACCTCTGCGTTACCGGCGCATATTATATAGATATAGGTATACTAACATATTATCGCCCCTGGTGACAACCAAAACTCACTAACATTACTGTCACTAATCTTCAAAACCTCGTATCTAGTTTGTAGATTGATAGTAAGATACGATCTTCGTTTAAAATATTTGTTTGAAGACGCGGTTGGCGCAGTTGTTAGGCAACTGCCTACTGAGCCGGCGGTCCTGGGTTCGAATCCCGGCAAGGGCCAATATTTGTGTGATGAGCTTGAATATTTGTGCCTGGGTCATGGATGTTATTTGTATTTAAGTAGGTACGTATTTAACTATATAAGTATGTTTATCGTCGTCTAGTGTCCATAACACAAGCCTACTAGAGCTTACTGTGGCACTTGTATATAATCTGTGACTGTGGGACTAGATGGATTTGTGTGAGGTTGTCCGATATTTATTTATTTATTATTTATTTGTTACTTAGTGAGCTTAGGTTGTCAACAGATAGACAAACTTACTGTATACATAATACACATGAAAGAAACAATCCTATTACTCAAATTGGTTCATCCCTTTGGGAGCTACGATGCCACAGATAAACACACTCACACACATATTAAACTCATTTTTTTAGGGTTCCGTAGTCAACTAGGAACCCGTATAGTTTCGCCATGTCCGTCTGTCCGTCCGTCCGCGGCTTAGCTCCGTGATCATTAGTACTAGAAAGCTGAAATTTAGTATGAGTATGTGTCATGTATCACGCCGACAAAACGGTAAAATAAAAACTAAAAAAAAAAACATATTTCGGGTACCTCTCGAACACCTAAAGTGGGGGTGATTTTTTTTCGTTTCAACACTAGTGTGTAGGGTGTCGTTGAATAGGTATTTTAAAAATAATAGGGGTCACCAAACATTATTTTTTGATAAATCCGTAGTTTTGTAAATATTTGCTCCGAAAATAAAATTTCATAATTTTCTTTAAAAGGACGTAAGTTGACTTCCAGAAGGTAATAAGTAATTACAGTTACTTTGGCGTTTACGACCTTTTTATAGAACTTTAAATCTTTCTCGTAACTTAAAGTCTCTTGTGAAGGATGAGCAACTACGGAACCCTACACTGAGCGTTGCCGGACACGCTCTTGGCCGGTTTTTGTTTCTGGTTACAAAATAATTACATATTTAAAAATATATGTTACAGGAATAGTTCAAATAAGGAGAAATACTTCAATTTCTCCTGTGTAGATCCTGTGTAGACAGATAGGTACTTTACGAGGGATAAAGAAAACACCAATTACCAAGGAACATGTTACTTGTTTTGTTTCCAATGTTGTTGCGCGCTAACCTCAAATAGGCGGTTACCTCAAATAGAAATCTATATAAATAAAAGTAAAAGGATTGAGGTCCTATCACAGTGAAGCTTTATACGCTGTTGTGACGTGATTTTACGTTAGCGTTACGTTTTCATCAAACATTAGACTTCGTTAACGCTGCGTTAGCGTTTTTGAACTGTAGCATGGTCCTTCCTTAAATCGCTGCATATTACACTACCCTTACAATAAGTTTGATAATGACCATACTTGCTAGCGACTGCGTAGCGATTAGTATGGATAATTGTAGTTCTACAAAGTAACCGCTAGTACGTAGTAAGTAGGGGCGCTGTACTGTTCTCCATACAAATTGTTTACGCTGACTCTAGTGATACAGGTAAGGGTTTTATTGAGCTTGTCTATGGTTGACGCAGTTCTCGTTTACAAAGGGTTGAGTCCATTCCCACGAGCGGGTCGGTGCACCCACACCTCAGCGAGGCGGTTAACGAAGCGCAGAGACTCTTGCGGTTTCTCTAGCCAGCTCCGAATCAGCAATAGTAGGTATGCTTGCGTTACTGAAAATATTAAAGTTGCGATTATTTTACTATCTTACACTGATCTTGGTCAAACACTATTGAATGAGAGAGAGAGAGATAGAGATAAAGATAGATAGAGAGAGCGGGAGGGAAAGAGAGAGAGTGAGAGAGAGAGAGAGGAATTTTATTGTCGATTGAAAAATTAATCAAAAGCGGTCTGAAAATCTGTTGTAGGTACTTTACTTTTATAACGCACTCTAATGCATGTATTTTAAAGCCGTCATTGAGCCTATTTCAGCAAATATTCAGTACTTCTGCTCAACAAAAACTTACTGCCGCAACTGAGACACCCCAGTGGAACATTGAGACTAAATTTTGAGAGCATTTTGAAAAGAATGCTTGGGATTTAGTCCCAATTTCATTGACTACTATGTACCTACTTATTAGTTATGCATATCAAATGGTCAACATTGGCACGCAATCATCTATTAATATGAGGGCCACCAAGTTTGAGCCTATGATGGTTGCGTTTATCACGTGATAAATAAGTGACAAAGCATCTGTCACTCACACTCGCATTTTGTCAAAACGTAACAGATGCTTTGTCAATTATATCGCGTGATTAAAGCAACCATCATAGGCCCGGAATTAACAATATGATAGATCCCTTAGTAGGTAGGGACCACCTACTCCCATCAGGTGATACTGAGGTCAATCGCCGGTCAGTCTGTGAATAAAAAAAAACAAAAAACCGGGCAAGAGCATGTCGGGCCACGCTCTGTGTAGGGTTCCGTAGTTGCTCATCCTTCACAATAAACTGCTGTTTTAAGCCCGAATTTAAGGTAAGAAAGATTTTAAGCTCTATAAAAAGATCGTAAACGCCCTAGAAACTGTAATCACTTATTACCTTCTGGAATATAGGCAAAATAGGCACGTTTGATGTCGACTTGCGGAAAATGCCCAGCGCAACTAACTAACTAGCTACCTTCTGGAAGTCAACTTACCTACGTCCTTTAAAAGAAAAATATGAAATTTAGCGATAACTCAAAAACGGCTCCACCGATTTTGTTCAATATAGTTTTCATTAAAATTACTTATAACGCCTCATTTACATGATTTTTTCCGTTTTTTTTTGACCCGTGGTTGAAAAGTTAGAGGGGGGGGGGGGGGACACAAGTTTTTTTGTTTTCGGAGCGAATATTTACAAAACTGCTGACTTTATCAAAAAATAATGTTATGAGACCCCTATTATTTTTACAAGACCTATTCATAGACACCCCACACACTAGTGTTGAAAAGAAAAAAAAAAACACCCTACTTTAGGTGTTCAGGAGGTCCCGAAAAAAATTATTTTTAATTTTTATTTTACCGTTCTGTCGGCGTTATACACACACATAATCATACCAAATTTCAGCTTTCTAGTACTAATGATCACGGCGCTAAGCCGCGGACGGACGGACGGACAGACGGACAGACGGACATGGCGAAACTATAAGGGTTCCTAGTCGACTACGGAACCCTAAAAAGGTGGTAGTAAGGTGGTATACCACAATAGAATAATTACAGTAAAACCTATACCTATAGCGCAGAATACGATGGCGGTGTCGATTAAGTACAGGGACACGTGGATGTAGGGGTCCATGAGGTTGACGTACAGGAACGTCGCCAGCGACGCGAGCGCCGTCGTGATCGCATAGTAGTAGTATATCAGCATTAGCCTTGCGTTTCTCTGAAACATCAACATAATTGAAATATGAAATATATTTATTGAAACTTAGGCCATAATACATCATGAGATATCCAGCGGGCCCCAAACTAGGCTGAGCCTGTATCTTGGGACCCTGAGAGTCGGTTAACATTGAGAATAGTTGTTATACAGAAAAAAAAAAGTACAAACATATGGTAGAACAATATTAAATGTGACTTAATAAAAAATAGCAAAAAAAGTTATTTAGACTTTGACTTTAATTAATACAATGGGAAGCTTTTCGACATAGTAATATGTCCTCGGTGTCATCATAAGTGAGCATTTTTACAGCCTGCTTAGCTTTGGAAGTACTAAACTGTTTTATATCTATAAGCTTACATATTCTGTTATAGACAAATGTAGGTATGCATAAAATAGGGGCACTGCAGCAATTATACATTAATGAAACACTAGAAGGTGGGTCGGCCCCCGAATAGGTGGACGGACTCGTGAGGGTAGTGGGGTATCAATAGAGGCGGTCTGGACGGTATTGTACTTTGTGGCGAGTCATAGGAGAGGCCTTTATTCAGCAGTTGACGTCTTTGGCTGATAGATAGATAAAAGGTGCCCGCAACTTCGTACGCGTTGTTAGGGTTCCGTACCCAAAGGGTAAAAACGGGACCCTATTACTGAGACTCCGCTGTCCGTCCGTCCGTCCGTCTGTCACCAGGCTGTATCTCAAGAACGGTGATAGCTAGACATTTGAAATTTTCACAGATGATGTATTTCTATTGCCGCTATAACAACAAATACTAAAAATAAAATAAAATAAATATTTAAGGGTGGCTTCCATACAACAAAGGGATTGGTTGCGTTAACTTTGCACCTCATTTGTATCGAGCGCTATACATACTAGGTGCAAACTTAACTTAACCACTTAAGGATGGAAAGTGTTTGTACGGAACCCTTGGTGCGCGAGTCCGACTCGCACTTGACCGGTTTTTTTAATATTGTAGTCGGGTAAAAAGTATCCTATAATCACGTTCGGGAGCCCGCCGTCCCTGTACAGAAATTGGTTAAAATTTGTCCAGCCGTTTCGGCGGGATGCGAGGATAAAGGAAATTATGACCAACAGATGCACGCTATTAGGATTTTTTCTGAAATCATGACCCCTCTCCATTGGAAACAGATTTTCAATACAATTCTAGAATTTATTCAGATGGAATGTCTCAATATTTTTAATTTGGGTACACACCACAATTTTTAACTATTGATACAAAGATTATTTTGAACCTATTGATACAAAGAGTAAAGCACAAAAAGGTCAAATAAACAATGTAAAGATCGACACACAAAGCATAAGGAAAAATTAGAAAGGTTATTTGGCGTTAGGGTTGTGCAGAGGTAACGTTGGACCGGTAATCCAGAGGTACCGGGTTCGATTCCCGGTCTCTTCCGCCAGGTTACGCATTTCAATTTTTCGTTGTGCTTTGATCATTGTATGAATAGATCAACACATTAGTACTACAGTCCGTAAGTTCTCAGATTGCGATTCGGGTTTGGGGGAAAACTGAGAGGTTCTTATATCTGGATCGCGTAAGAGAGAGCGAGACAGGTATAAAATGCCAATCGCATTCTGACAGCTCACGCACTGTACAAAGTTTGTCGGGGGTACAGTTTTCATACAAATTACGGAACTATTAGGTCCTTACATATGAAATTGGCGTTTGGCGAACTGGTAACTTTCGTTCAAAATATGTGGCGTTCGGCTAGGAATTCCAAATTCCAATTTATTTCAAATTTAAGACCATGTATTTCTGTGTTCGAATTACGAAATTTATTTGTTATCGCGTCATTTGTTTTTCTTTCACATCGTTCTGTTCACAATATGGAGAACTTAAAATATCACTATATTTACGAATATAACCTCACCTCGGCACCAGTGCTGCAGAAACGGCTCGTAGGATTAACAATGCGTATGGGGAAGCTACTGCAATAGAAAATACGATACGTTATTGGTTTCAACGTATCCGTTCTGGAAATTTTGATCTACAGAACAAGCCCCGTGGACGGCCGGAGACACAAGTTGACAACGAAGAATTAAAAGCAATTGTGGAAGCAGATCCATCGCAAACCACATCAGAGTTAGCGGCAGGCTTCTGTGTGAGCGATAAAACCATTTTGATTCACTTGAAATAAACTGGAAAAGTGAAAAAACTTGAGAAATGGGTACCGCATGAATGGTCAATCGATCTAGCCCACTGCTGCTTCAGGACAACGCTCGACCACATACGTTTGACGGCCGCAAAACTAAGGGAGCTGCGACTGGAATGTCTTCGACACCCACCATACTCCCCGGACCTTGCTCCAACTGAGTACCATTTTTTTCGGAATTTGGACAACTTCATCCAAGGAAAAAAAACAATTCTCACGAGGCTGTCCAAACGGCCTTCAAAGATTTTATTGATTCTCGCTCACACACTTTCTTTAGTAAAGGAATCGATGAACTACCTTCGAGATGGCAAAAGTGCATTGATAGCCATGGTACATACTTTGATTAAATAAAAAAATAGTTTAATAAAAAAAAAATCATTTTCATTTCTGCCATATCAAACACCAATTTCATATGTAAGGACCTAATAATTGCTTTTATAGAAATAATCCTTTTTCTTGAGCGAATCCACTTAGCTTTGTACCCGATGAACAATACTCATTATCTGTATATTAACTGTGGCCACAACTGCAACTTCGAAATGTAAGGCGTTATAAGTGCAAATTACTTTTACACTAAATTAGTCTTTAAGTCAAACGAAATAAGGTTTACTCTTAAACAAAGAGAACACAGATGTTGGTCACTTCGATAATTGTGTTCGTCATCCTAAGCATCGATATGAACTTCACTGCTCTTTCACTTACGACCTTTTCTTTCAATGATACCAGCAGATGGCGATACGAATAGCGTCGCGCGCTCATAATACGAATTCTGCATCGGACTGTTTTTCCTAAAATGGACCTCTCTTCACAGAAAACTGATTAATAGTAGGTACTTATTATATGTAGTAATATGTATATTACATTATATGTATCTTATCAATCGTGAGGATGGTGAGTTTACTACCAGGAAAGCGCAATGAAAATATTAAATAAGGCTTATTATTTTCGCGGCGACAGAAAAATTAAAGAGCAGCAAACTATTTGCAACTAAAATAATAACTTGTCAGCGATTAAATATTTTGGCAATCATTTATATTAAATGAGCTTTAAACTAAGGATATTTTAAAATTCAAATAATGGCAGCTACTTTAAGGTAGCAGAAATAATAAACAAGATTACTGAAATCATAGGTGAGGTACTATAAATAATGACTTGGCGACTAATATTAGCAGAAGGATAACAAACTTTATATTAGTGGCAACTACAGGTCTCCATCTAAAAAAGCATTTTGGGCTTTGATTTGCTGGCAGCTTAAATATTAAAATGGGTACTATATAAACGTAATGGGGAGTTATTTTTTTAGTTTTCGAAACCATAATTTAATGAAAACGGCGATAAGCGTTTTTTAGGTAAAAATGTTTTGCCCATACAAAACACGCTTATTTTAGTCCGAATCTAGCTAAAACACGCTACGCTAAAATAAGCATTGCATTATCATAAGACTTGCCTCAGAACCGAAGCTGTCAACCCCGATTCCACGTGGTCTTGTCTGCCCTACCCCTAGAGTGTATATAAAAAGCCGGAGGCGCGGAGGGAGAGCAGCCCTCGCCCGCCGTGACAAAGCTCGGGAGCCGTGCGGAGCACGGGCGACCGTGCTTTGTCACGCAAGGGCGGAGGGGCTGCACTTCCCGCAGCGCCGGAGCTAAGGCAGAGTCTGACACAATATCCAAAAAAATATTGTTGGTTTTAGGAGTCCATATCTCGGTAATTATTAAGTTTAGAAAAAAGTTGTCCCTACAAAACACGTTTATTTTAACGTATTCTATACGATAGAATCATAAAAAATAGGTGTCAATATGACATCACACCTGACGAAAAATTGACCAAAATCAGAACCACTAAGTAAATAAAACTATAGACCAAAATTATTATTTATACATGCAAATTTCAACTTTGATTAAAGCTCTTAAATTGTCGCACAAAGTATTTTTTTTATGACCTTGATTTATTTTATATGTAATCTCCATTGAACAATTAGAGTAGGCCATTTTCAACTTTTTATCCGCTGTCATGTTTCCGCTTAATTAGTTAATTCAGTCGCCAAAACAATAACTCAATGCTAGTTTATATTGAAACAAAGCCGAAAATTGATTACTTAGCTGCTACTTTTTACTTTAATAGTCTCCGCAATTAGTCGCCAACTTATTATTTTTGCTATCCCCTTTAATTTTTTATAAATCCCTAAATCTGATTAATTTGTCGCCGCGTTAAATACATGCCATTAAATAATACCTAAGCAACGATGTTTTTCCCTGTACGTCCCGTCCTGTCGCCGCTATCATTACCGCCCACCGATGAGTAGGTCTAGTCTAGATATACGATATACACGATTTGACCTACGACTTCGTCCCCGAGGATAAGACGGCCATTATCATAATCATAACCTTCTATCTTTAAGAAGGAGCTCCGAAGGTGTGGAATAACCCTCCCCCATTAGGAAAAAGTTACAGATTATTCTGTAGCTTTAAAAAAAATGTAGATGAAAAGGTTTACAGGCCTGTACGGGCCTGGTACGAGTGACACAGCATGAACAACATTTATATTTTCAATAATAATAAAATAACTGTTATTTCGAATTATAGGAATGTATAAAAAAAATTGTAAGTATAAAAAAAAAACAAATTGTTTTAAAATTTTCATTAATTCCCCATTGCTATTCCTTCTTGTCACAGGTGTACTTAACAATAATTATCACGATTACCATATGTGTATTCACCAGCAGTACTTAGAACAGCCACCGCTCGGCGAGGAACGAGGCTCCTCGGTAGAACCCCGTGAGGCGCCAGGTCTAGCTTGCTATACTATAGGACACGTCCAGGCTTACCATATGTATCTCCACGAGCAGGATCAGGATGAATATAATCGCGAAGAACAGCCATCGTTCGGCGATAAACGAGGCTCCTCGATAGAACCCCGTGTGGCGCCAGGTCTAATAGCTTGCTATAGGACACGTCCAAGCTTACCATATGCGTCCCCACGAGCAGGACCAGGATGAATATAATCTCGATGCAGTACATAGCGAAGAACAGCCATCGCTCGGCGATGAAGGAGGCCCCTCGGTAAAATCCGAACGTGTGGGTCGACAAGTCTAATCCATCGCTATAGTACACGACCAGGCTGATGGCGAAGAGGGCGTAACCCTGAAAAATATTTATACTAATAAATTTACAGCTCAGCTGTGAAATGAGCCTATGTTCACCACCCCTGGAAAAGCCCTACATCATCAACCGAAAGACTTCAAGTGAGGCTGTACATACGCTTCGTCAAAGAACGTTGCCTTCGGTCAGTCCTAACTTCCTAAGTAGATAATTCAGAATCTTGCGACTTCCTTGATTTCCACCTAATCATTAACCCACCTTTTGGAAGGCCAACTCGAGTTGCGTGTTTATGATGGGGCGGACGGTTACATTTATCACGTGATAAATAAGTTTCAAAGTATCTGTCACTCACACTCGCATTTTGCCAAAATATGACGGGTGCTTTGTCATTTATTTATCGCGTGATAAAAGCAGCCATCACAGCGCAGAAGACATACTTAACTTACCTTCTTATCGAAATGGAAGACTCACTTTTCGTAATCGTCACATCAGACTAAGTAGGTAAGTGAGCCAACGTATATAACTATTATTTAATTTTTAACTAAACTGTACCGATCATTTTGTGTCTATTTGTATTTAAAATGTATAAAAATTAAAATACAAATATAAATTAAATAGATATTTACTACCTAAACCTTAATTTTAAAATAAAGTTTTCTTTGTACACATATTACTAACAATCTATAGATCGTTGATCCAAAACATACAATTTCAATTGAATTGAATAAACAGGTCGTGACAGTGAAACAACGGGTCAGTGATCAGTAACTAACACAATCCATTTAGTCCAGATGACGAGTCACCGAGCCTGAATATAATGACGAAATTTGGTCCTATATAGCACTTTGAATGCTTTATAGCGGTAAGTACACGAAAGATTCAAATCAATTGCCAAGTTATCTTCTATATCAAATAAATGCCGCAATTTTAACTGAGAATAATGCAAAATAATATTATTATAACAAACCCATGTTTATTATATAGGTAATGACATTATAATGCAAAAATGTTTTTATTATTGTTTTCCTTCTTTCCCCAGAGTGATGCCACAATTTGGGCGTGAATTTGGCAGATTACCTATGGCCCAGAGATCGACGTAAAGTTATCTTCTTGATTAACCCAAAAATATACAATATTCATCGTTAAATCCTGAGTGTTTTCTGACAAATGTTATTAAAAAGTTTCATTTCAAAATTTTATAATAGGTATGAACGTTCATTATAAAAATCACTTTTTAAACACTTACCAAACTTAAATATCCCAAAACAAGAATCCCATAACGCAGAGGCAAGCAGCAACAGCATTTTTCGAACTTTGGAATTTCCAGATACATTCTAAATTCAAACGTTTACTTTTTAATTTTATCACTGGCCATAAGCAAAGTACTCTATCATGTCTGAATACAGAAAAAACAAAAGTGTTCCAAATTTGAATTGCTCTGTATTACGGAATCCGTAGTTTTGTTTTGGACTGGGTTTGCATCAGACGTTCTATAAAGCTCACTCACACGTCTATAATGTCTGAGAGGGCAACGCAAGTTGACAATGCTGGCCACTTGAAGTAATGACAGTATTTACCGGTTAACAGGGTTTGACCTTGTGAACCGAAATCTCTATTGTACTTTATTGTACTTTATACTTTATACAGCGCTACACACTGATAAAAGTGTTTTACCTCGTAATAAAAGTGTGAATTGTATGTAGTCATCTTTATTCTTTATATCTGTAATAAATAGTTATTTGTGCAACAAGAGAGCAAAGTTGTTTTTTGTTACGAGTGCTGATTTTGAGCCCCGAGCAAGCGAAGGATTTTACGTTTGAATCACGAGCGTAGCGAGTGATTCTATGTTAGAATCCTAAGTGTAGCGAGGGACTCAACAGCACGAGATGCAAAAAACTTTGCTCTCGTGTAGCACACACAACTTTTCACCTCATCAGCGAGAACATATTCGACATTTTGTGTTTTTTCTTCCAACGTATGTTTAATAGTCTTTGTTGCTGATTTCAATAATATTATTAATCAGAAAATAGATAAGTGCTGCTTAAAAAGGAATAACTATATAATTTAATTGAAATTATAATCAACCAACCAACACGGTTATTGTCATTATTTTATCAAATTGGAAGATTTAGCAGATACTCGTACATGACGTGCTTATTTATAAACACATATTATATTACGAGATTTTGTTTATAAATTGATTAATATTTTTACTCCTAAAAGACCAAACAAAATAAATGCAAAAGAAAATAGTAAATTACAATATGAACTCGATATTTTTTAAGGTACGTTTCGAATATGCATCTATGATAAATGGTGAAATTATAAATTATTATTATATTTACAATAAGTTGAAAAATCTTATTTCATTTGAGCAATGATCTATTGTTTTATATAAAAGGCACAATAGTTTTAATATTCGGTCGTTAAATAAAAATATAATAAAGAAAAAAAATATACGTTGCAATAAAAACTTTTTCGGGTGTTTTTAATGATTTTTTTGGTATAACGCGTATCCGAACTGTTCTCAATCGAGGTCGGATTCGAAAATCGAATTTCAAATTGATAAGTTTCTATCCCTCTCTTTTATATACATATGAAAGAAACAGAGTGCATCGAGATTCTAATGATTAGAATTTTATAATTAACCTTTGGCTGAATAATGACAGTTCGTGGTCAGATATTGAAAAAAATAAAAAGCTACTTTCTACTCACGCTCGAAACAAAATCGCATTTTGTTTACTGTTATCTGACAGCAAAATCGCCATGTTTGAGCTGGTGAGGTGAAAAAGTTATTTATAGGTTTTGATTTGATTAACCGTATATTAATATGTTATTCTATGTAGGTATCTAAGAACAATTATTATAAATTTGTAGATCTCCAGCTCTACTCTGTTTATCTAACACAGTGATGTGTTGTGGGTGCATTAAATGTATTAAACCTTATCGCCCGAAAATTACATTTTTTATTAGTATATCTGTGGCGTCGTAGCCCCTAAACGGATGATCAAATTTTGGTTTTCATTAGTTTTTCGTTATTTAAAGCTGCCTTGAGTGAGCATTAGATGTGACTGTGAATCAAGAAGGTTCAGCCGTTTAAAGAAAAAATAATAGAATGCGTGGTTTACTTAAAAAGAATAGTGTCGGAAAATCTTATGTGGGACATGGTCTTATGATCAGGGGCATTTCATTGAAACAACAAGTATAATATTTCCTCAATTTATAATCATTTAAGCTCATAGTTATATAAATCTTTGGAATAATCATAATTTTCATAAAAATATAAATCACAATAAATAATAAATAACTACTTAAAGTACCAAACTTAGTGCTTTAGATATTTAGATATTACAAACAAAATATTTTTTGATAAAAACATTTTAAAGACTGCCTTGTAGTAAGTAACAAGCCTGATGTATATTAAATATTAATATAAAAAATTTAAGCAGAAGCAATACAATAGTGATACGATGTTACTTAATTTAGACGGAGAGATTCTTTACATACGTTTTTCACGTGACAAATAAATGATAAAGCTGACTCTCAAACTCTACTTGTCAAAACGTGACGCATGCTTTCTCGTTTAATTATCACGTGATAAACGCAACCATATCATAGGCCCGCTCTATAAAGACTTTATTTACACATCGTATAAATTTTGTGCACCTTGTGTGACCTATCCTTAATAGTCTGTTAAGTGCGAGTCGGACTGCAGAAACGATAAATGGGTCGATTGCAAAAAAACTGTACATAGTTAAAAGCCTAGTTAACAAAAAAATCACGATCGCTTCCTTTGTGTGACGAAAGTTAAACATACAAAATTTATGGGTAACTTTTGTCACACAAAGGAATCAATTAAGTTTTGTTTTAATTAAAGACCTTTACTATGTACCAACATTTCTTTTGCAACCGACCTAAATATCAGCTTACAAGTCTAAAAAATTAGGCTGTGGTCATATCCACATTCCTAATTATAGTGGATTTGGGCCTGCCAAAAATAACTAAATTTAGCAGTTCTCCGTTTCCACAAGGATCCATAATTTTTTTATGGTTCAGTGTTGAGGCTGTAAAAACAGTTCCAGACTCCTAGGTACAGTCAGTATCAAAAGTAACTGATAATTTTAGTACCTATGCAATTTGATATAAGAGTCATTTTCAAAATACATGTACATAGTTAAAGAAAGGCTTAATAAAAACAAAATTACGATAGCTTCTTTTGTGTTACGAAAGTTACTTATACAAAATATATGGGTAACACAAAGGAATCAATTAATTTTTGTTTTAATAAAGCCCTTATCTACATAATATGTACATGTATTTTGAAAATGACTCATAAAGCCAGAGCCAGTAGTAATAGTTTGTCCGCTACTTTTGACACCGACCGTACCTACACTAATGCTAAGTTCAGAGAATATGATGCTCCCTAATATGTAGTGATACTGTGTAAGAAAGATACATGATGGAACAGTTATCCATAGACGACGTTCTTATTGTCATTGTCAAGCGTTGAGAATGACCATCATTACCAGTAACGATATCTATTGATACCGTACTTTCAGTTGACACGTGTTCAGTGTGTTAGACAGTATCTTAAACTGCATATTTTCTGAATAAGCTACTTTCTGCGTACGCTCCTCAACCAAACATTCATCTTGTTAAATTATACTTGCACTTCATTGCCAAACACCCATCTCTTTCGATTAACATAAAGCGTAAAGAAGAAGCAACTAGCTGTTTGACAAATAAGCCAAAGTAAATCACACATCATTCGGCACGACAGTACTGGAGTCATAAATGCCGTTGTGGACGAACTTCTGTTCGCCGGAGACGATCTGGTGAAGCTGGTTCTCATAGACATGGTCCCCATCCACCAGCAGCTTCTTGATCAGACTTCGCACCAGGATAATCAGGTATACCTGAAGGCCTGGAATAAGAAAACATGTTCAGTTTTTACCAGTTGGGGTAAATTGGGGTATGATAATTTAAAAACCATTCCACCGGTTCTGGACCCGTAGTCAGTAAATATTTATACATCAGTAGGTAGAGAATTGTGTAGGGGTCCTATGTATAGGGGATGCCTGTTAGCCGAAAGTGTTCTTTCGGCTTTTCGGACCTGTTGGTCCCCATGTGATGCTAAACAATGACGGACTATAAACCTATGGAGAGTAGGAGAATGCTGTTCTTTTGGGAGCAGTTAGGTTAGTTGACTTTTCTCAGGCCAAGTGCGGAAAATAAAGCCCACAAAGCAACCATAACCATTAAGCCTAATAGTAAAACAATAATTGGATATTGTTTTTTTTTTTTACTTTTGTTTCTCTTTAGTATTCGCAGTACGAATGTCATAGCGAGTGTATATTCGCTAGAATACTTACACAGGCCAGCAAAGGTGAGCGAAACGGTCTCAATCGCCAGTCGCATCCACATCTCCGACGCATCCAGCAGTTGTATTAAGACAGATGCCACCGTCGACACTATGGCGAAGTAGTAGAATGTCTTCACGTATATGAGATTTTTCTGAAAAAGAACGCAGAAGGAAAGTTACACTTCAATCTTTTGTTGTAAGTTAGTTTTATTTTAACCCTTAAGTCGCAAATTCGCAATGTATCGATTTTATCCCTAATAGCTTGACCGCTGCTTGTTTATTCATGTTGCTACTTAAGTATTATATAAAACACATATTTACGTACTACCTATTTGGTTTTGTAAACACACTATTTAAGATAAATACGAAAAGGTATAATAACACTGCATTATCTTAGTAAACAGTATCATTATCCTGCTCTGCTATGCCAAGTTGAAAAAATTTTATATCGTCCAAAAGCACAGTGAAGTAAGAACCTGGACTTTTCATATATCTTATGATGTTTTGCGTTTACTTGACAAATGTTTCGTTAAACTAGATTGTCTATCGCAGGTCACAGATTAAGTTAGTATCATATCTTGCTCATTATTTGTTTTACGAAGCGAACAAAATAATGTGTGTTTCTACAGTGTATTATAGAGAAACGACTGTGCAAATTTTGAGAAGTAGTTCAAAGAGAAATGCAGAATAAGGAAATAAGAAAGACCAAATTCTTACCATGTATGCGCCATACAGCAAGATGACGATGAAGATGATTTCAAGGCAGTAAATGAAATCAGCAATCAGAGATCGAGAGCCGTGGTAGATGATGTACTGGTCTACCGTCCCGCGAGGACGTAAAAGATACGTGATACATCAGACATCACCATATGTGCGCTATATAGAAGCCCGATGGTGAAGAAGATTTCAAGGCAGTAGATGAAAAGGCAAGCCTCTGCAGCAATCAGAGATAGTCCCTTGGTAGATGAGATGCTGATCTCCCGTCCCAGCGCGGATGTGGCTGATACATGTATTACTCACCATATGAGCACCATATAGAAGCACGATGGTGAAAACGATTTCTAGGCAGTAGATGAAGAGGCAGGCCTCTGCAGGAATCAGGGACAGGGAGCCGTGGTAGATGAGGTGCAGGTCGCCCGTCCCAGCGTGGATGTAGTAGCTGTACACGCCCAGCATGAACAGGGAGAAGATCTGAAAGTTATAGTATTCTTTATCTAAGCTGAGCTAATCCACTTAAGAACTGAATACCATTGAACAAACCACAACTGGTAAACCGCAAATTAAGATAACGAGCTCGTAGTAAAAGCAGATTGTAACCACCTTGGAAGGTTAATATAGATTATCGACTCTATTTCCTTGGACATTAGACTACAAAATGCACTAACAGAATAATGGTGATCATAACTTTTTGGAACTTTACAACCGTCCGACGCTGCTCAAGAACGTATTCTCTTGAAAAAGGACTATGATCTCTCGTCAACAAACATTTTAAACCTATTCAACAAGGAATAAGGCTGAAAATTCAATATCCACGCAATGTAGTTCTAACCTTTTTTTGTAAGTAACTGGTTGGCGCCAGGTTCGCGTTTATGAGAACAAAAGCAGATAGGATTGTATTAGACACAATGCTATTGTGAATGCAGGTAAGAGGATTAGTTCAGCTTGTAATACTTTAACTATACGGTAATTTATCAGTAATTTTTATTATGTACAGAATATACGACAAAAGCTTTAGCCTATTTCTTCTAATTTTCTATAAGTGGACAATTATAAGTAAGCCGTCGCACGCAGTAAAGACGGATACGACAGAGGGTAATGAAAGCATGGGAGGGGTTTTGAGTCGAGTGTAGCTATATGTAGATATATACCAAGCTAAGCGTTGGTCGCAATTATCACATGATAAATAAATGATAACGCCTGTCACTCTCACACGCGTATATACTTGTCAAAACGTGACGGATGTTATATCACTATTATTTATCGCATGATAAAGGTCACCATAGGCCTTAACGTCGCTAACATTTCACATCACATCGACACCTCGCCTTTCTCGTAGGCGGGCACGCAAAAAGTATCTCTGTTTTGGCCCTATGATTGATTGATAGAGAATTGACATTAAGTTCGTAAATTTTACTGACTTTTGTTTTGTGCAATAATGTTATAAGGTACTTGCGCCAAAGATGGCCCTGTTCGAACGGTTATAACTATAAAATTTTGAAGTGGGCTATCTTAGGAACAGGGTCATCTTTGGCACAAGTACCTTAAATATTGATAAAAAAAACCGTGCAACCGTGTTTTGACATGATAAGCCTACAAAAAGAATTTCCCCAACATAATGGCGCTTTACGGCTTGCAAATAATAATCCCTCTTCGTAGAAAACTGTTTTTCAATACAATTCAATAAAAATTTTGAATATTGTAATAGCGTGCGGCCGCTCTCGCTTATCTAAAATATACCCTACTCTATAGTCTGTGTCTATATACTCGTACAGACGTAAACGACCAAGTTCAATGCAGTTTCCGTTGATAATTCCACAACAGACGGGATGTGATGAGCTGTGCTCATAATATCCCACTCAGACCTTGGATGATTCAATAGACGCGACAGTTTCTGCTCAAATTAGTATAATTTCTGTAAGTGCTCTATTTGTGCCATTTTCTAACTGATGAGGAAATTGTTGCTTTTTGTTTTGATGACCGTTATTTTTGGAAAAAGTCTTTGTTTAGAAAAACCTTATTGACGACGATTTGGAGAATTACCACTGACATTATAAATATTGAGCACATGATACATTAAGTAATGACTTCATTTAGTTAATTTGATGACCAAATTAAATTAGGTTAGGCTATATTAGGGGGTTATCGAAAATCAGACAAATATAGATAAAGTATATGCATTATTTTTGTGTCTTTTGGTAGGTATTATAAGTAATAGGTACTCCTAGTTAAAGATCAGGTTGTCAGTGTACAGTTTATGATAATACTTATGGCATATAGGTATATAAGATCATATTTTGTATTGATTAGCTACCACATATATCTTTTTGTACACGTAAATGTAAATATTTCATCAATGTCATATATTCATATGTCATCAATTCATCATCCTCTAAATTCGACTAAGTGTAATTATTAATCACTTGCGTCATTTTTGACGATGGATTCAAGATTTACAATTAATATAATATTCTGTTGTTTCTTTTACTTCCATTCCCTCTAAGCTTATATAATATAGGAAAGGTCTCTGTTATCGTATTGATCTGACCTCAAAGTAAATACTTAACTTTCATCTTACATACAAATCTTTACATATTTATTATACATATACCCAAATACGACTAGCCACTATTTCCACTTTAAAACGAGCTGTAGGTAGGTACTTAACTAAAAGCAACTTACGAGATTGAGGTATCCGAACGCCAGCACTCCCCTCCGCAATGGCATGCAGAAGCAGCATCGTCCAAACTCAGGGAAGTCACAATACATCGTGAAAGTAGAACAAATCACAGAATAGTCCAAACGCTACCGCGGCCTGAAATGACTGGAGATTCGACGGCAACGGGCACTTATCTAATGTACTGTTCGGCCACAGTCCGCTGGCAGATTGTGCACTTCCGTAGACACACGCCTTTATACCTAAAGCTTTGCCACAGGGGTATTCAAACCTTTTGACCGGAGAGCCACTTTATACAAAAAAACGACTTTGCACGGTTAAGTCATGACGTTTCGAAATGAAGGATGAGGCTGGGTCATGCATCTCATGAATTGAATTGCGTAACAAAGCTTCAAGCGTAATTTAATTTTAAGTCTGTTTGTTTTTTCAGAAACTTCACAAAAAATCAGGCTTGGCTCATCATCATCATCATCATCATCATTTTTTTTAATTTTTTTTATTCTTTTATTATTTATAGAGGGTTTTACATATCTAAACATTCCTTATTTTGAGTACATGCTTAACTAGACTGTAGACAAGCTGAGCCTCCTCTGAGGAAGGCCTCCTGCATGTATAAAAAATATGCGGCACTTTCGAACGTGAGTCGGTAGGCTGATTCGAGAGCGATATCCTCGGCCGCATATTTGACATAACTAGTTGACTACGGAACCCTAAAAATGGCTAGTACGTAGGATAAAAACACGTTGGTAAGTATAATTTTCTTTGGCGGGTTTATATTAAAAGGGGTCGTGGTGGGCCGCATCCGTTCTACGAGCCGTGGTTTGGTGACCTCTGCTTTAACCACATAAACAAAACTGTGATAAACTTAACGTAATACAAACTATGCCTTTTGTTTTGGAATTATAGTTGACTTCAGATAAATGTCGAGTTATCTATGCCCGCGGGAATTATTAAACAGCGTAAACAAGTTTTGTTTATCTCGATAAGTTAAAAAAAATAACAATATTGACTATGGCTAACGCTTTATTTCTCAATCGTTTGTCGGGCGGACTTTCCGTATGGACTTTCGATCCCTATTTTGCGCATTGGTATAACAATCACGAGGATGAACTTCCTTTTCGCATAATAGATTTTTTCCCAAAGTATTTTATTTCCCAACTACATAGGTACCTATTTCATTTCTGAATTCACTCTTTACTCAGAAATCAAAAGCTTTCCTGATATTTTTTATTCTCGTCATGGATCGCAGTACGTTACATTAAGTTGGTTTATGCCTACGGTTTTACGGTTTCAGGGATAAACTTTGCATGTGACATGAAATAATTGGGAATTTTCTTCAATTTGGGGAACAAAATTGCACTATTCGGCAGTAAATCATCGACAAGTTTATAAAACCAGGTTGCTTTTATCACGCGATAAATATTTGATAAAGTATCTGTCACTTTTAGAGACGTGTGGGAGTGCGAGAGTGGCAGGTGCCTTACCATACCACTTATTTAATCGCGTGAAACGCGACAAACGTAGATGTTTTATAAGCTCAGTTTTATTGTGGTTTAATTTTATTTTAATGTTGACGCCTAGATATGCTTTTTGTGACAGAAAGGGAGATTTTATAAAAAGAGGTTTCGTTGGTGGATATAAAAGATTATTAGTTAGATCTCAGCTACGTGTGTCGGGGATTTCTATTTAGTATTCTCGCCCTATAAAACCCCTTCCTCATCGCCCCCTAACCCCGTTCCTCTTAGGAATTTCGATTCTAGGGGAACACTTTTTGATAACTAACCTGATCTGTTTTTTATGGATATCTTGTTAGGAATACGAACAAACAAAAAATTAAAATATAATTCATTATTTAAATTTTTTTATTACTTACACAATAGCGATGCCAGCATCTTAAGTTTTGTTAAAACTATTCAGTGTTTAATTATGTAATTAAATGTTATCTTAACTAGCACACTTCATTAGGCGATGAAAACCTAAATGTACAACAATAAAAAAGTTGTATAAGGTTAAAACCAAACGAACTACATTTTATTAGAGGGGTGCTGGGATACCAATGGCTGTCCCATAGTAATAAATACATACTGAAATTAACAATTCACTAATCAAAATCCAAAATCACAAACGTACTTTATGTAAATCGAACATATAGCTCATACATATTATAGATTTACAGGCTGTATCTTCTCCTTTCTCGTGAGCTCCGGAATGGCAGTAGGTATATAGTCTATGCGGAATTCTAAGATCAATTTTATGTCAAACTGGCATAAGTGAAAAACTACCTTAAATTTACATGTATATGGTTGTTTGTACCTTGTGTCAAACTGACTTCATTTGATCTTAGAGATTGGACAGACTATACACGTCAGTGATGTCTGATATCACAGAACTTGCCCATTGTTGCCACGGTCCACCGTAAAAGGGAAGCGAGCAGCAAGGCCAGAAAAAGTTTTACTGACATGACGTGTAACCCCGTCACCCTTCAAATCCGCTCGTCACCTCGCCCCACGTCTCTCTTACCGTGGGCAACACCTCAGTCGAACGGTCGCCCTACAGCCCGGCAGCAACAAGTAATGTAGGTGGCATCACACGACGTGTGCCAGCTGCATAGTGTCCCAGCACACCTCCTCGTCGGGCTCGCAGCGCGTTGGACCTCGCTCCTTCTCCTCCATAGCCAGGTATGAGCTCCTGACTATCAGAAGCGCGTATATGTTGGTCACTGGAACAAAAGAAAAAAGGTCTTTATCAAAATTCTGAACTTTATTCAGCAGAAGTTCAACGGCTCTCTTGAATGTCTGAGTTTGCCCGCTCTTTGGAAATAGCACGTACTCCTTTAGTCAAGGGAGACGAATGACCCAATCTCAGGCGACAGGATCCACCTTTTTGGGTAATGTGGGCATGGCGACAACCTTAATTTATGTTTTTAGGGTGATATTATGGTCTCTGTTGCCTGATTGATTGACTGATTTTTTATATTGGTGCCTACACTTTTTTAGAGGTCTGGATCCGCACCTCGCGGGTTAAGGTAAATTAATGGCTGGTGTTTAGCGCCCGCAAGAAACTCGCGTCCGCTGTTGAACGAAGGATAGAAACGATGTTCTTCAATTGTCCAACAACCACGGTATCTTCAGAGGTCTGAAATGAAATAATCCAGTAATCCTTTATAACCTTCGAAAATATCATGGATAACAATTGGAAATAAAGATGTAGCGTTATTCTATGCACACGCACACGTCAGATTTAGCGTGATTAAACTATTAATGCAGATATTGCGCGGCTAATTTTATCGTTAGAATCAGAATGTTGTCTATCAGCTATCTTAATAATTAAATAATTTACGTATTTAGGTAGAGATTGCTGTAAGTGGCAATAAGCATTATATGTTTGCAGAATATTATTAACTCGCCACTAGGTGCCACTAGTAAGCTATCATGCTGATTTGTGTTAAATTACTACAGAATCTATTCTAAACTAAATAGGTATATTGAATGAAATACTAAACAATAAAATAAAAGTTATCTGTCAGTCATTTTAAAAACAGACATTGCGCCCCGATTATATAAAGACAATTTTTTATAAAATAAGTAAAATAATTGAAAAGTTTGCATAAAATTACCCTGTTTTTTTACTGGGGAAAAAACAACATAAAATTAAAAGTATATAACTAAACCTTAACAAACTTAAATTATGATCTAATTAAACCTAACTTAAACTATTGGGACCTAAACTATACATATATACTGTACTGTACATATATCCCCTATGTCGCTACCATTAGGTAGGGTGCCCATAAGGGTGGCCGCGCTACCTCGCTGGATGGCAATGCCGATGCGTTGGGCGAGGAACGAGCCAGCCCTACGATCTCCGGAGGACCGGATAAGTAAATAACTAAGCTTTTTGAAACGCTTAGTTGCTTCCGGTCCCCACGGTCCTAAGGTCTCCACGGCAAACGCCGCAAATACGTAGCTATCACCGAGAGCTGCGTACTTGCGGCGCTTGGCTGTCTCTGCCGCAGCAGCCGCTCCACCTGCCCTCAACGACGTCGTGCCCACATGGGACGGCGCTAGGGTATCCACACATGTGGAGTCCCATATTAATGGCCGTCCCTGTTGCCAGGGCACGAGGGTCATTCCGTCGGGTCTCTTGCCATCGTCACGCGACAGGCCATTTGGCTCTAAAGTGGCCGGCACGCTGACGCTGACCAGGGCCCGGCGAATGATGTCGTTGAGGCAGGATTGGCGGGACAGTCTACCAGCACTCTTTGAACATGAGAGTCCATGGTGGGCCAACCGAGTGACGAGTGTACCACAATGGCAGCGGTGCGGTTCTACGATATTCGCCCCGAGACGCATCGGGCCTACGACAGATCGGAAAGAGTTTGTATCTAGGAGGTTCCCGTAATTGGCCGAGGGGTACGCGTGTAGCCAATAACCCGATTCCCTCTCGGAATTTTTTTATTAGTATCGTGCTACATTTTGTTCGGTGTCTTTGTGTCAAACCTATTCCTCGAAATGGTTCTGAATCTTCGAATGTTGTGAAAAATAACACATTTTAATTAATGTAGTAGAGTTACAATCTGAACCTTAAGAGGTGTTTCGGATGGAATACACACACACTCACCTGGAAACCGTCACCTACGCTGGACATTCGGAACGATGACGTAACACGGCATCTGACACTGCCATTTCTCACACACCCACTCCTCAAAGTACGGCAACTGCCACAACTCTCCCAAAAATCCTCGCTTCGGAGGACAATCCTCATGTTTAATCTCTATACAGATGCAGTCATCAAGTAGATTGTACTTCTCTTCGATATCTCTCAGATATTCTAGAAGATGCTGGATAAGAGTACTTCCGATGACTTTGGGATAGTTTGATTTTAGAATTTCCTCTGTTTTTTCTTGGAATTTGAGCAGCAGTTGTCGTGGTACGTCTTCGCCAACTAAAGTCTTGACTATTTTATTTATAGCTAAGTACTGCAACGACTGCATTGTATGCTTTGTATTCAAATTCAAATTGGTCCAATATTAGATGAAAGATAATAAAACGGCAATATGGTTGTGAGTAAAACCATCACAAGACCAACACGCGGAATCAAAAATTTAAAAACCTACGATCGTATCAAATTGGATCTGATTTTCTTCAAACATAGTTCATCGTCAATTAAAAACTCTATAGATATTTGTCCTTGCATTTGAGAGCTTCGATGCCGCAGGCAGACAGATACACAACACATGTATGTAAATTTTGTAGCACACCTCTCCGTCAGGGGCTAGAAATAAGAGACGCTTATCAAAACACAGACTTTTCAAGAGCTACGTTGATTAAAACTACGTCACTTGAAAAAAATCCACGCCTTAAAGAAGTTTCACTCAATGAATTCTAAAATCAAACTAAACGTTAACGGCAAGATAAGGTAAATGCAGTTGTTTGGAATGTGGTTGTGGTTTACGTTCTTAATAGCACGTTCGTAATGACTTGGCTAAAAATATAAATGCAGTGCTAGTGAGGGACGCACCCGCGCATCGAATGTAGAAATCAGCCTACCATTATCAATTAAATTGTAATAATGTTGTACCTAAAACAAAATATTACTGAATTTAATATTACAAGTTTCAGCTTTCTACGAGAAAATAATTAGGTACCGTAACATCGGGGTACTTTGACACTACAAGGTTACTTTGTCCACCCATGAAAACCCATTTTATTTAATTAATTAATATTTAAAAACGACACCTGAGGCTTATACAGAGATTGTTGAATCACGTGATGTTGTTTTAAAGAATTAATTAATTCAATACAATGGTTTTTTTTTTATGGAAAAAGTATCCTTGTAGGGTCAAAGTACTTTGGTCTTTGAAAATATTTTTCTACGAAAGACAACTGAAAAGAACGGCCCCCGACATGGTGAACTAGCGACCTCGTGAGGATCTCGGGGAGTCGTTGAATGTGGTCTGCTCAGGATCGTACTCTGTGGTAAGCTCCCTATAGCTGACTACGAATCTATGTACCTCGGCTCCAAGACAGTTCAGCAGTGGAGGTCCGTATGGCTGATAGGTCGCGCTCGTCACGTTTTTAATTAGAAAACCACAGAAACCAGTAACGTACCACTTGTTGCAGTCGACTCCGGCCACAAGTCGATTCCTCAGCCTTTAATGAGAGTCGGAAAAATGTGAGATGATACTTACCAAGCCAAATCACGGCGAAAGCCATGAACCAGTTAAGTTGATAGATGAACGAAAAACCCAGGGCCACGGTATGTACCACGGTTAGCACCAGGCTTGAGACGAAGAAGTGACGCAGGTACTCCGGTTTTTTCTGCAAAGGGTATATTTTAACTGAGCATTACTTAAACAGATTACCGTACGTAACTCAAGTATCAAATATAGTACCTTACTTATTTACAAGGCTTGTTTTATTTGGAACTCAAAATGGATATTGGGCTCATATGTTGTACAAACAACTATAGGGTGTCTTTCAGAAACCATAATTTTTTTTATATTACGACTACAATAATGCCATACCTAAGCTACTCTTATTTCTAAAAACCGGCCAAGAGCATGTCGGGCCACGCTCAGTGTAGGGTTCCGTAGTTGCTCATCCTTCACAAGAGACGGGCTTATAACAGCGGTTTTAAGCCCGAGCCCGAGGTTTAAGTTACGAGAAAGATTTCAAGTTCTGTAAAAAGTAATTACTTATTACCTTCTGGAAGCCAACTGACGTCCTTCTAAAGAAAATTATAAAATTTTGCGATAACTCAAAAACGGCTCAACCGATTTTGTTTAATATAGTTTTCATTTAAAGTTCTTATAAGGCCTCATTTTCATGAATTTTTTCATATTTTTTTAACCCGTGGTTGAAAAGTTAGAGGGGGGGGACACTATTTTTTTATTTTCGGAGCGAATATTACCAAAAACTACTGACTTTATCAAAAAGTAATATTTAAAGACCCCTATTATTTTTAATAGACCTATTTAACGACACCCCACACACTAGGGTTGAAACAAAAAAAAATCACCCCCACTTTAGGCGTACGAGAGATACCCGAAAAAAAAAATTTTTTTTTAGTTTTTATTTTACTGTTTTGTCGGCGTGATGCATACACATACTCATACCAAATTTCAGCTTTCTAGTACTAATGATCACGGAGCTACGCCGCGGACGGACGGACAGACGGACATGACGAAACTATAAGGGTTCCTAGTTGACTACGGAACCCTAAAAAACTGTATTTCACTACGATAACGTAGCCATTCTTCTTTGAATAGAACACGTCGCTGAAGGGCTACTGGAATAGAACTTAAGTGCATAAATATAGTAGTGAAATTTTCGATAAATGTTATTTGCAAACTCCTGCAAGAAATGGCTTTAAAAGGAGACTTCTAAAAGAAAATTACGGAATCTTAACCCAGCGGGCCTATTGTGTTTATCATGTGATAAATTAATGATAAAGCATCTGTAACTCTTGCTTGCACTCTCGTCCTTTGTCACTTACTTAATCGCGTGATAAACTCAACCATCATACGCCGCTGGTTACCGGGTTACCTACCTTATGCGCACCAATCACCAGCATGACGCTCAGTACAATGTACACCAGCTGTACGATGATGTTTAGTGTACGGAACATGTACGCACGAGCCATTAGGTTATACCCGCCGCTGTTGTCAACCGTCATGCTAGCCATAATGACCACGGTGATGCCCATTGATGCCAGCAGAGCCGCCTGAAACAGATCTTCAGTAGAAACGTAACGTATCAATTTTAGCCTGTCTAATTACATGCCGAAACCGTGGGGCGTACGCATACCTACCGCCCAAGGCGGGCGTGACAGTTCTATGAGCAATATCTTACACTGCCACTAAAATTAGATTTATTAGTAGTAAGGGTGAAGCCAGTCGCGTAATTTCGGTCGCGCCATACATCATGTCACGTGAACACGTCACACTGAGTATGGCGCGACCGAAATTACGTGACTCAAAATACACTCGTCCGGCTTCACCCTATGACAAAGAACTTACTAAAGACCAGTAGCCCACAATAGTTACTCCAATCCTCAAAGGAATACACCAGCAACAGTTCTTGAACACTGGCAGTCTATTTATATTCCCCATTGTTAATTTTGGAAACACTAAACGCTTATTCAAAGCTACCTCCGTAATCTCTCTCCGTTATCTCGCTGATAAGTGTATGGCTTAAACGTCCTTCGGCATTTACATTCATGTCTATATTAGGGTAAAACCACCAGAATAGAGGCGGCATAAAAGTTGCATCTACCTATATTTATTTCTGAAATTATAGTTCTACAAGTAAATGTATTAAACGTACTACTTATATACTGTATAGTGAGTGGCAAATGACGTAGTATCGCAGCGCTTGTATTGAAAGGGTCGAACATAAAATTGATACAAAAGTTATCGACGGCTGTGGCCGACATAGTGTCACTGGCATAACTTTTACTTGTTGGCCACAGTCGACTGTGCGTTCAAAAGGTTAATAGAAGTTTCACTATGGCTAAACAAAGCCATTTGGAGAACTGATTTATTTGGTACGAGTGTGCAAAGGTAAATAAGTTGAACACCATATGCCTTCTATTTTGACTTTGATACTCTGCGGTATATGTTAGTTAGTTAGTTAGTATGCATGGGCCCTTAAGTCAGAGGTTACCTGGTTCTTAGCTTGGTTAAGGGCTCCTAGACGCTTGAGGACTAAACCTTTGGGAAAATACGGCATTGACATTGTGGTATCTTGGATTTATAGATTTGTATATATATAAATAAACGTGTATGCGGGTAGGCGGGGTGAGGCGCCCCTCTAGCATTCCGTTATCTGGTTTCACGCCGGACGGACGTTGCACCCCAACCTGCGGTGTATACTCAAATATATATCTGTGTTTAATTCCAAATCCTTTGTGGAGGACACCACAGACATTAAGACTGAGACAAATCATAAGTATTAATTGCATGCAACAAGCTTCCGTGATTGATCGCACAGTCGCACTAAGTTTACTACTAACAGTACGAAATAAAACAAATACCTACTTATTATACATATATATATATATATATATATATATATATATATATATATATATATATATTTTTAATAAAACTCAACGTGTTGATGGCCCTTCAAAGGAGAGCTTACCCTGCATTGATTAAAAGCTTTTACAGTTACTAATAAATGCGAACATAATCTGATACTTAATTGTAAGTATCTGATTGGTTATCAAAAGCTAAATTTTAGCGCACTGATATGAACATAATTGACAACATTTCATATTTCTAACAGGCGAAAATTAATATAAATATCGAGAAAACTTTGCGTCGTATGCAGCAAAAAAAATATTTGAATTTATTTTTCTGTATGTAAAGAAAATATAAGAAAATACATCAAATTTCCGAAATCTGCGACAACTATGTCTGCACCATGCTGTACAGACTTGTATTCATTAGACTTATCCACGAAATAACAATAAGCTGTCAATAATGTCAAGCCACCGTCATTCATTTTTTTTTATTAGACATCAGACCATAGTAACCTTTCCAGTGTGCCATAGTTTTGGAGTTACGACATTTGAGAAAAAGTTTATTTATTTATTTATTTTTATCCATTTCTTGCGATCCAAAGAGGTAATGCCGCCAGCGCAATGGGAACCATGCCGCAGGCAGACCTGCTGGATGGGGTATTCTTTTTATAGAAAATGTATATATTTTATTTTTATTTTTTCTAATTAGTATTAACAAATTGTACATAATAATTATCCTTTTTTTTATTTTTATCTGTAGTTTTTAGTATTGTAAATAATATTATATTGTATGTGTTTATTTTAAAATACAAAGTTTATTTATAATAAATTAATATTAAAATAATTAGTAACCTTAGGAAAAATATAAAATGTTTCAGATTTTAGATTTACCGAATTATATAATCATCATCATCATCATCATCAGCCTGTTTCAGTCCACTGCTGGACATAGGCCTCTCCCATGGCACGCCACTGAGCTCGATTTTCAGCTCTCGTCCTCTAGTTACTACCCGCTGTCCTACGAATGTCGTCGCTCCACCTTGTTACAGGGCGCCCTACACTACGTTTACCGATTCGTGGCCTCCACTCCAGGACTCGTTTGCCCCAGTGGTCATCGGCTCTACGGCAGATATGACCAGCCCACTACAACTTCAGCTTGCTTATCCGCTGTGCTATGTCGGTAACTTTGGTTCTCTGTCGAATTACTTCGTTTCGGATCTGATCCCTAAGAGACACACCAAGCATAGCTCTTGCCTTCATGCCTCGCTGAGCGACTTTGAATTGGTGGACTAGTCGTATGGTGAGTGGCCAAGTCTCGGCTCCGTAGGTCATAACAGGTAAGACGCACTGATTAAAAACTTTAGTTTTTAGACTTTGAGGTATGGGCGACGTGAAGACTTGACGCAGTTTTCCGAACGCTGCCCAGCCCAAATGTATTCGCCTCTTAGCCTCCTTGTCGAAGTTGCCTCTACCTAGTTAATTGGAGCATTTGCCCTAGGTATACGTATTCGGAAACAACTTCGATGGAGACTCCATTTACGGCGACCGGTCCCGGATCGATATGTTCATTGAACATAACTTTGGTTTTATCCAAATTCATCCGAAGACCGATAGGTACGCTGAGACGAATTTGCCAGGCTGTCTAGCATGTGTTTCAGGTCCTGCAACGCATCGGCCATGACCACGATGTCGTCTGAGAATCATATAATAGTCACAACATATTTTGGAAACATTGATTTCTATTGAACTCTACGTACTTACGTTATTAACTTAGTCACAATTGCTATCGGCTTTGACCCCATAAGTAATTCAAAAGAATCAGTTTCGCTCCCTCGCCGTGTAAATGAGACATAGATACCAACACTCTGAATTCATTGGTTGCTCACTATCGCCCTATTTTATCACTGATAACTGATAAGAGATAGCTTAACCGGACGCCGCAACGACTAAACAAAAAAATCAATTCTCTAACCGTACTGACGCATTTCACTCTTTTTTTACTATTTTAACTAGGTATTCTCATCTATAGAAGTGTAATTTTGTGTGTTTGTGTGATCAAAATGGGGTATACTTTGCCAAGACTGGAGAAAGTATGTTTTTGTTGTCATGTTAGAATCGGTGCTTTGGTTATCGGATATTTGTCTATGGTTAGTAACGCAAATATTTTGTACTATCAAACTATCATTTACCAGCGGTTTTACCCACGTTATAAGGAATTAACTATAGTATCCATGTTTTAACCATGAACTCATCACCTGTAGGTATGCCAAGTCCCAGTTAGCTACTCCAAGTTATTAAACATTTTATAGACAATGTAGCGTAGGTATTTTGCCGACATTTGCGTAACCAGATTATTATTAGTCTAATATACTATATCTATGGTCTAATGTAATATTTGTGAAAAGTAAAATTTAAGTATAAAAATAAGAAATGTGCCCGAAATAGTCGTTTATCCTTATATATCCAGCATGTGATGATAAGAAAATTACGAGTGGAGATTTGGGTAGGGTTTTAACACAGTTAATCAGGATCACGGATTTCATTGAAAACATAAACAATAGAAACATATTTGGTATCTAGATAGAGCATAAATTAAAAAAGCCGACTGTTTAGGCTTACCTAGATATTTCTGTGACGCCACGCCACTGTTTATAATATTTTCTGCATGTTGGGAACTACAGGGTATAGTTTATGACCATAATCATACATCATACCTACTATACTACTGCAGGCGAGTTTGGATATTGACCCACACAACTCATCGCGAGTTTGTTTTTAATTTTTAGATTTTTTTTTGCGTTCCTTACCCAAAGTGTAAAAACGGGACTGTATTACTAAGACTCCACTGTCCGTCTATTTGTCTGTCACCAGGGTGTATCTCATGAACCGTGATAGCTAGACAGTTGGAATTTTCATAAATGTTGCCGCTATAATAACAAACTTAAATTAATATTTCAGTGGGGCTCCCATGCCTCCCATACAACAAACGTGATATTTTTGCCGTTATTTCATTTGATGGTACGGAAACCCTTCGTGCGCGAGTCCAACTCGCACTTGACCGGTTTTCTTTTACGTTTTCAACCTCTGTATCCCCCACAATTTGAATAAAAAAGCCGAATAACTGAATTTACAAAAATAAACTACATGATTAACAAACCTACTCGAAAAAGATGACAATCGGTCGAGTCGGTCGGCCATAACAGCAGCAGGAAATCCGAACATCCAAACAGACGGACATACGAAACAGTTTTAGACGGAGCTGAATTGGAGACGCTACGCTCGCTCGTTCTAGAAGCTTTAAGTAAGGTCTAAGTATACGAAATGTAAAGGACAGGGACCCCATTATGGCACCGTCTACAACAGATCGGTTAAATTATTGATCCATGCTATGATTTAATTAGGAGTACTTTGTAGGAATGGGATTTTCGCTACGCGGGGAGAAAATCTCATTTCCTGCCCAAGACTTGCCCAAGGCGAGACGTAAAACTTTAGACAAACCACGGGCGGTAATTTGTAAAGCCCCAGATCGCATATGCATGGTCCTCACCTTTGGTTCGATCCACAAACACCTACGATCTGGGACATTCACGAATTCACCGCCCTAGGTATATATTGTACTGAATACAAACAACATTTATTTTTTTCCAGTTCAGCTCTTTAATGTCCCTCGCTGCAACATCCAGTGCCATCGCCTTCGTCGCCAAATACGTTGAGGCCGAGTCCCAGAGACCGAACCCTCAGCACACACCCCAGGAGCTGGCTGCTGGCGCCCTGAGGATCTACATCACTTATGGAATCTACCTCATCTTGTACTTGTACTATTTTGTGATCAGTTTGCTGGTCGTCATTGGCGTGCATCAGGTGAGTTAAGTTGAGATTATTCTGTTAAGTCACTATGCAGAAACATCTAGACGACCTACTTAATGTTATATCTAAGTAAAATAATAGGGTGGATGACTGATGTTATATTCTAAAGCATACTGTAGTTATATAAATAAAATTAACTCCATATACGTACCTATATCATATGATCATGAAAAAATGAAATAAACTTTTTTTTTTAATAATGTGACTTCAAAGGTGCTCATATAATTTTTGTTAAGTTTGCACCTTATATCTATGAAGTCACTTTGAAATGAGGCGCAAACATTCCGCTACTGAGTTGGCGAAGTGGCGATATAGGTAGGTAGGTATATTCGCCACTCCGAGATATCAAAGAGATAAAAGGTGAAAATAGGGCATTGAAACAAAAAAAACATAAAATCGTTGCCAACCTGAATCGAAAGTGTTACTGTTAACATTAATCGATGATGTTATAAATAAAACACAATCGTATATTTCCACACGAAGACGAAACCTAGTCTTACAAATCTTACACCTAGTCGTATCGTATATGTATTTTGATCTAATGTCTATTGTTAATTTATAAAGAATCCTCACTTTTCCATAATTATAACCGATGTTATAACACTTCATCTGTATTTCCAGAACAAACCCCGATTGCTGACGTACTACGTGAACACCGTACTGTTTCTACTAATATTGACCGTCGCTCTCGTGGTGGTCACCGTTGTCTTCATGGGAGTCATAGCCGCGTTGCCGTTACTATTCTCCAGTGGTAAGAAAAAGGACATAGGTACTATTTGTTTACAAATGAAGCGAAAATTGAAAAATTTAATGATTCGGACAGGATTCGAACCTGCGTTTCCAACGGCTTTCCGGGCCTTTTTTCGCTTCATTTGTAAACATTTAGTTTACGTTAGCAGACGTTACTGCTTTAATAAAAAATAAATAGGTACTATTTTTAAGGTTCCGTAGCCAAATGGCAAAAAACGGAACCCTTATAGATTCGTCATGTCTGTCTGTCTGTTTGTATGTCTGTCCGTCTGTCCGTCCGTATGTCACAGCCATTTTTTTCCGAAACTATAAGAGCTATACTGTTGAAACTTGGTAGGTAGATGTATTCTGTGAACCGCATTAAGATTTTGATGCAAAAATAAAAAAAAAATAATAAATATTGGGGGCTCCCCATACTTAGAACTGACACTTTTCACAAATTTTTTTTTTCATCAAACACATACGTGTGGGGTAGGTATCTATAGATAGGTCTTCAAAAATGATATCGAGGTTTCTAAAATATTTTTTTTCTAAACCGAATAGTTTGCGTGACAGACGCTTCCAAAGTGGAAAAAAGTTGCCCCCCCCCCCCCCCCCCCCCTCTAACTTCTAAAATAAGAAAATGAAAGAAACCGGCCAAGTGCGAGTCGGACTTCCAAAGTGGAAAAAAGTTGGTCCCCCCCCCCCCCCTCTAACTTCTAAAATAAGAAAATGAAAAATCTAAAAAAAACATGATGTACATTACTATAAAAACTACAAACGAAAATTGTTTTGAACGAGATCTAGTAAGTAGTTTTTTTAATACCTAACTTTGCACCTAATTTATATGGGGCGCTATACATACCAGGTGCAAACTTAACTTAACCACCTAGGGATGGAAAGTGTTTGTACGGAACCCTCGGTGCGCGAGACCGACTCGCACTTGGCCGGTTTTTTTCAAATGGGCAGTGGCACTAAGGTTTGTAAGTACAAAGCGGCTTCTTACTATGACCGGGTCTTGTAGGGAGTACTCTTTTTGAGGAGCGCCAAATTCAAAATTATAATTAAAAACCCGTTCCAGACCTTCCGATCCTACCCGATCCGATCCGATATATCGGATAATGTGTAGTGTAATTGTTAGGAAATCGGATAATGTGTGGTGTAACTGTTAGGATCTATTACACTACACATTATCCGATAAATCGGATCGGATCGGGTAGGATCGGATGGTCTGGAACGGGTTTAAGACTAAAATCATATTGCGCCTCCACACTACTCGCGAAGTTGGCCGACGTTGGGTGAGCATGATAGTGTGGAAAGACACTTCGCTGCGGAAACCCGTACTTCGACCAACTTCGGTCAACTTTGCGAGTAGTGTAGCTAGGGATAAAGTGCCTAACAAGCAATCTTTCAGCAAATCAGCCAACGAATACCTATTACACACTGGTTCATTAATCAGAGCCTAATTATTTTTATCAGTGCCACTAAGGTACCCCATATTGATGGGATGGTGGATGAAAGGATGTGGGTAACTTCTAGAGGTCTGCGGGCCTATGATAGTTGCTTTTATCATGCGATAAATAAGTGACAAAGCATCCGTCACGTTTTGACAAGATGCGAGTGTGAGTGACAGATGCTTTGTCACTTATTTATCTCGTGATAAACGTGACCATCATTGGCCCCGTCGACGCTCTGCGGTAGTTAATTCCCTAAATTAGTGATGCAGCAATATGTAAGACACGTATGGAGATAGCTCCTCACTCCTTATCGTATTGCTGCATCCCTCTCATCAGTGACTAATTTAGGAAAGTGAAAGCTGCATTAATTTAATATTCTGTCCTGTTACTTCAATCTGTGCAACGAAAGACAACACTATGCTTATCTTATTTTGCAGCGTCAGCAGCATTGCCTGAATGATGCTTAACTCCTTAGGAGCTCATAGTTAATATTTTCAATATCTTTTGAGCGTACGAAAATCGACCCTGTCACTTTTTTTTTTTTGTTTCAGTGATCGTCTTCTACTGCCTACTTGTGGTTCGAAGTGCGTACCTCGAAATGGTCGAACTGAATCGTCCGAAAGTGTACGAATTGAACGTCGTTCAAACTCAGCAAGACCCGCTTATGGCTTAACTCATAAAATAATTTAAGCCCAACGATTTATTTTGATTTTTTCAATGCCAAGCCTACCTATTCTATTTTTCAGACTTCGATGCGCGCAGTTGTAAAAAAAACGCGCAGATAAATCAGCAGGTCATTCAGCCAATCAAAGTAACATTTTGTGTCTGAAATCGGTATCGGAGCTTTCTAACTCCGTTTTTTTTTACCAGAGCTGATAGCAGAGGCTTTGAGAAAAAAACTCCTGAAAAAATACGTAATGGACATTAGAATATTAGATGCGTCTCGACGAATTGATTTAATTTTAGGATAAGTTAACACTAAGTTAATAGTTTGCCAAAATAGTTTGTGTCGTCTAAAGTTTGATTTACTTAAATAAGTAGTAACTACTAAGTACCGGTTTTTACCTATTAAAGTACCTATTAAACTTCGAAATTGTTTTATTTTTCAAAATAAACGGCCCAATTAACTGCTGGATGAATAACATAATAGGTCCAAATAAGCTAGTGAACTTATGAGTTAAATGCAGATGCAGGAGGAAGGTTATGGTCCCAGTCACCCAGTGACAGCACTACCACAGCACTACATAAAAATATGCGGACGGATAAGTATCCTAGCGTAACCGCGCCGTTCTAAACTAAAGTCATTGCGGTATTGTCTCTCAATTTTTACCACTCAGGGGAATTAGTATGAATTTACCACAACGGAAGAATATTTATTTATTGAGACGGCAATGACGAAAACCTAGGTACTGTACCTACACTGTGAGGTACGGTACGTGTGGCCGTAGTAGGCAGCCGCCGACATCGCCGACGCCTACCGCTGGCCCTGGAGAGTTACTCCGATATTCGATATCTGACCTTCGTATAGTGTCGCCCTGCTCATCCACAATATTATTTGACAGGGTTGAAAGGAGATCCAGAGGGATAGCGCGGTACAAAAATTTAATCTCAGTCTTCGGTGTCGCCTATCTTATTTATCTCAAGACAAGGATTTTCACCCTGACCGATATTATGGTACGCGATCTGCATTGATCGGCTTCTTACAAGGTTGTTAGATAAATCAAGAAGTCGATACTCAGGATTTTTTCTGCCTAAGTAGTCGTCAGTCTTATCTTAGGCCAATAAAAGTCCTGCCCACGACCAATCGGGCACAAAAACATTACTTGGTGTATTTTGGAGGAGTATATTCCTCATCAACCCACACACGTGCGAATCTATCCATTTTTGTAAATTAATCCCAGCAAATACGTAGGTAATTAATTAAGTAACACGGTTAGATTTTGATTTGAAATCTCGTTAATAAAATTCGGTATGCATCTGTCATCTGACAACGTCAAATAAAAAAAATATATATATTTTTTCGCTGTTTGGTCTAAAACGACAACCCTTAAGGCTGATTTAGACGAAGACAATTTTGAGACGCCTAAATTACGGCGCCTCGAAAAGGCACCGTATAAACACTTTCCGCGCCATTTTTTCGCGGCATGCCAGCGCTGGCGCGGAATAGAACACGGGCCTATTTTTTGGCGCCAGTGACCCCCCCTCCGCGTCTCTCGCTGCCACTAATGACTGGTACTGAAAAAAAGCACTGTGTAAACACGGCTTGCTGGTCACTGGCGGCGAGATTTAGGCGGCTGAAAATAGTCATTGTCTAAACGGTCGGAGGTGTGCTGTGCGGTAATCACTGGCGCCGTCATTTAGGCGTCTCAAAATTGTCTTCGTCTAAATCAGTCTTTAAATCTCAGCACTAAATTGTCTTAGATTGCGGTAATTTTATAGCCTAGCAAGCGTCAGTCCCGCCCAGGGATAGTGGCGCTACAAACAGCTTTCCTATGGCAATAATGTGCATACGTCATATTTGTATTATTAAACGTCAATCAAGGATTTGTAATTATCAAATTTCAAAACATTTTTTACCGGAATGCTGCTCAATCATTCGTTCTTTTTGCGAAATAAATACTGAATCCTATTGAAAAAACTTGACTTTCATCACTGTGGATTGTTTTCGGTTTATTATGCAAAAAATACTTGAAATACGCGGAATATTTAGTCCTGTTTCCTTTTTGCTTACATCAGTGACGTTCACCAACTTTCAACGTCAGTTACCAAAAAAATATCATTGCCAGTAAAATAATTTAGTAGGTAGGTACCACTGAAAATCCGCAATATGGCGTGGGTAGTAAAACCCCTTGCAGGGCTATGTATATATTCTTATATTTCTTTAAATACAGCAGAATAAATTCTAAGATTTCTATATTAATTTCAACCTGTTAGAAATATGATTTTGTCCATTATGATAGACACAATCACAACAAACACAAAATAAAAAAAGTCCAGACAACGTTTGGGTTTATTTGAAAATGGTAACTTACAAACTCGGCTACCAGCGTTTATTTATTGATCTTGAACAGACTCGTCGTGCCAATGTTACGAATGCGTCAATTCAATTTCATAATGTTGGCCGCATTGGACCATGGCGGACTATTTAACTCGTAATTAAAAAATTGCAATTGTGGGGTCTTTTTTGTGTATCTTTTCCTTTTTTTTTGGCATATTATTAAACTTTTGGCCGAGACTCGAAACAAACACCTCAACCGGTCAACTTCAATTAAATATAGAACTACATAACGTTTAGCTGTAATTAGCTTTTTGTTTTGTTATACCATTTTTAACACAATAAAAACACATCAACCGGTTAGCTACAAAATTCTTTAGCTGTCAGTTGCGTTTGGTTTTGTTATACCATTTTTAACAAATGAACGGGTAGACTGTTTTTTACTGATAAATTGCTTTCAGTTGCGTTTTGTTATTCCATATCAGTTGCGTTTTGTCACGTTTATGACGTTTTATGTCACGTCCCACGGGAACGTGATAAAAAGTATCCTATGTCCTTCTCCTGGTTCTAAGCTACCTCCCCACTAATTTTCAGCTAAATCTGTTCAGCCGTTCTTGAGTTATAAATGGTGTAACTAACACGACTTTCTTTTATATATATAGATTCATTTACAATGAAATCATTGGTTACAGATTATGGCGAGTAAGTCAATAACAATGGGCGAGTTAGCCCAACAAATTCCGGAGGATGACGAAGAGAAGCGTATCTTCTTGTCGATCTTGGAGACAATAAATAACTACTACCCTACCGGTTGGGAGGATTGGAAGGTGCTGGATCTGACCCACAAGGATATGTTTGGTGACGAACTGTCAGCAGTCACCGACAGCAAGCTGCGGTTTGGCATTCCGACTATTGACCTCGTACGGGCATTCAACCCCGACGCCAAGGACCTCTCCGAGAGATTCTACCGGTACATTCGCAAGATATTGGTATCGTGGCCCATCGGCAGAGCTTTAATATATTCACCACACAGCGTCGTAGAAACGCTTCACGCCCCGTCGTATAAGGCCTTTATGGGACATATTCGAGAACTTAGAGTTGGCAACAAGCTAACGTATCGGGAAACAACTGCCAGGATGCTAGCAGAAGAAGAGAACCAACGAACTTGCAGCACACCTCGTTCAATGAGGTCTGGTCACAAAAAGACTCCTAGAGATCCACACCACCAAGACGAGACTAGGGAATACACTCCACCTCAGACCTTAAGAGGTCCTAAGCGCCGGAGTGAGGACAGGGGCAGTCCGCCCCCCCCCGAAAAGAAATACCATTCAGGGAAGTAACGAGCATCTCATGGCTGCTGTACTCCAGCAACAGATGGAGCTATTTAACAAGTTGATCGAAATGCAAACCGAACAAAATATAAAAATTGACAATCTTAAACAAACGACTACCAAAGCTCCATCCTTAGACGACTCATTCGAGTCAGTTCCTGACAGTACTAACGCCGATGCAGAAACATCGCCTCAACGCTCACCAGAACTCGATGACTACAGCAGCGACGACTGCGGTTCTCAAGGTGAATCAGAAGTCGAAGACGTCACCGAGGAAAGCCTCAAGGAAGTTATTAAGAAGGCGGAACAACGACTAAAAGAAATCCAACTCACCAAAGCCTCTGGAAGTTCACCTAAGAAAAGGCACATCGCTGAAGCTTACAACTTCAAACCCCATACGATTGAATCGGAGACCAACATCACAAAGGCGGATCCAGTTCTGGCGCAACAAGGAAAAGACTGTCAGAGGTTAGGAACGGATGGCTGGACCAAAATAAAATATAAGGAAGTACAAAAACAGTTTCAGGCCACGCCCGTATTTTCATTTCTGAAAGTCAATAACCAATTTGCAGGAATCACGCCAAACTGGACATCCGTATCCATATTGGAAAAAATGGATTTGACTCTGGGCGCTATAACAAACGGCTTATTACAACAAAGAAAAATATTCGATGAGCAGTGTGAAAAAATGCCACTAAAATTACAACAGAAAGTGGGAGAAGAATTCCTTGCGAGCAATTCAAAATTTCGAAAGAACTCTGATGACTTACTTCAGTATGTCTGCGGACGACGAGCAGAGATTATCAAACAGAGAAGAAATATCTACAGAATAAAAAATAAAGCGCTCCACGAAGTCCTTCATAGTATCCCGCCATCAAATTTACACTTGTTTCAAGAACCAGAGTTGTCACAGACAGTAAAAGATCAAGGCGGAATTCATAAGTTTTTTCCGTTTAAAAAACACTCCAAACCTCACCGGGCAAGCAGGACCGACGGCAGAGCCCCTCAAAAAACCGAATTCAATGATAAGAGAGAACAAACCCGACGAGGCAATTTCAAACAGGGAAACAGACACTTTGCTCCGAATACCGGTGGCAATGCCAGGAGGAATCCACCGCTTAGCAGGAATACGGGGTCAGGGGGTCAAACCAAGTGGAAAGGACCTAAAAAGCAATGACTTCAAAGCAGGCCAACTGTTGTTCCATCTAGAGCAGTGGGAGAAGCTGGGGACTCCGCGTGCAATTTTAAAAATATTGTCGGGTTACAGAATTCCATTTCGAAGAAAGCCTCCTTTGGTAAGTGTTGACGCTGGTTGTTAATAAAAACCTGTGAGACATAAGGCTTAAAAAACTATATTAAATAAGTTCTGGATTCCTTTCATTGTTCCTTTTTTTTTACTTACTTGCTCAAAGGTTGACTGGAAGAAAGATACCTGGAACGGAGAAGTTCGCCTTTGATCATGCTAAGTGTTTATAAGATTTTACATGTTTTATGTAGGTACAATATATACATATATATTACTGTCTACATATAATACATAACATAGTTTAGTAATAAATACATAGATAAATAAATATACAAAATAATATAAAATGTCGCAAAATTACTTACCTGTAGCGCCATCTGTTGATACCTGTGAACTAGTTTTAAAATAAAGCTACGTAATGTGAAGGAACGGGTTTGCATGTGTGTGCCGTTTGACCTCTAGTCGCCATTGCATTAACCTAGCGCATACACGCACACTGTTCGCTCATATTTTGGCAAATTTTGGATTCAAATCTCTGTGTTCTTATTTCTCGCACCACGTACCTTCGACAAAGTGGTCTTCGAGCCGAATCACGGGAGCAAAACCTGTAAGCAGGCCTGGCTGTACGATGCCGAACGGCAACACTCCGTCGCGCAGTACAATTCAAACGCGGCGCATGAAAGTGGAAGCAGCAGCCAGACAAATGGAGAATAACGGAGATTCACTACCTAAGGAAGCTAGGTCGTTGCCACCCGGAGTAGTAGATAGTGTAAAAAAGGATCCTGTGGAGTCACTTACGCGTAGCAATAAATCGACAACTTCATCGGTTTATATGTCACGAAAAATGCAGCTGGAAGTGGAGGCTGCCGAATGTAAGGCCAGGATTGAGAAGGAGTTAATAGATAAAAAATTAGCTTTGGGAATTGCAGCTCTCGAAGTGCAATCAAATAGAAGTGATAGATCTCGCCGATCCGGCACCTCCGGTAAGCAAAAAGTGGAGGATTGGCTTGACCGAAGCGACCGCGAGATGAAAAGAAACGGTGATTTAGAAAAAGAAACAACCGGCCATGTTGACTACAAATTATCGGCCGACCGCGACGCCGAGCAACCGAACGAACCGGCTGGCCGCGGCGACGGCCCCCCGGTTCCCCTGGACTCGCGGCTCGCACGTGACCCCACGGATATCGAAAAACTGGCTAACGCACTTCAAAACGCCATCCCCGCATCGGCTTCGAAAGCCCATAGCCCCGAACTGCTCACCAGGCTGGTAACATCCAAAGACCTGCCATTGTACTTTGGAGACCCTATGGAGTGGATCCAATTCAAAGATGCCTACGTGGAGACAACAGCCCGGTGCAACTTTACCAACTCGGAAAATATAGATCGTCTGCGTAAATGTTTACACGGTGACGCTAAAGAGGCGGTTGTGTCAATGCTCAGCGGTAAAACCGACCCTAATGTCATAGTGCAGACTCTTGAACTACGTTTTGGACACCCTGAAGTGATTATTAATAAGATAGTGACACAAATCAAGAAGCTTCAGCCACTATCTCAAGCTTACCACAACGAGATTATTATTTTTGCTACAAAGATAAAAAACTTCGCAGTAACCGCTCGTTCTATAAATCAAACGGATTATTTACGAAGTCCAGAGCTTATAAATACTGTGCTAGCTAAGTTCCCAAGCAGCCTGATTAATCGCTGGACGGACTACCTTTACGAACATTTAAATGTACGCGAGAAGTCCAAGTTCGAACACTTATCGGATTTTCTCGTGCGCGAAGCAAACAAAGCGGCTACGGCAGGTGTATCGCAAATTTATAATCAAGTTGATAAAACTAAGAAGCAGCACGAAGAGAGACGAGGCCCGCAATACCCCATCCTACTAACAAGTGAGGCCGACAAGTGTAACTTCTGCCATACGTCATGTCACAGCCTGCCAGACTGCCCCCGGTTCAAGCGCGCGATGAGGCGCGATCGCTGGCGTTATGTACGATTTCACAAACTATGTTACAAGTGCTTAATATCGCGACACGACAAGCAAACGTGCCCAGCTGCTGCATGTAACGTGGACAACTGCGGCCTGGATCATCATAGATTACTACACTGGATGCCTAAAAAAGACAATAGTTACAGTGAAAATTGTGCCAACGTAATAGATAGCGACATTAGTTCTCAATTAACTATAAACCCTATTGAGAGCTTGGACTCGAGCGCGAACGTCGGTGAGCCAACGGATACGAGTGATTACGTCAATAACACTAACTTTAGCAACAATAAGGTGTTATTAAAGGTGGTATCAGTGATTGTACACGGACCAAGTGGCAGCAGGCAAGTTTGTTGCCTGTTAGACGACGCGGCAACCGTCTCCCTCTTATCAGCTGATGTTGCGGACGCAATAGGTCTTCGTGGTAGCAGCGAGACCTTGCATGTCCGAGGCGCTTGGAACAATACGGAGCTGCGATGCACGAGCGAAATTGTGAACTTTACGGTAACTAACACCACAGGTGAGTCATTCAACCTGCGAGCGCGTAAAATGAGTGACCTAAATTTACCTGTGCAAAAACTATCCAGTGTTAATTTTAACAATTACGAATACTTAAAAGACTATAAACGATATGTATTGCACGACGATGTTAAACCTCAATTGTTAATCGGTCAGGATCATTATCATTTACTTGTGCCCCTTGTAACAATCCCGGGAAGTCATAATAAGCCTTATGTCACACGGACTCCGCTCGGTTGGTGTATAAATGGGGTATGTGGCGCGTCCGGCGGCCCGCATCTAAATGACGCAGCACTTTTGACAGTGCAAGCGCAGCCTCTTGTCCCGGCGCCCGCGCGCCCCGTCCCTCCGACTACCCCCGCTGCCTCAGCTGCCTCATTGCCTTATCAGTTATTGGCACGCGATACAATAGATTGTATGCATTGTTCACATAGCAATGTATATGATAGTTATTGCGATCTTGAAACTGTTGCGTTCATCTATAACACTGAAAGTGAAGCATTAAGTAATTTAACTATGATGGTTCGTCATTCTTTTGCGTTAGACGCGATCGGCGTTACTACGAAACCACGACAAAATAAAGACGAACTTCGGGCGATATCAATTCTCGAAAACACGGCTAAATTAGTTAATGGACAGTGGGAAATCGGCCTGCCATGGAAATCGGATGCTACTTTACCTGATTCGTATCCTAACGCATTTAACAGGTTACTTTCTCTTGAACGAAAGTTTAAAAAAGATAACAATTATTTTTTGCGCTACTGCGAGAGAATAAACCATTTGTTTACCAATGGCTACGCACGCGAAGTTATGTCCGATGAACCTGCTGAACGCGTTTGGAATTTACCACATTTCGGCATAGACAATCCTAATAAAAGAAAACTAAGAGTAGTTTTCGATTCTTCAGCGATCTCTAGAGGCCACTCCTTAAACGATTACTTGCTCCAGGGTCCTGACTTACTTCAGTCATTGCTAGGAATTATGTTTCGATTTCGGGAAGGCCCCGTTGCCGTGGTTGGTGACCTTAAGGATATGTTTCTTCGAATAAAAGTTAGAAAAGAAGATCAGAACGCCCTGAGATTCCTATGGCGCGAGGATCCCGCTAAGCCCGTGAAGACATTCGCAATGTCAGCATTACTATTCGGCGCCAATTGTAGCCCCTTTGTGGCCCAATTTGTGAAAAATAAAAACGCGCAGCGTTTCGAGAAGGAGAAGCCTGAAGCTGTTAATGCCATAATTAAGTCTCACTATATGGACGACTATCTGGACAGCCATGATAACGAACAAAGGGCTGCGCTGATTGTCAACGACATTTTGAAAATTCATAATGATGGCGGCTTCGAGATGAGGAATTTAATGTGTAATAAACCTGAAGTCTTAAGGGATATGCCGAAAGATACCTTAAGCCCGAGCGCTATAAGGTTCAAAGTTGGGTGCGAAGACCTCTTCGAACGAACGTTAGGTTTATTGTGGAGTCCAGTTTCCGATACGTTCGGATTTGATCTATCGCTGCGGCGCATTCCTGAAGAAATATTGACATGTAAACAAAGACCTACTAAGCGCGAGGTGCTACGCATTGTTATGTCTATTTTTGACGTCTACGGGCTACTCGCGCCATTCACCATTAAGGGAAGGATAATCATCCAAAATACGTGGAAATTAAATGTCGGATGGAATGATAAGCTGCCTGACCAATTATATGCTGTTTTTCGCGACTGGATAACACAACTACAGACAATTAAGGACTTAAAAATACCTAGATGGTATTTTCGTAGTCTAATTCATTCCAAAGCACTACAATTACACATTTTTTGCGACGCTTCGCCTAGTGCCTACTCGTGTGTTGCTTATTGGCGCGTAGTGGAGGACGAAAATGAAAACGACGTGCAAGTTGCCTTTATTGCAAGCAAGAGCCGCGTTTCACCTGTAAAACCAGCTGTTTCTGTACCTCGAATGGAGCTCCAAGCCGCGGTGCTCGGATGCCGCTTGGCCACAGTTATAGAAAACGAGCACAGAATAAAGCCGATGGCGCGCTTCTTCTGGACAGATTCAACGACAGTTTTACATTGGATAAAAAATGAGAACAGAAACTATAAGGTGTTTATTGCAAATAGACTTGGAGAGATTGATTCATTGAGCAAAATTACTGAGTGGCACTACATTGCCACGGATATAAATATAGCGGATGCTGCTACAAAAACGAACTCGTATAAATTAGAGGCTAACAGTGACTGGTTTCGTGGTCCCGCTTTCTTGCACTTGCCCTCCGACAAATGGCCAGCTGCATCTGAAAAAGAAAATATTGTGGATGAGAATATACTAGAACGAGTACTTACTACATACGATAATACCTACCATGACGAGCTACCAGTTCCGGATCCTCACAGATTCTCGTCCTGGCGACGTCTACTAGGAGCTACGTCAGCCGTTCTGAAATTTGTAAACAAATGTAAGAAGTTACCTGGGACGGCTCCGTACGAAATCATCAAACAAGCCGAGCGCCTGGTAATACGACAAGCTCAGCGAGATTCGTTCGGAAAAGAATTAGCTGCAATTGAGAGAGGGAAAAATATAGATCGAAGCAGTAAGATAATTAAACTTTCACCGTTCCTGGACATACATAACGTGCTGCGCGCTGGCGGGCGTATCAATGCAGTAGCTGGAGTTTCATCTGACACGAAACAGCCTATCATTTTAGACGGACGCCATCAAGTATCGAGATTGATTGCGAGGCATTATCATGTTCAAGCAGCCCATAGCAACCAAGAGACCGTTGTAAATGAGTTGAAGCAGAAATATTGGTTGATAAGATTACGTCCTACAGTTAAATACGTATCCAACAAATGCATGCTCTGTAGGCTTCGACGAGCCAAGCCACAAATTCCTAGAATGGGTGATTTACCTGCAGCTCGAATGGCACATCACCAGCGGGTGTTCTCACATTGTGGAGTGGATCTTTTTGGACCCATGGAGGTCACCGTAGGAAGACGCCGAGAGAAGAGGTATGGGGTCTTGTTTACCTGCCTGACAGTGAGGGCCGTCCACATTGAAATTGTCAATTCGCTTACGTCAGACTCCTTGATATTGGCACTCCGTCGAATGGCTGCCCGAAGGGGTTGGCCGTATTGTTTATACAGTGACAATGGACCAACCTGCGAGGCGCGGATGTCGAACTAAAGCGAGCGGCACAGGACATCGACGCAGAGGCATTGAAGAGAGTTGGAGCCACAAATGAAATTAATTGGACATTCATACCTCCCGCGAGTCCCCATTGGGCGGGAGCTTGGGAACGATTGATAGGCTCCGCAAAAAGAACTCTCAAGGTCATACTCAAAGAACGCGCGCCACGTGATGAAACGTTAGCAACCCTGATGGCCGAAGTCGAGGCAATCATAAATAGCCGGCCGCTAACTCACGTGTCAGTCGAGCCTGGCAGCAACGAAGCTATCACCCCAAATCATTTCCTGATCCTCTCGTCTTCTTCACTACCAGTACCTGGGGCATTCGATGACTCCGAGTTTTATCTGCGCAAACAGTGGCGTATATCACAGCGTTTAGCGGACATGTTTTGGAGACGATGGGTGAAAGAAGTGTTACCCGAAATGATACCTCGCACCAAGTGGAATCAGGATCCGAGACCTTTAAAAGTAGGAGACTTGGTTTTGGTGGTTGACCCTGACGGACCCAGAAACGTATGGCCACGAGGTATTATATTGGAAGTATTTCCTGGTAAGGATGGTAGGGTCAGGGTAGTAACGGTTAAAACAAAGTCTGGAACGCTCAAGCGCCCTGCTGCTCGCATTGCGCTCATACCTATCGCAGATGAGTGCAGCTCTGGCAGCACTAGGCGGGAGGATGTTGACGCTGGTTGTTAATAAAAACCTGTGAGACATAAGGCTTAAAAAACTATATTAAATAAGTTCTGGATTCCTTTCATTGTTCCTTTTTTTTTACTTACTTGCTCAAAGGTTGACTGGAAGAAAGATACCTGGAACGGAGAAGTTCGCCTTTGATCATGCTAAGTGTTTATAAGATTTTACATGTTTTATGTAGGTACAATATATACATATATATTACTGTCTACATATAATACATAACATAGTTTAGTAATAAATACATAGATAAATAAATATACAAAATAATATAAAATGTCGCAAAATTACTTACCTGTAGCGCCATCTGTTGATACCTGTGAACTAGTTTTAAAATAAAGCTACGTAATGTGAAGGAACGGGTTTGCATGTGTGTGCCGTTTGACCTCTAGTCGCCATTGCATTAACCTAGCGCATACACGCACACTGTTCGCTCATATTTTGGCAAATTTTGGATTCAAATCTCTGTGTTCTTATTTCCCGCACCACGTACCTTCGACAGTAAGGTTGTCGATCCATCAAAACTCATTCAGGATACGGTCTTCCGAGGACATGAGAAAAGAAATTCAGGCAATGCTAGACAACGGCGCCATTCGAGAGAATCATCATGAAACGGGATTCCTCTCAACGATGTTTTTGAGGAAAAAGACCGATGGAACAAACAGGCCAATATTCAACCTAAAAAGGTTAAATCAGTTTGTACATGCCCCCAGATTCAAACTTTTGAACCATCATCGGATACCAAACGTCCTAAACCCAAAGGACTATATGGTAAAAATAGACATCTCGCAAGCCTACTATCATGTGCCGATAGTACCAGCGTATTGCAGATTCCTGTCTTTGGCATACGAAGACAAAACCTACGAAATGACATGCCTTCCATTCGGCCTGTCAAGTGCACCACATGCCTTCTCAAAAAATAACAAACTGGTTAGCACATTGGTTCAGACAAACAGCGAACATAAAGATAATAGTATACTTGGACGACTTCCTGGTAAGCCACTCAGATCCAGATACATTGAGAGAACAATCCATGTTTGTAGTGCAGAAACTAGAAGATCTAGGCTGGACTGTCAACAAAGCAAAATCTCAGCTAGAGCCAACCTAGTGCCTCGAGTACTTAGGCATAACTTGGGACACGAACAAAAACGAAAAGTTACTTTCGGAGTCAAAAGTAAAACAGATTGCAGCATTAATCGGAAAATTCCTCACAGAAAAACAATGGAGTTGGTTGGATGCAAAAATCCTATTGGGAAAACTAAACTTCGCGACATTCACCGTTCCACTAGGAAGACTGCATTGTCGCTGGCTGCAAATAGACTCGAACAGACTCCCAAAGTCAAAGCGTCACTCGCGTTATCCCATGTCAAACACAAGCCTTGCCGAACTCGAATGGTGGAGAAAAAACATATACAAAAGTACAACCCTACATCCAGTCAATCCAACTATATTCATTACCACCGATGCAGCAGACTCAGGATGGGGTGCAATAGCGAACAATCAAAAAATGTGGGGCAATTGGTCCCAATTGCAACAACGTTGGCATTGCAATCAAAAAGAGCTATGGGCACTCTACGAGACCGTCAAACGTCTAAGACCATTATTAAGAGACAGAATGGTTGTTTGGCAGACGGACAATCGAACTGCGGCCGCTTATACGTATTACCAAGCAGGGCGGCACGAAATCAAGGAGGCTCTTAGAAACCACTCTGAAGATTCTTCACCTATGCGATCAACACAATTGTTCCCTCATGGCGCGGTATATTCCAGGGCCGTACAACGGGTTGGCGGACAGCCTATCGAGGACAAAGAACCTGCCGGAATGGCATCTGAAACCTTCAATAGTGAAAGAAATATTTCAGTTCCTAGGCACTCCGGAGATAGACCTGTTTGCGTCGATGCGGTCTGCGGTGGTTCCAAACTATGTATCAGAGGACGCCACGGATGTGAAGAGCCAATACACCGACGCATTCAGCCGAAGTTGGCACTACAATCTAGGCTGGATATTTCCCCCTCCGGCTCTGATCCCGAGGGTGCTTCATCATCTACAAAGATCAACAGGCGTTTATCTCCTAGTAGCACCAGATTGGAACAAAGCATTTTGGACGCAGGCGATAAAGAAATGCGCCACCAAACGGCCATGGAAGGTTCCGAACCTGAATCAACATCTAGTAGACCTGGAAACTGGCCTTCCGCCACCAGGAATACACAACCTAAATTTGCAGGTTTGGACTGTACGGGCTGGGCTACCGAGCTCTCTAACTGGGATGCCTCTGAAATAGAGCTGCTACAAGCTTCCTGGAGAAAATCCACCTTAAAGACGTACCGCCCAGCATGGCTCAGATGGTGCAGGTGGGCATCTGCAAACAATATTAAAGTGAATGATCCTGGACCGGCTGATTTAGCAAGATTTCTTTGCTATCTGTTCGACGTAGTAAAACTGGCACCAAGCACTATTTTGGTCCACAAATCGGTAGTAGCCACGTTTGCCAACCCTTATAGAAGTTTCAAAATAGCTTCACATCCAATAGTCTCTCACGTAATTAAAGGAATACTTTCAAAGAAACCAAAATGCAGAGCTCCTTTTTTATGGAAATTGGATGATTTGCTAAAATTCATGGAGTCTTACAACTTTGATAGCAACAGTTTATTCGCAGTCTCTCGTCACACCGGAATTTTATTGCTACTTGCATCAGGCAGAAGGGTTCACGATCTGACATTGTTAAGCATACTTCCCGGAAACTTTGAGCAGAAAGATGATGAGATAATTTTTTGGCCAAAATACGGATCAAAAACAGATAGTTCGTCATACCGACAATCAGGATGGTCCATCAAACGTATGCCAGAAATGAGATTCGATATAATCTATTGGGTTAAGCAAGTAATCTCCTTGTCGCAAGAACGTCGTGCAACAAGGCAATTAGGAAACCTTTTTATTACTACTCGAGGAACGGTTAAGGACGCTTCACGTGCAGTCATAGCGGGCTGGATAAAAACCCTGTTCAAAGAAGCGCATATATCGGCGTCAGCAGGGAGCATCAGAGCAGGAGTAGCAACAGATAATTGGACGCATAGAAATATGGATTTAGACGAGGTTCTCAATAGAGGAAATTGGAGGTCGAAGAACACGTTCTTTAATCACTATTTTAGAGAAGTTAAGCCGATTACCGTGAGAAATAATAGCACTCACCTTAGCAGCTATTTTGAACCTGTTAATTAAGTTATAATTATAATTGCAACACTTATCAAAGACTGATTACTTAATAAGTCGAATTATGATTATTTTTTCTAAAATCATTCATTATTTTTCTTGGTATTCTATACTTAGTATTAATTTAAATATTTCTTGTGAAGAAAATTTTGACTGTGATTGATTAACAAAGTAACCATTTGTTATATATTATTGCTAAAGACTGATTACCTACTTAACAAGTTGAATTATTTGCTATAAAAAGGATCAGTTTTGAAAGGAAGGTTCTCCTTTGGTTTATTTTACAGCCCATTATATAACATTACAACGTACACAGTTTTTCATTCTTATATTAAGTTATTACATGGTATACCTCTATGAAATTGACAATAGTCTTATCACAGTACGTCCGGCACGGCGCCGGCAGAGTTTAAACACGTCTCAATTGTGGTTCAAGCGAAGGCACGAACACCTAAATAGAACCGTTTTTCCCCCGAAGGGTAAAAAACGGATATTTAGGTTTCTGCCGTAGCTTGAACCACGCCTAAGGGCCTTGCCGGCACCAGGTACTGAGGAGCGAGCAGCCAGGCGCTCGTGCCGGGCATAATGTAGAACGGAATCTAGTGATATACAGCTGAGTTACAAGGGTGTTATCTCAATTGTGGTTCAAGCTACGGCAGAAACCTAAATATCCGTTTTTTACCCTTCGGGGGAAAAACGGTTCTATTTTGTAGTAATTTATGTATGACTCATTTATCGTTTATATTTTTTTTTTCTTTGTCAGTTTTCTCTATTCCTAATAACCTGCAATCCATTTTTCATGAACGCATTCAAAATGTTTTTTTAGTAACGCAACACTAAGAAGCGGTATATGTCACTTTATTAACCGACTAAATTATAAAAGCGAGAATTTGACAAGCAAACGCTTTTACTTCTCTTTTACTCTTCGTATCGTTTACGTAACCAAACCGTAACATTTTTTTCCTCTTCTAACACGTGCAAGTGTGGTGTGCAACTAATTCTCCCGTATAATAAATGAAACGTTGTCAACGCTAGCGTATCTCTGAAAATAATTGTATTTATAGAAATTCATGCGAAAATAAGTTAGCATTTCTGCAATGATATTAATTTACTAACATTACCAGGCGAGAATATAGCCAAAATGTCTAAGTTTAACCAAAATCCAAACTTAACCGCACAAAATCAGGTTCGTTGTGCATTGTGAATTCGCCGGTGCAAGAGCATTTTTCGCTTGTATTCTCTTGCTTTTGGCATCGAAATGTATATTTTGAATATAATGATGGTATAATATACACGTTTTTTATTTCCCATTCCAATTTCAGCTTATACAATGGATAAACGACGCAGGGATGTCAGACGGAAAGAAGAAGACCGATCTCTTACGAAAGATCTTGGAAGTTCTGCTTCATCAGCTGCCCCAAATGATCCCTGTGTACATGGAAAATGTACTGAGCTACATCAATGACAAGTCCACTGAAGTGAAAAAGCAAGTTATAGCTTTCATAGAGGAAGTGAGGTGAGGAAGCATTCTGCTATCTTATCAGCGATGCCAGGAATCAATTAGAAGATCGTTGACATAATTTAGGCCTTTAAGTGTGCCAAGGCGTTTTGATAAAGATATTATTGATTTGTAAGAATCATATTAGGCTAAAAGGTATTGCTCATTGCTCAAGTTTTTTGAAATTTCATAGTATAGAGTATCCTCACTCTAGACTATTTTCAGAATATAGCACTTTGATGAATTGTCTACATTGTCCGCATCCATATCAATGGTCTCTATTAAACAGTGAATTGCAGTCTGTGTGATGTTGTGCCTATCACTCCACCGGCACATGCATTAATAAGTATAATATAAAAAAGTTCAATTTCACTCTATTGTGACATGGTGTTTGGCTTCAGTATTTGACGTAAAGCATCCAAAGGGTTAATCAATAGAATCTTATTTGGTGGTAATCATATATTATGAAGATAGACTGCAGGCGCTGAAGCTAACATCCTTGAAGAGCCGCAGGGAAAGTGGAGACCTGATCGAGACATACTGGGTATTATGACCGGACTTTTGTGAAATTTTTGCATGCAACAACAATATCCGACTGAGAGATCATCTCGCAGGTCACACAACAACCCTCGTAAGCACTTTCTGAGCAATAGAGTTGTGAGTGCATGGAACAAACTCCCCGAGGATGTAATCTCGACAAAGAATAAACTAGACAAGCATACCACTGAGCAATAATTAGTGATCCCTGTTCTAAAATATGATAGTAATAGATTGAAGAAGCATCCTCCAAAAACAACACTAGTTTAGTTTGGCTCCAGTTGGATTAACCTGCAGTAACTCAAGGGAACATTATTTAAAGCAACAAGAGGAACTCATGATTTCTTGTAGATTTTTTAATGCTGAATCTAAATCTGGTCCTTGAATTGCTCTAGGTCAGTATTTTGAGGTATAACAATCCCAAAATGCTTGAACGGTTTTTAGTGACGTTTTCTTTTTAACCAACTTCAATGAATAACAGGTTCTCCATTTGACTTGTAAGTATGTATGTATGTTTGTCCGCAATTATCTCTCATTTGGCCGAACCGATTTTGATGAGGTTTTCAGAAAAGTATTTTTTACAGTAAGGAGAAGGTTTTGGTATATTCATTAAAACATCTAATTACTACAGTAATGTAATGTCAGTAATTTCTAAAGCATCCTTTAGTAGTGGTCTTGCCCTTTCAAATCTGGTTTGGTTGTTTTGCTACAAGTTTTCTTTCTCAAGATATACCATTTTATATTTCATAGGTACTAAAATGTAAAATGCAGTATTATTTATTTATTTATTTATTTATTTATTCAAATTAGTTACACAGCATTACAGTGATTAAACTAAGGCACTGTGAACTACAAAATTATACATAAAATAAAATAAAAACTTAAATCTAGTTTGATTTAGGCGACGTAACAGCGTGGCTCCGTTGCGTCGTCTGATCTGGCGCAGGATTCGGCAGATTGCCCCGGAACTGCCGAAACACAACACCCTTCGGCCAGAAGTCTGCACTTGCGATGGTGTCCTGCAGCGGCCGCGGTACGCGCACCACAAACGAGCTGAAGTGCACGTAATGGCGGGACTGCAGCTGTTGCACCCTCAGCGTGAAGCCAGTCTTCCGGCGAACGTACTCCACCACATCATCAGCCACGGCGGAGTGATGCAAGCGCGACACATAGAGCGCCTTACTCGGTGTGGCAATCCGAAGACCAGAACCAACCGGCTCGGCAGTGCCACTCAGAGTCTTGCGGGGCACTCTGCGCGCCGTGCTCTTCCTTTCCACCAGTGTGAATCCCTCCTTATCCACATTGGTGCGGGAGGACTTTTCCTTATTAGGAACCCGTATTGAGGCCCGGTTAGCTGCGACAGACTGACCGGCGACGTCAGCATAAGCACGCTGACGCAACTTCGAAACTAGAGGTGGCCGCACCGGCGGGGGGCGCGCGGGCGGTGTAGCGGCGGGTGCGGCACTTTTTACAGTGTCAGCAAAACGCAAACTGACAGACTCGGCGCTTCTAGCGGTAGGTCGGTCATCGGTCTTGAAACTAGATGCTAATACCGACTGAGTTGGAGCACTATTTCGCAAACTGTTGACTTCGTTGCGCAACTCAGTAATAGTGGCTTGGGCAGCTTCAAACTTCAAAACTATATCGGCTAAACTTGTTTTTAGGGCCACGATATCCTTATACAAGCAGCGTACGTCAATTTCATCCGGAACATGGGACGGCAGGGTAGAGGCATCTGCCGCCACAAACTCCGGAATCCGTTCTTCGTTCTCCTTCAGGATTTTCTTAATATCCGCAAGGGTCTTTTTTCCTGTTTCGTCCCCTTTCCGATGAGGTACATAGGTGCCAATAACTCCAAGGGACTGGCACAACACCTGCTTCGCATGACAGATGTCTTCGACGGTGAATTTCGATGCCCACTCATTAAAGTGGACAGCGGTCACCGCATCCATCTTGCCTTCCAGCAGTATCTTCTCCTTCTGCTGCAGAAAGGCGAGGAAATCGTTCACGACGTGTTGACTCATCGCGTCATTTCGCTAGCAGCGGCCGGGCCGCGCTAAATATCACAATTAATATTTAATTATACATCAATGCGTCTACGTCGCTTGACGCACTGGACGCGACTCTAATACTGAAGCACCATACTCAAAAATTTATAATATCTGGATAAAAAAAACAGTGTCACTCCAAGATAATATAATACCTAGTTAAAAAAACACTGAAAAATTTATACACCTTATTTGAAAGCAAAAGATTGCGTTTTTTTTTTTTTTTTTTTACTTCATTGTTCATAGACAGTGATTCAGAGTATATACCTGTATATATATCACCTATCTCAAGAGACACCCTATGGGTGTCCTATGATGCGACGCAACGCGTGTGGCGCCGTCACATTTTTACAAAACGAAAACTGGACATGTCCAAGTCGGACTCGCGCACTGAGGGTTGCGTATAATGTATACCGTTGCTTAAACTCGATGTAGGTACTTTAAATAAAAATTATATATTTATTATGTAATTACGAATGTTTTCAGATATTCCCTATAAGTGCTTTAGTTCTCTATAAAAAGTTATACCGATTACTTGACAAATATCATACTTCTAGATCATCAGAAAATACCCTATAAATTTTTATAACCTTTGAGAGTGTCGTTATTAACGTTTTTGCGGCATAAACGACCGTATTTTTGCTTTTTTACGATAACTTACTAGTTGAATTTTATTACAGCTTAAAGAGACTGTAGACCTGAGTCTATGATTTTTCTTTACACGTTCCCGAGATAAAACGTCTTGACATACAGACGAACGGACAACAAAGTGTTCCTATAAGGGTTTCGTTTTCTCCTTTTACGGTATGGAACCCTAAAATACATCCTACGCTGCTTTTGCGAAGATCAAAAGAGATCTTTTTTATAGTGTTTATTCTGTGATGTTTTAATTCCAGCAAGCTCCAGCCACAGCATCTACCAATCATAATCGGGAAACTGCGAGTGTCGATCATAGACACGGTGATCGCGGTACAGAAGCGAGCGATCCAAGCCGCCAGCATCGTGTACCGGAATGCGTTGCTATGGCTTTGTGAGGGCGACGTGGAAATATCCGAAAAGGAGTATGTCTGGGAGCAACTTTCCTCTTTGAAGGTAATCCTTTTTATTGTTTCCACCGCGGCGACTTGTTTTTTTTTTACTACGACGGTGGCAAACAAGCATGCGGCCATGATGTTACGCAGTTACCGCCGCCCTATGGACGGTTGCGACGCCAGGAGCATCATACGCGTCGCCAACCCTTTAAGGAATACGTTGTGTAAGGAATTATTATTATAATTAAAGCTAATAGTGAAAGTATTTACTTTGCGAAGTATTCAATGAACTTACTTGAACTGAGGTTTACTCAATCAACGCTTATTAAAGCAGTAACGTCTGTTAGTGTAAACTAATACATTGAAAAGAAAAATTAAAAAGTTTAATGGTTCAGGCTGGGTTCATACCCTAAGGTATTTAATGAAGCAACTCGTTGAAAAGAATCAATGGCTCACGAATCAGGTTCAGTGGTCCAATAGGTGGGACGCCCGCGTTGGCCAGGTAAGCCATCGGAGACACCGTTCGAATCCTGCCTAAACCATTGAGTTTTTGAACTTTTCGCTTCATTGTAAACATTTGTTTTACTTTAGCAGACGTTACTGCTTTAATAAAAATTAAATGCGTAACCTTAGCCGAAAACTGGCGAGAAACTGCGCAGGATCGGGACAAATGGCGTGCTCTCGTTTCGGAGGCTGAGCTCCTGTTTGGGTCACTGACTCAAAATGGTTAGTTAGTTGACTAAATTTGCTAAAAAATTAGAGTACATTAATCTTCCTCAGTTGCTGGTCCTGAACCTGATCGACAGTGACAACGAGGGCATCCGCACGCACTCCATCAAGTTCCTGGAGGAGGTGGTGCTGCTGCAGACTTCAGGAGACTCCAGCGAGGGAGAGTTCAACCTCGACTGCTTGCCGCCTAGTCTGACGTTCATCAATAGGAAGGCATTGGAAGAGGAATCAGAGTGAGTTTTTCTTCTGTAATAAGTGACGAACGGGCAAGCGGGGAAACCTGATGGGAAGTAGTTGTCGTCGCCGGTTGCTATGCGCAGAAAGTGGCTGATGATAGTAAGGAAATTAATTGATACGGGTCCTCTAAAGGTACTCTATAGGTATCGAGTTGTCTCCTCTGACATGAGGTCACTGTTATTTAGTTTTACGCACAATTAAGACACCGTAAAAAATAAATGTGAACTTAGTGCTAAAAAGTTACGTATAATGTTTCTATTTCAGGCATATCTTCACACTTCTGATAAAATTCCACAACTCCCAACACATCTCAAGTGTGAACCTGATGGCTTGCATGACGTCGTTGTGTCTTCTGGCAAAGTTCAGGCCAAAATACATGCCCAGGGTCATACAGGCACTCGGGGACCTGCACACTACCCTGCCTCCAACCCTATCGCAGTCACAAGTAAACTCCGTCAGAAAACAACTTAAGATGTTACTCGTGAATCTGATAAAACACCCATCTTCCAATGAAATGTTACCACAATTGACCCAACTCTTGATCGATATTGGTATGACTCAGCAGGAAATCAATAAAGTGGTACCAAAAGAAAGGAGGAACAAACGTGTGGGAGAAATTAAAATTGCCGATATCCCAAGCAAGAGGATCAGGATCGATTCCCCTCAGAGTAACAGTCAGGGAAGCGATAGTAACAGTCGAAGTGACTTTAATTACGACGAAGACAGTCAAACGAGTTTAACTAAACCAATAGTCACAGAGGATTCACTATTTGACGGCCTCGATAATGTAGACAACGTTGTCAAGCTAGTCATGTCGACGCTTCTCAACAATCTTCCCAACGAAATGCCTATCAGTTTCCTAAGCTTGTACAAACCTATACCCAACGCCGGCAGCAAAGCGCAGAAGAGATCTCTCGCTAAAATGATGCACAGTCTGATAAAGGGAGAACCTGCCCCTGCCCCGGCCCCTGCCCCTGTGCCTGTGCCTGTGCCGGCACCAGTGCCCCCTGTTACCGAAACACTCAAGATACCACTGCTAAGAGACGATGAAGAAAAGATCTCACTCAAAAACGCAGTAGCCAAGCTTCAGGAATCAGCCAAAGCCGATCGAGAGGTCGTGAAGCTGATGGAAGAAACGAGGCAAGACTTCCTCAAAGAAGAGGAGCTAAAGAACAAGGAGAAAGAGAAAGCGATACCTCCTCAAACCCCAACAGTACCCAAGCTGAAACAGAAGGTGAAACTCTTGAAATTGCAGGAGATTACTCGACCGATACCAAAGGAGATTAAAGAGAAGTTGATAATACAAGCAGTCGCAAGGATCCTAAATGCGGAGAAGGAAGCCGCTATAGGCGGAGCGTCGACCATACGAGCGAAATTAATCACTATCTTCGCGTCAAGCTACACGCCAGAATTACGCGATCTAGTACTCAATTACATCCTAGAGGACCCCGCAAGTAGGATCGACTTGGCTCTATCATGGTTGTATGAAGAATACTCGTTTATGCAGGGCTTTAGCCGGCATCCGGTGACGTTGCAGCCGAAAATACACGAGAAACATGATCAGAACTACAATCAGTTGCTCTGTGCAATGATAACTCACATTTGCGAGCGTGGAGAGCCTGCTATTGAGAGCGCGAAGGATCTCTTACTGAGAAAGATATACCTGGAGGCTCCATTGGTGACTGAGGAGTCCGTGGAGTATTTAAAGCATCTGGTGGTGGAGGATAAGATGCCGGTGCTAGCTCTAGAGATATTAGAAGAGCTGTGCATATACAGAGCGCCGAGGGCAAATAAGTATGTTGCGGCGTTGGTGTGTAATGTCAGTAAGTATTTTTCCCTATTTCCAAATTAAAAACAGAGTCGATAAAAACATTTAATTATACGACCTTAATTATTTCCCAGTACACGAAAATGAAGACACTCGCGAATTGGCGCTAAAGGCGACTCTCAAAATCTACGAGACCGGCGCCGACGCCGTCAAGAAGGTGATCGAGAAACATGCGCGGCTGTACCTCGGGTTTGTAGACTACCGCTTTAAACAATCATAATCCTTAAACCAATGTATATGAAATTGCGAAGTCACCTTAACGAAGCCTGTATGTATGTATGTTGTATGGCGCTAAGACCAACCTTTTGTACGCCAAGCGGTGAAGCCATTCACCGTGCCACTGACACCATAGTAAAACAATAAAGAAGTGCTCAAATATCTACAGCACGTCGAGTATAACTTTATCGCGCGACTAAAACTATCTGTCACTTTCCTTTCGATACTGTGCGAATAAGATAGGTGACACTGAATCGCGCGATAAGCGCAGTCGCGGTAAGATATGTTAGCCATGCAGGGATTGAAAAACACTTGTAGCAGTTTGAATTACAGAGATTTTGTTCAATCAAATTTGCACACTATTTTCGGTCTGTGGCACAATTTTGCGATGTCGTGATATGGCGACTAGGGCGGTAAACAGGTCAATAAACTAACGCCGCCGTCAACATTATTATGCTACGCACTACAAAATATTCACGCTAACATGGTGTACTATCGAATTATTGCGGAGACAAATTTTCATACTATAACATTTTCATAGGTTCATCTCTCTGTCGCATCCACCGGACGAGATAGCGCAAGATCAAGCGCGGCACGGCGTCCGGCCCAACTGGACCGATGAGCTGTACAAGACGTGTCTGAACTTGGTCATGTCGCTGTTTATGGACAATGAGGGTGAGTGTTAAGTACACAGGATCTGTCTGTTGTATCCGTGAGATGAGATGGCGTATGATCAGTCGTGGCACAGCATCAGGTCGAACTGGATCGATGAGCTGTACAAGACGTGTCTGAACTTGGTCATGTCGCTGTTTATGGACAATGAGGGTGAGTGTTAAGTACACAGGATCTGTCTGTTGTATCCGTGAGATGAGATGGCGTATGATCAGTCGTGGCACGGCATCAGGTCGAACTGGATCGATGAGCTGTACAAGACGTGTCTGAACTTGGTCATGTCGCTGTTTATGGACAATGAGGGTGAGTGTTAAGTACACAGGATCTGTCTGTTGTATCCGTGAGATGAGATGGCGTATGATCAGTCGTGGCACGGCATCAGGTCGAACTGGATCGATGAGCTGTACAAGACGTGTCTGAACTTGGTCATGTCGCTGTTTATGGACAATGAGGGTGAGTGTTAAGTACACAGGATCTGTCTGTTGTATCCGTGAGATGAGATGGCGTATGATCAGTCGTGGCACGGCATCAGGTCGAACTGGACCGATGAGCTGTACAAGACGTGTCTGAACTTGGTCATGTCGCTGTTTATGGACAATGAGGGTGAGTGTTAAGTACACAGGATCTGTCTGTTGTATCCGTGAGATGAGATGGCGTATGATCAGTCGTGGCACGGCATCAGGTCGAACTGGATCGATGAGCTGTACAAGACGTGTCTGAACTTGGTCATGTCGCTGTTTATGGACAATGAGGGTGCGTGCTGAGTACACAGGTTCATCTCTCGGTCGCATCCGTGAGACGAGATGGCGCATGATCATGATCTACGCATGATAATGATAATTGGATCGTGCCGTCCATCTTGCTTATTCAAATATTATTTATTATCGAGCTCCGCTCGTTCATTGACCGGATCGCTTTCATCTAGTACGATTCAAACAAATGGACTAGTTCGGTCTTTTAGTATTGCAATAAATGGCTCCCGTCCGGTACGATTTGTGAAGTAGAACAGTTCACAATTTGGCATCTCACTTACTCCCGCGTAGTGGCATGAGTGTCGTTTTGTTCCTTTTCACTATGCTCAGTGTCACTGCTCGCTCACGCTCGGCGCTCGGCGTTCACTTCACCGGTCCGCACGTACTGAACGTACTAAAGAGAAATAACGTTACGGAATAGTGCGGTCTAGTACAGTGACTAGTTCTTAGTACACGTACCACACAAGGCTATCGAGAGTCGATAGGGATGGTACGGTACGAACTTCGAATTACGAACTTTAAGCCCTTCTCCGACGTAACTATCCGTGTTTTCCGGTCAAAATGTCAACTTAAGAGGCCTTATTCCTTTTAAAATTTATTTTTTTCATATTATGACGAATATATTGATAATTTCAACCAACTTTTTGAAGTGAATAATACTTTTTCCCGAGTTCTAGGTAGTAACGTAGCTATTTCATGCTTTCATTGCGTGTAGTCGAAAATAAGTTGAAAAAACGAATTTTCCACGTGAATTTTGTCAATTTCGAGTAGTTTTTCTAACAAAAATTATCAATGAAAAATTCAAACTGTAGGTTTCAAATATATACCAATAAATCCCAATAGCCCTGTTCTAGGTAGTAACATCAATAATATGTTAAGAAACATGTTTGATCATAGAGAAAAATGTCTAAACGATCAGCATTTTAAAAGGAATAAGGCCTCTCAAACCGGATGTTTGTCCTCAGAGCTGATGGTGGAGGTGGGGCGCGTGTACGGCGGCGCGGCGGCGGAGGCCAAGCGCGCCGTGCTGCGCGCGGCCGAGGGGCCGGCGCGCGCCGCCGCCGCCGCCGGCCGGCGACACGCCTTCCTCGCGCTGCTCGACGAGTGTCCGAGAGGCGCCGACACCCTGCTCACCCGCCTGCTGCATATATTCACCGAGAAATGTGAGCTCGCACACACACACACACACACACACACACACACACACACACACAGTATTGGCCCTTACAGCTGATGATTCAAGCGCGGCGGCCATCACGGAAGGACGATGGGAAGACTTCTCGGTACGCTGCTCACCAGGCTGCTGCATATATTCACCGAGAAAAGTGAGTTCATACACTGGACACAGTATCGCGGAAGGACGGTGCACGGTGGAAAGACTTCTTGATACCGTAGTGACCAGACTGCTGAATATATTCATCGAGAATTGTAAGTTCATACTATGATGACAGTATTCCTTACCTTAGAGCTAATTCAAGCGAGGCGGCAGCCATTGCGGAAGGACGATGGAAAGACTTCTTGGTACCTTTGTGACCAGACTGCTGAATATATTCATCAAGAATTGTAAGTTCATACTATGATGACAGTATTCCTTACCTTAGAGCTAATTCAAGCGAGGCGGCAGCCATTGCGGAAGGACGATGGGAAGACTTCTTGGTACCTAGGTGACCAGACTGCTGCATATATTTACCGAGATATGTGAGTTCATACAATGATGACAATATTCTTTATCTTAGAGCTGACGATTCAAGCGCGGCGACAGCCATCGCGGAAGGACGATGGGAAGACTTCTCGGTACGCTGCTCACCAGGCTGCTGCATATATTCACCGAGAAATGTGAGTTGATACAATGGTCACAGTATACCCTTACAACTGATGATTCAAGCGCGGTGGCCATGGCGGAAGGACGATGGGAAGACTTCTTGGTACCTTGGTGACCAGGCAGCTGCATATATTCATCGAGAAATGTAAGTTATTCATATAATCACTTTTTCTTTAGACATTACTTCAACTGTATTAGGGCTGTTTAGCCCTACCAGTGCGTCGGCGCACTGGTAGGGCTAAATAGCCCTAATACAGTTACCAGTAAAGCAGCGGGTTATACTCCCACACAAGGTCCGAACCTTGTGTGGGAGTATAACCCGCTAATGGGATTATCTCCGAGCCACAGGAGTACACACAATGGTCACACTATTCTGTAACTTTAGACCTGATAATTCAAGCGAGGAATGACGGTGGGAAGCTTTCTTGGTACCTCGCTGATCAGGCTGCTTACTGAGAAATGTATCATTGACAAATCCATCTACGGAACAAAATTATCAAAGAATCAATTGGAGCCAAGCGCACCGTGCTGCGTGCTGCCGAAAGAGATGTGCCAGTCTCGAGTTCGTTTCCCAATTTGTATGGGGAAAGAACGTTCTCGTAAACTTTCCCATACAAATCGGCAAACGTTTTTGAGAACGGCACATCTCTACACCGAAGCACCTGCCAGAAAGGCCACCGCAGAAGGACGACGGAACGCCTTCCTCACGCTGCTAGATGCGTATCCATGAGGAGCTGATACGCTGTTGAATCCAAAACTTGCAGAACATCTAGTGACTAGGGCTTCTGATGACGCGGAACCGTTGGTCCGTGTGCTACCGGCGGTCCTAAGATCCCGTACGTCACGCCAAGATACATCGTGTCTGCGTTCGGCTACGGTTCGGCGGAACTCGGCTATGCTCCAGTTTTGAATGAAAGCTTGTCGAACCGACCTTTCATATATCTGTAGTTTAGTTCTATTTGAATCAAACTTGAGACACTAGGGTACACGACCGCGAGGCCTACTTTAGTTTAGACCCATACCTATTTGATAGTTAATGTTATCGTGCGTGTTGCAGCGCGGCCGACGCAGGAGCTGGTGTCGCGCGTGCGCGCGCTGTACGCCACGCGCGTCTCGGACGTGCGCTTCCTCATCCCAGTGCTCAACGGACTCTCCAAGAAAGAGGTCGGTCGACACACATCAAACATAGATAATACAAAGTCCAGGAAAATTCCGAAAGCATTTCCGGGAACAGCACTTATACTGCAATAAACAATAAGATTGATTGTCATAATGACACCTGTGAGAAATAATTCATATTTTTTTTTTTGATTTTCGTTTGTTCTTTACGCAGTACAAGTCAATTCAATCATGACATCATTACAAATGCTTACTATGGAGAAAAATAATTAAACGTGTCTAATTGGCAAACGGGTGAAATTATTATCGGTCATTGGTCTATATTTTAAAATTTTAACAAAAAATTGGGATTTTATGTTTTAGGTAGGTATCCCAATTAACTTTTTTTCTTCATAATTTAACATTTCCTATAAGGCAACCGTGCAACAGAAACGGAAATTAATACGGCCGATTATCTCCTTATTTCAGAATAGAGAATTGACTACACAATGACAGAAAACTCACAGACTGTACAGTTGTGTCAATAATGTTTCTCGTCATCTTTCTGTAGATCATAGCTGCGCTGCCCAAGCTGATAAAGCTGAACCCCATGGTTGTGAAAGAGGTGTTTAACAAACTCCTTGGACTGCAGAACCCTAATGACGAAATCTTACCAGGTAGGTAACCATAACTATTTCCTTTTTAGGGTTCCGTAGTCAACTATAGTTTCGTTAACTTATAGTTTCGCCATGTCCGTCTGTCCGTCTGTCCGTCCGCGGCTTAGCTCCGTGATCATTAGTACTAGAAAGCTGAAATTTGGTATGGGTATGTGTTTGTATCACGCCGACAAAACGGTAAAATAAAAACTAAAAAAATATTTTTTTTTGGGATACCTCTCCAACACCTAAAGTGGGGGTGAATTTTTTTTTTCATTCCAACACTAGTGTGTGGGGTATTGTTGAATAGGTATTTTAAAAATAATAGGGGTTTACAAACATTATTTTTTGATTAAGTTAGCAGTTTCGTAAATAATCGCTTCGAAAATAAAAAAAATAGTGTCCCCCCCTCTAACTTTTCAACCACGGGTCAAAAAATTATGAAAAAATTCATGAACATGAGGCCTTATAAGAACTTTCAATGAAAACTATATTGAACAAAATCAGTTAAGCCGTTTTTGAGTTATCGCAAAATTTCATAATTTCTTAAAAGAACATAAATTGACTTCCAGAAGGTAATAAGTGACTATAGTTACTTTGGCGTTTACGACCTTTTTATAGAGCTTGAAATCTTTGTCGTAACTTAAGTCTATTGTGAAGGATGAGCAACTACGGAACCCTACACTGAGCGTGGCCCGACATGCTCTTGGCCGGTTTTTATTTAACAAGCTGTCTTACATAGAAAACTACAGTGAGTTTAAGACATATTAAATACATAAACGTACGGCGTTTTTTTACTTCTACGACGTGAGTAAACCCGTTTATGTATTAAAAAGCTGTCTATCAAAAAAAGGGAGCCCAGCTGACAAGAAACCAACGTTGCCTTGTCAGTTGACACTGCCATGCTGCCCGAGAGATGCTTCTTCACGCTTCGTTTGAAGGGTCCCATTCCCATGTTATAAGAAGAAAAAAACACATGAGCCGCCAAAGAGTTCCATTTATGATTCCCAAATGGGTAGCGGCTGTTTTAGTTATATTTATCTGCCACAATATTTTGTAAGGACGATGGATGACATTCTCAATGTTCTGTATGTACTATGAAATTTTAATCTTTGTATATTTTTTTCAGTATCAATTGTTTGTAAGTAACTTAGTACGATTTTTCTGTAACTTATAAACACTTAAATCCTCGATGGATGGGATCCGGTGACACGTGTTGACTTACACTAACCAGCAGAGTTGGCATATCTTGCGCACGCGGCTCTTTGTCGCGCGACATATGCCCCCTGTCACTTTCTTTACAATACGGTGTGAGCAAGACAGGTGATGCTGAGTCGCGCGACAAGAGAAGTTGCGACAAGATGTGCTGGGCCTAAAGGTGACGGCTAATACGTAACGAGCGCCACTTCCGAATTTTTCTTATCTTGAGCTACATCGACGATGGCGACGATGCTACGCGATCTAAATAGAAATACATAAATCGACCATTATTATTAGTGTATTCTTTAGAGAAACTAAAAGGGCAGAAAGTTACATAGACACGTTGTCCAGACCTGTGCGAGCGAAGCCGCGTGAAAAAGCTAGTATCTTCTAAATCAGATAAATTTTCAGTGATCGCAAGGGTCTAGGAGCTGGAAAGCACCTTTAATATTTATTAAATCATTGTACACAATTTTTCGTTCTGTAGTTGTCCTCGAAACTTGCCCAAAAACTATTGTCGCCGCTTTGGACGTGAACAAGTTTTGTGGGTAAACTATTGTGAATAAATTGTAGTTGTTTAATAAATATTAAAGGTATTTAGCTAGTTCCTAAACTTCAGCTATTTCTGAAAAAAAGTATCTAATTATGAAAAGGTATAAGAAAAAAAAGGTATTAGGTATACGAAAAAAATTGGCAGTGGCGCTAGTTTCGCATTGCTCGCCACTTCAAACCGTTTGCGTTCATTTTTGTACTGCTTTGAAAGGAAAATTGCTCCGTTTTTTCCAAGTACATTATTTAAAACACGCCATTGCTTTTCTGTCAATCATTATCCTTACCATGAGTTAACGTTACCCTGCTCGCTAGCGACAGCGTAAACGATCTGTATGGAGAATAGTACAGAAGTCAAGTTATTTATTTATTTAAACTTAAGTGCACAAAACAAAAGTCAGTACAAATGGTGAACTTAATGCCTAATGACATTCTCTACCAGTCAACCATAGGGCCAAACAGAGATCCTTCAAGTGGGTGCAGAGTAGAAAATTAATCGTTCGGAAAGCATCTAAGATACAAGTGAATAATAGTTATTTGTTATGCAAGGCTGCAAAGTTGTTATTTGGTGCGAGTGTTGAAATTGAAAGCTGAGCGAGCGAAGGAATCTAAGATTGAACCATGAGCGTAGCGAATGGTTCAAAGATAGATTCCTGAGCGTAGCGAAGCTTTCAAGACACGAGAAGCTAAATAATTTTGCAGCCATGCGGAACACACAACTTTTCACCTCACTTCAGCGAGGAAAATGGAAGTTCAAGAAAAACAATTAAAACATAAAAATAATCATATTTAATTTTGCCTTCTATTTAACACATCAAATTTAAAACATTAACACACTCAAATCCAAACCAAATAAATACGAGAGAAGCACACATATTCAAAATATGGCCGTAATTTGTATTATCGTCGTGTATATTTTATCGTTGAGTTTTTCTTAAGCACTGTTATATTATATTTGTATTTGAAACTACTTGACACATTCGTTGTGAATGTGGGAGAATGGCATTCTGGGAAGAATTAGTTGGCCACTCGGAAGTATTTTCCATAACACTTGCTTTGGAAGTTATTTGACGATGGGATCCGCACAAGATTATTTCGGCTTTATCTTCTTTAAAAACGTCAATAGTTTCAGTAAATTACTTATCGTCTCCAAATATTTATAACAAATCCTTTTTCGTTTTAATGCAGGCTTTTAGCATTGAATAAATACTCCAAATTGGGCTTAACTTTCTTGTTTTCGAGATTTCTATAAAGTAAGACAACAGTATGTATTCTCCACAGAACAAATTTACGTTGTTTACGTAAAGTTTTGTGAAAACTTCCAACTTTTTAATTATTATTTTTTTTCTCGGGTGCGTTCAGAAATTACACTCTTATGTTCCAACTTTTATAACAAATAAATATTAAAATTTGTGATGTATTTAATATATTTACTAGTCAAAATATGTAAATGAAACTGAAATACTTACTCTTAATATATATAAACATATTCAACATAAAATAAAGTGTATAAAAAATAAAAACTTAAAAATCTGTAACCACAAACCAGGTTTCTGGACGTGATATTGTAGGTGTATTTTTTTTTAAAGAAGTATTCAAACGTACATATGATTTTAGCCGGCCAGACCAGATCGCCCTTTATTAGCGTGCGTTGATTGGTTATTCGAAGATTTATCGACTGATGAAATCAGTCACGCGTTGAAGGAGTCTTAAATATAAAAAAGTTACATGCACCACAGAGAATCAAAATCGTCGTGTTCGAAATTCAAATGACTTTTGCACGCTAGCGGATAAAATAGACTTTTGCACGCAGATTTCGCCCTATAAACGGAGGTTTTCCGAGCGAGTGAGGTGAAAATGTATATTATGTTACTTTGTCTTCTTCTTCAACTTAAGAGCTGCGCTCTTGTCGGTGTAGCAATCGCCAGCCGTTTCTTTCTTGGGCTTTCTCCTTCACTTGATGGTAAGACATGACCGACCTTTTCTTTTATTTGCTCAAAGTAATTTCGTCTTGGCCTTTCTCTACCCCGCTTTCTCTCGATTTTTCTTCTATGATATTTTTGAGTACATATTAGTTTATTGTTTTTATTAATATCTTGTGTTTTTAGGAAAAAGGCATGTCTTAGCAGTTGCCCTATCATATTTCCTCTTCTATTGTCTATTAGTGTTAGTAGTGTCCTTTTCTCCCCTATCCTGTTCAAGACCTCTTTTTGAGATGAGATTTTTTCCGTCCAGGTTATCTTACAGCTTGCCTTTCATTCTCGTCGAGCACCACATCTCAAACGCCTCCTACCTCTCCCTTGTCCCTGTCTCTCTGTATCAAGGTTACTTTGCAGAACTCAATACTCCGTACAAATCGTTTACGGAGTCGCTAGAGAGTATACGGTCACTGTAAACTCATGGTAAGGTTATTGATGTTTCTATTTAGAATACTTTCTACAGTTTAATTTTTCGTTGCAGTCTCCCCCGCCGAGCTTCTAATCGCGCTGCACCTGATCGACCCGGGCGTCGTGGACCTGAAGTACATTATCAAAGCCACCGCTCTATGCTTCGCGGAGAAACAAGTGTTTACTCAAGAGGTAAATGCGCTTACACAAATACTTTTAATCCATTAGAATTTCAGAAGAGCTAAATACACAATGAGTGAATCAATGGTCATACAGTGGTATGTCGAGAGGTGCTACAGCGCTGGTCAGTTATTTGTTTATCAGTTGGCGTTGTACGGGCAAACGTACATGTTCAGTCAGCAATATGACATGCGTGGCGATAGGTGAATAATTATTGTAGATTAATCAGTTTTTCTATACATGTTAGATTGTTCACACAATGTAAGATTTAATATTCTACGTGATGGCGGAAGCCACGTCACAGCTTCCTCGATTGTGTATATAAGTAATAGTATCATTTAAACATTCCAGCACCTCTAGCACAACTGTCACAAGTAACTATCTCTCGCGCGAGATAATTGCCTTTCTCTTTCTGTGCAGTAATGTTAGAGGGTGACGGGTAGCGCTATGTTGCACGACAAGAGTCGCGAAGCATAGTTGTGCTAAACGGGCAGTTATCATCAAGTATCTCGTAGTTTCACTCTGACTCCCTGCCTCGGCGTATATCAATATTACAACGTTAGTGGAGTCGCTCCCTACAGGCGTCATACGTGAATGTATGTCGGGACGGGAAAAGGAAAACTCACTAGATGTTCGCCACGTCGTTTATTTACATACATATTTACAACTTAATTACAAATCTTCGTCGGTCCTCAGCTAAATCATTTTATCGTCCGACACTCTCCGTCATACGTCAAATCGAACACATTCCTTATTTTATTCTATTCGAACTAGCATTAATCGTCTACCAGCCAGCACTCTACCAGTACCAATCCCACAGAAATAATGAACTTTATTCTGTAAGTAGGCCGCAAGGGCCCTTACACTAAGTCTACTGGCATTTCACAAGATGAGACCACTGTTGAAAAGAAACGCTGAAAAGACTCAAAAGTCAGTGATAAAAAAAAATAACTATTACAGTAATATGAACTTAACCGAAGAAACGCTGAAAGGAACTCAAAAGTCGGTCATTTGTTCAGAAAAAATACTTAACTATTAGAGTAATATGAATGTACGTATCAAGATTTAGGGATTGCACGAAAAAGAAACTTATAAACACTTTGAAAATAGTGAAATTTGCCGAATAAAAGAATTTATTCAAGTCACTGAAACAAAAACATGTCGAAATGTATTCTAGGTGTTAGCGGTGGTGCTGCAACAGCTGATCGAAGAGCAAGACATCCCGGTGTTGCTGATGCGGACGGTGCTGCAGGCGCTGACCCTGCATCCATCGCTGCAGCCTCTTGTGCTTAATATTCTGCAGTTGCTCATCGAGAAGGAGGTAACATAACGAGAGTAATAAAGTTTTGAAACTTGTGAAGCCTTCGGTAATAGTTTACATACTTAGGGCAGTGAATTTATGCATGTGTCAGATCGCAGGAGTTTGTGGCCTGAAACGACGGTGATAATTCGGCCATACTTAGATCTGGGGTTTAACGAATTACCGCTTGTGGTTTGTATAAAGTTTTACGTCTCCAGTTTAACAACCGGACACGATCAGTCGGTCAATTTACGGGAGGTTTTCCGAGAAAATTGTTACCGCTCGTAAGTCTTAATCATCGGAAACGTCTCGCCATTTTTTTTTGTTTGTCCGAACTATTTTTTTCAATAATCGGAGTAACCGCTGACAAGTAGTACAGCAGACTTATGGAGCATGTGATACATTTCCAGGTGTGGAACAACAAGGTGGCCTGGGAGGGCTGGGTGAAGTGCTGCGAGCGCACGCTGCCGGGCGCGCGGCCGGTGCTGCGCGCGCTGCCGCCGGCGCCGCGCGCGCTCGTCGAGCAGATACCCTCGCTGCGACACGCCTTCCTACCGCAGGTAGTACACTAGGGGGCTGGGGAAGTGCTGCGAGCAGATACCCTCGCTGCGACACGCCTTCCTACCGCAGGTAGTACACTAGGGGGCTGGGGAAGTGCTGCGAGCAGATACCCTCGCTGCGACACGCCTTCCTACCGCAGGTAGTACACTAGGGGGCTGGGGAAGTGCTGCGAGCAGATACCCTCGCTGCCACACGCCTTCCTACCGCAGGTAGTACACTAGGGGGCTGGGGAAGTGCTGCGAGCAGATACCCTCGCTGCGACACGCCTTCCTACCGCAGGTAGTACACTAGGGGGCTGGGGAAGTGCTGCGAGCAGATACCCTCGCTGCGACACGCCTTCCTACCGCAGGTAGTACACTAGGGGGCTGGGGAAGTGCTGCGAGCAGATACCCTCGCTGCCACACGCCTTCCTACCGCAGGTAGTACACTAGGGGGCTGGGGAAGTGCTGCGAGCAGATACCCTCGCTGCGACACGCCTTCCTACTGCAGGTAGTACACTAGGGGGCTGGGGAAGTGCTGCGAGCAGATACCCTCGCTGCGACACGCCTTCCTACCGCAGGTAGTACACTAGGGGGCTGGGGAAGTGCTGCGAGCAGATACCCTCGCTGCGACACGCCTTCCTACCGCAGGTAGTACACTAGGGGGCTGGGGAAGTGCTGCGAGCAGATACCCTCGCTGCGACACGCCTTCCTACCGCAGGTAGTACACTAGGGGGCTGGGGAAGTGCTGCGAGCAGATACCCTCGCTGCGACACGCCTTCCTACCGCAGGTAGTACACTAGGGGGCTGGGGAAGTGCTGCGAGCAGATACCCTCGCTGCGACACGCCTTCCTACCGCAGGTAGTACACTAGGGGGCTGGGGAAGTGCTGCGAGCAGATACCCTCGCTGCGACACGCCTTCCTACCGCAGGTAGTACACTAGGGGGCTGGGGAAGTGCTGCGAGCAGATACCCTCGCTGCGACACGCCTTCCTACCGCAGGTAGTACACTAGGGGGCTGGGGAAGTGCTGCGAGCAGATACCCTCGCTGCCACACGCCTTCCTACCGCAGGTAGTACACTAGGGGGCTGGGGAAGTGCTGCGAGCAGATACCCTCGCTGCGACACGCCTTCCTACCGCAGGTAGTACACTAGGGGGCTGGGGAAGTGCTGCGAGCAGATACCCTCGCTGCGACACGCCTTCCTACCGCAGGTAGTACACTAGGGGGCTGGGGAAGTGCTGCGAGCAGATACCCTCGCTGCGACACGCCTTCCTACCGCAGGTAGTACACTAGGGGGCTGGGGAAGTGCTGCGAGCAGATACCCTCGCTGCGACACGCCTTCCTACCGCAGGTAGTACACTAGGGGGCTGGGGAAGTGCTGCGAGCAGATACCCTCGCTGCGACACGCCTTCCTACCGCAGGTAGTACACTAGGGGGCTGGGGAAGTGCTGCGAGCAGATACCCTCGCTGCGACACGCCTTCCTACCGCAGGTAGTACACTAGGGGGCTGGGGAAGTGCTGCGAGCAGATACCCTCGCTGCGACACGCCTTCCTACCGCAGGTAGTACACTAGGGGGCTGGGGAAGTGCTGCGAGCAGATACCCTCGCTGCGACACGCCTTCCTACCGCAGGTAGTACACTAGGGGGCTGGGGAAGTGCTGCGAGCAGATACCCTCGCTGCCACACGCCTTCCTACCGCAGGTAGTACACTAGGGGGCTGGGGAAGTGCTGCGAGCAGATACCCTCGCTGCGACACGCCTTCCTACCGCAGGTAGTACACTAGGGGGCTGGGGAAGTGCTGCGAGCAGATACCCTCGCTGCGACACGCCTTCCTACCGCAGGTAGTACACTAGGGGGCTGGGGAAGTGCTGCGAGCAGATACCCTCGCTGCGACACGCCTTCCTACCGCAGGTAGTACACTAGGGGGCTGGGGAAGTGCTGCGAGCAGATACCCTCGCTGCGACACGCCTTCCTACCGCAGGTAGTACACTAGGGGGGCTGGGGAAGTGCTGCGAGCAGATACCCTCGCTGCGACACGCCCTCCTACCGCAGGTAGTACACTAGGGGGCTGGGGAAGTGCTGCGAGCAGATACCCTCGCTGCGACACGCCTTCCTACCGCAGGTAGTACACTAGGGGGCTGGGGAAGTGCTGCGAGCAGATACCCTCGCTGCGACACGCCTTCCTACCGCAGGTAGTACACTAGGGGGCTGGGGAAGTGCTGCGAGCAGATACCCTCGCTGCGACACGCCTTCCTACCGCAGGTAGTACACTAGGGGGCTGGGGAAGTGCTGCGAGCAGATACCCTCGCTGCGACACGCCCTCCTACCGCAGGTAGTACACTAGGGGGCTGGGGAAGTGCTGCGAGCAGATACCCTCGCTGCGACACGCCTTCCTACCGCAGGTAGTACACTAGGGGGCTGGGGAAGTGCTGCGAGCAGATACCCTCGCTGCGACACGCCTTCCTACCGCAGGTAGTACACTAGGGGGCTGGGGAAGTGCTGCGAGCAGATACCCTCGCTGCGACACGCCTTCCTACCGCAGGTAGTACACTAGGGGGCTGGGGAAGTGCTGCGAACAGATACCCTCGCTGCGACACGCCTTCCTACCGCAGGTAGTACACTAGGGGGCTGGGGAAGTGCTGCGAGCAGATACCCTCGCTGCGACACGCCTTCCTACCGCAGGTAGTACACTAGGGGGCTGGGGAAGAGCTGCGAGCAGATCCCCTCGCTGCGACACGCCTTCCTACCGCAGGTAGTACACTAGGGGGCTGGGGAAGTGCTGCGAGCAGATACCCTCGCTGCGACACGCCTTCCTACCGCAGGTAGTACACTAGGGGGCTGGGGAAGTGCTGCGAGCAGATACCCTCGCTGCGACACGCCTTCCTACCGCAGGTAGTACACTAGGGGGCTGGGGAAGTGCTGCGAACAGATACCCTCGCTGCGACACGCCTTCCTACCGCAGGTAGTACACTAGGGGGCTGGGGAAGTGCTGCGAGCAGATACCCTCGCTGCGACACGCCCTCCTACCGCAGGTAGTACACTAGGGGGGGTGGGGAAGTGCTGCGAGCAGATAGCCTCGCTGCGACACGCCCTCCTACCGCAGGTAGTACACTAGGGGGGCTGGGGAAGTGCTGCGAGCAGATACCCTCGCTGCGACACGCCCTCCTACCGCAGGTAGTACACTAGGGGGGGTGGGGAAGTGCTGCGAGCAGATACCCTCGATGCGACACGCCCTCCTACCGCAGGTAGTACACTAGGGGGGGCTGGGGAAGTGCTGCGAGCAGATACCCTCGCTGCGACACGCCCTCCTACCGCAGGTAGTACACTAGGGGGGCTGGGGAAGTGCTGCGAGCAGATACCCTCGCTGCGACACGCCCTCCTACCGCAGGTAGTACACTAGGGGGGGCTGGGGAAGTGCTGCGAGCAGATACCCTCGCTGCGACACGCCCTCCTACCGCAGGTAGTACACTAGGGGGGCTGGGGAAGTGCTGCGAGCAGATACCCTCGCTGCGACACGCCCTCCTACCGCAGGTAGTACACTAGGGGGGCTGGGGAAGTGCTGGGAGCAGATACCCTCGCTGCGACACGCCCTCCTACCGCAGGTAGTACACTAGGGGGGGCTGGGGATATGCTGCGAGCGCACGCTGCCGGCCGCGCGCCCGGTATGAAAGTACAATATTGGGTATAGTGTATGTTCATACCCATTTCGACCATGCAGTTCATATTAATACCTACAAGTGCATTTATCCTTTACTGTCCAGTAAATAGAAACGAAAATCTGTTAACATTCCTTAGTTATAAACTCCTTGAACTACATTATATTATATTAATTTGCGGTTCCTATAAATGGTATTATTTTTTTAACTGGACTGGATTTGTTAAATAACTAAAGACTTACTTAAATCTTTACTACTACTACTTAAGAGCTCAGCGACCCAAACGAGTATTGGCCTCTGACACGACTTTGCGCCACGAGAACATAAATATCTTCCCTATTACCTAATAATTAAATCTCTCATAAATAAATGCCATTTTACCCGTTTTACAGCGTAAAAGTGAGTACAAATCAGTAAAGTTTTCTAAAATATTTAAAGCCGACAAATCCTGTATAACGAATGGATCCGGTTTTGTAATTTAATTTTAAAACTTATTACAGAAATGAAATCAATGACAATTTACATAAACAATCTAATATATAACCATAGAGACGAACTACATATTACACATAAGAAGTAGTCCGATGAGTCCGATTGATGGCGCTGTAATCAATGGCAACATAAACAAAGGGCTTTCTTTTTACTGCGCCTTATTAACATTTTACTAAAATAATTACCATTTTCCATAGATCCTGGTTCGATACAATTTTTGTTATATCTGTCTCTCTTACTCTTCCTACCTACTATCCCACATGGTGGTGGGGTCAGCTCTCCGTACTTTTCGCCTCTACTGTCCTCGACATTGTAATTATAACGATGCCGCTAGCCACCGAAGTCGCCTAATATTATTTTCATCACCATTGTTCGTAAACAAGGGTTTACATGCTAGATAAGCGGGCGGTAAGTCGTAAATTACGCCCTAGGGCGGTAAGTTTTTTTAATCACACTTTAAGGGTTTACATGCTAGAAAACCGGGCGGTAAGTCGTATATTACGCCCTAGGGCGGTAAGTAATATTGACATTGACTACTATTTATTACTTTGTTTTATTTCCTCTAAAGTGTGATGAAAAACGTCGTACGTGACTCTGGTGAAAGGCATTCCAAACTCGTGTCATTTAAGCCCTCGGCTTCGGGCTTCTAATAAACACGTTTGTAATTCCTCGTTCACCACCCTTGTTACGTAATGTATAGTACTTTACATAGTAGATGTACATGCACATTGGCTCTGTGTGGGTGAGCTCGGGAGCGAACAGTTCCGGCTCACCCACACAGAGCCAATGTGCATGTACATTACTCACACAAACATGGCTCACCCGCGCTCGTGAGATAAAAGTACTGTACTAAAATGTGATGTTGTCCAACAGGAGCGGAGTACCGCCCCCGCTCTCGGCGCGAAGCCGCTGGAGCCGCTGCCGCCCGGGATGGAGTGACGTCACGCCGCTAGCCCCGCCCCTGACCACACACACACACACACACACACACACACACACACACACACACACACACACACGAGACGACACACGTAGGGCCAGTTATATCGACAATCTCAGCGGATCGGTCAACGTTTAAAAAAACGTTGGCCGTATCGTAGTTGTGGTTAAATGTCGAAGTGGAGTCGAGAATTCGGTTGAAACCACTGTGATATAAGGAGAAGTCTAAACTCTAGATCTTATCAAATTAAGCTTCGCCATCCCGGTGTTTCCATTTTAGAAAACGATTAAATCAATTAATCATTGACATTTTTCGTAACCGTTTCATTTAAACAAATAAAAAAGTATCAGTTAACGTCAATTTCACAAAAAGAATGTCAAAATCTACCAATCACAGGACAGGATTTCCATACGTATTACGTCAAGAATACAGCCATCAGATGTAAAAAAAAAAATCTGCCGCCCAATTAATTTGTGTTGCTATTGTCGACCGCTCCAAATATTCGTTGTACTTATAATTCATAATAATTAATAATCTGTTTTAAACTGTTACAGATTTAATTCCAAACCCATGCATTGCACAGACGTTTTTCTTGTCTGAGAAATTCAGGTTTAGTGCAACACAAAAGTTCCATAAATAATTTTACTAAAATAAAATACTGGGTATAACTGGGTTATACTTAATCGGAATGATTTAATTGTGATAAATATACAGTCAAGCGTCGTGTTACTCTAAAAAAGTTTGTGGGTGCATTGCATGAATTTGGATGGCCAAGACTTAGTACCAGTAGCATAAGTACCAGTGTTATGAAGTTTTCTTTCCTGTGGCCACATACCGAGTGTTGCCTGTAATAGGAGCAATCAAATAAATTAAAACATAGACTCTTCCCTTCAAACTGAACACCATATGTTATGCAACTTCTGAAAATAACGTAACGTGTATTAAATGGTAATTTTAATAATGTGTAGACAAAAAACAAAGTATTGCGAAATGTGCGATATTAGAAGAGTGGCACCTATGTCAATGCTCAGGGAATATCAATGTTGGACGGCGTACATTGAAAATACTATTTAATTTGTATGAAATAATGAAATTCTGAAAAATGTATTTTTTTAAAGTTGCTGAACAAATGTTGTTCAGTTTGGACAGTAGAAGCTATGTTTTAATTTATTGCTGCTATTACAGGCAACACCCTGTATATTAATACGTGTTACAAACTGAAATATAAACAATAATGTAGCATTAAAAGGTGCTGGCGCCTTATGAAGGTGTAAATGACAAAGACAAAGTTAATAAATATAATTCAACTGTTACGGACAGAGTTTATTTTCACAATAAGCAATCAAGTCCTTTTTTTAAAACGTAGTAAATTGTTTTCTAATATTTATCCTTGTCTAGTGGCTTTGAATTTCGTTATCAGAAGAATGTGACGTTATTGTACGGACGGCATCAAAGTTAGTTTTTTAGCTTAATGTCAAATTGCATATTAAAATCATTAGTTACTTTGAATGCTGACTGTACTACCATTTGTTTTCCATATTATCATCGCCAAAACACTGTCAGTTGTTTATACATTTTCTTTGTCAGCAGCCCCTTTCTAAAATAGATAATTGTTTGTAAATATAAATAAAATTAAATGTATTTTGAAATTTGAATTTTATTTACGCTACTGGAAAAACATGATGTACACTGAGTATAGTTAAAGTATTACAAGCTGAGCTAATCCTCTTACCTGCATTCACAATAGCATTGTGTCTAATACAATCCTATCTGCTTTTGTTCTCATAAACGCGAACCTGGCGCCAACCAGTTACTTGCAAAAAAAGGTTAGAACTACATTGCGTGGATATTGAATTTTCAGCCTTATTCCTTGTTGAATAGGTTTAAAATGTTTGTTGACGAGAGATCATAGTCCTTTTTCAAGAGAATACGTTCTTGAGCAGGGTCGGACGGTTGTAAAGTTCCAAAAAGTTATGATCACCATTATTCTGTTAGTGCATTTTGTAGTCTAATGTTTAAGGAAATAGAGTCGATAATCTATATTAACCTTCCAAGGTGGTTACAATCTGCTTTTACTACGAGCTCGTTATCTTAATTTGCGGTTTACCAGTTGTGGTTTGTTCAATGGTATTCAGTTCTTAAGTGGATTAGCTCAGCTTAGATAAATTCAACTTTATACAAGGCTTTTTGGATCGTTATGTAGTCTACTTAGCTCGTCTAGTACAACTATGCAACAGTGACTTGTCCCGCGACATAGTATCGCCTGTCACTCTCTCTCAGTACTGCATACAAAGAGATGGCTAATATTTCTCTCGCAATAAAGTCGCGTGTCTCAGTTGTGCTAGGTCCAGGCTGGACTGTGAATTCATTCAGCTAAATTAAACATACAGAAAAAAACCATGTATCGCCAAGTATCGCGAAGGAACGGCAGCGACCCAGCACAACTGACACATAAATTCACTTACTACAGGATTTTGTAACAGAAATACGATAACAGAAACGCACAAACAACTACTATATAAGATTTAACCTTTAAACGCCACAGCCGGCGAAACGTTTTGCATAAATTTTGTTCAGCCTTTTTTTGGACAAGCGCTACGTCATTTACCACTATACAGTACGTCTGATTTCTTGCCTGGCGTCAGACACAGTTGGTGCAGTGGGAGAGCAGTTGCCTACTGAACCGGCGGTCCTGGGTTCGAGCCCCGGCAAGGACAAACATTTGCGGGATGGACTCGAATATTTGTTCGTGTTTCATGAACGTTTCTGTGTATTTAAGTATACTGGGTGTTTTGTATAACAGTATAAAACCTTTAGGTGATACAGGGGATTAAACCCTAAATGTATTGGTTCAAAGTTTTCTCTCTCCTTACCTTTACAGTACTTTACAGAGAGAGATAGGTTGTGTAACTCGCACGAGAAACAGCCTATGTGTCACATTTGTTTTATAGGTGCAGGGGTGAAATGGAAATAATAAATGTATAAAAATAACAATCCATTTATTTAAATCAAACATCACTTTGTGCCCATCACTATCACAATCGTTTTCATTTGAGCGTATTTCATTATTAGTACATAGTATTTTCTTATATAAAAAGGCGCCTTTAGTATAGTATCACATGGTCACAGGGGCGACAAGGGCCTATCGGTGTAAATCGTGCGGCGGTGACCTTGTAATGCAGCGTCTACGCGTAGGGTTGGCGGTTTAGCTACCGCGGCACAATGAAATAATAATTATTAGGTACTTAATGAAAGATGTTTATTTATTTAAGGTTTAAAATATATTTAGTATAATAGTGTTGACATATGTTATATTATAAATTGCTTATTTTATATATTTTCTGTTTTTGCGACTTACTTTAAACATTTTATTATTCTCTTTAATTACGGCGAAGATTCGAAATCGTACGAACAGTTTTTTCAAAAAATCTAATGGGAAGCATTCACAAGGCATATCAAAAGTTATATGCTGCATCTCGGCCAACAAACTGTTTCCCAATGTTTGAGACAGATCGTCTTTATTTTTAATAAAATAGGTATTCCTTTCCTTGAATGTATTTTCAAGCAATATGAACCTCTAGCAGCCATAATAGTTTTGTTTGCGCGGCGGTACATCGAAAAGTATGAAAACGAATACGACGCGGCGCGAGCGAACAATGTGAATTGATTCGAGCAGAGACGGCGGCGGCCCTTTGAGTCGCCGAGCCGGGCTCGACTTTCCCCACCTCGCGCGTCCCGCGCTCGCCCCCGCTCGCCCCACGACACGCACACATAGCCGCGAGTTCTGTTACTGCACACAAGTGTCAGTGTCGTTTCTTTTTACGTTAGTATATATATTCTTTGACATGGTACCGAATCGGTACCATGTGATACTATACTAATGGCGGTACTAACCGACTACTAAGACGTACTAACCGATTTACTAGTTATTATTAATTTGTGCCTGGTATTTAATTAATTACTTTAGTTTAAAGAATTCTGGTTTAGGCGATATTGCTTTGAGTATATTCTCCACGTTGAATGGTGTGTCTGCAATAAAAAATATGCGCACTTTATTGTTTAGTTTCAAAGTAAATTTCGAGTGTTTATGAAAATTACTACGCTTTTTACGTTTTATTACATGGTTGGCGGATAAGATGCGCCAGTATTACCTTTCCTTAAATGGGAAATTATCTATATTGATCGAACATAATAAATTACCATTATAAATTAAATAATAGAATACCTATAACAATGAAACTGTTGATTGTTTCGATTTGTATTTTAATAATAATTTCATAGTGATAGAATTATAATCCTATTCGACTAACATAAAGGGTTTTGGGTCAGAAATTAGTAAAAATTGTGTTACATGACTAGAATCCGATCACGCCAAGCCGTAACACATTTAAACAGACATAAATAAATAGCAATGGAAATAGACGATATGGGGTTGCCCGACTCTTTATCGTAGGCAAATACTACCTCTCACTTTTTTTTCAATACCGTGCGAGGCAGGTGACGCTGAGTCGCGCGAATAGCGAAGTCTCGCAAGATATGCCAGTCCTGCAGAATATTCAGGTGAACTCACCGACATCAATCCATGCGTCCTTGTACCCGTATTCTTTCCTGGCTTGAGCGATGGTGTCTCGCAGCGCGTGCGTCACCGCCACGGCCAGCGTCAGTGCCGGCTCGCCCGTCGCTGGAAACATAAGGGGGCTCTTGTTATGGTCGGAAGGAATTCGTATCGCGAATTTATTAATCCTTTTCTTGGCAAAATAAATGAGAAGTATCTACGCATTTCAGGCTTCGTTGTTATTGAGTAATTAAAACAATAAGAAGTAAAAAAAAAACGATGATTAAATTGAGTACAGTATGATATATGATACATTGCCAAGAAAAGGGTTTGTTTGTATTGTATCCTGTAACAAGACTGGGTTTGTCTGCATTATAATTTATAAGTGAACTAATAGAAAAATGCCACAGCACACTCGTGTACCTGTACATGAGCTCCTAAGTTGATTTTATCGTCTTTTGCACTATTAGGTATACTGTTGCTTTGTATCGAACAAAGTGTAATTGGTTAAATATCGTGTTGGAACCGCTTTGGATAGAGGTGCGTCAGCATGATGACGTACCTTTAGACCGCAGCACGCCCGCACTGTTGACGGAGTTCCGCTTGAAGCTGACGCGGGAGCGGGCATGTCCCGGACTCTCGGCGGCTTTTACGTGCAGCGCGCCTATGATGGTTGCGTTTATCACGTGATAAAAAGTTGATAAAGCAAAACGTGAAGGATGCTTTGTCACTAATTTATCGTGTGATAAACGTAAACATCATAGGTGCGCTGAGTGAGCAGCCGACCGAATGTAGCGTATATCAGCTGCTCGCTATTTTGACTGAGTCCATACTTATGGACAGTACTTTCTTGAGTGATTTGTCTCGTCAAACTAAGCACAGGACTTGCTTTAGAGTGATGGTCTTGGCTGGAAAGTCATATTCGTCGAAGTTTGTGCTGTTAGTTTCTAAGTGTTGTGACTGTAGGGCAGCTAAAAAATACTGAAGATTGTGCTCATAAGTTCGAATACAGATGTCCTGCAACGCACTGCTACACGTACCTTTAGACCGCAGCACGCCCGCATTATTGACGGAGTTCCGCTTGAAGCTGACCCGGAAGTCGGCGGGGATGTCCCGGACGCCGGGCGGCTTGTACGTCCAGGTGCGGTCCGTCAGCAGCCGCCCGGACCTGTCGTGCGTGAGCTCCTCGCTCGTCCACAAGCCCAGGCCCATTATGAAGGCTCCTTCGATCTGGAACCAATATAACACAAATTTAACTATCGAAACGATATTTATAAACAGCAGTCAGGTTAAGAACCTTCGCACACGATGTTTTTGAAACGAGCTGAAGACGCACGTTCTCTGCGCGTCTAAAAAACGTCATCTGCAAAGGCCCTGAAGCAGTTCACCATCGCTGTAATGAAGGCTCTTATTTACTTATACCGTACTTTGTGTATTCGATATCGATACTTTGAGGGGTCTGATACTCGTGTCTAGGGATGTTACGAATATTCGCATTCGCATTCTCATATGCGAATGATTCGCATCATTTTAAACATTCGCATCAACTTTCGCATTCGCATCAAAGGATGTATGATAAGGATGCATTTGCGAATGCGAATGTATGCAAGTCACGATTCGAAGTTCGAAATCGCCTTATGGGTGAAATGCGGCGAAACTATTTGCCTCTTTTAAAATTCGATTACTAATTTTATGTACTTGAAATTTGAATAACAATTTGTAATTTTGTAATTACTGTACCTACGGGTTCTCGATTTTACTTTTCAATGCAAGATTGTAAAGAAAAACATTAAAATGATGACTTAAACTGAGTGTTTTAATGAATTTCCTTAAACATTCGCATTCGCGAATGTGAACAAATTGACATTCGTGACATCCCTAATCGTGTCTCACAAAAGGTCCTTTAAGACGCTTCTCCGCCAAATTACTACCCATGTCTCCCTGTTACCTCCCGATTCCCTGCCATTTCCCCAGTGGTGGCGCAACTAGCCCTAGACAAGTGCTGTACCTAAATATACCGCGAGTGCACAACACGTCGAGGCCCCTGCGGCCCCTTATCATTGATACAGCTAATACAAACGACGTTTTGACGACGCGCTTGGAGTTAGAATCCCAGTAAGAGCAAATATTTGTGTGATGAACACGAATATTTTATGCCTGGGTCATCGATGTTATTTTAATTTCAGTATGTATTATCTATACCAGTTTGTTTATCGTCGTCTAGTGTCCATAACACAAGTCTACTAGAGCTTACTGTTGCACTAGATCGTTTTGTGTGAGGTTGTCCGATATTTGACTTACTGTTGAGTTTCTTTCGGCTTTCTTCTCAACAGCGGTCTACTCTTAGGAAACGTCGGTAGATTCACAATCTGACTTGTAAGTGTTGTGGCCTACTTATTGAATACATTATTTAATTTCATTTATTATTTATTTAGTGTTATTGAACAGCGGGAGCTATAGTCTGACAAGGGTAGAAATTAAAAAGTGGCATTACTTACCCCGTTTTCTTAGATTGATTACTGTTTAGAAAGAGACGACACTACAGTATTGCTTTTTAATTACTATCAATTTTTGCCAGCCTGTACGGCCGGCAGTCACCTGTCCGACGTCGATGTCCGGGCTCATGCTGACGCCCGTGTCCTCCAGCAGGTGGACGCGCGCGAGGACGTGGTTCCCCGTCAGCACGTCGAGCTCGAGCTCGGCCGCGCACGCGCCGTACACGCTGTAGCCGACCAGCGAGTCGCTGTCTGACGTCATGGCGCTCGCTTGGAGGTTTATGCCTGTACAAAGCGGAATACATTCAAATCGAAGCACACATTGTAGTTCGAATCGATCTCTGTAACTATCTGTCCTAGAAACAACATTTATAGAAATGTACATTATAGAATATTTAATTCTCTACAAGATTGCGTAACTTCTTTTCTAGTTAAAATGCTACTAAACGAAGATATTAGCAAGAATCTGGAGAAATTCATTGCATGTTTGAGAAAAGAGCTTTTTCTCGAACATGCAATGAAATGACGTCATAACGTGCGTTATAACAGGCTTCGAAGTATCACGTTTCGGGCGGAACAACTCGAGAGAACTGTAAAGGAAGATCGTACGAAATTGAAGGCGTCTGTATTCAAGAACGGGCTATACAGCTGAATTATGTTTTTTTGAGTGGTTTCAGAAAAGCACATCGTATCACTATCCGGCCCTCCTACGGTCGGCCGTCTATGCCTACTCACCCGGTAAGCCCTTCTTTCCCGGCGTCTGCAGTAATGTACTGTAGCGGGGGTGCAACTCAGTGGTGGTTAAAATAAAGATCAGGACTTCTTTATATATTTTATATTAGACTTCAGTACAGTTTCATAGTTCAATCCTGAATCCCCGCTCTCTTGTTGAGTGACAGAGACGGCCATAATTCGAATATTCAAATAGATTTATAATATAAAATCTTATCTGCCAGCTCTGCTGTCATCTACCAATAAGTTCCTTACAGTACTATTATTGCATATAGAATATTACATTACTGCAGACGCCGGGAAATAAGGGCTTGCGGCTGAGCAGGGGGAGGCCGGATAGTGATAAGAAGCCGGCAAGCCCTTTTCACGGCTAAGGCATGTATAGTGCTTTTCTCAAACATAATATGCAATGAAAAAAAAAAAACACCACTCAAAAACAGAATTCAGCTGTGCTGTTTAGCCCGTTTATGAACACAGACGCCACGTTTAAAAAAATTACTTCCCGGCCTAGGCCTTCAATTTTGTATGAAATTCCTTCACAGTTCTCTCGAATTGTTCCGTCCGAAACGTGACACTTCGAAGCCTGTTTTAACGCACGTTATGACGTCATTTCATTGCATGTTCGAGAAAAAGCTCTTTTCTCAAACATGCAATGAATTTCTCCAGATTCTTGCTAATATCTTCGTTTAGTAGCATTTTAACTAGAAAAGAACTTACGCAATCTTGTAGAGAATTAAATATTCTATAATGTACATTTCTATAAATGTTGTTTCTAGGACAGATAGTTACTGAGATCGATTCGAACTACAATGCACGTTATGACGATATGTCATAGCATGTTTCAGAAAAGGGCTCTTACCTTTATTATAGGCGCGCTTGACGACCTCCTCCCACGTGGGGTCGGTGAGGTCCTGCCGCGCGGGCTGCAGCCGCCGCAGCAGCTCCGCACACGCCTGCGTGGTCGCGAACGAAAGAAAGAGCTCTTACCTTTATTATAGGCGCGCTTGACGACCTCCTCCCACGTGGGGTCGGTGAGGTCCTGCCGCGTCGGCTGCAGCCGCCGCAGCAGCTCCGCACACGCCTGCGTGGTCGCGAACGAAAGAAAGAGCTCTTACCTTTATTATAGGCGCGCTTGACGACCTCCTCCCACGTGGGGTCGGTGAGGTCCTGCCGCGCGGGCTGCAGCCGCCGCAGCAGCTCCGCACACGCCTGCGTGGTCGCGAACGAAAGAAAGAGCTCTTACCTTTATTATAGGCGCGCTTGACGACCTCCTCCCACGTGGGGTCGGTGAGGTCCTGCCGCGTCGGCTGCAGCCGCCGCAGCAGCTCCGCACACGCCTGCGTGGTCGCGAACGAAAGAAAGAGCTCTTACCTTTATTATAGGCGCGCTTGACGACCTCCTCCCACGTGGGGTCGGTGAGGTCCTGCCGCGCCGGCTGCAGCCGCCGCAGCAGCTCCGCACACGCCTGCGTGGTCGCGAACGAAAGAAAGAGCTCTTACCTTTATTATAGGCGCGCTTGACGACCTCCTCCCACGTGGGGTCGGTGAGGTCCTGCCGCGTCGGCTGCAGCCGCCGCAGCAGCTCCGCACACGCCTGCGTGGTCGCGAACGAAAGAAAGAGCTCTTACCTTTATTATAGGCGCGCTTGACGACCTCCTCCCACGTGGGGTCGGTGAGGTCCTGCCGCGCCGGCTGCAGCCGCCGCAGCAGCTCCGCACACGCCTGCGTGGTCGCGAACGCCACGCACTCGCTCGTGATGCTGCCGTTGCTTGCCATGGCGTTGGGCGACGTGAAACTGTCGCTTCCTCGCACTGTCACCTTCAGGGATTAATTCATTATTGATATTTTCAAAATACATGTACATAGTTAAGGGCTTCAATTAAAACAAAACTTAATTGATTCCTTTGTGTTACGATAGTTACCCATATATTTTGTATGAGTAACTTTCGTAACACAAAACATGTATGTTTTTTGAAAACTACTCTAAATTTAGATGCATTGTCGCTTGTATGCTGTCCCGGGACATTGCATATCCTAATCCAAACACTGAAAATTCGACGTGGTTCTGCAAAAACGTTCCAACACGCAGGTAAGCTGGAAATGTAATAAAAACTTACTGCCCACATGTCAATAAGTTCTAAATTCAATTTTAAGTGACGTGTGGATTGGATCGTTTTTGCATAACTACATTCAATTAGGCAGTATTAGAGTTAGTTACCTTAGGTTGGCTGTCTACCGAAGTAGAGCGGAGAAAATTAACCAATCTGGCTGCTTTTTTGTAAAGCCTAAAATAAGTGCATTTAATCTGAGGAATGTGATTGGTCCATTTGATCCCCTGCCCCATCTCCACGCCGCCGTGCGCGAGCTGCACGCTCCCGTCCGCGTGGTACTGTAGTGTCACATGTAACTTATATATCACCTTATCAAGCGACACCTTGAGCGCATACGCGCACACCTGCGCCACTTTAGTATTGATCCCCTGCCCCATCTCCACGCCGCCGTGCGCGAGCTGCACGCTCCCGTCCGCGTGGTACTGTAGTGTCACATGTAACTTATATATCACCTTATCAAGCGACACCTTGAGCGCATACGCGCACACCTGCGCCACTTTAGTATTGATCCCCTGCCCCATCTCCACGCCGCCGTGCGCGAGCTGCACGCTCCCGTCCGCGTGGTACTGTAGTGTCACATGTAACTTATATATCACCTTATCAAGCGACACCTTGAGCGCATACGCGCACACCTGCGCCACTTTAGTATTGATCCCCTGCCCCATCTCCACGCCAACGTGCGCGAGCTGCACGCTCCCGTCCGCGTGGTACTGTAGTGTCACATGTAACTTATATATCACCTTATCAAGCGACACCTTGAGCGCATACGCGCACACCTGCGCCACTTTAGTATTGATCCCCTGCCCCATCTCCACGCCAACGTGCGCGAGCTGCACGCTCCCGTCCGCGTGGTACTGTAGTGTCACATGTAACTTATATATCACCTTATCAAGCGACACCTTGAGCGCATACGCGCACACCTGCGCCACTTTAGTATTGATCCCCTGCCCCATCTCCACGCCAACGTGCGCGAGCTGCACGCTCCCGTCCGCGTGGTACTGTAGTGTCACATGTAACTTATATATCACCTTATCAAGCGACACCTTGAGCGCATACGCGCACACCTGCGCCACTTTAGTATTGATCCCCTGCCCCATCTCCACGCCGCCGTGCGCGAGCTGCACGCTCCCGTCCGCGTGGTACTGTAGTGTCACATGTAACTTATATATCACCTTATCAAGCGACACCTTGAGCGCATACGCGCACACCTGCGCCACTTTAGTATTGATCCCCTGCCCCATCTCCACGCCGCCGTGCGCGAGCTGCACGCTCCCGTCCGCGTGGTACTGTAGTGTCACATGTAACTTATATATCACCTTATCAAGCGACACCTTGAGCGCATACGCGCACACCTGCGCCACTTTAGTATTGATCCCCTGCCCCATCTCCACGCCGCCGTGCGCGAGCTGCACGCTCCCGTCCGCGTGGTACTGTAGTGTCACATGTAACTTATATATCACCTTATCAAGCGACACCTTGAGCGCATACGCGCACACCTGCGCCACTTTAGTATTGATCCCCTGCCCCATCTCCACGCCGCCGTGCGCGAGCTGCACGCTCCCGTCCGCGTGGTACTGTAGTGTCACATGTAACTTATATATCACCTTATCAAGCGACACCTTGAGCGCATACGCGCACACCTGCGCCACTTTAGTATTGATCCCCTGCCCCATCTCCACGCCGCCGTGCGCGAGCTGCACGCTCCCGTCCGCGTGGTACTGTAGTGTCACATGTTACTTATATATCACCTTATCAAGCGACACCTTGAGCGCATACGCGCACACCTGCGCCACTTTAGTATTGATCCCCTGCCCCATCTCCACGCCGCCGTGCGCGAGCTGCACGCTCCCGTCCGCGTGGTACACCGACACGGTCACAGGGAAGTTCCACGAGTAGCCGATGGGATACGACATCACCGATATCTCTATAGCTCGCTTCTTCCAAGCGTTTTCAGCATTGTATTTCTCAATTTCAGCTTTTCGTTCGCTGTATTTGATGTCCGTTTTGAAGGATAGAAGCAGGTCTTTGACGCTTTCGTGCTTAGGCAAGAGGTGTTGTATTCGTATGTCGGTTGGATCCTTATTTGTGGCGTGCGCGATTCGGTGCATTATGTGCTCGAGTATGGCTATTCCTTCCGTGGTTGCTGAAAAGATAAATGCTGAGTTGTAACAAAAAACCTTATACGACTGGTCAATAGGTCATGTGAGTCATGAAAAAAAAAACATCTCGACCTAAGTAGGTCGTCGGCAGCGAACGAATAAAACATAGAAGCCTAACTAGCGTCGGAAAATGGCCCCACGGATTTTGTGTCAGTTAAGGCGGGGCGTAAATTTTGTGTCAAACGGCTGTCTAGTATGGAAATGGCGACGCCACCGAACAGTTCCATTACGTGAAGTCTCAAAGTAAGAAATCATGCCGTACTGTTAAGTGAAATGGTGTATTAATCATTCAGGAAAACACAAAAAAAAGATGGTATCAGTTTTCATACGTAAGTAAAGCCTTACACATATTAATTTAATTTATTTTACGAAACAGATTTTGTATAGGGATGGTGTTATGCCATATGACTAATTTATATACGATGTTTGAAAAAAGTAATGAAATCAGTGGCGTGCCTAGTCTTACAGGAGAGAGCCAGCCCAGGGATATGTTTTGGTAATTTTTTAGTGGGTAAATCCATTTTATTGCCGCATTACTGTTAAATGTAAAATTTCAATAATACACAGGTCGGGCGTGGGTTTTGGGGAAAATATGAGCTTTTTCTGAGCGAAATTTAGAGTGCCTACCTTTCCTTCGCCTATTATAAGACCTGCACACTTTACCTCATTACACTCGCACAGAACAACTCCTTCCATTGTTTAAAGCCACAGTAATCACAATAACAAACAAAATCAAAACACAAGCACTGTTTTTAATATTATTACCTACTTTTCGCTCAAACAAACACTAAACTAACTAAACATTTCTAAACAACGTGAAGTTACATCAACCCTGTTTACGCGCGCGCGCACGAAATTTGCAAGTGGCCGATCCGTATCTAACTTCAAGCCCTGATACATAGGATATTTCCATGTGTTGTAGGCGGTATGAAGCCCGATTGCAAGCCAACGCGTGTGAGGGAGATGACTAGCGGTGACATCGATCGGCGACGAGCGGTCGGCGAGCGAGCGGCCGGTGCGCAGTGGTGGCGTGCGCGGTCGGAGCGCGGACAAATTTTGAACCACGCGGCGCCGACAAAATTTGAAATTAAATTATGAAACACGACATGGCGCGCCATTTTTTTTTTAAGTGTGTACGTTTGTCGTTCAAGAATCAAGATTAAGAATGTTTGCAAAGACCGTTACTAAAAGGCTATGCGTTTTCCGTTAGTCCGGCAGGAAAACGTATAAGTACCAAATTATGTTTGATATTTTTCCACTAGAAAGGTTAATTGTATCGACTTTACCTACAGGTAAAATATAAATTATTACAAAGAAAGAGAAATAATAATATATACAGCACGCATTAATACTAATCATTCAAAGTATTAGTACCTAACAACAAGGAACAAACAAGGATTCCTTAAAAGATGTATTTTTTTTAGAAATTAGTATGTAAGCAATAACCTTAACATTCAAGATTTATAATGAAGTAAACAAAAAGACTCTTTATTGCATTAACGATTCACCAATTATGAGTTTTCACTGTCACCGCCATGTTACCATAGACAAATGTCATGCGTTTAGTCGAATCACAGCTGGCCATTCGGAAATTGACGAATCACATTTATTTGCTAAGCGTAACTGAAAACATTTGAGCAAGGAGCTTATATTTAAGACAACAGGAGTGCGAACTCAGAATAAGTGTTCACACAAAATTAAATCTTAGTATAGATACATAAAGTATATTTTACGGGTGAAGGGGTCACGGGAAGACAGAGACAGCTCGCAGATGGGTAGTGTGTCCCTTTCTAATATTGCCAGTCATAAAAAGTAGTAATAATTAGTAGTTTTCAAATAAAATGGTAGTTATTAGTAGTATATACTTTTCTTTAAATTAACACTATTCACTTCAAATAATTAAATATTTTATTCGCTAAACTTTCTTACGCGTCACCAAAGAAACTAACGGAAAAAATTATGAAAGTTATACAATCCGTTAGTATATAAAAATAATTTTATGTTAGGGCAGGATAAAACCTTTAAATTTGAAATCTTATTAATATAATTGAAAACTGTCAGCATTTTTGACAGTGCTTAATGGTATCTTTTCTGATTATTTAAAAAATTACATACTTATAATTGCATCATGGTAACTGGAATTAAAGGTTGCAAAAGGAAATGTTTTGGTGGCTATAGTATATTTTTTCAGGTAATATATGGTATCATATATTAATATGAAAGCATGTCAAACTTTGATAAAGTACTAAAAGAGTGACAATGAATTTACAAAATTACCGGATAATTCCGATCTATGTTTTACTTCGAAAATATTATTCGTACTAAAAACAATCTTAGCATTGCGCTATTGCAGTAATGTCGTTTTAACTATACTACGATAATCCTTCGCTATCTAAGGGTGGTTAATAGGCGTCGAAATTTCAAAATGGTCGTAGCGAGCTGAAATTTGGTATGTAGGGGGCTTTGGGCCCCCTGATTCCAAAAAAGTTTTTTTTTCTATCATAAAAAAAAATGTATGGGATTTTTTTTTAAGAGACCCGTATCTCGTAAACGGTTGGCTCAGGTGGGAGGTGCTCGACCAAATGTCATAGGGGGCCTCCACTCGAGTACAGTCGTGAAAAAAAAAATCGAAATGGCGACTTTTTTTTCTTAATTTCAAGTTGGTGCTAGGGGGCTGAAACTCGATATCGGGAGGCATTTGGGGCTCACAAATATGAATCTGGAATCGGTGTCCGAAAATTCGGTCAAATTCGGAGAATATCGGAAAAACAAGATTTGTATGGAGTAAATTTCATATTGGTCCGAGGGGCCTGAAATTCGGTATCAGGCAGTTTTTGGGGCCCCCGAGTCGGAATCTGAAATCGAATTTAAAAAATTCGGTCAAATTCAGAAAATATCGGACAACAAACTTTAATATTTTAGTTCGACCGAGGGCCGCAGGCTTAAGGGCGAACGTCCCCCCACGAGGCCGCAGGCCGAGCTCCATGTAGCACCAAAGGTGCGGAGCGTCCCAGAGACGGCGTAGCGCGCGAGCCCAAGGGCCCGCAGGGCGAGCCCACCTAGAACATTGCTACCCGCCTAAGTAATCGTAGTAGTAGTAGCAATCGTAGAACCGAAGTTAGGAGATAACTCAAACGAGATGTATGCCTTTAAGACCTCCCAGATCACCCCGCCATAAGTATTTTATAAGAATCACTAAAAACAAAAAAAATATACTTAAATAATAAATGAGTGGTTTGGCATCGTCTTCAAAACGTGATTCAAACGTAATCTGTACTTAATGGGTTATTTTTAGCTTTTTTTTTTTAAGTCTTTTTTTTTGCTTTTTATTTCGCCATATACTTAGTAACCGTTAGTACAGTAATAAAAAGTATTGCGTAGTCTTGCATTGGTAAAACAGAGTTATACAGGTAGTTTATAAAATAACGGTATACTTACAGTTTTACCTCCCTAATTAATTTATGGTACCCTACAAATAACCACTTTTTTTATATCCTCATAAATGAGTTCATGTCCACGTACATCAGAATATGTTTTTTGTTTGTTTTGTTTTTAAGTATGACTTAACGGAGTTTGTCATTTATCAAATCAAATTAACAGTTACGGGATTGCTGCGTTCTGTTAAAATAACAGGAGCCAAAAGTGTGTTATTGCTGGCATAGTAGCTAACATTCACTATATTTATTTATGAGTTTCCATAGGTAGGTATATATAAAATAAATTCTAGCTACAGTGCCAGCCAATATACATTTTTAGACTTTATTTTTTTTTATTTTTTTTTATAAATATCGGACTACCTCACACAAATCAATCTAGTCCCAAATTCAGCTCAAGAAGGCTTGTGTTATACTAGACGACGCTATACGTACTTATATAGATAAATATATACTTAAATACATAGAACAACCATCACCCAAGCACAAATATTCGAGTTCATCATACAAATATTTGCCCCGGCCGGGAGTCGCACCCGGGACCGCCGGCTCAGTAGGCAGGTATCTACAAACCGAGCCAAACTTGTAATAAAATGGAGTAAGGATGAGTCCCTCTTTATTGCTAAATATTTGGTTACCCCAGCAGAGTGGGATAAACTGCCCCCTTGGCGGCTTTCTTACTTGGCTCGTTCGAACGAAGCAATGAGCAGTCCAGGTATACTATAGTATTTACTAGGTCCATGCATTTGAGTGGCTGTGATTGGTGGACCGGTGCGCATGCGCATTTCGACTATTGGGCCGGTTTTTGATTGTAACTTTGTATGAAGCTCGTGTTCTATGTTTTATTCGTTCGCTGGTCGTCGGGTATAAACTTATATGTGCTCAATGCTTCGTTCTTCTTGCGAAATAAATACAGAATCCTATGGAAAAAAACTTTCATCGCTGTGGATAGTTTTGGCTTTATTATGCAAGATTACTTGAAATTTGCGGAATATTTAGTCCTGTTAACTCTTTCAGTGATATTCACCAACTTTCAACATCAGCCACCATAAATTTATCTGCTGTGTATGTTATGTATTTTTCATCTCTCCTGTTCGGAAAGTTTAATTTTAATGAGTAGATAGCCGGGTGGAAACCAGCTTTTTCATCCCTAATTTTAGGTATTAAAAAAATTGTAAACAAACCGGAGCCGTCAAATTTGACAGATCCAGTGGTAGTGCACCTTTTAAGGCCAGAATTAATTATAGTGATCCAATTCGAATGGTTAAAAATACGATCCCGTAACAAAACGACAATAACAAACTATTTAATAAAAAACCGGCCAAGTTCGAGTCGGACTCGCGCACGAAGGGTTCCGTACCAATATTAAACAAAAAACACGTTCTTTCTATGGGGTCCTCCTTTAATTTTTACAATTTTTATATTTTTATTATTTGTTGTTATAGCGGAAACAAAAATATACATTCTGTGAAAATTTCAAGTGTCTACCTATAAAAACGGTTCATGAGAAAATGCCCGTTGAACGAAATATCATGCAAAAAGCCCTATCTTTGTATGGGAGCCCCCCCTTAATTATTATTGTTTTATCATGAATAGTATTTGTTGCTATAGCAACATCATCTGTGAAAATTTTAACTGTCTAGCTATCACCGTTCGTGAGATACAGCCTGGTGACAGACGGACGGACAGCGAAGTCTCAGTAATAGGGTCCCGTTTTTAATTGGGTACGGAACCCTAAAAAAATATAAAACAAAAACAAATAAAACTAACCGAAATTGCAATAAACGGAAGCTTTGAAACGCAAATATAGCACGCGTATCATCAATATGACAGCAAGCAATGGCGAATGTCAAACCGACAAAGTTAAAAATCACTTAAGGTATGTGTTGCTACTTTAAACCTGTGGCTTTCTATTTTAGTCGTGCTACTTCCAGTATAATGCAGCCTAGTTAAAAATCACGTAAGGTAAGGTGTTGCTACTTTAAACCTGTGACTTTTTATTTTAGTCGTGTCACTTCTAGTATAATGCAGTCTTTCGTTTTAAACCTCTGCAAAATTGGGTACATTTTAGTGACGATTTACTGAGATAAATATATAAAGAAGCACCGGGAAAGGCAGCAGAACGATCGACAGAACGTCCGTCATCAGTATCACTCATTATGAAGTCAAGATGCCAGAAACAAATAACAATCACTGGTTTTATTTAAACACACTCGGAATCAAAATAAAGAAAGATTAACAAGATAAACACTGATTGAGAGCCAATAGGTTAGTATGCATGCACACTCGTGCCCAGCTGTCCGTCAAGTGACCAGCTGTCACCGATTGGCGCCTGCCTACTACCCTATTCGGGGTGCCCCGCTCTTATTTCAATATACCTTCAACATTTTTATTAATGTCAAGCATTATCTAAAGTTACCGTCAACTATTTCATTGATGTAAACAACACTAGTTACTATTACGATTTACAATCTTAAAATCAAATTAACCGTTTATATTACACAGAAAATCGGATAATCAAATCAAACTATTAATAACCGGCATCATATTTGCCTGCGCGCCGTCATATATATATATTTATTTAATGTGATAAAAATATGTTTATATATTCGTGAATTTGTATATGTACGGTAAAATTAGGTGATAACACATGATATTTAAATGGAACGGACTGCAGTAGTGAGGTCAATTATTTTATAACTAGCTTTTGCCCGCGGCTTCGCACGCGGAAACACAATATCATACGTTCACTACACTTATTGCGAGGCCAAAGGCCGAGGAAGGAAGCCGCCCACCCACTTAATATAAGTCGAAGTAACTTAATGCGAGGCCGAAGGCCGAGCTCCGCGTAGCACCGTAGGTGCAGAGCGTCCCAAGAAAGCCGCCCACCCACATAATATAAGTTGAAGTAACTTAATGCGAGGCCGAAGGCCGAGCTCCGCGTAGCACCGTAGGTGCGGAGCGTCGCAAAGAAGTCGCCCACCCACTTAATATAAGTTAAAGTAACTTAATGCGAGGCCGAAGGCCGAGCTACGCGTAGCACCGTAGGTGCGGAGCGTCCCAAGGAAGCCGCCCACCCACTTAATATAAGTTGAAGTAACTTAATGCGAGGCCGAAGGCCGAGCTCCGCGTAGCACCGTAGGTGCGGACGTTCCAGGGAAGCCGCCCACCCACTTAATATAAGTTGAAGTAACTTAATGCGAGGCCGAAGGCCGAGCTCCGCGTAGCACCGTAGTTGCGGAGTGTCCCAAGGAAGCCGTCCATCCACATAATATAAGTTGAAGTAACTTAATGCGAGGCCGAAGGCCGAGCTCCGCGTTGCACCGAAGGTGCGGAGTGTCTCAAGGAAGACACCCACCCACTTAATATAAGTTAAAGTAACTTAATGCGAGGCCGAAGGCCGAGCTCCGCGTAGCACCGTAGGTGCGGAGCGTCCCAAGGAAGCCGCCCACCCACTTAATATAAGTTGAAGTAACTTAATGCGAGGCCGAAGGCCGAGCTCCGCGTAGCACCGTAGTTGCGGAGTGTCCCAAGGAAGCCGTCCATCCACATAATATAAGTTGAAGTAACTTAATGCGAGGCCGAAGGCCGAGCTCCGCGTTGCACCGAAGGTGCGGAGTGTCTCAAGGAAGACACCCACCCACTTAATATAAGTTGAAGTAACTTAATGCGAGGCCGCAGGCCGAGCTCCGTGAGCACCGAAGGTGCGGAGCGTCGCAAAGAAGCCGCCCACCCACTTAATATAAGTTAAAGTAACTTAATGCGAGGCCGAAGGCCGAGCTCCGCGTAGCACCGTAGGTGCGGAGCGTCCCAAGGAAGCCGCCCACCCACTTAATATAAGTTGAAGTAACTTAATGCGAGGCCGAAGGCCGAGCTCCGCGTAGCACCGTAGTTGCGGAGTGTCCCAAGGAAGCCGTCCATCCACATAATATAAGTTGAAGTAACTTAATGCGAGGCCGAAGGCCGAGCTCCGCGTTGCACCGAAGGTGCGGAGTGTCTCAAGGAAGACACCCACCCACTTAATATAAGTTAAAGTAACTTAATGCGAGGCCGAAGGCCGAGCTCCGCGTAGCACCGTAGGTGCGGAGCGTCTCAAGGAAGACGCCCACCCTCTTAATATAAGTTAAAGTAACTTAATGCGAGGCCGAAGGTCGAGCTCCGCTTAGCACTGAAGGTGCGGAGCGTCCCAAGGAAGCCGCCTGTTAAGTAACTTAAACATATGTTGAGTGGGTTGGCGGCTTCCCTGAGACGCTCGTGGAACTCGGCCTATGGCCTCGCATTAAATTACTTAGGGTTTATAAAGTAACTTAGCACCGAAGGTGCGGAGTGTCCCAGGGAAGATGCCCACCCACTTAAAATATGTGCAAATAACTTAATGCGAGGCCACCCACCCACTTAATATAAGTTTAAATGTATGAGTGGCTTTCCTGGGATGCTCTGAACCTTCGGTGCTATGTGAAGCTCGGCCTACGGCCTCGCATTAAGTTACTGCTTATATTAGTGGGTGGGCGCCTTCCCTAGGACGCTCCGCACCTGCGGTGCTACGCTTGTGAACATGATCTTGGTTTAATTAAAATTGAGGCAAGACTTGTTTAAAAAATTGTTTTGAATATTTATTGTCTATTGTAGATTTAAATAACTAAATGCGAGGCCGCCCACCTACTTTATATAAGTTGAAGTGTGTGAGCGGCTTCCCTGGGACGCTCTGCACCTTCGGTGCTACGTGGAGCTCGGCCTACGGCCTCGCATGAAGTTACACTACTTATATTAGTGGGTGGGCGACTTCCCAAGAACGCTCCGCACCTTCAGTGCTACGCTTGTGAAGATCATCTTGGTTTAATTAAAATTGAGTCAAGACTTAGGTAAGTTTAAAAGATCGTTTTTAATATTTATTGTTTATTGTAGATAACTATTCAAAGCACCTTGAAAAATAATTAGCTCAGTCCTATCTGAACATATATTAATGACATCTATTATGATGTCAATAAATTATTTTCGACTACAATGGTACTAATATAATATGACCTGTCATAATAATTTCCTAAGTAACGCCATAAGATTCAGGTGCCAACTTAACTCAATCGAGCGTACGTCAATAATGGCGTCAGCACCACTGAACGGATACGTGATGGCCTCACTATTTTGTTATCCGTGGTATAATGAATAAGGAAGCAAAGGAAAATGCATGAGATGACACGGTTATTATTTCAGTAGGTTCTGGGTTTAAATCCCGGCTAGGTGAAATCCTTTCTACATTGTAAATTTAACAATTTTGTCTTGATACACTGCTGCTTATATTAGGCATGCGATCAATATTCAACAACTTCGGTAGTAATTCTCGAAGTCCAGGTTAACCCATCACAGCTACATCCTAGCTTGTGCCGAATCGTGGTCACGGGCACGCAACGACGTGCGTGAATCCTTGGCCTCGGCGTCGAGGAGACCTAACAATGGCCAAAACTTTACATGTACGAGGGGCGTCTGAAAAGTTCTAAGCCTAAGGTATTTCGAGGTTATATATGCGTTTATGATACTGGCCACTAGAAAGGCCATTTAAAAACAAATTATTAAAAAATAACATGTCACGTTTTTATTATTCTGTTTCGAGATATTCAACGGAAAAGTACATCATGTGTGAATTACCAACGAATATTACGAAAATTGAGCACCGTGCTGTAATTAAATTCCTTACAAAAAGTGACAAATCACCGCAGTGTATTTTTGAGGAAATGGCTATTATTTACGGTGATTCTGGGCCTTCTTATGCCACAGTCAAAAAGTGGAGTCGCTTATTTAAACTCGGACGGGAATCGATCGAAGACGACCCCCGCTCAGGGCGGCCAATATCGGTAGTGACCGAAGAAAACGTAGCAAAAGTCAAAAATCTGGTATTAGAAGATAGAAGAATTAAGGTTTGGCAAATAGCTGAGGTCTTAGGTATTAGTAAAGAAAGAGTCGGAGAAATTTTACATGAACATTTGTACATGAGTAAAGTCAGTGCTCGTTGGGTACCGAAAATGCTAACGGCCTTCGATAAAGTACGTCGTGTGGAAACTTCTCGGGCGTTTTTAGAATTGTGCGAAGATGATTTAGATGAAGTTTGTTCCCGAATAGTAACTGTTGATGAAACATGGATCAGACAGTATGATCCGGAGTGTAAGTCTGAGTCGATGCAGTGGATTGAAAAGGGTGAAAGGCCGCCGAAGAAATTTAAAGTGCAAAAGTCGGCCTCTAAGTTAATGGCTACGGTATTTTGGGATTGTGATGGCATTCTTTTAATCGATTATTTAGAAAAAGGCTCTACGATAAACGGAACTTATTATGCAAATCTAATAAGACAGGTGCGACAAGCCATAGTTGAGAAAAGGCGGGGTAAACTAAGGAAAGGCATTTTGTTTTTGCAAGACAACGCACCCGTTCACACCGCTAATGTTGCGAGGCGTGCTCTGAAGGAAGTTGGTTTTGACGAAATTGACCACCCACCCTACAGCCCAGATCCAGCCCCAAGCGATTATTTTCTATTCAATAATTTGAAGAAAGAGTTGAGGGGAAAGCGATTTAGAAGTGACGAAGAGATGAAGGCGGCTGTACAGGAGCATTTTGAAGGGCAAAATGAAGATTATTTTTTTAATGGCCTAAAAGCACTGTATAAAAAATGTAAAAAATGCATTGATTTAGGAGGAGACTATATTGAAAAATAAACACGAGTTCATTTGTGTAAATTGTTTTTTTCTATCTTAGGCTTAGAACTTTTCAGACGACCCTCGTATGGAGCTGGTGTTATTAACTCAGGAAAAATCTTAACAGCGCGATGCAGCCGCTAGTATGGAGATTTTGTCAAGGAAACAACGCCATCTAGCGGAAAATTGGGTCATTAAGAACAAAATCTCAACACACCGTTAAAAAACAAAAAAATAATGATATATTTTATTACTTTGAATAAATTTTATATATATAAAAAAACTGCATAGATGCAAAATTGTGGCTAAATATATCGTATATTTATCGTTTATTATACATTTCGCTACCTTATTAGTAAGTTAGGCCAAACACAAACAATACAAAAAATTTCGCCTAATGTTCTAAATGTTGGTTGGTAAAACATATTTAAAAATATATTTATTTTACTTAAATTGATTCGAGATACTTTTAATTCAATTACACTCGATAAAATTAAAAAATCTGTTTTATTCATTAACATTTTTTATTGCGTCTCCGGGCTTTTTTAAGAATATAATTGCATATTCAATAAAAGAGCATTAATTAGTTCCTATTGTAGCCAATTTACAAAGAACATTGCACTCATATTTTCGTCTGTGTTGGTCGACAATTGGCGCCATCTTTTCTATCTATCTAACTAACACATGGACCAAGTAACTAACACGGTTTCCGTAACTCAACATCTCAAACCACCTAAACCTTATTGTTAATACCGGTGAGCCGCGCAGAGGTATTATGTCGAATTCATACTTTTTAGTTTTTGTTCACGTAAGAGCCACGCGGGGGTCGCGTCGTTCTAAATTCAAAATCACAAACGCTTTCAACATTAGGTTACACATTGTAAGGAAAATATTTCATGGAATTCATGTTTTCAGAGATAAATATTAATCATAATAAAAAGTATCCTATAACCATCTTTGGATGTTCAGCTATTCCTGTACCAAAATTGGTAACTTTTTATCCAGCCGTTTCAGAGTGATGCGAGGACAAAGGTTTTTTTGAAAACAGATGGCGCCAGGCTGGCATGGCATCGCGCGCCCATACGAAACAAATGACGATCCTGCATCACGCTATCGAGATTTTTCCTGAAATCATGACCTCCCTCCATAGAAAATTAATTTTCAATACAAATTTAGGATTTTATAATAGTATAGATATAAAAAAATTAACAGGAACCAAACGTTACCTTATAAATAACCCTTTTAATGGTTTGTTTACATTCTTTTAAATACCTAAAAGTATAGACTATAGGGTAGTTTTTTTTTTGAATTGTCACGGAGCCAAAGTTAATTGAGTTACGTCATCTTATTAAATTAAAATAACAGGTTTTTATATTCTAAACTCAGCTACATTAGCTACATATACATTAAACGACGTGTTTATTACGATCTACGAGTAAAGGTTGATATTAAAATCATTTTATAGTTGGTTCATTTTTTTTTCCCAATTACAGAAGCTCTATAATTGAGATTTAAAATCAATCCTGCGCCAGATCAGACGACGCAACGGAGCCACGCTGTTACGTCGCCTAAATCCAACTAGATTTAAGTTTATTTTAATATGTATGATTTTGTAGTTCACAGTCCCTTAGTTTAATTACTGTAATGCTGTGCAACTAAATTGAATAAATAAATAAAAATAAATAAATAAATAAATTCCTCTACTCTGCTGCCCGCCATAATGCCATGACAGCATGACACTTAACTTATTTTTTCACATTTCGGCATCTAGATGCACTTCGTGACCAAGGCGATTGGGTACAATCTAGTCGGTCGTGGTAAGTAGCCATTGAAAAAAGGCATCCAAAGGTTAGATAAACTTAATTTATTTATATTATCTAATATTAAAAGGGAGAGGCCTTTGCCCAGCAGTGGGACACTCCTATAGACTAGATAATATATATATATATATATATATATGTATTCATAATACATATAATTCTGTCCCACATTTATTTATATAATCGTGTTTAAAACAAAATTGAAACCATTGGATACTTTTTTTTTACTTATTTTATTTATATTTTTCGTATCTATTAAAAAAAATGCAAGTATGTAATAGAAAAGCAGGAACACGACATTAAATATAAATACCGTGTTTTTAATGGTTATTGGTAAAAAATAGTTTCGGTAAGTGATGCCAGTGACATGGACATTAATTTAACCTACTCATGAAATGTGCGTGTAGTATTTTATTTCCCTCACAGTCGAAATGAAAAGTAGAGTGTTTAACTTGGGCGAATTACCCACTTCACCTTCGAATTGGCTCTCTCACTGCGTTCGAGCGCCAGAAATATCTCGGGTGAAATGGGTCACTTTCTACCCTTGGTTAACAAACTACTATTGTACGCATAAGTATGGGGTACCTGGCGCACGACACCACGTGTTGGAGTGCTTGTCGGTGAGCACGCTGTGGCCGACGATGCGCCAGCGACTGCTCTCGTACAAGTTGGTGAGTGAGCCGGCTATCTCGCCGCCAGAACTGTCGTTGAACGAGTACCCGCACTCGGAATAATACTGCATGTCTAAGTACTGGATAAGACCTTCGTCGTTGATGCCTATCTGTAAATAAAAAAGGTTACATAGAAAGCTGAATTTAATGTTATGTTATTCTCTCATCTTATTGACTGGATAGATATTGTTTGGAATAGTCACGGTGGCATATATAATTGAATCGCTGTCACATGTATCTTTGAAAAGGCCATTTCCTTTCAAAGACACATGTGACAGCTATTCCATTATATTATGCCACATGACCAATTCCAAAGACATCCGTATCCATTTGGGTTATCTTCTTTACACAGTCGGTAAGTCCACCTCGGATTTCGATCGCCTGTGAGGATAAATGTTGTAAGTAACTCATTATTAGGCATCGGATAATCGGTTGCTTTTATACCTAAACTTTGGCAGCGGCTTTGTTGTTCAGTTGTAGGTATAGGCGGCTTTGTTTGAGGTATGAGTGAGATAGCAATAGGATTTTGTAAACTTTAGGTAAATATCCACCTGAATTTCCGATCCCTACTCATTATTTGGCCTACGAGTGTATGCCCTCTACTGTACGTCTAGCATAACTGTGACACGCGACTCTTTGTCGAGCGATAAATATTACCTGTAACTTTCCTTTCAATACCGTGCGAGCAAGACAGGTGACGCTGTGTCGTACTACAAGCGAAGTCGCAGCAAAATATGCTAACCCTGTGTGTTCATAGTGTTTGACTCTATCTATACATAATAAAATTCTACATTTTTAGGTACTAAAAATCAGTTTTCTATAGAGGATGAGATCATTATTTCAGAAAAATTTGAATAGCGCGATGCACGATAGTCCTTTGTTTCGTATGGGCGCGCGACGCCATGCTAGTTGGGCGCCATCTGTTGGTCATAATTCCTTTGTCCGCCGAAGCAGCTGGACGAATTTTAACCAATTTTGGTACAGGACATGCAAAGATGGTTATAGGATACTGTGGGGGCGTACTCAGATGGAGTAATTAAAAGAGCGGAGGTACTACGTTAATAACTTTATTGCCCGGAGGCCATTACAAGACTAACTATCTATTTTATATTTATGACGGATGTCACTCGTTGATTCAAATACATAAAAAATGACTTTATTTTTATGTCGGTGGCCAACACCACCGAGAGTGAAGTACAACCTTCACATTTCCCGCCGTCTCGGGGTGGACGAGGGACATTCGTCTTACTATAGAGACACTAGACAAAACTACTCCTGCCTAACACATAAGAAGTCCCTACCTATGCAGGGATACCCATACCCGATTTTTACCCGATTCATCATTCAGTCTATTACAGACGATTTGTGGTCTTCACTCGGCTGAAAATACCGATACGCGAACGGCATATCCGACCGCAAACTTGACAAGAGACACTGACCGTTGTTGATGTAGTATGGTCGCCTAGATGTCGTTTCTGCCTCTTGTCAGTCAATGCGCCAAACCATGCATTGTCGCACCACTTGCGGCCGTCCGCCACACACTTGCGCCAGTCTGTGCGCCTTACCGCGAGTTCTTCCCAGGTTTGGTGGTCGATCTTAAAGGCAATCGTGTCACGCTTCGCGCAGTCCTTAAAGCGAAGCAAGGGCCTTCCGACATTACGTTTTGCATTCGCTATTGCGCCTAGCAGAACACGTCGTGGTAAACGAGAGGGTTCCATTCTGTGCACATGACCCAGCCAGCGCAAGCGCCTCTGTTTAAGTAGTGCAGTCAGGCTTGGTTATTGTGCAATTTCCAAAACCCTCTCATTTGTTATCCTATCCTGCCATGTTATATTTAAGATTTTTCGTAGGCATCGCAAGTAGAAGGTGTTTAAACGACGCTCTTGTTTTGCATACTTTGTCCAGGTCTCCGCACCGTACAAAAGTATACTGTAGTACCCGACGACGGTAAAGAATAAACGTACGCGGACGAAGTCGCAGGCACCTCCTAGTTTTACAATATTATCCATCTAGTCAAAACAGCCTTGCTTTTCCGACAGTGTTTTATCTCCGAAACGAAATATAGTATGTCCGATTTCTAAGATCAAATGAAGTCACTTTGGCACAAGGTACAAATAACCACATGTAAGGTCGTTTTTCACTTGTGCCAGTTTGAGCTTACAAATCTTACAATTCCGGATAGACTATACACAGGTTTCTCTACCCTGCATAAATCACACTTATATTATTAAGGCGAAAGTTTGTGAGTGTTTTGTATGTTTGTTATTTCTTCACGTTCAAACGGCTGGACCAATTTTGATAGAATTTGGAACGGAGGTAGCTGATACCCTGGATTAACACATAGGCCACGTTTTATCCTGAACGCGGGTAACACCGCGGGACGCAGCTAGTCACTACATAGTATAAAACAAAGTCGCTTCCTGCTGCCTGTCCCTATGTATGCTTAGATCTTTAAAACTACGCAACGGATTTCGTTGCGTTTTTTTTAATAGATAGTGATTCAAGAGGAAGGTTTATATGTATAAATACATGCATAACTTATCAGCATTGCACCCGTGCTAATGGGCGGGTAGCTAGTAAATTAAAAAAGTATCCACACCTCATAATCAGCCCTGCAGGACTGCCGCTTGCCCACGATAGCCATGTTGTCGGTCAGCGGAGTGACGAGCGTGGCAGTTCTGTTCGCAGTCCGCGCCACGAGTGCGCACGCGCACGCAAACATGGCGGAGCGCGATGCCTTGCCGCCGTACGCGCCGCCCACCCGAGGGACTTGCACTTCCACCCTGGAATAAATAACAATGATATAGCATTATAAATTTATGAAACATGTAATGTCTCATTTTTTTATGTGGGTAGGTACACCATTCTCAAATAAAACAATGCAAAGATCGACACGCAAAGCATAAGGAAAAATTCGTCAGATCTTCCTGGAGCTAGGGTAGCGAAATGGTTAACGCGCTGGACCGGCAATCCAGAGGTACCGGGTTCGATTCCCGGTCTCTTCCCCCAGGTAGCTCCTTTTTCAATTTTTCTTTAAGCTTTGATCTTTGTATTTAAGGCTTAAATGATATAGCATATTGTAATGTTAAATAACTTAGAGCAAGTAACTATATATCTTAATTATAACTTAGACATAATTATTACTGCTATTTAAAAAATAAACCACTCAAAAATCATAATTCAGCTGTTTAGCCCGTTCATGAACACAGACGCCATGTTTAAAACAAAATTACTTCCCGGCCTAGGCCTTCAATTTTGTATGAAATTCTTTTACAGTTCTCTCGAATTGATCCGCCCGAAACGTGACACTTCGAAGCCTGTTTTAACGCACGTTATGACGATATTTGATTGCATGTTTGAGAAAAAATAATTGTACTTACTCATTCTCCTTCATATTGAGTGCTTGACTGACAGCGACCTGTACCAAGTCCATCCACTGTGTCGAGGACCTCACTACCAGCCCGCGTTCTGTGTTGGTGGCGCTGCAGCACTGAGTCTCCATCGTGTAGTGGTACTGGGACGGGATAGAAAAGCTGCCTTTGAGCACTTGTGTCGTATCTACGCCTTTATTCGTCGGTTTGATTGAGATGTCTTCTCTGACCTAAAAAAAAAACAAAAATCATGAGATTTCCTATATACAAACTGAGCATTTCAAAATTAAAAAAAACTGGGTAAAATGTTTATTTCACCTGATTGCAAACGAGAAAGAGATAGAAAAAGTTCCAAAACAAGACAACTAAGAAATTATGGTAAACCATTGATATAAAGACACATACATCAAAACGAAAAAGAGACATTAGGTACATGTTTTATAAATTTACAAATTATGGTAAGTTCATTCTCTTCTCTCTTTGTTTGATTTTATTTATTGTAAAACAGAATCAGAATCAGACATTTATTTGTAAACATAGGTATAGGTAAATAACAGTATCACCATGTCTAGCCGTTAGGCATACAAATGTTTCAAGTCAAGATGGAGCATGCAGTATATTACTTAAAGTTGTTATCTATACAGGGTGTCCCTAAAACCAACGCCAAAATGAAGAGGGGTGATAGAACAGCTCATAAGCAACCATATTAAGTTAATTTGACCTTAATAAAAAGTTCATGGTTTTCGAGATATTTGCATTTTAAAAAAACTCGTGACTTTTGAGGCCCTGCGTCAGTATGTCGATTGCCACCACTGCAAATTTAGGTATTTTTTAAAATCTGTTTTGCAGGATGTTACTAAAAACATATCCTATCGAATGTAATTTCAATTTATTACATATCATGATGCTTTGTCGGTAAAAATAATAAAAAAAAACGAATTATAGCAATTTATTAAATTTAGCCAGCGGTTTTGATCGAGTTTCATTTATAAAAAGTATTGTAAACTAACATGGCACACAACATAAAAAGATAGTAAATTTATTGTAGTTTTCAAAAAGGTACAGCATTTTCTAATTTACGCAGCAGTTTACGAGATATTGATATTTTACACTAACAGGAGCTCATACTGCAGTTATTACATAGTATGGAACCAGAGCCCCTACTAGGCTCACAGTTTGAATTTCGAACAAAAAATAGATTCAAAGAATACACAATTTGAAATTGGAACACAATTTGAAATTCGAATTTAAGTCGGCTTTCTGATTAAAGAGTATTTTAGTAATTTTAGGACACTTCGTCAATTCGTTTGATGTTCTTTATTTAGTTTGGTTTCTTATTTTCTTAAATAGACTTGATTGGTAAATAGAACTCGTGTTTGCCTTGTGATTTGGATTTTTGGTACAATTTAACTTTGCTTTGTGCATCTTGGACTCGAGTTCTGCCTAGTATTGATTTTAACTTCGATTTACTTTGGCTCTGTTAAGATTAATTGTAGTGCGTTTGTTAAAAATATGCCAGAGAATTATACTCCTCAAGAATATGCCAACATGCATTTTGTCTATGGGGAATGTCAGGGTAACTCTTGTGCTGCAGCTAGACTCTATCGGGAAAGATATCCAAATTTAAGGCATCCGGACCATCGAGTATTTCGAAATGTTCATCTCGCATACTCACAAGGCGTTTTGCCTGGCAATCGTGGTGGATTGGGAAGACCTAGAGGAGATTACGATGAAGATGTTTTACAAGAGATTCAAAACGACCCATCCACTTCGACACGGAACATTGAACGTAATTTAGGGATATCAAAATCTGTTGCCAATAGAATATTACGTCGATATGGATATCATCCATACCACATACAACGTGTTCAAGCGTTGCTGCCCCGTGATTACCCACTTCGTGTTCAGTTTTGCCAGACAATGCTGCAAAAACACAGAGAGGATCCCAATTTCATAAATATGGTTTTATGGTCTGATGAAAGCACTTTTAAGAGAGATGGATTTATGAACATGCACAATTTACACAGTTATGCATTAGAAAATCCTCATTTAATGAGGGAAGATCGGTCGCAGTACCAATTTAAAGTGAACCTCTGGACTGGAATATTAGATGGGAAAATAATTGGCCCATTTGAATTACCAGAAACGCTGAATGGTCCAAGTTATCTGCATTTCTTAGAGAATGAGTTGCCAAATCTTCTCGACGACGTACCTTTAGCTACGCGGAGGTCAATGTGGCTGCAGAATGATGGCTGTCCAGCACATTATGCACGCGAAGTGCGACTACATTTAAACCAAACTTATCCACAGAAATGGATCGGCCGTCTGGGTCCCATTTTGTGGCCTCCTCGATCTCCAGACCTAAATCCTCTGTATTTGCTATCTTTTTACGTTATTTGCCATTTACATTTCATTTTTTTTTTTTATTCTAAAATTGAATTGTGTTCCTATTCTAAATAAAGTATTCTTTAAATCGATTTTTTGTTCAAAATTCAAACTCTGAGCCTAGTAGGGGCTCTGGTACCATACTATGAATAACTGCAGTATGAGCTCCTTTTGGTGTAAAATATCAATATCTTGTAAACTGCTGCGTAAATTAGAAAATGCTGTACCTTTTTGAAAACTACAATAAATTTACTATCTTTTTATGTTGTGTGCCATGTTAGTTTACAATACTTTTTATAAAGGAAACTCGATCAAAACCGCTGGCTAAATTTAATAAATTGCTATAATTCGTTTTTTTTTATTATTTTTACCGACAAAGCATCATGATATGTAATAAATTGAAATTACATTCGATAGGATATGTTTTTAGTAACATCCTGCAAAACACAGATTTAAAAAATACCTAAATTTGCAGTGGTGGCAATCGACATACTGACGCAGGGCATCAAAAGTCACGAGTTTTTTTTAAATGCAAATATCTCGAAAACCATGAACTTTTTATTAAGGTCAAATTAACTTAATATGGTTGCTTATGAGCTGTTCTATCACCCCTCTTCATTTCGGCGTTGGTTTTAGGGACACCCTGTATAAATAAAATTACAATTCAAAATCGGATAAGTATTCTCCTACTGAATAATATGCTCTATTTACTAAAAGCGCAAATAAGCTTTTTTTTTAAATCTACAGTATCTTCTAAGCTGGACACATATTTTGAAAATGTATTGTAGATTCTAGGTGCCATTCCAAAGACACTTTTGGAGAGAAGAGCGGTTTTAGTAGGCTGAATTTGGATCTTATTACATCGGCGAGCACTGCTAACGTTAAGGAATTGGTTGGTATTTATGTTGTTTTTCACATACAATGCGGTTTCATAAATATATAGGCACGATAATGTAAGTATGTTTACTTACCTAATGAAATGCTGTTTACAAGATTCAGATACATTATTGATCGCAAAAAAAAATCTGAGCCTTGAAAGCTAATTCTCGGTCAGTGGAATTCCCCCAGAACAATACTCCATATCTTAAAGTTGATGTGACATACGAATGGTAAGCGGTTAGTAGTGCTGATTGATTAACTATTCTATTTAGATTATATAGTGCATATGAAAACTTTTTAACTTTATTACATACAATGTCAATATGATCTTTCCAATTCAACTATATCTATCAGCCACAGACGTCCACTGCTGAACATAGGCCTCCCCCATGACTCGCCACAAAGTGCGATCCTGTGCAGACCGCATCCAATGATTCCCCGCTATCCTCACGAGGTCATCCGTCCATCTAGTCGGGGGCCGACCCACGCTGCGCTTTCCTATACGTGGTCGCCACTCTAGGACTTTGCTGCCCCAACGGCCATCCGTCATTTGTCAACTATAATCTAAACTTAATCCTACAAAAAAACCTACTTAAAAGACAACTAAAAAACGTATTTTTTTTCCTACATAAAATACTCCCCGAAATATAAGCATACATTTTTGACCCGAGCTAGGTCGTGAAATAAACTAGAGTCATGTTTTACCCTTCTGTCCTTATCCGGTGCCTTCAACGCATCATCTATACTCAGCACAGGGGTCTACAACCCCTTTATACTGCACCTTCACTAGACCTGCAGCCTTCAGAGCCAGTTTTAACATTGGAAATGTTTTTTCGATCGCGTTGGTAGGGGACCGTTTTCAGCGAAAGTGCGACATCGCTCTGGCATCGTTAATTTTGGGGCTACGCGGGTCAATGGGGTATCAAAAGACGTGTCTTGACGAGATCTACAAGATGGTGTAAAAAAAAAAGTCAAAAACTTTTTCGAAAAAGTGCAAAAATGTCGAAAAATTACGTGATTATTTTGCGACTTCTCAACTTGAATCGACTATATCTCAAAAACGAAAAGCGATATCGAAAAAATTAAAAAAAGCACTCGGGGTATTGAGTTGGGCTACAGTTTGCAAAAAACGGAACTTGACTATCTGTAATGGAGTTTGAGAGAGCTTTACCTTTATGTGGCGGAGTTTTCGCGGCGTGCGGTGCGCGCGTGTATTAGAGAGTTTCGTGTACTAGTAAGTTTAATATTTTTTTAGTTAAGTTGTAAACCTTGATGTTTTTAGATTACATAAAAAAAAATTAAAGAAAATTAAAATAAATATGAATGATAAAATTATATTTTTAACCCCCGACGAAAAAAGAGGGGTGTTATAAGTTTAACATGTGTATCTGTGTATCTGCGTATCTGTGTATTTTTTCATTTGTTACAAGATAAATAGTTTGACACATGAAATAGAAAGTTCCTTCAAGTAAAAAATTATGATTATTATTTCTATACTTCGTCTTCTCGAACGTAGGAATAGCGTGGCTTGGGTAATGCTGATGATTCCACATCTGGAAGACGAAAGCGTGTGTGCAAAAGGCGAAAAAAAGGCTGAGCTTTGTTAAAGGGCGTAGTCCGTTTATAAAAAATAACGTTACTCGCCGGTACCTGCTACTAACCCTTGTGTTTCTCTTGCGCAAAGAGTTGTTTTCATTATAGTTTGCCCTATCTAACTAAGTGCATTTTCAATGTACCAGAAGGTCGTGAAAGGCACGAGATCTGTGAATTTTTCTTTGCCTTTAGAGCCAGCTTCAACAAACATGTAACTTCTTACCCTTATCCGGTACCTTTAGCGCATATTTACCTGTCCCGTATGATAGCAATTATCCCTATGGGTCGTCGGTAGAAGGGAACTTTCGAGACCAAAGATTGCTTACCCTTCTGCCCTTATCCGGTGCCTTCAACGCATCTTCTATACTCAGCACAGGCGTCTTTACTCCCTTATACTGCACTTTCACCAGCCCCGCAGCCTTCAGAGCCAGTTTATGTGTGACTGCGGCAACAATCCCTATAGGTTGTCCGAAGTAGGAAACCTTCGAGCTCGCTAGGATCTCTTCTTCTGATTCTTGCCAAGGCACGTCTGTTGGGGTGAACGTGTTCTTTCCGGGGATGTCTTTGGCTGATAGGAATGATACTACGCCTGGCAGTTTCTGTAATGATTAAAGTATAGAAACAGTTTAGGTACGTTCAACTTTTCAACGTCCAACCGTACCCGCGGCAAAGGTACTAGATAATGACCCTTTGTGACCTCAGCGCTAGTGGGTTTTTAAATAGCTAAATTTAAATTTGATGAATATAATATATAGTTCTTTAACTAACTACAACAATAACTTTGGTTCGCTCTTATAAACTGGCTGTTAGATAGCGCGCCTACCAACATAAGCATTAAAAATCTACATGACTGGTCCATTCACAACGGTCTATATATTGCACGCTTCTTTGCTACGTAGTAGCTGCTATACTATTGTTTAGAACAGAGTCATTGTTCTACATTAATGACTTTGGCCCACTTAAATTATAGGACTCTGCTTGTACCCCGATACCTAAATATAAATATCAACGTCATAATCATAAGAAATCACGGGATTGAAAGCCTTTAAGAGGCCTTATTCCTTTTTAATTTGATTCTTTCATATTATGACAAATATATCGCTAATTTCAACCGGCCAATTTTTAAGTGAATAATACTTTTACCTTAATTCTAGAAAGTAACAACAGCTATCTCGTCCGTTCATTGCATGCAGTCGAAAATAAGTTAAAAAGAAAACGGTTGTCTGCTTGAACTTTGATAATTTCGAGTAGTTTTTGAAACAAAAATTATCAATGAAAAATTCAAACTGTAGGTTATGTTCAGAAACATGTTTGATCATAAAGAAAAATGTCTAAAGCAATCAGCATTTTTTAACGGATAAGGAGCCTTATACTCACCAGCGCGTCGGCCGGGGCGAGGTGGATCTCCCCGACGCAGACGGCGGACAGTACGAACGCCACGTGCAGCTGCCGAGGCGACGTGTCCACGTCACACGCGTACTTCGCTTCGCTTCCTTAAGTAGTGGCTACTCACCAGCGCGTCGGCCGGGTCGAGGCGGTGGATCTCCCCGACGCAGACGGCGGACAGCACGAACGCCACGTGCAGCTGCCGAGGCGACGTGTCCACGTCACACGCGTACTTCGCTTCGCTTCCTTAAGTAGTGGCTACTCACCAGCGCGTCGGCCGGGTCGAGGCGGTGGATCTCCCCGACGCAGACGGCGGACAGCACGAACGCCACGTGCAGCTGCCGAGGTGACGTGTCCACGTCACACGCGTACTTCGCTTCGCTTCCTTAAGTAGTGGCTACTCACCAGCGCGTCGGCCGGGTCGAGGCGGTGGATCTCCCCGACGCAGACGGCGGACAGCACGAACGCCACGTGCAGCTGCCGAGGCGACGTGTCCACGTCACACGCGTACTTCGCTTCGCTTCCTTAAGTAGTGGCTACTCACCAGCGCGTCGGCCGGGTCGAGGCGGTGGATCTCCCCGACGCAGACGGCGGACAGTACGAACGCCACGTGCAGCTGCCGAGGCGACGTGTCCACGTCACACGCGTACTTCGCTTCGCTTCCTTAAGTAGTGGCTACTCACCAGCGCGTCGGCCGGGTCGAGGCGGTGGATCTCCCCGACGCAGACGGCGGACAGTACGAACGCCACGTGCAGCTGCCGAGGCGACGTGTCCACGTCACACGCGTACTTCGCTTCGCTTCCTTAAGTAGTGGCTACTCACCAGCGCGTCGGCCGGGTCGAGGCGGTGGATCTCCCCGACGCAGACGGCGGACAGCACGAACGCCACGTGCAGCTGCCGAGGCGACGTGTCCACGTCACACGCGTACTTCGCTTCGCTTCCTTAAGTAGTGGCTACTCACCAGCGCGTCGGCCGGGTCGAGGCGGTGGATCTCCCCGACGCAGACGGCGGACAGCACGAACGCCACGTGCAGCTGCCGAGGCGACGTGTCCACGTCACACGCGTACTTCGCTTCGCTTCCTTAAGTAGTGGCTACTCACCAGCGCGTCGGCCGGGTCGAGGCGGTGGATCTCCCCGACGCAGACGGCGGACAGCACGAACGCCACGTGCAGCTGCCGAGGCGACGTGTCCACGTCACACGCGTACTTCGCTTCGCTTCCTTAAGTAGTGGCTACTCACCAGCGCGTCGGCCGGGTCGAGGCGGTGGATCTCCCCGACGCAGACGGCGGACAGCACGAACGCCACGTGCAGCTGCCGAGGCGACGTGTCCACGTCACACGCGTACTTCGCTTCGCTTCCTTAAGTAGTGGCTACTCACCAGCGCGTCGGCCGGGTCGAGGCGGTGGATCTCCCCGACGCAGACGGCGGACAGCACGAACGCCACGTGCAGCTGCCGAGGCGACGTGTCCACGTCACACGCGTACTTCGCTTCGCTTCCTTAAGTAGTGGCTACTCACCAGCGCGTCGGCCGGGTCGAGGCGGTGGATCTCCCCGACGCAGACGGCGGACAGCACGAACGCCACGTGCAGCTGCCGAGGCGACGTGTCCACGTCACACGCGTACTTCGCTTCGCTTCCTTAAGTAGTGGCTACTCACCAGCGCGTCGGCCGGGTCGAGGCGGTGGATCTCCCCGACGCAGACGGCGGACAGCACGAACGCCACGTGCAGCTGCCGAGGCGACGTGTCCACGTCACACGCGTACTTCGCTTCGCTTCCTTAAGTAGTGGCTACTCACCAGCGCGTCGGCCGGGTCGAGGCGGTGGATCTCCCCGACGCAGACGGCGGACAGTACGAACGCCACGTGCAGCTGCCGAGGCGACGTGTCCACGTCACACGCGTACTTCGCTTCGCTTCCTTAAGTAGTGGCTACTCACCAGCGCGTCGGCCGGGTCGAGGCGGTGGATCTCCCCGACGCAGACGGCGGACAGCACGAACGCCACGTGCAGCTGCCGAGGCGACGTGTCCACGTCACACGCGTACTTCGCTTCGCTTCCTTAAGTAGTGGCTACTCACCAGCGCGTCGGCCGGGTCGAGGCGGTGGATCTCCCCGACGCAGACGGCGGACAGCACGAACGCCACGTGCAGCTGCCGAGGCGACGTGTCCACGTCACACGCGTACTTCGCTTCGCTTCCTTAAGTAGTGGCTACTCACCAGCGCGTCGGCCGGGTCGAGGCGGTGGATCTCCCCGACGCAGACGGCGGACAGCACGAACGCCACGTGCAGCTGCCGAGGCGACGTGTCCACGTCACACGCGTACTTCGCTTCGCTTCCTTAAGTAGTGGCTACTCACCAGCGCGTCGGCCGGGTCGAGGCGGTGGATCTCCCCGACGCAGACGGCGGACAGCACGAACGCCACGTGCAGCTGCCGAGGCGACGTGTCCACGTCACACGCGTACTTCGCTTCGCTTCCTTAAGTAGTGGCTACTCACCAGCGCGTCGGCCGGGTCGAGGCGGTGGATCTCCCCGACGCAGACGGCGGACAGTACGAACGCCACGTGCAGCTGCCGAGGCGACGTGTCCACGTCACACGCGTACTTCGCTTCGCTTCCTTAAGTAGTGGCTACTCACCAGCGCGTCGGCCGGGTCGAGGCGGTGGATCTCCCCGACGCAGACGGCGGACAGCACGAACGCCACGTGCAGCTGCCGAGGCGACGTGTCCACGTCACACGCGTACTTCGCTTCGCTTCCTTAAGTAGTGGCTACTCACCAGCGCGTCGGCCGGGTCGAGGCGGTGGATCTCCCCGACGCAGACGGCGGACAGCACGAACGCCACGTGCAGCTGCCGAGGCGACGTGTCCACGTCACACGCGTACTTCGCTTCGCTTCCTTAAGTAGTGGCTACTCACCAGCGCGTCGGCCGGGTCGAGGCGGTGGATCTCCCCGACGCAGACGGCGGACAGCACGAACGCCACGTGCAGCTGCCGAGGCGACGTGTCCACGTCACACGCGTACTTCGCTTCGCTTCCTTAAGTAGTGGCTACTCACCAGCGCGTCGGCCGGGTCGAGGCGGTGGATCTCCCCGACGCAGACGGCGGACAGCACGAACGCCACGTGCAGCTGCCGAGGCGACGTGTCCACGTCACACGCGTACTTCGCTTCGCTTCCTTAAGTAGTGGCTACTCACCAGCGCGTCGGCCGGGTCGAGGCGGTGGATCTCCCCGACGCAGACGGCGGACAGCACGAACGCCACGTGCAGCTGCCGAGGCGACGTGTCCACGTCACACGCGTACTTCGCTTCGCTTCCTTAAGTAGTGGCTACTCACCAGCGCGTCGGCCGGGTCGAGGCGGTGGATCTCCCCGACGCAGACGGCGGACAGCACGAACGCCACGTGCAGCTGCCGAGGCGACGTGTCCACGTCACACGCGTACTTCGCTTCGCTTCCTTAAGTAGTGGCTACTCACCAGCGCGTCGGCCGGGTCGAGGCGGTGGATCTCCCCGACGCAGACGGCGGACAGCACGAACGCCACGTGCAGCTGCCGAGGCGACGTGTCCACGTCACACGCGTACTTCGCTTCGCTTCCTTAAGTAGTGGCTACTCACCAGCGCGTCGGCCGAGTCGAGGCGGTGGATCTCCCCGACGCAGACGGCGGACAGCACGAACGCCACGTGCAGCTGCCGAGGCGACGTGTCCACGTCACACGCGTACTTCGCTTCGCTTCCTTAAGTAGTGGCTACTCACCAGCGCGTCGGCCGGGTCGAGGCGGTGGATCTCCCCGACGCAGACGGCGGACAGCACGAACGCCACGTGCAGCTGCCGAGGCGACGTGTCCACGTCACACGCGTACTTCGCTTCGCTTCCTTAAGTAGTGGCTACTCACCAGCGCGTCGGCCGGGTCGAGGCGGTGGATCTCCCCGACGCAGACGGCGGACAGCACGAACGCCACGTGCAGCTGCCGAGGCGACGTGTCCACGTCACACGCGTACTTCGCTTCGCTTCCTTAAGTAGTGGCTACTCACCAGCGCGTCGGCCGGGTCGAGGCGGTGGATCTCCCCGACGCAGACGGCGGACAGCACGAACGCCACGTGCAGCTGCCGAGGCGACGTGTCCACGTCACACGCGTACTTCGCTTCGCTTCCTTAAGTAGTGGCTACTCACCAGCGCGTCGGCCGGGTCGAGGCGGTGGATCTCCCCGACGCAGACGGCGGACAGCACGAACGCCACGTGCAGCTGCCGAGGCGACGTGTCCACGTCACACGCGTACTTCGCTTCGCTTCCTTAAGTAGTGGCTACTCACCAGCGCGTCGGCCGGGTCGAGGCGGTGGATCTCCCCGACGCAGACGGCGGACAGCACGAACGCCACGTGCAGCTGCCGAGGCGACGTGTCCACGTCACACGCGTACTTCGCTTCGCTTCCTTAAGTAGTGGCTACTCACCAGCGCGTCGGCCGGGTCGAGGCGGTGGATCTCCCCGACGCAGACGGCGGACAGCACGAACGCCACGTGCAGCTGCCGAGGCGACGTGTCCACGTCACACGCGTACTTCGCTTCGCTTCCTTAAGTAGTGGCTACTCACCAGCGCGTCAGCCGGGTCGAGGCGGTGGATCTCCCCGACGCAGACGGCGGACAGCACGAACGCCACGTGCAGCTGCCGAGGCGACGTGTCCACGTCACACGCGTACTTCGCTTCGCTTCCTTAAGTAGTGGCTACTCACCAGCGCGTCGGCCGGGTCGAGGCGGTGGATCTCCCCGACGCAGACGGCGGACAGCACGAACGCCACGTGCAGCTGCCGAGGCGACGTGTCCACGTCACACGCGTACTTCGCTTCGCTTCCTTAAGTAGTGGCTACTCACCAGCGCGTCAGCCGGGTCGAGGCGGTGGATCTCCCCGACGCAGACGGCGGACAGCACGAACGCCACGTGCAGCTGCCGAGGCGACGTGTCCACGTCACACGCGTACTTCGCTTCGCTTCCTTAAGTAGTGGCTACTCACCAGCGCGTCGGCCGGGTCGAGGCGGTGGATCTCCCCGACGCAGACGGCGGACAGCACGAACGCCACGTGCAGCTGCCGAGGCGACGTGTCCACGTCACACGCGTACTTCGCTTCGCTTCCTTAAGTAGTGGCTACTCACCAGCGCGTCGGCCGGGTCGAGGCGGTGGATCTCCCCGACGCAGACGGCGGACAGCACGAACGCCACGTGCAGCTGCCGAGGCGACGTGTCCACGTCACACGCGTACTTCGCTTCGCTTCCTTAAGTAGTGGCTACTCACCAGCGCGTCGGCCGGGTCGAGGCGGTGGATCTCCCCGACGCAGACGGCGGACAGCACGAACGCCACGTGCAGCTGCCGAGGCGACGTGTCCACGTCACACGCGTACTTCGCTTCGCTTCCTTAAGTAGTGGCTACTCACCAGCGCGTCGGCCGGGTCGAGGCGGTGGATCTCCCCGACGCAGACGGCGGACAGCACGAACGCCACGTGCAGCTGCCGAGGCGACGTGTCCACGTCACACGCGTACTTCGCTTCGCTTCCTTAAGTAGTGGCTACTCACCAGCGCGTCGGCCGGGTCGAGGCGGTGGATCTCCCCGACGCAGACGGCGGACAGCACGAACGCCACGTGCAGCTGCCGAGGCGACGTGTCCACGTCACACGCGTACTTCGCTTCGCTTCCTTAAGTAGTGGCTACTCACCAGCGCGTCGGCCGGGTCGAGGCGGTGGATCTCCCCGACGCAGACGGCGGACAGCACGAACGCCACGTGCAGCTGCCGAGGCGACGTGTCCACGTCACACGCGTACTTCGCTTCGCTTCCTTAAGTAGTGGCTACTCACCAGCGCGTCGGCCGGGTCGAGGCGGTGGATCTCCCCGACGCAGACGGCGGACAGCACGAACGCCACGTGCAGCTGCCGAGGCGACGTGTCCACGTCACACGCGTACTTCGCTTCGCTTCCTTAAGTAGTGGCTACTCACCAGCGCGTCGGCCGGGTCGAGGCGGTGGATCTCCCCGACGCAGACGGCGGACAGCACGAACGCCACGTGCAGCTGCCGAGGCGACGTGTCCACGTCACACGCGTACTTCGCTTCGCTTCCATAAGTAGTGGCTACTCACCAGCGCGTCGGCCGGGTCGAGGCGGTGGATCTCCCCGACGCAGACGGCGGACAGCACGAACGCCACGTGCAGCTGCCGAGGCGACGTGTCCACGTCACACGCGTACTTCGCTTCGCTTCCTTAAGTAGTGGCTACTCACCAGCGCGTCGGCCGGGTCGAGGCGGTGGATCTCCCCGACGCAGACGGCGGACAGCACGAACGCCACGTGCAGCTGCCGAGGCGACGTGTCCACGTCACACGCGTACTTCGCTTCGCTTCCTTAAGTAGTGGCTACTCACCAGCGCGTCGGCCGGGTCGAGGCGGTGGATCTCCCCGACGCAGACGGCGGACAGCACGAACGCCACGTGCAGCTGCCGAGGCGACGTGTCCACGTCACACGCGTACTTCGCTTCGCTTCCTTAAGTAGTGGCTACTCACCAGCGCGTCGGCCGGGTCGAGGCGGTGGATCTCCCCGACGCAGACGGCGGACAGCACGAACGCCACGTGCAGCTGCCGAGGCGACGTGTCCACGTCACACGCGTACTTCGCTTCGCTTCCTTAAGTAGTGGCTACTCACCAGCGCGTCGGCCGGGTCGAGGCGGTGGATCTCCCCGACGCAGACGGCGGACAGCACGAACGCCACGTGCAGCTGCCGAGGCGACGTGTCCACGTCACACGCGTACTTCGCTTCGCTTCCTTAAGTAGTGGCTACTCACCAGCGCGTCGGCCGGGTCGAGGCGGTGGATCTCCCCGACGCAGACGGCGGACAGCACGAACGCCACGTGCAGCTGCCGAGGCGACGTGTCCACGTCACACGCGTACTTCGCTTCGCTTCCTTAAGTAGTGGCTACTCACCAGCGCGTCGGCCGGGTCGAGGCGGTGGATCTCCCCGACGCAGACGGCGGACAGCACGAACGCCACGTGCAGCTGCCGAGGCGACGTGTCCACGTCACACGCGTACTTCGCTTCGCTTCCTTAAGTAGTGGCTACTCACCAGCGCGTCGGCCGGGTCGAGGCGGTGGATCTCCCCGACGCAGACGGCGGACAGCACGAACGCCACGTGCAGCTGCCGAGGCGACGTGTCCACGTCACACGCGTACTTCGCTTCGCTTCCTTAAGTAGTGGCTACTCACCAGCGCGTCGGCCGGGTCGAGGCGGTGGATCTCCCCGACGCAGACGGCGGACAGCACGAACGCCACGTGCAGCTGCCGAGGCGACGTGTCCACGTCACACGCGTACTTCGCTTCGCCCGAACACTGCAATCAATCAATCCTATTGGATATTGTGCAGGAGGTTCTGTCAGATATATAAATAAAGAAGTTTTAGGTAAGGTTCGATTTCACGGACATAGTACAATTCTAAGAATAGATTAACATTTATTCTTAGAATTGACAACATTTCAAATACAAAGTTTCAACTAATTGATTACTTTATTATCACAAAAACCAAAACTATTATCTTTATTTGGTTATACGGACTAGTTTTGAAAATATATTTAACAAGTGAAGATTTATTTTTATCTATTCATGTGTTAGTTTTTTTCTTAATTCGTTATTTCGTTCACTGTAGAAAAATACACGTGTGGTCTCCTTATACCCCTCCCTCCCCCAACGTGATCTGTCGTGATTTTTTGTGCCCCCCCCCCTATAGAACCTCGCGTAATTTGTGCACCAGCCCCTGTTAGAATTATGAAATGTTGTCAATATCGATGAATACCTGTGTGAGAGCCTCCAGTTTAGGTACGGGCTCGTTTAAAGGCCAGAGCGACTTGTCAGTGTCAAAAGTCTGTGTCCCGTGCGAGACGGGGCGCGACAGCGCCGCCCCGCCGCTCACGAGCCGCGGGGCCACGGTGCCAGCTGGTGCTATAGAGAGAATAGCCTGCAACAATAATACATTACTGCCACAGACAACCCCCACTAGACGGAGCATGTAAGGCGACCCGCGCGCACCAACGATATGGTACGGCAGAACATTAAAGTATCAACACGGCGGCCACCGTTTAGTTGCGTCCTTGTTAATGATCCATGCGTACGTCAACGAGAAAAGAAATTAAATAAATAACATGGTAAATTGTAGTGTTAAGTGGTGTAGAGAGACCTCATAAACATGGACGCAACTAAATGGTGGCCGCCGTGTTGATACTTTAATGTTCTGCCGTACCATATCGTTGGTGCGCGCGAGTCGACTTACATGCTCCGTCTTGTGGGGGTTGTCTGTGATTACTGCAGACGCCGGGAAATAAGGGCTTGCCGGCTGAGTCGGATAGTGATAGGAAGCCGGCGAGCCCTTTTCACGACTAAGGCATGTGTGCTTTTCTCAAACATATGCAATAGTGTTTTTCTCAAAAAATACACCACTAATTCAGCTGTTTAGCCCGTCCATGAACACAGACGCCATGTTTTAAAAAAATGACTTCCCGGCCTAGGCCTTAAATTTTGTATGAAATTCCTTTACAGTTCTCTCGAATTGTTCCGCCTAAAACGTGACACTTCGAAGCTTTTTTTAACGCACGTTATGATGATGTTTCATTGCAGGTTTGAGAAAAAATACATATTAGGTTCATGAGCTTTATGAAATCGAGGACATCTAATGGTGATTACTAACCAAAAGAACAGCGTGACAATCCTGATAAAAGATGGAATGACGTTTGGTTAACCTTTTGAATACCAAGCGGTGAAGCAATGTGCCCCTGACGACAGTGACGACACAAGAAAAAATAAACATCCTTATTATCAACAGGGATTGAAATCAATAGGGACTGAAAAATGCTTGTAGTCGTTTGAATTATAAAGTTTTTGATCATTGTAATTATCACGGCTGAGGCCGACGTTGGCGTCAGTGGAGCAATCTCCGTTGTCTGACAACAGCCGAGTGACGTTCAAAAGGTTAACGGGCAGTCGATGCGTGCTAACCCTTTACCGCATATAGAAAAAAAATAGTTGTTTGAATTTGAACCTTGACCTGTGCCAATAAGGTCCAAGTTCATATCTGCCATATATGGCTTCGTATGCGGTAAAGGTTTAAAGCATCCATAAAATTCAAAACACCAATTCGATTTGGAATTTTTTGAATCTCCGGAACAATTCGATCAATATACAGCTGTGGAAAGTGCCTGTTGAAATTGTGATGATAATAACAAGACGTAGGAACTAGCCTTATAGAACACTCCCAGAGCTATATTCTTCCTACATTCCGGCGAAGGTTCCGGCTGCATTTCCACCGGCACCAGCTCTTCCGTCAGTACCGATACACCCTTCTTCAATGCGTCTTCCAGATCCAGTCCCTTCAGGGCTTCCTCTGTCCTCGAAGCCCTGACGAAGTCGGGGCTGATGCCGCCGAAGACCAGGTTGCATTTGGTGACGGTGTTGGAAGACAGTCGGAAGAGGAAGCCAGCGTTCAGGATCGCGTGAGCGTTTTGGGCCCGAGGCATTATCTGTTGATGGAGAATTACTTTAAGGCTTATCCGTTCAAAAATGCTGATTGTTTTAAGACATTTTTCTCTAAGATCAAACATGTTTCTTAACATATTATCAATGTTACTACTTAGAACTGGGCTATTGCGATTTGTTGGTATATAATTGAAACCTACAGTTTGAATTTTTCATTGATAATTTTTGTTTCAAAAACTAGTCGAAATTGACAAAATTCACGCACAAAACTGGTTTATTTTTTTCAATTTATTTTCGACTGCACGCAATGAAAGCATGAAATAGCTACGATACTATCTAGAACTCAGGGAACAGTATTATTCACTATAAAAAGTCAGGGAGGCTCAAATAATTAATATACGCGATATAATCCGTTTAAATTGTTTTATTTAAATATAAAAGTTGGTTGAAATTATCAATATAATTGTTATAATATGAAAAAATTACTTTGGCCTGTTAATATTTTAAAATCTTTAAAATTAAATATTCGGGCTATTTTAAATTTCGTGAATCCACTTTAAATGTTTGTAAGTGTTTGTAGTCAAATCATATGATTACTGTTGGTCGGTCATTTAACATAGGTATGAATGATCAAGGATGTTTCTTGCTCTATTACTAATACCGTGAGATAAATAGGAAGTAGTATGACTTTTTCTTTTTGCGATGAAAGTCACAAACATCTGTCAGACAGGCAGACAGAAAATAATAATAACCTAAATTAAAATTTTAAATCAACCCCGTCACAAGTAGCTGGTCATCATTAAACCTTTTTTTAATGAGTGATATGGAAAATGCTACTTAAACTGAACATAAAAACAAAATTTGGAATTCCTAGCTTCAATATTGGCTCAGACCCGGTCACTTGTTCCACTAAAAACTTGGAGACGAGAGCTCCGATTTTCATCAAAGAAAGCTAAGAACCATCTGGACAAACCAGGCTTTTGATTAAAAAAACCGCACTCAAATCGGTCCACTCGTATGGGCGCTATATTGCCACAGACAGACACACAGATACACATGTTAACTATAACTTATAATTATAACACCCCTCTTTTTTCGTCGGGGGTCAAAAAGAGTATAAAAGAAAAAAATATTCAAACAAACACACGTTAACGACGAGCACTCATTTTACAAGTTGTCTACAGAAAAAAAACAGCGAAATTATTAGCATCCCATCTTACAGCAACACGGTTGGAATCGTAAGACGAGCGACTTAGAGTTCACTTTCAGCTAACCAATGTCAGTTGACCTGCGGACTCATTTATGTCGCCACTTCATAAGACAGAGGTTATTTGAGACTGTTTTTATAGGTATCATTGTTCGACGAGGTTCGAGAAGAAATTTGTTAGCAACTTTATACCAATAACTTGTCAACGCGTCCTTGTACTACAAGAACAATGGGTAATTTTTTACTATACACTGGCACATTTGTTTATCAAATGGGACATCCAACTACCATTTTATTCTTACATTTTTCCTTATTTATATTTTAAAATACACCTTTAATATGTTTTTTTCTTAAGATAGGTACAAACTAAGTTATGTTCATAACTTAGTTTAATATAATATTTAAGTACTTATCCTTTCTGAAAAAGTGACTGACTGTTTTTTTCGGCGTTTCTTCTCAACAGCGGTCTCCTCTTGTGAGATGCCAGTAGACTCAGACATGTAAAAGTGCCCTTGAGGCCTACTTGCAGAATAAATTCATTATTTCATTAAGTATTTGACAATGTTAAGTGGTTCCCATTTCTAAAGTGAGATCAGTGTGTGACTTGTATTGAATACTCGTATTTCTTGTTTCACGGAATTTTGTATTTTTTTACATTTACCTTGTAAGTCCTAATGTGATTGTTTCCTGAAAGGGGCGGCAGCTTGACGTTTAGTATCAGCTTGTCTCTCAGGTCCACATTCAGGAAATCCTGCATTTTCACTACGGATTTCTCTAACTTGCTATTAACTGAAATATTAACAGACATTTAATTATGTTTTTAACAGTTGGCAGATTTCCCCAATCAAATTTTATGTTTATTGCTGACGATAGGGTCGAGTGGAGAAAAAGAGGAGAGGCCTTTGCCTAGCAGTGGGACATTTAAATAGGCTACTAAAAAAAATATGTACAAAGTACCTACTATCATAATTTCTTAATTAAAGAAATATTAGCCAGAGTGTAGTTATTTGCGTTTGTAATACGATGTGGTGAGAGAGAACTATTTTGTTAACTACATTATTCAATCTAAACATATTATTGATTTGCTGAAGTTGAAACCAAAATTAAAATAAATACTAGTTACAGTTTTTTTTCAAATAAAATGAAATTAGTTACGTCAGAAAAATAAATAATAAAAATGTAAAACCACCAGAAAAAATCTTGAAAGTTCCTAGGGAAAATTTACTATTTACCAAGTCAGAATCATCATCATATCAGCCGATAGACGTCCACTGCTGCACATAGGCCTCCCCCAAAGTTCTCCACAATGATCGATAGAATAGTGGTCCAAGTAAGAATAGTGGTCCGAAACTGTTTTTTTTACACCGTCCTCTAGACCTTGTGTAGGTATCTGTCATAGTTAGATTCATGTGCACAGTTCAGCATGTCAATCCCTCGACTAACAGAGCACTAAATACATTGTTTCCGGCGTTAAAAGGGTAATACCTATTGTAACCACAGCTTCTACGGTTTCGAACAGTAGGAACACATCAGAAGGAAAGCCATGATGCATCGCCTTCATCGCCAAGTTGCCGCCAATCGTTCCGATCTAGAAAATAAAATAAAATTAGTATGTACCTACCTACCTACTGAAGCTGATAAAGAATTGCCTAACATGAGCTCAGTACCTCTAGCACAACTGTGATACACGACTCATTGTCGCACGACAAATACTACTGTCCCTTTCCTTTCAATGTCGTGTGAGAAAGACAGGTAGTGCTCAGTTGGGCGACAATGGGTCGCGTGACTCGCGTGTGCTAGAGGCGGCGTTTGCAGTATACTCATACCCCATGTGGTATGAGTATACTGTGGATAATGCCGTTCTAAGGTACTCACATACCTACTTCCTAATCAACACCAATAACTGTATTCTATACCTGTTTCCGAATCCTTCGTCGGTGTGATAAGTCTATGAAGGTTTAATGGTTCAAGCGACTTTCAGTCGTGCAGTATTTCCGACTGAAAACACTGCTTGAGAAGAAAACTGTGAATTCTCAAGTAGGAAACAAGCTGCAGAAGCGCTTATAAGCCTTTATTCAGCTTAAATTAGCAGTATAAGGGCTGTTTAAGCGCTTCTGCCGTTTTTTGCTACTCAGGTTATATTCTAAGCTACTCACATTCCTCACAGGCACATGCGCCACTAAATCCAAATGGTCACGGAAGTGCTGAAGGTACTTGAAGTTGTCATCGGTGGCCCCACGTGAACACGCGTTCATGAGATCCGCCAGCGCCATGCCAGCACCGATCACCAGGTTCGCATCTTTGTAGGACTCCTTCAGTCCAGATATGGATGAGATGTCTATGAGAACTCGAGCGTCACTCGTTATTGGAAATACTCCTAGAAAAAATACTGTACTTAGTTAATCGACGGAAAATTCTGCGCAAAAAATTCGGCTCAGGACAAACACCAGAAAAGTTCTAAAAAACGCCGAATGCTAACGTCTGCTAGGAAACTAAAGCATCTCTATTGCTCTGTCTTGGCCATCTGGCACGCTAGCAGTGATGTTATTTCATTTGGAGGCCAAGACTCATAGCCACTGAATCATTTAACGAAGTAACTATCTTTGATTGGAGGCGAATTTTTGAGTTACGATCATTCAAAATCAAAACATCAGGAACATACCTTTCCCTGTGTTCCCAGCTATAAGACGGTAGCTGTCCGTCCCTTCTCTACTAAGAACCTGAAAAAACACAGGTTTTTAAAAAGACCAAATACCACAGAAAAATCTTTTAAGACAGACGGGTTATGCTATATCTGTTCAGTTAATGCGTGTATAAATCTTCATTACGCAACATTTCATCGAAGTTCCCTGTCTTCCTCACACTGTAATTGTACTAACGGAGATGCCACGACTTTACGCGACAGCGGAAGCGGTGTAGGTAAGTGTGTCTCGCTCACTCATGACGCCGCCCTCGGATCTCTAGCTCCATCTCTAGCCTCTAGCACAACTGTGAAACGCGACTCTTTCTCGCGCGAGAAATATTATCTTATCTCTTTCTTCGCTGTACAGTGAGAGAGTGACGGGCGATGCTATGTCGCGCAACAAGAGTCACGTAGTTGTGCTAAACGGGCTGGTCGCACAAAGTTGTGGCACCTCCGTAGGGATGAAATGAAGGAGGGCACGTCAAGTGTTACCTTAAAGACGTCTTTAACGGTGTATGCCTTGTACCACCGGTTGGCATTCATCCCCACTTGCAATAGAGTTTCGTTTTTGTTTTCAACCAAGCACCAATCTTCTTCGCCGCCGCATTTCTTCTCACATTTATTGAGGCATTTGATCTTATCTAATTCTTCCAAGTCCTGTCCGATAAAAATAATTGGTTCTTGTCGATGATGTCGATATGTAGAATAGAATACCTATTTCATAATACATAATATAAGGGAATATCATACGCCTAAACTCCTTTAAAGTTTTTTTTAAGATAAGTTTATTCACCACAATAGAATTTCAAAACAACATGTTTTAAAACTGGAATGAGGCCTGAATCGGGTAATGCAATATGGCACTCCTTAAATTCCTTCTTATACTGTTTTATTATTCACAATTATATTCAAAACAACATAGAGTCAAACCACTTTAACTCTTCCAAGCAAACGAACTGTCAAAACTTACAAAGTGAGTCAGTTTGCACGGTTTGACAGTTCATTTACTTGGAAAAGTTAGCGTGTTTTTTTTTGTGGAGGGAGGAAATCCTCATAGGACCAGGCCGGACCTGACAGTATGCCCGACTCTACGCGGTTTGATACCCAGTAGCCTACGGACTATTTTAGCGGCATGATGTACAATACAATACAACAATACTTTATTGCACACCAACAAGAAAAATATTACATGAGAAAATCTTAAATTAAACAATGGTACCTAATGGTGGTGGATGTACCTATAGAAAAAAAATAGTAAGGTTTTACGGAGGACGCCGTATAATACCCACTTGGAGTTTATTCTTGAGCCTTTGATCAGCATCCGTGGCGAAACTCTTGAAGGCGTCGAGGATGGGCCGGTAGCCCGTACAGCGGCACATGTTGCCGCCGAACGAGTTCTCGACCTGCTTCATAGTTATTCGCTTCTGCGAGCTCTCGTACAGGCTATAAATTGACAACATATCATATTTCTAATATGGAAATTAACCTCTTGACTTCTCAGCTAGTTGACAGAAAACAGTGTCCCACACGCTAAGCTCAGCAGATAGTATGGCATTGTATAGCGGCAAATGACGTCGTCGCATCTGAGGCACAGCTTTCCGTTGACGTGATTTGCCGTCTTTGGCGCTCAAAAAGTTAATATAGAGATCGTGAGAGCTTTGCGTCTTGTACACCCTAAAAAAATAATTAAATTATTTTTTCTGTATGTATAGCAATATAAGAAAATACATAATAAAATACCCGAAATATACAACTATGCCTGCATAGTGTTCTTTGAGCAATCGGGGAAAAAATTAAGCTGTGGATAATGTCAAACTCAACGTCATTCAATCATTTTACTTTGCGTCATAATGACGTCACAGGCACCAAGTTTCGCTCCCTGCTTATGAACCGTGATAGCTACACAGTTGAAATTTTCTATAACTATAACAACGAATACTAAAAACAGAATAAAATATTTATTTAAGTGGGGCTCCCATACAACAAACGTGATCGGTTGCGTGAACTTTGCACCTCATTTGTATGCGGTGCCATATAAATACCAGGTTGAAACTTAACTTAACCCGGCCAGTTAAAATGGAAAGTGTCTGTACGGAACCCTCGGTGCGCGAGTCAGACTCGCACTTGGCCGGTTTTTATTCACTTGTATTTGTACATAATGTCGCTTCTTGCCAAATTAACGAATTCATCATTCTAGATCAAAGTCTATGACATGGTGACAATGCGACCACCTCGGGAGTTTACTCTTCCAAATAGAAAAAGAAATTTGAAAATCGATTTACAACTGGCAGAGATATCGGTGGAAGCGGTTGAAACCTTAAGTATTAGGTACCTGAACATTAAACCATTGATACAAAGATCAAAGCTCTAATACCTACAAATTAAACATGAGTTACCAGGTGCAAGAGACCGGGAATCGAACCCGGTACCTCTGGATTGCCGGTCCAGCTTAACAATCGATTACCCAAGCGGCCTATCGCCTGCCTTTTCGCCTAAAAATTTTTCGCAAAGTATTCATTTGGCAAACTGTTTCATTTCCCAACTCACGATTTTCTCTGAAAGCAAAAAAAAATCTCAGTGTATTTTTTTTTGCTCTGATAGAATATAGTAGGTAAGGTTAGGTTTGTTTTATGAAAGTTCCGAAAAAAATATGGTTTCAGAGAAAATATGGTTTTTCCTTATGCTTTGCGTTTCGATCTTTGCATTTGCTTATTTGAAAGGCTTTACACCTTACCTTGTATCAATGGTTTAATATAAAAATTATGGTGTGTAACCACATAAAAAAAAGGGCATTACATGTTTCATTTTATTACCTGAACATGTTCATCACCCAGCCAGGCGTGCAGTACCCGCACTGCGTGCCGTTGAAGGCTGCGAGGCGCTTCTGGATGGGGTGGTACCCATCTTTGCGGTTCCCCACGCCCTCCACTGTCGTGATATCCCATTCATGGCACGATAGCACGTGCACCAGGCACTATAGGTATACACATAATAAGGTCAACAAAAAAGTAGGCATCCATTTCAAGAATTTTAGTGATAAATATGATATAATTATATCACCTATAATTTAATTCCGAGTGGCTTTTTTTTTCTCTGACAAAGTTTACATTTGTATAAATACACACTTTCAAAACCTATATGCAATGTAAATTTGGTTTCTAACCTCGACTAACTAACCTAACTGAATTTATTATTATTATTTATAATGAGGCAGGCAGTTTAACAACTGATAATGCCTAATAATATCCAGTGATATTAGGCAATATTTTACAATTGAATCGGTAAAGACAGCTTATAGGTCAGTTGCAATAAACTACTAGTGCTTTAGAATAGAAAACTACATGAAAACACAGAATAATCTTTGTACAAACTATACAATATATTTTTTCAACAGTGACTGTAGGATAACTAAATAAGATAATAGACACGGCACAACACAGAATAATCATCATAGTAAAATAAAGTGCAAATAAAGATTTTTTCGTTTTTTATTACAAATCTTTTCTTACACCTTAAGGAACATAATAATAATAATCATATCTCACCGAGTTGACAGCAAACACATGTTTTTCCCCAGTGATGGAGTGTGTCTGAGAGACAGATACAGTACATGCTCCGCAGCCCCCTTCATGGCACATGGCCTTCGTGCCATGGAGGTTCAGGTAGTTCCGGATGTAATCATTCAATGTAGTGTCTGGACTCACTTCCGATCCCACTGAAAGTTAGTAAAATGGTTAGTGTTGAAGAATGACAAGTTATAATTACATCTGATAAGATAAGATGGAACAAGTGTGTCAAAAACATTAAAAAAAAGATACTGTTTCATAATTATTCAGCTCAGGTTTGGATTGTTATTAAAATTCAAGTTTTTCTAATATAAATGACAGTGCACTAGTAAGTTATTAACGATTATATATAATGTCCATGCAATTACAAAAGTTATATGTATGAATGGCATGTTTAAATATAATGTGTAGGTAATGTTGCTATAATAGTCTTGTGGTTATTTTTATAGGATATGGCTAATGTAAAGTAACTAGTAAATAAATAAAACATCCTTATTACTTACAAATTCCAATCTTTTCCCCATTTATTGTAAAATATATTTTGTCCATATTGTTACCACCGAAGAACAGGAACAGACTAATAATACGTAATAAATGCTGTCTACAAAAACTTTACGTCGTAAAGTATCTTAATGGGTCTATTATCTTATTTATCTTGCCACTGTGGTGCAAAACATCCTGATAGATACTACGTAGTAAACAAATATGGTAGAAGTTAAATAAGTTGATGAATAATCATGAACTTGAAGCACCTTTAAAGTCATGCCAATGGACAACTGGTTACTTTACTACATATAGTCAACAATGATTTGTGCAATGGGAAAAAGACCGCACAATCACCTTTCACTTTTTATGTATTAACTACTAGGCGGCGCAGGAAACAAAGTTTTAGTTAATATCAAACAAAAGATTCACGTTCTATTTGTTAAAAGAAAATTATATTTATACATAAAGTAACATCCAAGCCCTAAGAAAAAATAAACAATTTGAACTCCGTTTGAAACTGTCTTTAAAGCGCGCTTGCTAAAAATAAAAATGACAACCAACGGTATTAATGAACGGTGTATAAAAAATCCTTTGTAGCTGTTTACCTTATTTTAATAAAAAAAAACAATTACACTTCTACGAAATGAATTAGATCATAGTACGTAATAAAGTTTAAAATTGAATAACACACCTAACGAAAGCCCAAGCCCATCTTCTTCATTGACGCCATGTTGACACAAAATCTTGTACTCCGTTTCACGAAGTCTTGGTCATCGCCATCATCAACAGTAATTAAATAAAAAAATCAATACTTTAGCTTAACGATAATGAGTAGGTATACAAAAATTAAAATACCTATAAATATATTTTAGAGGAACCATTTATACGAACATTTTAACTCTCTATAGAAGTTTCAAATGAACATTTAGTAAAAACATATTTATGTGAAGAATGTTAAAATGAAACGTTTAATCTGGCGCGGTTTTACAAAAGTTTCAAATTGTTGCGCTAGCGCTAGGATGTACAGCACAACTAGCACAAGTACTGTAAACTAATAAGTAGGTAAGTAATAAAAACACATAGAAAATATAAACTTCTAGGTCACTCCGATCCTACAAACTATATGCATATGTATATGTGGTACAACATATGTCGATCCTTGAAAAACCACGGCAGGCATAAAAAAAAATAAGTATTATATGGATTTTGAATGGATGGACCGTAAAGGCCTCTGAAAGGCCATGTCAGGATAAGCTAAGTGAATCTGCCCCCAGAGAGTTTTGGCTTGTAATTTTTTTCGATGATGTGGCCAACGACTATATACACCGAGACCGACGTTCTCATACAAGAAAACGTAACTCTGAAAAAGCTCAAAATTCGGTATAAAAACTAGATGGCGCTGCTTCGTAGCCTGGAAGTGACAAAAATTGTATTTTTCACCAATATTTTAAAGTGATTTTTGATTTTTGAAGATCAAACGCGTTACTGCTTCATTTTAATACAATAATATGTCGAAGCGTAACAACGGGTGGCACAAATTGTTATGACATTTCGACCGATTGAATGTTTTGACAGGCGCTGTCACTCGAGCTATGTTCAGAAATTGTTATAATTTCTTTTAATAAGGAACGTCAAGTGGGTAGCTTGAGTGAGGTCGATACCGGGCTGGCAACTGTGGCAACATTTGCTTAGTGCTGGGAGGTTGGTACACGGCAGGAAGTTGGCGGGGAGTGGATGACAGGAGGTGTGGTTGGAGGTGACAGACTTCACTTTTGATTGAGCAGCGGTCGAGTCAACAACTTGAGCCAGCCCCGTATTGAACTCACTACGTTCCTAAAAGTAATCCGTGCGTATCCTTGTAATCGCGATAGATCAAGTTGATTTCTAATTTGGAATTGATTAATACACGTCTATACTATCGACGAGTGCTTTTATTTTCGATCTACCTATCATGGGTGATGCGCAAGACCACGAAGACCGTCGCGATTCGTCATCAGAAGTTGGGATACTACCTACGGGCCAATGAGCGAAAAGATGGAAAACGAAGCGAAGAAAACGGAACGACCAAAAATTTGTGGCTACTCTTCGAAATACTACGAACGTGAATTCCCTAAATCAGGGAACAGGAGCATTAAAACACAAAGCTAACACCGTCATGGATACGAAATGGCATGAAAATAAATTAAGATTGCACTGTTTAAATTGCTTTCATTGCGGGAGAAACGGACATGAAAAATTCCATTGTTTACTTCGTATAAAAGAGAAATCATCGAGGCTACAACTTACCACCTCGGCGTCAAAAGCCAGCAGTTAACAGCAAACCACATCGAAGTTCATTGTTTGCATCAAGAACAGCGGGACACATCGTCAGTTGTTGCACCAGTAGAAGTGACCCAGAAGCGACGGTCAACTACGAGCGACGCGTGGACTTAGGCACCATGGCCCCACCGACAGATTTTAAAAACACATCAGGTCAGTCGTTAACTTTTCACTACGATTCCGATATAGTATTCACTAATAAAAGTGTAGCTAGATGCTGGGGTAGACTTGAGTCGCACTTATTCAGTTTGGTGGGTATTTGTCAAAAAAAATATTATCGGGTACTGGTAAAAGCAACCCTCCAAGTAAAAGTTGAATATTGCGTGATAGAAATTAATAATCATTTGAAACAAAGTTTATTGCACGTTTTTCTAACTATTGTTTTCGTAGTGATATAATATGACTAAACGCGAAATGTTTCTACAGAGATTTAGTGTTGATTAATATGACCACTACGCAGTTTACCTACCATTATTAAAGTTAATCATTTAAAAATTTCGCTGTGAGAGTGCATCAATCATTCACAGTACTTAGTAGTAGGAGCGGCTGCGGTAATAATAATGTACCCTCTGTTCATGATTTTCCAATTGTTCTGTAGAATTGTATTTGTTTACGTCTCGAATAGTTTCTTACACAGTGTACTTTAGTTGGTGTATAGTTTAGCGTCTATAACTTTCGTAAGAACTGGTGAGCTTGAGATTTATTTAAACGATCCTAATGTTGCTTTTAACTGTGGTGATCGCTATAGCCTAAAATATTTAAACTGGAGACACTAATAGGATTAGGAAAAGATTGGGACACAAGAGTTTGAAATTGAAGTTTGATTTTTATCATTAATGTTTCATAATCCCTTGGTAATCTAAAAGTTATCATACAAAGTAAAGGTTTGTTATTAAAGTGCAAATAATGACTTAATTTAAATCTTTTCTTGTATCTACGCCGTGGATTAGATGTTCTCATTAACGTATAATAATTTAGTGTAACTTTGTTAGATTGATTTGAATTTCCTTGTTTTCGTTGGATTTAAGGTTAGAATGACCGAGCTTTGTGATAGTGTGCTTGGAGTTTTTGTTTCAGGAAAAGATACGGGAACTTAGCAGCTAACAGCGAAGCCATGAGTCGTCTGCTTCAGCTGCCGCGGTACAAGACATCACGCAAAGAACTGCGCGAAGGCAGGCCGCCTTCATCCACTGGGACGAGGGTTGACGTGTGACGTCACCAAACTATATGTGGCAATCTGGTGAGGAGTTTTCATTTTATTGTGATTTGGTTGCCAAGTGATCGCTTATGGAAGAGTTGATTTCCAACAAGTTCCATGGCAAACAGTTGGATAATTCAGTGACTATGTATGACATGTATCAGTCTAGCTAAAATTGTTATTAATGTGCAGTTAATAGACTTACTGAAGCGAGCCTATTAGAAATTTTGACTTGTAGTAGATATTGAAAGAATGCGCTGTTCAGAACATTGAGAAGAAGTATACGTACCAAGAATTCCCGATTTGGCAAAGGCATAGTTGTTAAATTTGAGACGAGATATTGATGATGATATGGGTGATTCGAACACTAGTGAAACTGTTGAGCAATGATTTTTTATTATTTTTATTATAGTACTTGTGTCATCTATGACATCGATTCTGATAATTAGAATGATTAATATCTGCAGAACAGCATCATTTTGTTAATTCGTAGTCATATGTCATGTTTTGCTTTAAATGAGAGTTTGTCAGACGCCAGATGTAGGTTGTCTTGGGTGCCTATCAGACGCCGGATGTAGGTTGTCTTTGACGGCAGACAATCAGACTATCAGACGCCGGATGTAGGCTGTCTTGAGTCACTGTCAGACGCCGGATGTAGGCTGTCTTGAGGGATGTTTATAAGTACACCATGACATGACGTAATTTCAGATTGGATGTACAATGTTGCGATGATACTGTTGTAAGCGTATAATGATAATGTGAATGATTGCTGTTCGACAGGTTTTAATTTTATTTGAGCTTCTATTACGAAAGTTGTTTTGTTCTGTGTGTTGTTATTGCTTATACTAGAACGACGATTAATTTTAAAGTTTTGCAATAAATCTACCGAAAAAAAAAGGAAAAAAAAACTTGAGTTGCTTATTCATGGTCAGGTTGACCGAGCAGATGAGAACAATTACTCTGCAAGCCTCTTTTGTCTTTTCAGATACCTCACACGAGGACGCGTGAGCTGCCAGGACGGCCGTGTCGAAGCGTAACAACGGGTGGCACAAATTGTTATGACATTTCGACCGATTGAATGTTTTGACAGGCGCTGTCACTCGAGCTACGTTCAGAAATTGTTATAATTTCTTTTAATAAGGAACGTCAAGTGGGTAGCTTGAGTGAGGTCGATACCGGGCTGGCAACTGTGGCAACATTTGCTTAGTGCTGGGAGGTTGGTACACGGCTCGAAGTTGGCGGGGAGTGGATGACAGGAGGTGTGGTTGGAGGTGACAGACTTCACTTTTGATTGAGCAGCGGTCGAGTCAACAACTTGAGCCAGCCCCGTATTGAACTCACTACGTTCCTAAAAGTAATCCGTGCGTATCCTTGTAATCGCGATAGATCAAGTTGATTTCTAATTTGGAATTGATTAATACACGTCTATACTATCGACGAGTGCTTTTATTTTCGATCTACCTATCATGGGTGATGCGCAAGACCACGAAGACCGTCGCGATTCGTCAAATATAACTTAAATACTCAATTTTTAAGGATTATATTTTTTAGTCTTCAACAACGTGGTTTGATCGTATTAAAATAGATGGCACTACCTCTGGATAGCTCAAGGTTGCTTGCGGGCTCGCCAATTTTTGCTACACATAATAGCTAGATGGCGTTGGTGAACTGGTGTAATGTGGACAAAATAAATTACGCCCGAATTGACAAGCGACATTTCCCACTAACAAACAGTCAGTAACGTAATATCTGTTAGATAAGTTTTGCACGTAGGGAGTTTGTTAATCGTAAATAGGCAACAGATTAACGATGACAATGTTGACATCATGTTGACATGGTGAGCTGACCTTTGTGAGGCCAAGGCACTTTGTCACAACTGGAATCCAGAGCCATTTATCATGTCGCGAGTTCTGTTATAGGTATGCTAGCTGTTACCCGCGGCATCGCTCGAGTGGTCAAAGGGAATTAACTCTATTATAGATTTTCCCATGGGAATGAGATGTTTGATTGCGGTAAAGAGTAGCCTTTGCTTTGTCACCCTCCAGCTCCCTAACTATCTCCACACCCAAAAATCATGCCATAAAATTGCTCCGTTGCCATTTGAAAGGCAAGAGACAAACAAACACACTTTCGCATCAATAATTTTAGTAAGACACTGATATGAAATGTACCTATCCATAAACTAACAGAACCGACGACAGTCATAATTCAATAAAACCACAATTATACAGTATACGTTTTCTTTATATTACTCTTAACAAAACAACAAAAAGCAAATATTACACAATTTTTTCGCAGGCCGCCTCTGATGTAAATTCATAGCATGAAGGCAATTCCTAATTGTTCTAGGGTGAACGTCAAACATTTCCGCAAAGCCATATTTGTCGTCGGTGTTCGTCTTCGGCTATTGCAAGCTTATTTTGCAGTAGATCAATAAGGTTTCCTTCAGCTAATATATCGCCGTATCCAACGACGAACAAAATTCAAAGATTGGCATAACACGTAAAATTCATTTGAAATTAACAAATTTACATGTCAATGATTGACAAGAAAAATTTCATTGTTGCCAGTCATGTCACTGACGCCACCGTCACAGGCGGAAGGCGGCACACGTTCCGAGTCTTAACTACATTTTTTTTGAAATACACACATTTTAAACTTTATTTCCCTCAATAATACATTTGGTATTGCAAATAGTGATATTTAAATAAAAAAACATAAGTTCGCTATGAAATATATGTCGCTTTTCTTTTTCAAAATTACTAATTAGTTTAAACGAAGTGTGCTGCAAAATGAATTGTATTATATTTTAGTTACCGAATGGTTAGGCGTCAGAACGAGATAGACATATACGAAACTCATATAGCGGCATCCCTTTCGCGTCATAGCATCTCATCTCACTTGCGGACCAGAGACAAATATCGGTCTTTCATTCACTTTATTCGTTCGAGAATCAGCGCTGCTTTAAATTTGTTACGGTACCAAACTGCACTGCATTTGGATAGTTTTTAAAGAGATTGTGGTTAGGCTTCATAAATTCCTTACAAGTGTAACTCCACTATTTGAGCTCTTCATAGTTTTCAGTCTCTCTTAATAGTTCACGGTTAGCGGCAAACATTTTATTTTTCAAATTATTAATTATAACGTATTTGAAAATTATTTTACGATTTTCTCGATTGACACTGACATATGTTCCTAATTTAGAAATTAAAAGCAAATGATAACTTTTTGCCAAGAGACTTTCTGTAAAATAATATATTGACATTATAGTAGAAAAGTAGTGATGTGAGACGAAACGGAACGTAGAAAACATACATCGCACCTAACGTCATCTATTCACTTTTTACTGTATCACTTGGAAGTTGGAATGTCGTTGAACGCTTGACGACTGTGTTACTTCACGCTTGCGCGTACCGTACGGTAGGGATTGAAAAATGACGACTTTTGAATGAATTGAGACCCTTAGCGGCATCTAGCGACGTAGAACGATAGTAACTAACGGAGTACGGTGCGTAGTATGAAGAATAGCGGTCCCGTGTATATGGTCCTTGATGTGGCTTTGTATTGGTAACAAATTATGCAAAATTTTGAGACCCCAAAAGTGTATATTCTTTTTTATTAAAAACCGGCCAAGAGCATGTCGGGCCACGCTCAGTGTAGGGTTCCGTAGTTGCTCATCCTTTTCAATAAACTGCTTTTTTAAGCCCGAGGTTTACGTTAAGAAAGATTTTAAGCTCTATAAAAAGGTCGTAAACGCCCTAGAAACTGATTTCACTTATTACCTTCCGGAAGTCAACTTACGACCTTTTAAAGAAAAAATATGAAATTTGGCGATAACTCAAAAACGGCTCGACCGATTTTGTTCAATATAGTTTTCATTGAAAGTAATTATAAGGCTTCATTAACATGAATTTTTCCGATTTTTTTTGACCCGTGGTTGAAAAGTTAGAGGGGGGGGGGGACACATTTTTTTTGTTTTTGGAGCGAATATTTACAAAACTGCTGACTTTATCAAAAAAAATGTTAGAAGACCCCTATTATTTTTACAAGACCTATTCAACGACACCCCACACACCAGTGTTGAAAAGAAAAAAAAAATCATTCCCACTAACTAACACTAACGTGTTCGAGAGGTAACCGAAAAAAAAAAATTTTTTAATTTTTATTTTACCGTTCTGTCGACGTTATACATACACATACTCATACCAAATTTCAGCTTTCTAGTACTAATGATCACGGAGCTAAGCCGCGGACGGACGGACGGACAGACGGACATGGCGAAACTATAAGGGTTCCTAGTTGACTACGGAACCCTAAAAAAGAAACGAAATATAATCTTTTTTCATCATTTTTTTTTCTAGCTAGCCGATTTTGACGTGCGTCAATTATAATAGGCGAGTAGACCCAGTTTTGAAATATATTTGAAATGGTTAATAATTTTATTCCGTATAGTATTTAGCAAAGGAAACCTAAATATATATTTTTCTTTGAAATTTAATTTGAAAATATGTTTTTTAATCTATATTTTGAAATGCTTAAAACGCTGTCCGCCGTTTATGCTTATAATAGTGACGTCATCGGTCCTGTAAAGATAGCTGAAAGTCTACTTTGACGACTTCGAATAGTACCGTCCCTCTCGATCTCCTGTCAAAGTATATCGAAGTGAGCGGAATGGCACTGTACGACGGTCGAATTTCGAATATGTACAGGTAATTCTACGTCACGCAACAGATTAGCAAAAGGCAAAAATGGCGGACGGCGTTTTTGACTGTTCATGAAATTTCTAATTTTTAATTGATAAAATGTAGCTTTCTAGCTTTCACAAAAATATAAGGCGTTTTTTTAGAGCTAGTAAGATCAAAACTGGGTCAACTAGCCTATTCTCACTAAAATCAGCTAAAGTAGGACAGTTTATATTGCAAAACAGACCTGCATGTCCATCCGACAACCCGGTGTGCTCAGTCCATGGACCTAGTAAATACTATTTGGCTCAGTCTGAACGTTATCTATAGATGACTCAGGTAGATTCGTCAGAAAGTTGTCGAGGCATTATTATTATTATTACCTTTATTCAACTTTTTTCTTAGGCTAGGTTCTTTACAATAAATTTATATAAAAAGTAAAAAAAAGTAAAGTAATTACAAAATATAAATACACTATAAAAAAACCTAACCTAGGGTGCCGCCGGCAGCGGGGCAGGGCCCAGGCTACCGGTGGTTAGGGCTGCAGAGAGAGGAACCTCCTGACTATGCGCGCCGTGTCCAGGAGTACCTACCGCCTTCTGAATCTGACCCTTGATCCAGCCATCTAGCGAGAGTCTTATTATTATTTATTTATTTATTAGGAACTACAATTTCCTTAAATCTAGATACATTGTCCCAAAAAACCAGTAGCTGGTTTGACTGTGCTGTGGGATCTTTGTGGAATCTCTAGTTTAGGTACAAGGTATGTATTACGGTAGCATTACGGTAGCAGTGTGAAAAAGTGTTTTTTTTTTACATTCTTTTGAACTTGTTTTTGTTTGGCTCTCGTCGTATTTCCTCCGGTAAACTATTGATTAGGTACGAGATGATACGTGCCCATAGAGATTAGAGGTCTAAAATTATAACAATGTAATAAAGTTGTGAATTGATCTCTATATTGATTGTCTTTTAACAGATCTACAGATCTATGGCGGGGGGCTCCATGTTCTTATTAATTTATTTGGTTTCATTGTTACTATTCTGTTGGTACCTCTTTCATCAAATTGGTTTAGTACGTTACGCGTCATCAAATCAAGATTTTTGAAAACTAATATAAATAAAGTATCACTTTACTAAGGCTTTGCGTTATTCGGGTGAAAGTAATGACTGAAATCGGTTTTATTGTAAGCAATATACTCAACCACTCCATCACTTTTTGAAGTCGGTTAAAAATATGGCCTACGCAATGTAAACCGTTATAACAAATAGATGGACATCTTATAGATCAAAATCGGTTAAGTAGTGTAAGCGCTCTGCTAGAGCATACTTTAATACAAACATATAGTTCCAATCACCTTTCGTGGTCTTCTGCATCAGTTCCGCTTGGTCAAATTATGCTTTCTGAGAACAGATACCTGAATCACTTCAGAAAATAATAAAGAAATTGTACTTGTTACTATTATATTTGCAGTTTCGTCGATTTCTGACGAATTCCATCATCAGATCTTTACCGTATTTCTAAGAGTTAATAACTGAAATGTTAAATTTCCAACAAATTTTTTTTTTTGAAATCTGTTGGTTTTTTTTTTCCGTAGAATTTTTGCTCTCACTCGTCCTCCTTTTTTGACGTCTGTTAAAAATGTAGCCTTTGTCACCCGGACAGTAATAACGAATTGATAGACGCCTCGATCACTAAAATCGGTTGAGTAGTTTTCGCGCTATGGTGGAACACAGTTACATATACTCGTAAATATACATATATACATACATAGACTGCTAAACGTATAACCCTTCCTTTTGGCTTTGCCGTAGTCGGGTACAAAGACAAATGCGGCACGTTCAATTTAGACGTAAATCGTAATAGCGTGACAGCACGCGCGTGCGTTCCAAGACAGAGCGTGGCAGCCACTGAATATGCCGTACTGATACGGCGACCGGCATGTACTTGTAGCGGGGAACGTTAATCGCGTCGCCGAGTGCGCCCCGCCTGCTTGTACTGAAAAGTTATCAAAATATTTATTTTCTTCATGTCTGTAAATACAGCAGATATTCAAATTAGTGTCTTTATCTCTGATACCACATACTTCAAAGTCAGTGAACGATAAACATAGAAGTCTCATTGTAGCTAAAAAATGACCCCACGTGAATTGTACCTGAGACGATTCATATGTCCCAAGGCCAAATTGACAGTTTTAATACGATGGCGTCTGTCGATGGCAGAACATGTCAGGTTGTATAAAATTAAAATATCTGCATTTCATTCAAAATGCCTTCATGTGCAGTGAAATGGTGTCGAAACCACTGAAGTAATAATAATAAAAAACACGGCATCCATTGGTTCATCTAAGTAACGTTCTTTGAATTATTAAAATATAAAATATTTTTCGAAGGCATATTATGCCTTACCTTTTAAGGTATTTAAATACTTTACGTACAGATATTAAGATTTACACCTATAATCTGCTAAAATTAAAAAAATGTTATAACAACAATATACCTGACGGTCTTTACCTACTAAAGGTGTTGTACCGCTTAGTGTCCGATTAATGGGCATTTTGATGAAAGTGCTCAAAATGGGTTTAAATAAGTTTATGTCAAAAGTTATCGATTTGGACTCTAAAGAATACGTGTGTACATTTATGTTTTTTCGTACCGTAAATAGTACAATTTCCCTTTCAGTGTTAGGTACCTACATAATTCTGTTACCTGCGGTATCTACAGTATATGTTAACGAGTAACTAGACATCTTCATAATTTTACATCTCTTATTATAAATTTATGAAACATGTAATGTCTCATTTTTTTATGCGGGTACACCACAATTTTTATTTAAACTATGAATACAAAGATCAAAAATTAAAGAAAAATTGAAAAAGGAGCTACCTGGTGGAAGGTGTAAAAACCTTTCAAATAAACAATGCAAAGATCGACACACAAAGCATAAGGAAAAATTCGTCAGGTCTACGTGGAGCGAGGGTAGCGAAGTGGCTAACGCGCTGGACCGGTAATCCAGAGGTACCGGGTTCGATTCCCGGTCCCTTCCACCAGGTAGCTCCTTTTTCAATTTTTCTTTAAGCTTTGATCTTTGTATTCATAGTTTAAATCTCTTATTATTTTACATTTTACATTTAATTTAGTTACCCGAAGGACCGCGAGCAAAAATTAAAGTGGACAAATGCAGTTTCTCTAGAACCTTCCTACAGTATCTTCGTGGAGCTGTAGCGTTCATTTTAATGACGATGATTATTATCAAACCAATGCCGGATTCATCTAACTAAAACGTAATATAATAAACTTAAAGATCACTATTTGTCTCTACCGTAGTAGCCTAACTCTTTAATAATTCTATGCTGTCGTTTTTCATTATAAGTCTAATGTTAGTTGTGATATTCTTTTCATTCTTCCTTTTTGTATGTATGTATGTTTATATATATATTATTTGTGCATGTGTATGACCTATCTGTCTTAAATATTTTGTATGTCCTTTATTTATTATTTCTCAAATTACTTAAAGTTCTTATCTCACCACCTACATGGACTTTGACACTTACAAGTCTATTTTAGCCAATGAAAACTTTAACCAACCAATCACCACTATTTCTAAGAGATAGGGTAATATTTAAAACGGTTGGCAGGACATATTATTGTGGAGGGGATAGTTGTCAGTCAAATATTGGGACCGTTTTTGAAAGCCAATTTTGTACTGAGAGCGATGTCTATATATTTTCCGGTCACTGTTCAAAGTACATCAATTTGTATAGTTTTTTACATACATACCTACCTATTTCTAACTCATCAAAATTACAATCGTTATGCCCAAGTATGAGACTATAATACCACCTCTTTTCTTATTATTCCTAGGGTTATATGAAATTCAGGCATTATTATTATTTATAAAATGATAAGATACGATAAGATAAGATAAGATAAGCGTTTATTGTCAAAACTGTGTACCTACAAAAGGTCTTACATTATTATGGTCCAGTGTCAACAGTTTGCCCATTTCGGACGTACAATGATCTACATTATATACTTAATTAGAAAAAGTAAAATAAAATTAACATTGCTACATAAAATATTCATCAAGATTATAAAAACATTTAGTAATTAACCATTCTTTCAGTACTCTTTTGAATTGTAGACCATCTTTTAATTTGATGCATTCTGGCAAATTATTGTTTTCTTATTCTTGTGGCATACGTAGGTACTCTTTTTTTTAAAGTAGGTATGTTACTAGTCGGCCGAATGGTACAAAGGTCATATTTATATTGTGGCCTCAAATTTTCCTTAAAGTCAGTTTTTTTATTAAAATAATTACTATTCATGAAACATCCATGCACTGAAGATAAAACTTTTTTTTAAGTTGGCAGCAATGCCGTTAGGTACAATAAGCTTTTTTTTTAATTGCAAATTGTGTGAATGCAGCTGTTTATCTTGTAATCTGTGGTACTAAGTGATGCTTTTTTGGCGACATTATAACATCGTTTAGCAAGGTTTTTTTGGGCAATAGAGTATAGACTTTTACAGACTTTTATAATGTATGTCTTTATATTAGAGTTAGTAACTATATAAATGACAGAAAAAAGTACTGGAGTAGAAAAACAATTAAATGTATCTAATTGGCAAACGATGAAATAATTTTATCTTAAATTGGCCTATATTTTACGATTTTAACAAAAAATATATGGGTTCTTTATTTTCTAGGTAAGAAGGTATATAGCAGTTAAGCATAAGACGTTAATTGTTTGTTTGCTTGCCTTGTTTTTTAACCGACTTCAATAATGGAGGAGGTTCTCAATTAGAACTAATTTTTTTTTTTTTTTTTCTATGTATGTTACTCGATATCTCCGAGAATCGTGAACCGATTTTCAATTTTTTTTTTTTTATCGAAATGGTATAACTCCGAGTTGGTCCCGTTGGCACTAAGTCGGGATCTGATGATGGAATCTTGGAGAAATCGAGGGAACTCTTCAAATGTTATAGGGACATGTACGGAGCTTTCGGTAATTTATTGATAAAGTCAAGAATTTACATTCAGTAAATTCGACTAAAAAGCAAAAAAAAAAAATTTTTAACAAAAAAAAGAACCGACTTCAGTAAAACTAAAAACCCAACAATAACCCGTTCAAGTACAGATTACATTTCACTCACCCTTCGAAGTCGGTGCCAAACCTCGCGTAAACTATAATATATAAATATAAGAACTGAGTGGTTTGGGATCGACTTCGAAGGGCGAGTCAAATGTAATCTGTACTTGAACGGGTTATTGTTGGCTTTTTAGTTTTACTGAAGTCGGTTCTTTTTTTTGTTAAAAATTTTTGCTCCTTGAGTGGCGACCGCGTAATTGGAGAAGAGATCCTTCGACACAGTTAACCGAAGATCTAGTGAGGATCGCTGATGAGGGCGGCATACGATTGGTCGTTGTGGAGATTTTTGTCCACTACAGTCAAAAATAAATACCAGTAGTAAAATTTACATTAAGGTTTCTCCTGAACTCGCCATTCGGTGCATAGATATCTACAAATTAGAATTTTATAATAGTGTATAGATGACTGAATCGAAACACAACGTTAAAATAAAACGTTTTTACTGTAACCTATGAAAGGTCGGAGTTCATAATTTATATCAGACCTTGAAAAAACTTGGTTGACACTTAAGAATAATAGGCGAAGCTTGTTTGAAATAAGCTTAGCTAAAGTTATTAGTCCGCATGATCGCAGCCACTTGAGACAGGGCCGGATTTGGGAGCAAGGTTTTTTTTTTCATTTAACTGTATTATTTGGTCTTTATAAGGTACGGTACAGTCGTGGTGTATTTATATTTATTTGTAAGTGTTATTGGTCCAATTGAATTGTACCTAATTAATGTGATACAATGCAAGCTCAAAAACGATGAAATAATGTGCAGGTTACCTAAATATAAAAACATTCTTATACAAAGATCGTTGGTAACATTTCAAGTAGTAATCGCCAAACTCCTAACACCCGCCTTTGGTTAAATTGGTTCAAATCCGGTAGTCCCATATACATACTATGTATACATATTATAGATAAATCAATACTTAAATACATAGGTATAACATCCATGACACAGGCACAAATATTTGCTCTTACCGGGATTCAAACCCAGGAAGCCAGCCAGCTCACTACCACTAGGCCAACCGCGACATTGTGTTTGTTGTTGTACCGTTTTATATTATTGCCTGTATTTAAACAAGTACCTACTGCCTAGTGATGATGTCACCGTACATAGGTACATACAATCAGCAAAAGTACCGTGAAACGTACGTGACCCGGTCCAGTTTGTGTGAAACTTACATATGATAACAGTAGACATTTGTATAGAATCTTTTTATCGATTCATATTTTTTATGTGGTAATACCACATTTTTATTTTTATAAATAATGACACAAAGGTAAATTAAGAAAGAAAAATTGAATGCGATCTACTACAATCGAAGCGGGGTTTGAACCCGCGACCTCTGCGTTTCCGGCGCATTGCTCTCCCAACTGAGCTATTCGACCGCTACGTCAGTCACACCAAATCTTTCATCCCTTAATCCCTTACGCTACTGGAGCGCCCTCTGCGTCATATATGTTTTTTGAAATGCTTATTGCGCATTAGCCATACCCTAGGATGTGCGTTTTACACGCACGATCCCCAATCCCCATTGCTTTACAGCAAGTGTGAAGACTGCGAGAGAGATGGCGCTGTTCTAAATATTTGTATAGAATCTTTTTATCGATTCATATTTTTTATGTGGTAATACCACATTTTTATTTTTATAAATAATGACACAAAGGTAAATTAAGAAAGAAAAATTGAATGCGATCTACTACAATCGAAGCGGGGTTTGAACCCGCGACCTCTGCGTTTCCGGCGCATTGCTCTCCCAACTGAGCTATTCGACCGCTACGTCAGTCACACCAAATCTTTCATCCCTTAATCCCTTACGCTACTGGAGCGCCCTCTGCGTCATATATGTTTTTTGAAATGCTTATTGCGCATTAGCCATACCCTAGGATGTGCGTTTTACACGCACGATCCCCAATCCCCATTGCTTTACAGCAAGTGTGAAGACTGCGAGAGAGATGGCGCTGTTCTAAATATTTGTATAGAATCTTTTTATCGATTCATATTTTTTATGTGGTAATACCACATTTTTATTTTTATAAATAATGACACAAAGGTAAATTAAGAAAGAAAAATTGAATGCGATCTACTACAATCGAAGCGGGGTTTGAACCCGCGACCTCTGCGTTTCCGGCGCATTGCTCTCCCAACTGAGCTATTCGACCGCTACGTCAGTCACACCAAATCTTTCATCCCTTAATCCCTTACGCTACTGGAGCGCCCTCTGCGTCATATATGTTTTTTGAAATGCTTATTGCGCATTAGCCATACCCTAGGATGTGCGTTTTACACGCACGATCCCCAATCCCCATTGCTTTACAGCAAGTGTGAAGACTGCGAGAGAGATGGCGCTGTTCTAAATATTTGTATAGAATCTTTTTATCGATTCATATTTTTTATGTGGTAATACCACATTTTTATTTTTATAAATAATGACACAAAGGTAAATTAAGAAAGAAAAATTGAATGCGATCTACTACAATCGAAGCGGGGTTTGAACCCGCGACCTCTGCGTTTCCGGCGCATTGCTCTCCCAACTGAGCTATTCGACCGCTACGTCAGTTACACCAAATCTTTCATCCCTTAATCCCTTACGCTACTGGAGCGCCCTCTGCGTCATATATGTTTTTTGAAATGCTTATTGCGCATTAGCCATACCCTAGGATGTGCGTTTTACACGCACGATCCCCAATCCCCATTGCTTTACAGCAAGTGTGAAGACTGCGAGAGAGATGGCGCTGTTCTAAATATTTGTATAGAATCTTTTTATCGATTCATATTTTTTATGTGGTAATACCACATTTTTATTTTTATAAATAATGACACAAAGGTAAATTAAGAAAGAAAAATTGAATGCGATCTACTACAATCGAAGCGGGGTTTGAACCCGCGACCTCTGCGTTTCCGGCGCATTGCTCTCCCAACTGAGCTATTCGACCGCTACGTCAGTCACACCAAATCTTTCATCCCTTAATCCCTTACGCTACTGGAGCGCCCTCTGCGTCATATATGTTTTTTGAAATGCTTATTGCGCATTAGCCATACCCTAGGATGTGCGTTTTACACGCACGATCCCCAATCCCCATTGCTTTACAGCAAGTGTGAAGACTGCGAGAGAGATGGCGCTGTTCTAAATATTTGTATAGAATCTTTTTATCGATTCATATTTTTTATGTGGTAATACCACATTTTTATTTTTATAAATAATGACACAAAGGTAAATTAAGAAAGAAAAATTGAATGCGATCTACTACAATCGAAGCGGGGTTTGAACCCGCGACCTCTGCGTTTCCGGCGCATTGCTCTCCCAACTGAGCTATTCGACCGCTACGTCAGTCACACCAAATCTTTCATCCCTTAATCCCTTACGCTACTGGAGCGCCCTCTGCGTCATATATGTTTTTTGAAATGCTTATTGCGCATTAGCCATACCCTAGGATGTGCGTTTTACACGCACGATCCCCAATCCCCATTGCTTTACAGCAAGTGTGAAGACTGCGAGAGAGATGGCGCTGTTCTAAATATTTGTATAGAATCTTTTTATCGATTCATATTTTTTATGTGGTAATACCACATTTTTATTTTTATAAATAATGACACAAAGGTAAATTAAGAAAGAAAAATTGAATGCGATCTACTACAATCGAAGCGGGGTTTGAACCCGCGACCTCTGCGTTTCCGGCGCATTGCTCTCCCAACTGAGCTATTCGACCGCTACGTCAGTCACACCAAATCTTTCATCCCTTAATCCCTTACGCTACTGGAGCGCCCTCTGCGTCATATATGTTTTTTGAAATGCTTATTGCGCATTAGCCATACCCTAGGATGTGCGTTTTACACGCACGATCCCCAATCCCCATTGCTTTACAGCAAGTGTGAAGACTGCGAGAGAGATGGCGCTGTTCTAAATATTTGTATAGAATCTTTTTATCGATTCATATTTTTTATGTGGTAATACCACATTTTTATTTTTATAAATAATGACACAAAGGTAAATTAAGAAAGAAAAATTGAATGCGATCTACTACAATCGAAGCGGGGTTTGAACCCGCGACCTCTGCGTTTCCGGCGCATTGCTCTCCCAACTGAGCTATTCGACCGCTACGTCAGTTACACCAAATCTTTCATCCCTTAATCCCTTACGCTACTGGAGCGCCCTCTGCGTCATATATGTTTTTTGAAATGCTTATTGCGCATTAGCCATACCCTAGGATGTGCGTTTTACACGCACGATCCCCAATCCCCATTGCTTTACAGCAAGTGTGAAGACTGCGAGAGAGATGGCGCTGTTCTAAATATTTGTATAGAATCTTTTTATCGATTCATATTTTTTATGTGGTAATACCACATTTTTATTTTTATAAATAATGACACAAAGGTAAATTAAGAAAGAAAAATTGAATGCGATCTACTACAATCGAAGCGGGGTTTGAACCCGCGACCTCTGCGTTTCCGGCGCATTGCTCTCCCAACTGAGCTATTCGACCGCTACGTCAGTCACACCAAATCTTTCATCCCTTAATCCCTTACGCTACTGGAGCGCCCTCTGCGTCATATATGTTTTTTGAAATGCTTATTGCGCATTAGCCATACCCTAGGATGTGCGTTTTACACGCACGATCCCCAATCCCCATTGCTTTACAGCAAGTGTGAAGACTGCGAGAGAGATGGCGCTGTTCTAAATATTTGTATAGAATCTTTTTATCGATTCATATTTTTTATGTGGTAATACCACATTTTTATTTTTATAAATAATGACACAAAGGTAAATTAAGAAAGAAAAATTGAATGCGATCTACTACAATCGAAGCGGGGTTTGAACCCGCGACCTCTGCGTTTCCGGCGCATTGCTCTCCCAACTGAGCTATTCGACCGCTACGTCAGTCACACCAAATCTTTCATCCCTTAATCCCTTACGCTACTGGAGCGCCCTCTGCGTCATATATGTTTTTTGAAATGCTTATTGCGCATTAGCCATACCCTAGGATGTGCGTTTTACACGCACGATCCCCAATCCCCATTGCTTTACAGCAAGTGTGAAGACTGCGAGAGAGATGGCGCTGTTCTAAATATTTGTATAGAATCTTTTTATCGATTCATATTTTTTATGTGGTAATACCACATTTTTATTTTTATAAATAATGACACAAAGGTAAATTAAGAAAGAAAAATTGAATGCGATCTACTACAATCGAAGCGGGGTTTGAACCCGCGACCTCTGCGTTTCCGGCGCATTGCTCTCCCAACTGAGCTATTCGACCGCTACGTCAGTCACACCAAATCTTTCATCCCTTAATCCCTTACGCTACTGGAGCGCCCTCTGCGTCATATATGTTTTTTGAAATGCTTATTGCGCATTAGCCATACCCTAGGATGTGCGTTTTACACGCACGATCCCCAATCCCCATTGCTTTACAGCAAGTGTGAAGACTGCGAGAGAGATGGCGCTGTTCTAAATATTTGTATAGAATCTTTTTATCGATTCATATTTTTTATGTGGTAATACCACATTTTTATTTTTATAAATAATGACACAAAGGTAAATTAAGAAAGAAAAATTGAATGCGATCTACTACAATCGAAGCGGGGTTTGAACCCGCGACCTCTGCGTTTCCGGCGCATTGCTCTCCCAACTGAGCTATTCGACCGCTACGTCAGTCACACCAAATCTTTCATCCCTTAATCCCTTACGCTACTGGAGCGCCCTCTGCGTCATATATGTTTTTTGAAATGCTTATTGCGCATTAGCCATACCCTAGGATGTGCGTTTTACACGCACGATCCCCAATCCCCATTGCTTTACAGCAAGTGTGAAGACTGCGAGAGAGATGGCGCTGTTCTAAATATTTGTATAGAATCTTTTTATCGATTCATATTTTTTATGTGGTAATACCACATTTTTATTTTTATAAATAATGACACAAAGGTAAATTAAGAAAGAAAAATTGAATGCGATCTACTACAATCGAAGCGGGGTTTGAACCCGCGACCTCTGCGTTTCCGGCGCATTGCTCTCCCAACTGAGCTATTCGACCGCTACGTCAGTCACACCAAATCTTTCATCCCTTAATCCCTTACGCTACTGGAGCGCCCTCTGCGTCATATATGTTTTTTGAAATGCTTATTGCGCATTAGCCATACCCTAGGATGTGCGTTTTACACGCACGATCCCCAATCCCCATTGCTTTACAGCAAGTGTGAAGACTGCGAGAGAGATGGCGCTGTTCTAAATATTTGTATAGAATCTTTTTATCGATTCATATTTTTTATGTGGTAATACCACATTTTTATTTTTATAAATAATGACACAAAGGTAAATTAAGAAAGAAAAATTGAATGCGATCTACTACAATCGAAGCGGGGTTTGAACCCGCGACCTCTGCGTTTCCGGCGCATTGCTCTCCCAACTGAGCTATTCGACCGCTACGTCAGTCACACCAAATCTTTCATCCCTTAATCCCTTACGCTACTGGAGCGCCCTCTGCGTCATATATGTTTTTTGAAATGCTTATTGCGCATTAGCCATACCCTAGGATGTGCGTTTTACACGCACGATCCCTATTTTTATTTATAAAAATAAAAATGTGGTATTACCACATAAAAAATATGAATCGATAAAAAGATTCTATACAAATATTTAGAACAGCGCCATCTCTCTCGCAGTCTTCACACTTGCTGTAAAGCAATGGGGATTGGGGATCGTGCGTGTAAAACGCACATCCTAGGGTATGGCTAATGCGCAATAAGCATTTCAAAAAACATATATGGCGCTCCAGTAGCGTAAGGGATTAAGGGATGAAAGATTTGGTGTGACTGACGTAGCGGTCGAATAGCTCAGTTGGGAGAGCAATGCGCCGGAAACGCAGAGGTCGCGGGTTCAAACCCCGCTTCGATTGTAGTAGATCGCATTCAATTTTTCTTTCTTAATTTACCTTTGTGTCATTATTTATAAAAATAAAAATATGGTATTACCACATAAAAAATATGAATCGATAAAAAGATTCTATACAAATATTTAGAACAGCGCCATCTCTCTCGCAGTCTTCACACTTGCTGTAAAGCAATGGGGATTGGGGATCGTGCGTGTAAAACGCACATCCTAGGGTATGGCTAATGCGCAATAAGCATTTCAAAAAACATATATGACGCAGAGGGCGCTCCAGTAGCGTAAGGGATTAAGGGATGAAAGATTTGGTGTGACTGACGTAGCGGTCGAATAGCTCAGTTGGGAGAGCAATGCGCCGGAAACGCAGAGGTCGCGGGTTCAAACCCCGCTTCGATTGTAGTAGATCGCATTCAATTTTTCTTTCTTAATTTACCTTTGTGTCATTATTTATAAAAATAAAAATGTGGTATTACCACATAAAAAATATGAATCGATAAAAAGATTCTATACAAATATTTAGAACAGCGCCATCTCTCTCGCAGTCTTCACACTTGCTGTAAAGCAATGGGGATTGGGGATCGTGCGTGTAAAACGCACATCCTAGGGTATGGCTAATGCGCAATAAGCATTTCAAAAAACATATATGACGCAGAGGGCGCTCCAGTAGCGTAAGGGATTAAGGGATGAAAGATTTGGTGTGACTGACGTAGCGGTCGAATAGCTCAGTTGGGAGAGCAATGCGCCGGAAACGCAGAGGTCGCGGGTTCAAACCCCGCTTCGATTGTAGTAGATCGCATTCAATTTTTCTTTCTTAATTTACCTTTGTGTCATTATTTATAAAAATAAAAATGTGGTATTACCACATAAAAAATATGAATCGATAAAAAGATTCTATACAAATATTTAGAACAGCGCCATCTCTCTCGCAGTCTTCACACTTGCTGTAAAGCAATGGGGATTGGGGATCGTGCGTGTAAAACGCACATCCTAGGGTATGGCTAATGCGCAATAAGCATTTCAAAAAACATATATGACGCAGAGGGCGCTCCAGTAGCGTAAGGGATTAAGGGATGAAAGATTTGGTGTGACTGACGTAGCGGTCGAATAGCTCAGTTGGGAGAGCAATGCGCCGGAAACGCAGAGGTCGCGGGTTCAAACCCCGCTTCGATTGTAGTAGATCGCATTCAATTTTTCTTTCTTAATTTACCTTTGTGTCATTATTTATAAAAATAAAAATGTGGTATTACCACATAAAAAATATGAATCGATAAAAAGATTCTATACAAATATTTAGAACAGCGCCATCTCTCTCGCAGTCTTCACACTTGCTGTAAAGCAATGGGGATTGGGGATCGTGCGTGTAAAACGCACATCCTAGGGTATGGCTAATGCGCAATAAGCATTTCAAAAAACATATATGACGCAGAGGGCGCTCCAGTAGCGTAAGGGATTAAGGGATGAAAGATTTGGTGTGACTGACGTAGCGGTCGAATAGCTCAGTTGGGAGAGCAATGCGCCGGAAACGCAGAGGTCGCGGGTTCAAACCCCGCTTCGATTGTAGTAGATCGCATTCAATTTTTCTTTCTTAATTTACCTTTGTGTCATTATTTATAAAAATAAAAATGTGGTATTACCACATAAAAAATATGAATCGATAAAAAGATTCTATACAAATATTTAGAACAGCGCCATCTCTCTCGCAGTCTTCACACTTGCTGTAAAGCAATGGGGATTGGGGATCGTGCGTGTAAAACGCACATCCTAGGGTATGGCTAATGCGCAATAAGCATTTCAAAAAACATATATGACGCAGAGGGCGCTCCAGTAGCGTAAGGGATTAAGGGATGAAAGATTTGGTGTGACTGACGTAGCGGTCGAATAGCTCAGTTGGGAGAGCAATGCGCCGGAAACGCAGAGGTCGCGGGTTCAAACCCCGCTTCGATTGTAGTAGATCGCATTCAATTTTTCTTTCTTAATTTACCTTTGTGTCATTATTTATAAAAATAAAAATGTGGTATTACCACATAAAAAATATGAATCGATAAAAAGATTCTATACAAATATTTAGAACAGCGCCATCTCTCTCGCAGTCTTCACACTTGCTGTAAAGCAATGGGGATTGGGGATCGTGCGTGTAAAACGCACATCCTAGGGTATGGCTAATGCGCAATAAGCATTTCAAAAAACATATATGACGCAGAGGGCGCTCCAGTAGCGTAAGGGATTAAGGGATGAAAGATTTGGTGTGACTGACGTAGCGGTCGAATAGCTCAGTTGGGAGAGCAATGCGCCGGAAACGCAGAGGTCGCGGGTTCAAACCCCGCTTCGATTGTAGTAGATCGCATTCAATTTTTCTTTCTTAATTTACCTTTGTGTCATTATTTATAAAAATAAAAATGTGGTATTACCACATAAAAAATATGAATCGATAAAAAGATTCTATACAAATATTTAGAACAGCGCCATCTCTCTCGCAGTCTTCACACTTGCTGTAAAGCAATGGGGATTGGGGATCGTGCGTGTAAAACGCACATCCTAGGGTATGGCTAATGCGCAATAAGCATTTCAAAAAACATATATGACGCAGAGGGCGCTCCAGTAGCGTAAGGGATTAAGGGATGAAAGATTTGGTGTGACTGACGTAGCGGTCGAATAGCTCAGTTGGGAGAGCAATGCGCCGGAAACGCAGAGGTCGCGGGTTCAAACCCCGCTTCGATTGTAGTAGATCGCATTCAATTTTTCTTTCTTAATTTACCTTTGTGTCATTATTTATAAAAATAAAAATGTGGTATTACCACATAAAAAATATGAATCGATAAAAAGATTCTATACAAATATTTAGAACAGCGCCATCTCTCTCGCAGTCTTCACACTTGCTGTAAAGCAATGGGGATTGGGGATCGTGCGTGTAAAACGCACATCCTAGGGTATGGCTAATGCGCAATAAGCATTTCAAAAAACATATATGACGCAGAGGGCGCTCCAGTAGCGTAAGGGATTAAGGGATGAAAGATTTGGTGTGACTGACGTAGCGGTCGAATAGCTCAGTTGGGAGAGCAATGCGCCGGAAACGCAGAGGTCGCGGGTTCAAACCCCGCTTCGATTGTAGTAGATCGCATTCAATTTTTCTTTCTTAATTTACCTTTGTGTCATTATTTATAAAAATAAAAATGTGGTATTACCACATAAAAAATATGAATCGATAAAAAGATTCTATACAAATATTTAGAACAGCGCCATCTCTCTCGCAGTCTTCACACTTGCTGTAAAGCAATGGGGATTGGGGATCGTGCGTGTAAAACGCACATCCTAGGGTATGGCTAATGCGCAATAAGCATTTCAAAAAACATATATGACGCAGAGGGCGCTCCAGTAGCGTAAGGGATTAAGGGATGAAAGATTTGGTGTGACTGACGTAGCGGTCGAATAGCTCAGTTGGGAGAGCAATGCGCCGGAAACGCAGAGGTCGCGGGTTCAAACCCCGCTTCGATTGTAGTAGATCGCATTCAATTTTTCTTTCTTAATTTACCTTTGTGTCATTATTTATAACAGTAGACATTTAAGAACAAACTGGATTTTGCGAGTCATATTCGCGTGGAATCGTCGTATAAGTGCAACAAGTTGAAGTCACTATCGTTGGGGATGAAGAAGACATCATCATACACCTTGGACGCGGAACACATCGACAACGCGCCAACCGTCATATAGTCATTGGTTGTAGCTTACTCGTAGTAGTTTTTTAGTGACAATATGGCAGTACCAGCGGTGCGATGCCCTGCACCATCCTGGGCCTTAGTTCGACGCTTGAAATTAAATCTTGGCACTAAGTAACTTAGGTGTACATATTGGCGGTAAGTGCTATTCCAACCTTTCCGTAATGTTTTCTGAGTGATTGAGATTTTATATCCTATTTTTTTTTCATTCCAAAACACCAGATTCTCAAGAACCAGAGCAAAAAAATCAACGAACCATTTTAGGACTAAATCTGCACCTCGAGATGCTGCAGTTCTGGAAAATAATAAAACATCTTGTATAGGTACTTACTCTAATTTGACATATCCTTTTACATGACATCTTTTATATAAATGTACCTAACTATGTAGCAGCTAAAATAATAAGAAAAGGCAATATATCAAATATATATAGACGACATATGAAAGCACGCTTCAGGACAGTTTTAGCTATGCACGAATTAGCTTTCGTTTCTTTTCGTTTGAGTGCATCCCTGTGCCGCACCAAACACTTACCCATTGAGTATTATTTTTTGTATAGGCAGTTTTAACTCATGTCATGGAGGGGATACTAGCTAATATCATACCGCATAGAACGGTCGTACTCATCGGCATTTACGTACTTTGAGGAAGTTGAATCAATTATATTTAGTTAATTATAGCATTATATGCCACTTGGGATCTGACCTGCTTATTTTTAGTACCAAAGTGATTTGCGGAGATGACGGCTGAAAAGTTTTGTTTTTGTTTTAAATTGGAAACAGGATGTGTGCTGCTGGGATTATTTACATTCGTGAGTATTTGTTGATACACGTTTAATTATTCAGTGATAATGCAGGTTTCACAAATACACTCTAGGGTGCCCTGTGTCGGCACGCGTCCTATCCAGCAGACAGTGTCCCACTACAGCTACCAGAAGACTCCAAAGACCGAAATTCGAAGTTTGTAGCGTACCATCATTCTACATTTAATTTCTTATCATATCGTGCTCATTCAATATGATTTGTGCATATTGAATGAGCACGATATGATAAGTTCGAAGTTTGAAATTTATTTATTTATTTAAACTTTATTGCACAAAAGAAAAACTTAACGTACAAAAGGCGAACTTAATGCCATGCGGCATTCTCTACCAGTCAACCTTAGGGCAAAGCAGAGAAATTGTAGGCGGTGCATCAAACAACATAATTACACATAATTAAAATACTCATACTATTATATAGCTACATACATATAGATAATAAACATACATATATATAAATAGATACATATATACGACGATGAAACAAACCAAGCAGAAATTAGCCCTTTTATAATATTTAGGATTTAATAAATACATATCTAGTATTTGATATTTATTATAGTGCCTTTGCCGCTTCAATTTGAGTTTCTAGATGAGCATGTTTGTGAGCAGGTTCGTTAATTGTATAGTTTTTTGTCGATTCAGAAAATACAGATTTTCGAAATTTTTCAAAATGGCGGGTTATGGGGGTAGAAAATGTAACATGTAACATTAAGAATTTCAACCATTTCTATATGTATTCTCCTAACTTTAGATTTAGTTTAGTTCGGTAAATGTCATTTAATAAGTTACTGCAGTATTACAGTCTGACCAAAAAGAGTAGAAATTAAAAATGGCAATACTGTAGTGTCCTCCCTTCCTATATATTGGCACTTTTAATTTCTACTCTTTTTGGTCGCACTGTGCAACGCGCTATCCTACGGAAACTTTATTCTTAATCAATCTCAATTATTGTTCATCGTTTATTTTTTTAAATAATCCAAATAACGTAGCACTCAGTTTTCCCAATGAAATTAAATTTCAACGAAATTAAATATTTAGGTATGCATATATGTTGGAGTATAAGATGAATATTAGGTATCTAATCTAACAGACTATGCCCATATATTTAATTGACTGTAATATTCCATAACACGAATGTGGCTGAAACCTTGACATCTTAAATAAAGTCAAACGCCCGCCCCGGGGATCCTCCCAAAGTCCCTAAACTGAAGTGTGGACACTTTTAAACACAAACAGCCGAAACGGCTCGAACGATCACGACGCCTAGGTATTTATTGTCAGCACTACTTTCGAGTGACCCCACTAATACATTAGCGTGAAAGAGATGCCGTCTAAACATTCCTTTGACACTTGAAATCGTTAAGTATTTTTTGCATTTAGTATTGAGTGGAATAAAGTTATGAATCCTTATTGTTTGCATTATGCGATTATTGAAAACAATTTCATATTAAGTCAACAACAACCCATAATGCGTACACAGCATCCGGGTTCTGCTTTCAAGCCCGAATTTTAAGTTTATATCGTACCATCTCTTTCACTCTCCAGTAATATAACAGCCAAGCGAGAGAGAGAGCACTAATCATTTCAGAATTGACCGCGCTATGGCTTACATTACAACAAGTCAGCAAAACTGGCAATTCTTATCATATTTCGAGAACCCAACTCAAGAATCACATACGTGGCGACTATGTAATAGCTCAACTATGTAACAAAGTACCTACCTCAAACACTGACGAAGCACTGATATTTAATTATACTACATACAGGTGATGCCCGCGATTTTGTTCACAAATCTCCTTTATTACCGTAGTCGAGTAAAAAGTATCCTATAACCGTCTTTAAATATGTCCCACTATCACTGATTTTTTTAATTCTTCACATTTCAAATGCTACGGATTCTGAGTAGGATGAACTCAAAAACGTCACGTTTTTGGAAAACGCTCAGCAACGTTTTTAATGCTCAAAATATGTTGACGCAACTTAGACGCAGTTAAATGTATGAAAAAGATGTTATTCCTGCTTTTAGCTGCGTCAACGCTCAATCAACATTTTTGACCATCGGTGTGAACGAAGCTTTGTCCTGAATAATAATCGGCGAAATTTCTGATTCCAGGCATTATCTACCGGCCAAATAGTCCTCGGAGCGATCTTCCTGGCTGGCTGCCGAGGACCTATATCTCCTGACAAAACTCATGTCAGCGTCTTTGAGCTCTGTCGGCTGACAAACAGCGTCGGTGTCCAGGTCGTCGTCGCTGGCCTACTACTCATTATTTCCATCATTTGGATTATATGCTCCGTATTGTTTATCTATGGCGCTCTAAGGGTCAGTATAGGCGTAGGCCATTTTTTTTTATTTAATCGATCCTAATTTTTAGTGGGATCAAATGTCTAGATGGGACTATGAATTTATTTAGAGTGCTCCAAGACTCAGCACTTAAATCTGAGATTCAGTGGACAGGCACCTTAACCTAAGTTGCTAGTAATACAGATAAAAAAATGGTTTTCGACTTTTAGGGAGTCAACCACTAAGGAAATTTTACGACCGGGTTGATTTTATTTATTTATTTATTTTATTGCACAAAACAAAAGTCAGTACAAATGGCGAACTTAATGCCTAATGGCATTCTCTACCAGTCAACCATAGGGCCAAACAGAGATGCTTCAAGTGGGTGCAGAGTAGAAAATTAGTCGTTTGATTTTCCCGCCAATATGCACCATCCGTGAGGTCGCTGGTGGCCGACTGACACAACGAATTCACCCCTTTTGTTTTTTATCGCCTTACTAGTATAGCATCTGCACGAAAGATCTTTATGAGAAGTGTTCCGTTTTTTTTTCGATTGAGGAACGGACCCAAAAAAACGATTTGCACACTGATTATTAAAACCGACTTAGGTCAATACCACCCGGGATCGAGAATGTAGCTCGCTGGTTCAGCAGTAGCCTATTCACTCTTGCCTTAAAGAGACCCAATTTATAATTTTCTGGAAATACACACGATGGGAGCGAGTTCCATTCCTTAACGATTTGCATAATTATGTAAACTGACAACATAAGGATGAAGTCGTTCGCCTGGTTTTCCGATGGTGAAACGGGTATGGCGGAATAAATTTGACGATGCGTTTGGCTCGGTTTCTAGACACCTGCCTACTGAGCCGGCAGTCCCGGGTTCGAATCTCGGCCAGGGCAAATATTTGAGTGATGAACTCGAATATTTGTGCTTGGGTCATGGTTGTTCTATGTATTTAAGTATTTATTTATCTATATAAGTACGTATATCGTCGCGTCTAGTACCCATAACACAAGCCTTCTTGAGCTTAATTTGGGACTAGATCGATTTGTGTGGGGTTGTCGGATATTTATTTATTTATTATTTATAATTATATTTTTTATTTAATATTTCCCTTGATTTCCAGAAAAATATAAGCTACATCGTATCATATTTCCTCTTCGGAGTCATGATGAGCATCCTGTATATGCTCAGCGCCTTGTTGGAGGTCATCAAGGGACTGTGGATACCGAGCACGGTCACTTTCGTATTGTCAGGTAAGATAGCATCTGCACGAAAGATCATTATAAGAAGGGTTCAATTTTTACCGATTGAGGAACGGACCCTAAAAACTAGTTGCACACCAGATATACGGAAAGGTTTACTTACCTATAAGTATTATTATTCACCTCGGGTCGAGGATGTAGCTCGCTGGTTCAACAATAGCCTATCACTCTTGCCTTAAAGAAACCCATTAAACAAGATCTGATTGGATAGAATCAATCATTTTGGCGCAATTGTGTGGCCCAAGTTAGTGAAAAAATCAAATAATAACCTGAAACAAAAGGTCATAACTCTATTGTGACACTTAAGCTCCTTTTCTCCTAGGTTAATTGTGACTTATACCACCTTATACCCCTTTTTACTAGGGCACACAATTCATCCCTAGGGAATTAGTAGTGTTAGCGAAATACATGACGCACGAAACAACATCCAACCATTATCCATATTATTTGTATTGTACTAATTCTATGCTAAATCAAACATGCTATAATGATGGTATAAATAACTTCAATAGTGACTTTTCTTGAGATACCTCCATTTGGGGTAGGGGTCGGGTTGCATAAAGTTTAAAGGCATACTTTTGATACGCATACGTGTATTCGTCATACTCATCATTACGCATTAACTGTAAATAGCCAATACATTTATGCGCATAACGTTTTTAATCATAATGTTTAAGAACATACTGTGTAATGGGCATACAGTTGGTGCGCATAAAATGATTTAAGCATACTTTGTCATGATGGTCATACATTGATTACTCACAAAACAATGTAACCATACTTTATAAACGCATAGTCAAGTCGGTTCATCATCGCAAGTCGGTTCTAGCCAAGTCGGGTTTCAGGCCATAAAAAAAATAACCTAAACCTAACCCAACCAAGTCGGATCTAGGCAAGTCAGGTTTCGGGTCTTAAACAAAAATCTAAACCTAACCCAACCAAGTCGGATCTAGCAAAGTCGGGTTTCAGGTCATAAAAAAAAATAACCTAAACCTAACCCAACCCAGTCGAATCTAGCCAAGTCGGGTTTCAGGTCATAAAAAAAAATAACCTAAACCTAACCCAATCAAGTCGGATCTAGCCAAGTCGGGTTTCAGGCCATAAAAAAAAATCTAGACCTAACCCAACCAAGTCGGATCTAGCCAAGTCGGATTTCGGGTCTTAAAAAAAAGCCTAATCCTAACCTAACCAAGTCGGATCTGACCAAGTCGGATTTCGGGTCATATTTTTTTTTTTACCTAAACCTAACCCAATCAAGTCGGAACTGACCAATATAATATAGATAATAATAATTATCAATATTATGGCTTGAAAAGTGTATTACATTTGCAATGATTACTAAAAATAATTATAATTAGGTATAAATTAAAAAAAAAAAAAATGACCAAATAAATGTATGACATACGACATTATGGCTAAAATAATTATGACGTACAGAAATTATGACAGCGAACAATTATGACATCGCACAATTTATGCCAAAAAAAATATGCGTAGCAACTTTATGCTTAAACTGTTATGACAATCGATGTCATGACAATAGTTGTTATGCGACCAGAGGGTCCCCCCTCCATTTGTTGCGACCTTGCGTATAAAGACGCCCTTAATTGAGTTTTCAAACCTCAAATAACATATTTAATAGAATCCCGGCATCCCAGATATTTCAACTCTATTGTTGAGCGTCGTTTAAGCTGCTTGCTTGCCCCACCACTCTTTTTTACGTTCTTACGCAAGGAGTAGGTAAGATCTGTTGGCACCTACCATATCGAAATATCGCAAATAGAAACAAAAAGTGTAGAAGTGTCGACCCGTTTTCTTAGATTGATTAGAAAGGGACGACACTAGTATTGCCACTTTTTAATATCTACTCTTTTATGTCGTACTGTACAGATGATATTGTCTCCACCTATCTAATTCTGGTCACTGTTAATATTCTAATTTCGCATTCATTGAGACGCTTTACTTAAAAGTCCTATCTTATAATTTATATATGTACCTAATCAGTTTTTTTTTTCAGTGATCTACTTGAAATGTTTGGTGTCCATGTACTTCGCTTACGACCAAATACGCCGAGATAATCAAGATGAGCAACTACTCGTTACAGAAGAAGATTTTAACATTGAGGACTAAAAATATATACGATGTTTGTAATTTCCTACTTATTAAAATTCACGGCCACGCTTCGTCCTCGTAGATATGGTTTCTAGTTAAACAAAATCAAACAAATCCAATTGAAGGGCTAAAGGGGAAAAACTGACTCAGTCACATTTCTAAAATTGCACAGTTCAGACAATTGAAGTTGTGCTTATTATTGCCGTATACGGCGACATACTATGTCGTACGTAAAAATATATCTAATCCGGAGCAAGCTTTAGATAATTTTGTAGCCGTATACTAAAGAAATAACGCATACGAACATGATTGTAATAAATAATGAAATGAACGTTATTTTTATCTGGGGATTGTAATTATGTTCATATTAAAATTACTATACGACCTATACGAAACCCGCGGTGTTGCACGGTCAGTGCCGATTATAATTATTACTGATGATAAGTATGCGTATTTCGAGTTTGGGATATGGGTTGTGTGTGCTTTTTTTATCCAGATGAGTTCTGGAGACGGGTATCCGCTGACGCCGGAGTACTAAGTGTACTTATGAAAATTATGTTTTGTTTTGTTACATAATATAAGTATACGAATTGTTGTAAATAGGCCATTTTTGATTCTAAACTTCCTGACATGTATATCAAATGTTATGTTTATTATATCATTGACTCTTTGAAAATGTTTGGAACTGCGTTAAAATCTATTCTTGTTATTAATTATATTCAAGTAGCAGTCCAGGGGAAACTGATAATGTGCGTGATTATATATTTTTTTATTAACCTATTAAGGTGTTCCCTTTATTTCCATGACTCCCGATCAGATGCCTACTCCGACCAGCCGTTGACGTGTCCACGTCGTCCCGCCAGCCCCGCCCGCAGCACGGGTTCCCTTTATCTTGCATAATATCGATTGTACGAAATACACTCCGCATAACAGTTATCGCAGAAACATTTTTAGCCGAAGGATACCTACTTTAGCATAATCGTATACTTAGTATAACTGTCATATCGGATAACACTCATTTGGCAGAATTTTGAATTGCAGAATAGTAATATTGGCGACTTCAATTTCGTAGCATTTTATGTAGGTAGCAGAATATACGTTCCACCGAATTTCTCGAAGCATAACTAATATCGCCGACTTTATTTTTGCATAATTCTATGTGGCAGAATATAAAGTTTTGCCGAATTTGTTAGTCTTATATAGTAATAGTATGGGTGTCTCTGTCTTCTCTAATCGCATACTACTATTGTCATAATATCGATGGTCATAACTCATTACGCATAAAATTGTTGCTCATACCGCATAGAGTATACGTTTAGGAAGAACTGCGACAAAATCGAACTTAGGTTAAAAGCCGAAAATTTTAGGTTAGGTTAGGTTTGTATAGTCAAAATGGGTCAAAAACCGAAAACTTACACATTATACCAATGTACGATTCTGCCAAAGAACGTTGTGCCAAATGACAGTAAGTATGCCAAGTAAATATTATGCGTTACAAATTTCGGTCAGCGAGCGGAGCGTCAAAATGGGTCAAAAACCGAAAACGTCAATTAAATATTATGCGATACAAATTTCGGTGACACGCTTTTTCGATCATAGGACTATTGTTCTAATCGTCATTATGCCAATGTATTATTCTGCCCAAGAAAATTGTGCGAAATGACAGTATGCTAAAAAAAATAAGGGAAAGTAATTCTGCGAAATGATGATTCTGCCAAGGGCTGCTATGCGAAACAAAATTATGACAATCAATTTTATGCAACATAATATTAATAAACCATTTAGAACTTCTCGATGGTAGCAAATCTGAAACAAAACTGTACTGTTTAATTTAATCGAGCCTACTTATAATGTAAAAGTCCCTACACGTAGTCATTGTTGGAACGCATTCTGGCAAACGTAGTATACTTACTTAGTATGAATACTTAAATATATTTATCTACTCCAGTTTTTTTTCGCCAGAACCGAATCGTCAGAACCGAATTGCTACCACAAATTAGGCTAACCTAATTTGTGGTAGCAACTCGGCTCGCGCGCTGTTGTGGTAGCAGTTCTAAAACTGCTACCACAACAGCGCGCGAGCCGAGCGAGCGAAGCGAGCGTGCCGCGGCAGCGGTCGGCGAAGCGCCAAAACCGAACTGCTACCAGTTCGTTTCTATATTTTTATTCGTACATAAGTTTTCGGAAGTTTAGTAAAAGAAGCAGTAGAAATCATATTTTGAACGAACACATTTTTAACCCCCGACGGAAAAAGAGGGTTGTATCTGTGTATATGTGTGTCTGTCTGTGGCATCGTAGCGCCCAAGCGGATGGACCAATTTAAGTGCGGTTTTTTTTTAAATCGAAAGACTTTTCCGTCGAGATGGTTCTTAGCTATGTTTGGTGGAAATAGGACCAGTAGTTTCCAAGATATTCAGCTTTAATTGGAACAAGTGACGAGATCTCAGCCAGTAATGAAGTCAATAATTCGAAATATTGGCTAAATGTTAAGTTTTTTTAGCATTTTCTATATGACTCACTAATTGAGGGTCTCATGATGACCAGGTAGTTGTTAATGGATCTCAGCCAATATTGAAGCTCAGGATTCCAAATTTTGGTTAAATGTTAAGTTGTATTAGCATTTTCTATATCACTTAATAAATGAAGGTCTCATGATGACCAGCTAGTTGTGAAAGGATCTAAGCCAAGAATTTCTAATGTTGGTTAAATAATAAATAAATATCAGACAACCTCACACAAATCAACCTAGTCCCAAATTAAGCTCAATAAGGCTTGTGTTATGGGTACCAGGCGACGATATACATACTTATATTGATAAATAAATACTTTGTTAAATGTTAAGTTTTATTAGCGTAATCAACAGATTAATAAATTTTTGACAGTACAATAATTTGGTACCTTGGAGCTGAAGATGGCCGTAGGAACTCCTAAACAGCACAAAATAAACCCATGGTGTTTGGGCTCGTCTGATTGTTCTTGATGAGCAATTAACATTCGTGTAAGAAAGTACAGTCCATAATATATTATTATAATAAAACCGAATCTCAAAAAAACTTTTTTGACACTATTTTTCAGTTTCGGAATCTGCTAAAGCTGAATTGTTATTAGGACTTTTGAACAGATTCCTTTGATTGAGGTCACAAATAGCAACACCCTGCAAGATTTTAACGCGACTAAAGGACACGTAAGCTTTAGCAAAAGTACTCTTGTCTAAGAGAATTACAGCTTTTTAGGATTTTGTAGTTTGTGTCAGTCTGTCCACAGCTTAGCTCAGAGACATAGTGGTTGAATACATTTTTTAAATATTTTTTTTGTGTAGGTACTTACTTTACTTTTTGCTAAGTAAATGAAATGCAATGTACTGTAAATCGTAAAGTGGGAAGCCCAAATGCATACAAGCAATTTTGCGTTGAAAAATATATTTCATTTAATTTAGGTACTTAGCGGTCCCCCGACGCAACGAAGCTTGGATTCTTTTTCTACTGTTCATTGTATAGGCACATTTCGTAGATTTTATTTCTATCTTTTTATTGGTTGTCATGTCGGGGGTTTTTAAATTTTAAATTTTATTTTTAGTTTTTATTTTTCTGAGGTTTTATTACTACCCTTTTTTTCTATGTTACAGTTACAGTTACTAATTCTTGTATAAACACATACATTTCGTGAGCCTTGTTAAAATCCCTCTTAATAAGTCACTGAATGCTTTTTTGGCGACATTATAATATCGTTAGTACTGTTAACTGATACTTTTTACCTTTTACTTTCTAATTTCTACTTTGTACTTTTTACTCGACTGTACTGTCGTAGACAAAGTATTGTACTTATGTAACGTTGTAGGTATATAAATAGGTACTTAGATCAAAACATGCTCGTGGCATTATAAGGAAAATCAACTATGTTTGATGAATAATGTTGATTCGCGATATATTCTGCGTTCCTATAAGCTAGCTAGCGATTTAAAACTTACTTGATTATTGGTGTAATTTAACAGGAAGTTTGATTTTTGGTAACGAATCATATTTAGCTTCCTACAGGAAAACCGATACGTTTACCAAATAAGGAACTTACGCACTTGTAATAACTTGCGTCACCTATGCGCGATTTAAACTAAATCAAAATATCATTTTACTTCTACACTATGAAGAATTTATATATGAATACTAGCTGTGCCCCGCGGTGTTACCCGCTCATCCCACGGGAACACTAAATTTATTCGGGGTGAAAAGTATCCTATGTCCTTTCCCGGGTCTCAAACTATCTCCATACCAAATTTCATCTAAGTCGGATCAGCGGTTTAAGCGTGAAGTGTTACCTCTTCGTGACAGACAGACACACTTTCGCATTTATATTTATAATATTATTATATTATATATATATATATATATATATATATATATATATATATATATATATATATATATATATATATATATATAGTATATAGTATGGATACCAATGTTTTTAAGATTAAAAAGGAGTATAATGTTAATACTCGTTTTGTGATATTCAAACCTTTAACCAGGTTACACTAAGTTTGCACCTCGTGCGATATGTCATTGCACAACATTGTGGCTCCACTTTACCTGATGGTAAGCAAAAAGGGGAGCCCAAGTCGCAATGGCAACAGACAAGAAATCAACGATGCCATGTCAGTTGACACTGCCATGCTGGCCCGAGAGATGCTTCTTCATGCTTCGTTTGAAGGTTCCCAAGTGCCAAGTTATAAAAGGGAGGAAACACATTCGCCGGCAAAGAGTTCCATATTTATAATGATTCGGCAGATGAAGGAATTGCCAAACTTCTTGGTACGTGTGGGAATATTCTCCACGGTGAAGCGATGACATCACAAACTGGCACGTGTGATTCTATGACTGAATGGGGAGGGTAGGGTGGGATAAGAGAAAATAGCTCTTCAGAGCACTTATAGGCGATAGAAAACGCTCAGCGACCCAATGTCCCTACGTAATTGAAGGGGCTCGAGGAACCTGGTACTTTTTTCGACACCTATGATGCGGACCGCCTGCCGCTGCAATCTGTCAATAGCATCGAGGAGATATTGGGTGGAGCCATCCCAAAGATGCGAGCAGTACCTACCTACTCAACGCACGACCGAACCGTTATAAGTATTCCTTTCGCATCTAAGTACCTAGAGGTAAAATAATGATATGCATTGGGCCTGCCATAGCATCCGGTCCGGTACAGTGTGTGGTAGATACTGAAACAGTCTGGACGTGGAGATTAAACGATTCGAGTTCCAGGAGTACTGTATTCAAACTCGGTAAGCTTTTTAATGACGACTAATTAAATATTCCTATTTGAAAATTAAGTACCTTTTTATAGGCACCAACTACTTAAAATATATTGTACAATTTTAAGAGGCCTTATTCCTTTAAAAAAAATTTTTTTTCATATTGTGCCAAATATGTTGATAATTTCAACCAACCTTTTATAGTGAATATTTTTTTTCCCTGAGTTCTAGAAATTAACATAGCTTTTTCATGCATTCATAGCGTGCATTCGAAAACAAGTTGAAAAAAAAAACAGTTTTCTTCGTGAATTTTGTCAATTTCGAGTAGTTTTTCAAACAAAAATTATCAATGAAAAATTCAAACTAGGTTTTAAATATATAACATTAAAGTAGTTTTTCAAACAAAAATTATCAATGAAAAATTCAAACTAGGTTTTAAATATATAACATTAAATCTCAATATGTGTTAAGAAACATGTTTGATCATAGAGAAAAAGGTCTAAAACAATAAGTACCTACTTCTGAACGGATAAGGAACCTTAACCTTATATATTTATATTGGTTTGCTTTGTAGACTAAGCAAAATAACGAGGAAGATGTTCTGGACTGGGATACTCACCTTGCCTTTCGCTATTATACAAGCGGTAAGTATACCTATACTTTATTACTTATTCCTAGAATATAAAAGAGTTACCTACATCAATTGTGTAAAGAAGTAGGTAGGTAGTGTTTTTTAGTAATTACAGTATCAAAATGAATTGATAATAGGTAAATCTTTGAGTTTCGCTAAAAATGCGTATTTTATTGAAAAGAGGGAACTGGTAAAAAAAATCTCAAATGTTAACAGTCGTTGGATTAGGGTGTGAAATTTCCCGGAACTTCGTAACGTAATATTTATATGGATGTGACTCAATCCCGGGGTTATTATTGTAAAGCTAAAAATAGTTATTTGTTATGCAAGGCTGCAAAGTTGTTATTTGGCGCGAGTGTTGAAATTGAAAGCTGAGCGAGCGAAGGAATCTAAGATTGAACCATGAGCGAAGTGAATGGTTCAAAGATAGATTCCTGAGCGTAGCGAGGCTTTCAAGACACGAGAAGCTAAATAATTTTGCAGCCATGCGAAACACACAACTTTTCACCTCACTACAGTGAGGAAAGTGCAAGATTCAAGAAAAACAATAAAACATAAAAATAATCATATATTATTTATTTTTGCCTTCTAGGTATTTAACACATCAAATTTAAAACATAACACACTCAAATCCAAATCAAATAAATACGAGAGAAGCAAACATATTAAAAATTAAAAGTAATATGGCCGTAATTTGTATTATCGTCGTGTATATTTTATCGTTGAGTTTTTCTTAAGCACTGTTATATTATATTTGTATTTGAAACTACTTGACACATTCGTTGTGAATGTGGGAGAATGGCATTCTGGGAAGGATTAGTTGGCCACTCGGAAGTATTTTCCATAACACTTGCTTTGGAAGTTATTGGACGATGGGATCCGAACAAGATTATTTCGGCTTTATCTTCTTTAAAAACGCCAATAGTTTCGGTAAATTATTTATCGTCTAAAAATATTTATAACAAATCTTTTTTCGTTTTAATGCAGGCTTTTAGCATTGAATAAATACTCCAAATTGGGCTTAACTTTCTTGTTTTCGATAAAGTAAGTAAGACGAAGAAGAGTATGTAGGTATTCTCCACAGAACAAATTTACGTTGTTTACGTGAATAGGCTAGTAGACCCAGTTTTGAAATATATTTGCAATGGTTAATAATGATCTTACTAGCTCTAAAAAAAAAATTGTATTTTTCTGAAAGCTAGAAAGCTAAATTTTATCAATTGAAAATTAGAAATTTCATGAACAGTCAAAAACGCCGTGCGCCATTTTTCCCTTATTGCTAATCTGTGGCGTGACGTAGAATTACCTGTAAATATTCGAAATTGGACCGTCGTATAGTGCCATTCCGCTCACTCCAATATACTTTGACTGGAGATCGAGAGGGACGGCACTATTCGAAGTCGTCAAAGTAGACTTTCAGTTTTGTTTACATGACCGATGACGTCACTATCATAAGCGAAAATGGCGGACAGCGTTTTAAGCATTTCAAAATACAGATTAAAAACCATATTTTCAAATTCAATTTTTTCAGCCATCTTTCACTTTTATGAATTGAAAAATATATATTTAGGTTTCCTTCGCTAAATACTATACGGAATAAATATTAGTTAATTACAATTTGACATGAGTCAACTAGCCTATTGTGAAAACTTCCAACTTTTTAATTTCCTAGTTATTTTTTTCTCGGGTGCGTTCAGAAATTACACTTGTATGTTCCAACTTTTATAACAAATAAATATTAAAATTTGTGTTGTATTTATTATATAATTACTAGTCAAAATATGTAAATGAAACTGAAATACTTACTATTAATATATATAAACATATTCAACATAAAATAAAGTGTAGAAAAAATAAAAACTTAAAAATCTGTAACCACAAACCAGGTTTCTGGACGTGATACCTATTGTAGGTGTATTTTTTTTTAAAGAAAGATTTTAGCCGGTCTGACCAGATCGCCCTTTATTAGCGTGCCTTGATTGGTTATTCGAAGATTTATTGACTGATGAATCAGTCACGCGTTGAAGGAGTCTTAAATATAAAAAAGTTACATGCCCCACAGAGAATCATAATCGTCGTGTTCGAAATTCAAATGACTTTTGCACGCTAGCGGATAAAATAGACTTTTGCACGCAGATTTCACCCTATAAACGGAGGTTTTCCGAGCGAGTGAGGTGAAAACTATGTTTCGTTTCAAAATATTATTTAGTTGAAGGTAAATAAAATTACGTTTATATTATATAATACAGGCGTCAATAATAATGATTTTCTACTCCTGTACTTTTATCTACGGTACACATTACTAAAGTCTATAGTATATATTGTCGAAAAAATGAGCTGCTAAACTATGTTATATTATATCGCTAAGATAGGGGTATTCCGGGAATCCTTCCATATCCATGCTATATGTACTTATAAAAAATAAAAAAATTGTTAAGTCTTCCGTTATTTTTTATATAAAATACAGCGAACGAATAAAACATAGAAGCCTAACTAGCGTCGGAAAATGGCCCCACGGATTTTGTGTCAGTTAAGGCGGGGCGTAAATTTTGTGTCAAACGGCTGTCTTGTTTGCAAATGGCGACGTAGCCGAGCAGTTGCATTACGTGAAATATATGAAGTCTCAAAGTAACAAAATATGCCACAATGTTCAGTGAAATGGTGTATTAATCACTCAGGAAAACACAAAAAAAAGATGGTATCAGTTTTCATACGTAAATAAAGCCGTACACATATTAATTTAATTTATTCTACGGAACAGATTTTGTATAGGGATGGTGTTATGCCATATGACTAATTTATATACGATGTTTGAAAAAAGTAATGCAATCAGTGGTGTGCCTAGGCTTACAGGAGAGGGCAAGCCCAGGGATTTGTTTTGGTAATTTTTAGTGGGTAAATCCATTTTATTGCCGCATTACTGTTCAAAGTACAATTTCAATAATACACATGTTGGGCGTGGGTTTTGGGGAAAATATGAGCTGTTTTTTCGGAGCGAAAGTTAGAGTGCCTACCTTTCCTTCGCTTATTAAAAGACCTGCACACTTTAACTCATCACAATCGCACGGAACAACTCCTTCCATTGTTAAAAGCCACAGTAATCACAACAACAAACAAAATCAAAACACGAACACTATCTCTAATATTACCTACTTCTACTTATTACTACACTCAAACAAACAAGTCACTACACTAACTAAATATTTCTAAACAACGTGAAGTTAAATCACTCCTGTTTTTGTTCCAAATTTGCAAGTGGCCGATCCGTATCTAACTTCACTTCACTTGAAGCAACGTATAGTTATGTTGATACATAGGTTATTTCCATGTGTCAGAGTAGGCAGTATGAAGCCCGATTGCAAGCCAACGCGTGCGAGGGAGATGACTAGCGGTGACATAGAACGGCGACGAGCCATCAGAGAGCGCGGCGCGGTCGGTGCGCGGACAAATTTTGAACCACGCGGCGTCGACAAAATTTGAAATGTGTTTGACGTGTTTCATACACGTCACGGCGCGCAATTTTACATTGTTCAAGTAAATAATTTTTTATCGTTTGTTATATTACTAAGGCAAGCCGGGCTTTTGTGCTTGTATACGACCGTCCCTAAAAGGCTATGTGTTTTCCGTCACTCCGGTAGGAAAACGTATAAGTTCCTAATATTGTTTGATATTTTTTCACGACAAAGATTGTATCGACTTTACATGTAAAATATTAGTTATTACAAAGAAGGAGAAATAATAATATAAACAGCAGGTACAACACGCATTAATAATAATCATTCAAAGTATTAATAACAACAAGGAACAAACAAGGATTCCTTAAAAGATGTAATTTTGTTTTTTAATTCGTATGTAAGCAATAACGTTAACATTCAAGGTTTATAAAGAAGGAAACAAAAATAGCTCTTTATTGCATTAACGATTCACCAATTATGAGTTTTCACTGTCACCGCTATATTACCATAGACAAATGTCATACGTTTTGTCGAATCACAGCTGGCCATTCGGAAATTGACGAATCACATTTATTTGTTATGCGTAATTGAAAACATTTGAGTGGCTGTGATTGGTACACCGGTGAGCATGCGCATTTCGACTGTTGGGCCGGTTTTTGATTGTAACTTTGTATGAAGCTCGTGTTCTATGTTTTATTCGTTCGCTGATAAAATATCAATAATTCGGTCCAGCTTTGGGGGAATACAACATTGTTTTTGTTGTTGTTGGATAAAGTGCACTTCAAACGTCAATATGAGAATATACCTACCTATTCACACTTTTATTTAAGTAACTCCACTTAAAGTTGGAGACTCTGCGCTCCAAACTATAGACGACTATATCTACCTTGGACAAACGATCCAGTTGGGTAGGTCGAATTTCAAAAAAAAGGTCACTTGTCGAATCCAACTCGGATGGGCAGCGTTCAGGAAGCTGCGGAATGTTTTCTCGTCCCAAATATCGCAGTGTCTTAAGACAAAGGTTTTTAACCAATGTGTGTTACCAGTGATGACATACGGTATTGAAACGTGGTCGCTTACAATGGGCCTCATAAGAAGGCTCAAAGTTACTCAAAGGGCAATGGAGCGAGCTATACTCGGACTTTCCTTGCGGGATCGAATCCGAAATTATGAGATACGCAAGAGAACCAAGGTTGTAGATATAGCTCAGACACGCGCCAAACCTAAGTGGCAATGGGCGGGGCACATTGCTCGTAGAATCGATGGCCGTTGGGGCAGAAAGGTTCTTGAGTGGCGACCGCGGACCGGAAGACGTTGGAAGGCCTCCAACAAGGTGGACCGACGACCTGGTTAAGATCGCGGGTAGAAATTGGATGAGAGCGGCGCAAGATCGATCGTTGTAGAGAACTTTGGGGGAGGCCTTTGTCCAGCAGTCGTCTACGTCTGTCGGCTGATATGATATTTAAGTAACTTGATGGCACATTATTTTTTATTGTTTTTAGGGTTCCGTAGTCAACTAGGAACCCTTATAGTTTCGCCATGTCCGTCTGTCCGTCAGTCCGCGGCTTAGCTCCGTGATCATTAGTACTAGAAAGCTGAAATTTGGTATGAGTATGTGTATGTATAACGCCGACAGAACGGTAAAATAAAAATTAAAAAAAAAAAAAATCGGGTACCTCTCGACCACCTAAAACGGGGGTGTTTTTTTTTTCTTTTCAACACTAGTGTGTGAAGTGTCCCCCCCCCCCCCCCCCCCCCTTTTAACTTTTCAACCACGGCTCAAAAAAAATCGGAAAATTCACGTAAATGAGGCCTTACAAGTACTTTCAAGGAAAACTATATTGAACAAAATCGGTCGAGCCGTTTTTGAGTTATCACCAAATTTCATATTTTTTCTTTTAAAGGACGTAAGTTGACTTCCAGAAGGTAATAAGTGGTTATAGTTACTAGGGCATTTACGACCTTTTTATAGAGCTTAAAATCTTTCTCGGGCTTAAAACAGCAGTTTATTGTGAAGGATGAGCAACTACGGAACCCTACACTGAGCGTGGCCCGACATGCTGTTGGCCGGTTTTTTTTTATATTGTGTCGCTAAAGTGTAAAAAGCCTTTTAAATAAACACTGCAGAAATCGACACACAAAGCATAAGGAAACATTTCAATAGGTTATTTGGCGTAAGGGTGGTGAAAAGGTTAACACGTTGGACCGGTAATCCAGAGGTACCGGGTTCGACTCCCGGTCTCTTCCGCCATTTCAATTTTTATTTGTGCTTTGATCCTTGTATCAATGGTACAAATTTTCTTATATTACTAATATTTGTCTCCAGATTATCGCTTGTATCATACTGTTGCGGACTATCGCCACAGCTGTGTACTATGGAAGCTATGTAAGCGGGGTCGCAGACAGTACGTACTACGATTAAACTAATATTGCTAACTTCCGAGTGGTGTCCATAGAGGCCTATTTCTACCGGCTAGCCCCCTTCAAGTATAAACACCATTATTAACCGGCTAGCCCCCTTCAGGAATAAGCACCATCTATACCGCGTGGCTCATTTAAATCGGTCAGTATGGGAAAATCTGAAACTATAAGACATACGAAGATCTGTTCTTAGGAAGCATGTCATCGATTTTAATTAACAAGAAAAACTGCATTCATACATTAAAAAAAACCTGTACTCAGCTCGGGAATCGAACCCGGTTGCAAAAAACAAACTTACACTATTTCTATTTAGGTATCGATTGTGTAGGCACAGGTGTAGGTCTTAAACAGTAAATGTCTCTATGATATAAATATATAATAATGTAACGTAATGTATATGTATGTAGTGTATGTACGTAATGAAATAATTACCAAATATGTTCCCTTAGACACCTGTACTCACAAAGGTAAAATACCCGACATGGTTCAGTTCGAGTTTGATTAAAATAATTAAGGAAAAAGACAAAATGCATTCAAGGTGGCAAAGATACGGGAACCCACTGGACTAGGATGATTTTTCTTTATTGCGTAAACGCCAGAAACGTGTTCAGGAAAAATGCCGGGAGGACTATTTTCAAATTATTTGTATAGAATCTTTTTATCGATTCATATTTTTTATGTGGTAATACCACATTTTTATTTTTATAAATAATGACACAAAGGTAAATTTTAAGTAATATTTATGAGGTATTAAATAAAGCCATTCCACCTCAGCAACATGGTTTTTTAAGAGGTCGGTTGACTGTGTCTAATCTTGTAGAGTTTACAAATCATGTTCTCCGTGGGATGGATAAAAGGAAGCAGATTGACGTGATTTATACTGATTTTGAGAAAGCGTTCGATTGTGTAGACCACGTCATCCTGCTTCGCATGCTTTTCTGGTTGGGTATTCGTGGTGGTCTTCAGGTGGGTTTCCTCGTACGTCTGCAACCGCCGGCAAGCGGTTGTACTAGGAGGTTGCAGATCAGACTTTGTAGACGTTCCCTGTAGTGTGTGGAGGTGTCCCCCAGGGATCGCACTTAGGTCCTTTGCTTTATAATGCATATCTATATGATATATATAACGTTTTTAAATTTTCAAATTTTCTTATGCAGGTATGCCGACGACAAAAATTTTTTTGCAAGCATTCGCGGCATTAACGATTGCAATCGTCACGCCAATCGCGCCCTGTTTAGCCTTCCAACAGCCAACACCAATTATGCACAGAATTCCCCATTAATTCGGTTCCTCAGACAATATAATAAACTGTTTAGCAGTATTGACTTATTTGACTGTACCAAATCGACATTGAAGAAGCGTTTTCATTCTTTAATGCTAAGCTCAGATGATAGTTAATTCAATATCCCTTTCCATTTCCACACACACACACACACTCACGCACACACACATGCGCACTAACCTGATCGAGCATACCATGTTTGTTTAATTTTTCTTGTAACTAGTTCTACTTACTGTATTTTTGTGGACATATTTTATTGGCTTTTGTTGTTGTACTAACTAGTTCTACTTACTGTATTTTTGTGGACATCTTTTATTGGCTTTTGTTGTTGTACTACATACCATGTTTGTTTAATTTTTTACTGGCTAGTTCTACTTTACTGTATTTTTGTGGACATCTTTTTTTGGCTTTTGTTGTTGTACTATAATGTTAATTATTACAAATTGTATTGCTGTTGATGCCCCAAATAAATAAAATAAAAATAAAATAAAAATAAAATAAAAATAAAATAAAAATAAAATAAAAATAAAATAAAAATAAAATAAAAATAAAATAAAAATAAAATAAAAATAAAAAAAAAATAAAATAAAAATAAAATAAAAATAAAATAAAAATAAAATAAAAATAAAATAAAAATAAAATAAAAATAAAATAAAAATAAAATAAAAATAAAATAAAAATAAAATAAAAATAAAATAAAAATAAAAATAATATAAAAATAAAATAAAAATAAAATAAAAATAAAATAAAAATAAAATAAAAATAAAATAAAAATAAAATAAAAATAAAATAAAAATAAAATAAAAATAAAATAAAAATAAAATAAAAATAAAATAAAAATAAAATAAAAATTAAACATGTCTAAAATGAATAAAATGCACTGTTTTCACATAGTTTAATCAAAACAACCAGGTTCGATTCCCGAGTTGAGTACAGGATTTTTTCAAATGTATGAATGTAGTTTTTCTTATTATTAAAATCGATGACATGGTTCCTAAGAACAGATCATCGTATGTCTTATAGTTTCAGACTTTCCCATACTGACCGATTTAAATGAGCCACCCTGTATATTAGCTATTGTTACTCTAGAAAAATAAGTGAAATCGACCCCAGCTTGCCCTGATGCCCATATTTGTTTGACGCCACGTCAATGTAACCTTCTAAAAGTAATGGAGTCGCAAGGATGGCATTTTTTTTACTGGCTTTGTGAGCTGTAGACCTTGCAAGTCAAGACTTGCAGACTTCAAGTCTGTTACATACATTGCACATAATAATAAATAATGAATAGCACCGCAGGGTCAGCAGGGCAGCTTGTGGCGAGCTGTTAGTACCTGAGTGCTCCTAGGGGAATCCTGACGGGGGGTAATGGGTCAGGGCCTCCGCCTCTACCTCTATCTTGCCTTATACTCGGCCGGCCAGAGTGGAGTCGCGAGAGTTGCGGCTCGGGGGCAGGTGGGGTGTGGAAACGTAAGGGGTTTAAAGCCCAGTATCACACCTCTCCGTCCTTCCGCACCGATGTTGCCCTTAGGCCTAAATATATCCTTTGTATCTATATACAATAAAGAACTACGTATATTGTAGAAACTTAAAAACTAGTTTGATTTAAGTATATATATTGTTTTCTTACAGTTTTGGATCGCTTTACGTTGAATCATATTACGGGCTGGAACATAGGTTCTTCGATAACATCTCAGTATACCTTGAGAATGATCATAGTTGTGGGGATGGCAGCATCCGCCTTCGCCCTCTCTGTGTCACTTTTGAACGGGATATGTGAGGTAAGAGCTATTAGCCTGAAAAAATTTGCTATTGATGTAAAAACAACATTAATTCAAAACAGCATTTTTTTACGTTTACTTAGATAAGGTAAATTAAAGATGTTTTTTTTAATAATCCACCAACATCTATGAATTGAACAATGATACATATTAATTCTGTTAAAAATGCTATAAGTATTATTAATTATTTTTGTAATTTAAGACATTTACGTTATTTGTAATACCTATTACATAAAATCCACATTTGTTATAATTTCAAAAAATTCTAGATTTTGAAAAGGCACATTGTATAAATTTTACTTGCTTTCTTCCCTATCTGAAAAGGAACCCTTATAGGATCACTTTGTTGTCCGTCTGTCTCCGTCAGTCCGTCTATCAAGACCCTTTATCTCGGGAGCGCTTGAACTCTCAAGGGAATCAAAATTTATACAAATACTCTATTTTACCTATAACTATGAAATTTGGCATAGGTATATATTTTTCCTTATACTACGAGTATTTATAATTAAACTATAAATTTGTGATAAGTATATATGTATACACACACACACCATTCTGATACAGTCATGATTAAAATTACCAGGTTTTCATTTCATTTGTCTCATTTTCAGAGCAAACCAGGACATATTTCGGTATATGTAGGCTGCGGTAGCGGTATAACCATAGCCAAAATGACTACGCTAACAAAATGGGATTTCCAAAACTTTCCTGAGGACTACACCGTCCTCTACCTCGGTAAGTACAACCCGGTTACAATATCTGTGGACCTCGCTGCAATGTGAAGCCATCGACGCCAGGTCCACAGATATTGTAACCGGGTTGTAGCACGATACTCCACCCTTACCGTGAGATAACGTGCCCGTAGGAGCTGGCCAGGGCAAATATTTGTGTGATGAACTCGAATATTTAAGTATATATTTTTATATAAGTATGTATATCGTCGTCTAGTACCCATAACACAAGCCTTCTTGAGCTTAATTTGGGACTAGATCGATTTGTGTGAGGTTGTCCGATATTTATTTATTTATAAAAGGATTTCTGTATGGAGAATAATATAGTTCCCCTAGCGGTTCCTTTGTAGAATTACAATTGTCCATACAAATCGTTTACCGTATGTTGGAATGGTATGAATCGCGGTGTCAGGTTCTAATAATTAATTTTCGACATTAGTCCTGTAAAAATAGCGTTTTTGCAGGACCTTTTAAAATTTTTAAAGTCTTTGATTTTTTTTGATTGCATTATTAACGTTAAATGGAAGCTAAATTTAAAAATTTAGAAGATTTACTATTATGCTTTTTTTACTTTTTCTCCTAACGCCTGGCGAGACGGTAGTCAGCCGTTTTCAGTTTAAATCTGTCTATTTACTCCGTAGGTTCACCTGTGTAATGTTACTTATGTAAAAATATATAAGCAACATGCATTGCATCAACTGCGGTAGGGTTATATTTTTTATTTTTTTATTTTTCATATTTTCACACATCTGATTATTTTGAAGTTGCTATTAATCATATTTAGATAGTTTTATGTACCAAATCATTACCATATAAAATTACGTATTGTGTTTTTCTCTTATGAAAAACGCTTAATTTTTCAATTGTAACGAATGCATAAGAACACCTTTTCAAAAATTTTGAAAATAACTTTCTAATAGGTACCATAATTTATTAATACGCCAAAATTGAAAGATATTGGAATTGCCAAAGGTTGACTTTCTATTTAACCCTATTTTTACTGGACTACATTGCCTTCGTTCGGCGTCACGTGTAAACCTATTCTTCTGAAATCCCATTTTAGAAGTAATTTTTATTTTCAGAATAACTAATAATAATAATTGTTACTCTTAACGTTAGAAAATAATCACTGTAATATATTTAACACATATATGTTAGCGCCTCTCCAACAAAAATGAACTAACAATTTCTATTTCTTTAATTTATTTCGTAAAATCTTTAGTATCACTTTGTAGGTAGACCAATAATGATTTGCATGCCAATTTTCATTATAAATAAAATTAATGTACAATAAAATAAATTATATTAGATTTGTTAAATACATGAAATTAAACTACGATTAATTGCTTTAGAATCAATAAATTTACCTATTAAGTAAAATTGAATGTTCAATTAGTCATTTGACTCAAGAGTGCAGGTGCATCTTGTTGACATTACCTTATAAAGGCTGCAACATCGTTAAGCCCGCATTCTTGGTCAGACACTCGAAGAAGAAGGTCGTTAAATAGGGTTTGTCCATCACGTGATTGTTTCATTTAAAATCACTACGGATCTTCCCTAACACATACATATATACCTACTAGTCGACAGGGGGCAGAAATAAGTGACAATGGCACTGTATTTTTTTGTCAAAACGTGACGGATGCTTTGTCACTTATTTATCGCGTGATAAACGTAACCTTCTATAGGCCCGCAGGGATAGGAGTCCATGTTGGTATCTATTATACCAATATGGTAAAATAGTTGTGGCCTTAGTTGGTTAAAACTTTGTATTCATTATATATTTTTTATTTCCAGGTCTCTACATCCTCTACCTCATACTGCTGGTGGTGCATATCGTTAATATACACCGTGCGCGGGCGCAAGAAGCCATCCGGGGTGACACAGTGGCGAGACTTTTTGTGACTTCCTACACAGTGACGACCAACGAGGACGCTAACCAACACGTTAATTAATCTATGATGACCATATTATAAGCACACTACGCAGCATTGAATTGGCGTCAAGTAGCTCCCCTCCCAGGCCAAGCATGAGCAGAATTGGTTTGCTTATTCTCTAACGGTGAAGCCAGACGAGCGTGATTTGAGTCGCGTCATTTCGGTCGCGCCATACTTAGTGTGACGTGTTAATGGCGCGACCGAAATTACGCGACTGAAATTACGCTCGTCCGGCTTCACCCTAACGGAGATGCCACGACTTTGCCCAGCAGCGGCGTGGCGAGCGGTTGAGCGAGGGACGGGCGCAGCGGCCATACGAGTGAGCGAGCCACACGAAACAAGCACCGCTGCCACAGCCGCTGTCGCTCAAAGCGTGGGATCTCCGTAAAGGTGGTTTTCCACCGGCAGGGCGAGACGAGCTTGCTCTTAAGCAATAGAGAAGGGTGCCATAACGCTCTAAAATGAGGAAACAGTTCATAATCGAGTCAGATATGTCTATGAACGCCACGGTCACGCCACGCCACTGCTAAGTAGTCATTTGCCGATCGATAACCGATTCTTTAACCGATGTCAAAAACGGAGCAGGTTCTCAGTGGTGTTTTTTAGGGTCTTAGCAATCAGGGTCCCGTTTTTACCCAAAAGGGCTCCACTGTCTGTCCGTCCGTCTGTCTGTCTGTCTGTCTATCACCAGGCTACATCTCATGAACAATTGAACACATGATAGAGCAGTTGAAATTTTCACATATGATGTACTAGCGAACACGCCCGGGGACTGGCAAACAAGACGTTTCGACGACGAACTTGTCGCCTAAATGATTACCTACGTGTTATATTCATAAGTTAAATTCTATGCCAATACATTTAATACTCCCTGGCGAAAAATAGCAACTGCATTTAAGTCTGTCTATCGTAGACTATACACAAATTATCGGATTTTATTTAGCACCTTTTCAATTGGGTTGATCTAGTGCCCTGACAAAGCTATTAAAATTATTTCTAAGTCAGTTGGAGATTCGCTGGATTTGTAGTGTCTTATTATAGGTTTAATGTTAAAAACCCATTACCTGTTACCCTATTATAATGACAAGTTTTATTACATATTAAAATATACACATTACAGTCTCTTAGGTATAATATAAAATGTTAACAAATACAAAAACTTACTCAAATAACCCGCCCCGCACCATTCCAGGCGCAAAAGTTCCCAACACACTCGCTGCGTTACCGCGTTGAACAGCGATCGATAACCTCTGCGCCAGGAATGATCCGGAGCGAGCATGAAACCCTTTCTCCCTCAAGCGACCCCCAAGCTCTTTCAGGAACGCCTTTGCCTCCGCGCACCAACAACTAGACCAGTGGTGGGCAAAGTACGGCCCGCGGGCCAGCTCCGGCCCGCGAAAGGACTGCAATTCTAGCCCCCCTGAGAAATTTCCTTAATTTTCTGGCCCCCCATGAAGAAAGATTGCCCACCACTGAACTAGACGTTTCAACAGCCAGAGGAACAAACAAATAGCCCCCCAAACACGCATACTTCTCCCTCTTTCTAAAGGCGGCAGTCTCAGCAGCGGCCCCGGCCAAAACTGAGGTACGACCGATTTGCGACGCAGCATAAGTGCTTACGCATGTATATAACGTCCCACAGAAGGCACTTTCCTTTCTGCCAAGGCACCAACGTCATACCGTCCGGCCTCTTGCCATCCGAACGGCTAAGGCCAGGAGGTTCCAGCAAACACGGCACACCCGCAGAGACAAGTGCCCTGCGGATGATATCCTGTTACCCTATTTGATTTAATGTTAGTTATATTTATGTTCAAAAAATCTACAACTTCTCGAAACATATAAAATTCAAGTCGCGGGCAAAGCTCTATGAATAATTTCCTATCACATGACCACACACTACTCCACCTCATGCAAATGACCAATCGAAACTTTACGACGGCCACGCCGGCAGATAAAACCCACGCATCCGTAATCAAAAAGACGTGCCGACTCCACACTCGTTTCTAAACAACCCTGAAATTAAGTTATCATAGTATCACCACAGTACAACTAGTAATAAGGTCCGTATTTCATGATACACATTTGCCTAGTTCATTCTGCGACGCATCCATCCGTCCTGCAATTTAAACTCGCGTTAGGGTTCGCACCGGTACTTCATAATTGAGGAACTTTAATCGCTCGGACCCTGTTTCAGGTGATGACAAAAGTGCAATTGACAACCCTGTCTATAAAACGGCCGTAAAATTTTGGCAGTCACGTTCGTATGCAGAATTACCTATTGGACAGTCGAAATTATAGTGAGTAGGTAAGGCTGATGGACTGCGAATTTGAAATTCAGATAATTTAGCAGGAAGATTTTAACGTGGGCAAGGTGAGCTTTTGCCTACATAAGTATAATAAATAATATAGTACAACAAACAGTAGATGAGAATTGAAATTCGCTATAGTAGTTTGTAAACAACTATTTCTCTATCACTCGTACACTATAATATCAAGAAAAAATATGTAACACTAAATTAGAATTAGACAAACACAAGCGGTCTATTCGAATACAAAATATTATTATTCTGCACGGCAGGATTGGGAAGCATCATGACGACGCGGTTGGCGCAGTGGTTAATCAACTGCCTACTGAGCCGACGGTCCCGGGTTCGAATCCCGGCAAGGGCAAATATTTGTGTGATGAACATGAATATTTGTGCCTGGGTCATGGATGTTCTATGTATTTAAGTATTTATTTATCTATATAAGTATGTATATCGTCGCCTAGTACCCATAACACAAGCCTTCTTGAGCTTAATTTTGGACCAGGTTGATTTGTGTGAGGTTGTCTGATATTTATTTATTTATTTATAATACCTGCTGAGAAAAAATGCCACAATAAACTTGTCAGTCACTCGATTATGTGTACCAGCGTACAAGAAAGCCATCTTTTAAACCAAACGAGCGTATATCCTCCACAATGTCATATTACCCTCAGCTACACGTCATCCTAAAAGCGGATGTCTCGTGTCTGAAGCCTCTAAAGCCAGGTAAACCGTTCCATCATCACCGAACACTCAATACAACCGTTTTCACGGTATTAAAAATTGTTGGCAAATTGTTGGTAGCGCAGTCAAAAACCCTAATTTCCTGCACCCTTTCATTTATAACCCGGCAATCTGGAGGCCCTGTAGCTTATTTATAGGGGTCCCGGGCCCTGATGGGCGGGAGTCAGTATGCGTAACGATAAAGGCTGTAAAAAACGGCGTAGACGCGCGACTGAAACATACAGTCGCAGTGTTTAAGATTGTAGAGGACTGTCCTTTCCCGAACTCTCTGAAACTGATCTTTTTATCAATAATATAAGAACACGTCTAGGTATAAAACGCTGTTGTTGCTCTCATTTGACTCGCTCATGCTTATACTTAGTACGTGCAAGGGAGATGATTGAATTTTCACTGATGATCAGCTTCAGCTACTAGGTAAATGACAAACGTCTCAGCTGCACACCGGGTCATGTTAAAAACTATAACGAGACACATTTGTCATCAGTGGTTTATCGTGATTTTAGTAAATATAATAAACGAATTCATCGTCTCAAATAATTCAGATTGTACGTCTATGAATGACTTAAGCAGACCAAGACGTTTCCCCGAAACTTCGTAAACTATTTGGAATATTTCCGAACAGACGCGCGTCTGTGCCGACATCATCCGTAGCCGCGACATTCCGTGTAGAGCAAGTTTACGAGTGTTCGCCTGTTTGGTCGTCTCGATGATATTTTATCATCGTCTGTCCTTCCCTGATACTCAAGATACACCCCCTTATCTCTCGCTTTGTCCAGGGCAGGTCACAGCTTTTTATGACGAGATGGAGTCGTAAGTTGCTGCCCTTTAAGAAATTCACGAGCCTTTTGATGGGTTAGTATTAGGTTTTTGTTAAGGGAATATTTTTTCATGAGTGATTTGGATTACGGTCGAGTCACGTTACTTTGGAGCATAAATGAAATTGTTCAAACTTAACGACTATGCATTTACATGATACTCAATGTCCATACATGTCATTAGCTCTACGCGTGTTCGGAAAATGTTCTGAATGGCTACGAGAAAAAAAAATTATAGTTTTCCCTGTTTGGCTCGACTTGGCGAAACCATTGCCTCACATATTGAAATATTTTAGTCCATCGTTCATATCTACCATCAAACAGCCTTAGATAGCACTAGCAATACTTACATAGCCATGAGTTTCTCATAGGCTCAGGAGCGAATATCTTCCGGATTCGTGCAAGAATTTTCTCAGGTCCATTCTCTGAATTAGCATGACGATAACGACCTATATTTTTTTCTATTTTTACTTTTATAATGGCGATAAATTTCTAGGACCGTTCTGATCGCAATTCTCGGCTTTATTTACTTAGCTTCCCTCTCAATATATTAGAGGGGTTTTTGAATCCATTAGCATTACGCGCGGACTAAATTTGGGGGTGACGTGAATTTTTAAATTTGGATTCTATTACACGGGGCGCGAATTAAAAGGATGGCGCGTGTTAAATGATTGCTGTTTCTCTTGCTTCTGCTTTAATTACAGACTTTGAGGGTTTCGTGAGGAAAATAACGTTAGTTACTTCGTTAAAAATGTGCTTGAGCGGCAGGAGTCGCTGGGTCTAGCCGAAAATGGGTTTTCGAATGTCAAAGCGGCTTCAATTTGAATAGGAACTGCCTTGAGGCATAATTTGGTTAAATACTTGTTTATATGGAGGCACCACCAAGCGCCAATTTTAATGGGACCAGGGTAGACGTGACTGTATAATGAATCTCGTGTCCATCGTGTAGGTATATGTTTGGATAATATAATAGATATATTTTTACTAGCTGTGTTGCCCGCGACTTCGTCCGCGTGGAATTTTATCTTGAACATATTTTACATCTTTATTAATTTCAGATCTAAGCAATGTTGAAATTACTTTTCTTTTTTTGCAAGTTGTATAAGATTTAGGTAAGTGAAGTGGATTTGGATGTTAGTTGCTGTAATTCAACAAATAATAAATATTGAAGTGCAATAAACGCAAGGTTTTTAATTCCTAACTTAAAATAAAACTTATACCCGATACAACCTTTCATCCTCGTTTTAACCCCCCTAGGGGTCGAATTTTCAAAAACACTGAAATCACTTTTCTTGTATTCTAATTATGTGCTTATATACGTACCTATAATTCAATAAGATTAGCTGATGGCAAAATTAAAGGACAACTTTTATCTATCAGGATATGTAGGTTATAGAGCCAAGTTTAATTTTATCTACTCTCCCCCCCTCTCAGGGGTGAGCGTCACCCCCCCGCGACCTCGAATGTGTCCCGGAGCGCGGTATATTCCACTTTAAAAGAAAACCTTGTACGATACATATAATGTGTATAGGAACGAAATAATCCTGAATAAATTTACTATAAACCTTTTATACATACAAAAGCGATAGCACTTATACAATCAGCGCAATCTGTTACCAAATACTAACGTTTTTAATTATTGTTCTTTTTTCCTGCTAAAAGGTTAGTTATCTCAAAAACTGCACACTTCTCGGCCAAAATATGCAGGACAAAAGTAAAGAATGGAAAATGTTCTTTCTAAAAATGTATAATTTATTTCTGTTACTCTTTAATTTACCGTTGCAATGCTATTTATAAAATTTAAGTCATTTGGCCATTATGCGAAATATAAATATTCGTACTAGTTAAACGGTGTTACTTGCAATATTTACTATTTTAGGAAATAAGAGATGTGTGGGGAAATCGTCAAGTTTTGCTCATTTTCGTAAATAACTTCAAAACCGTTTAATTTAGAATTATATAATACATATATTTGAGATGTTCATAATGTACCCTTTCATTTGATATGTCACACGATATACTATGCCATTTTTTTTCTATTTTGTCCCTAAAACTGGCCCTCATGACAAAATTTATTAATTTGCGTTACGTTACGTTACACGTCCATGTTTGGGTCATCAATTTACATACGTGTACCAAATTTCAACTCAATCGGTCCAGTAGTTTCGGAGCAAATTGGCTATGACAGACGGACGGACTGACACAGACACACGAGGGATCCTACTATAATCGTAACGTAACGTAAAGTAGATCAAGTATTTTGAAACATGGGGGCCAGATTTGAGGGGTAAATTAGAAAAAAAATAGCAAAGTATATCGTGTGACATATGAAATAAAAGGGTGCATTATGAACATCTCAAATATATATATATATATCATAATTCTAAATTAAACGGTTTTGAAGTTATTTACGAAAATGAGCAAAACTTGACGATTTCCCCACACATCCCTTATTTCCTAAAATAGTAAGTCTAAAAAAAATAAAAAAATACAGGATATAGTTCAATATTTGTAGATTACAGAGAAACATATAAGAAATCTATGGTATTGCAAGTAACACCGTTTAACTAGTACGAATATTTATATTTCGCATAATGGCCAAATGACTCAAATTTTAAAAATAGCATTGCAACGGTAAATTAAAGAGTAACAGAAATAAATAATACATTTTTAGAAAGAACATTTTCCATTCTTTACTTTTGTCATGCATATTTTGGCCGAGAAGTGTGCAGTTTTTGAGATAACTAACCTTTTAGCAGAAAAAAACGATCAATAATTAAAAACGTTAGTATTTGGTAACAGATTGCGCTGATTGTATAAGTTCTATCACTTTTGTATGTATGAAAGGTTTATAGTAAATTTATTCAGAATTATTTCATTCCTATACACTTTGTATGTATCGTACACGGTTTTCTTTTAAAGTGGAAAATACCGCACTCCGGGACACATTCGAGGTCGCGGGGGGGTTGACGCTCACCCCTGAGAGGGGGGGAGAGTAGATAAAATTAAACTTGGCTTTATAACCTACATATCCTGATACATAAAAGTTGTCCTTTGATTTTGCTAAATTTTCCATATATTGCAATCTAATTTTCTTGGATTAGTAGTTTCAAATCCGGCTCTCAAACATGGTTTGATATCCATTGAAACTTTCAACCATTTTTTAACCCCCTTATAGCTTGAACATTCACAAACGCTGAAATTACTTATGTTGTATTTTAATAGTATGCCTTTATACAAAGTTTCAAGTCCGGCGCTTAAAAAAAGGTTTGATCTCCATACAAACTTTCAACCTCTTTTTAACCCTTTTAAGGGACGAATTTTTAAAAATACTGAAATTACTTTTCTTGTATTTTAATAGTATGCATTTACACAAATCTTCAAGTCCCGCGCTCAAAAAAAAATTTGATCTCCATATAAACTTTCAACCCCTTTTTTACCAGCTAAGGGGCTGAATTTTCAAAAACGCTGAAAGTTATTTTCTTCTTTTATATTTTTATACCTTTTTACGAAATTTCAAGTTCTTAGCTTAAAATTAACTTTGAACCCCAAGACAAACTTTCATCCCCCTTTGAACCCCCTTAGAGGTTGAATTTTTAATAGGGCTCAATTATTTTATTTTGTTATTCTTATATATGCCTTTATAAGAAGTTTCAAAGAATTTGTAATGAATTTAATTTTCAACCCCTTTTTAACCCTTTTAGAGGATGAATTTTTGGAAACACTGAAATCACTTTTCTTGTATTCTAATAGTATACCTTTACGCAAAGATTCAAGTCCCGCGCTCAAAGAAATGTTTGATCTCCATACAAACTTTTATCCCCTTTTTCCACCTTAGGGGATGAATTTTCAAAAACGTTAAAATGAGTTTTCTTGTTTTAAAAAAAAATATCTTTGTACAAAGTTTCTAACTCCTAGCTTAAAAAAAACTTGTACCTCATACAACCTTTCATCCCCTTTTTAACCCCTTAAGAGGTTGAATTTTTCAAAATCCCTTCTTATCCTTAGCCCATGTTATAAAAGTAACCAACTGTGCAAAAATCAACTCTAACATCAGTAGTTTCGGCTGTGCGTTGATGAGTCAGTCAGGACTTCTTCTTTAATACACGACTAGCGGCCGCCCGCGACTTCGTCCGCGTAGATTTTTGATGATGACAAAGATATTAAAATAGGTAGTGAATTTTAATCTTAGGTAAAATGGTCTAAACATAACATTTCAAACAGTGGCAGACACTGATATGCAATTGCTAAAGAATATTAGAATATTTTCCAATTAGATTACGGGAATTGTTTACAGATGTAAATAAAATTATAACATAAGATATTATGCTTTGTACCAAATAACGTGAAAACAGGTAAGTAAGAATTAAGAAAATGACTTGAAAATACCATTCAATCCGTACACTAACGCCACCTGTTGACAAACAAAATGACTACCCTACTACTAAAACCTTAAACCTTTTGTAACCCCCGTAGGGATAGAATTTTCTTAAACGCTGAAATTACTTTTTTTGTATTTTAATAAGTTATTCTTTCTACAAAGTTTCAAGTTTCTAGCTAAAATAATAAAGTTTTTCCCATACAAATTTTGCACCTCTTTTTAACCCCCTTAGAGGTGAAATTTTCCAAAACACTGAAATTGCTTTATTTGTATTCTAATAAGTAATCTTTTTACAAAGTTTTAGGTCTCTAGCTCAAAAAGAAGTTCCCCCATACAAACTTTGTATCCCTATTTCACCCCCTTAGGGGCAGATTTTTTAAAGCGCTGAAATAACTTTTTTGTATTTGATTAAGTAAGTTATCTACAAAGTTTCAAGTCTAGTTCAAAAAATAAAGTTTATCCCATATAAACATTGCACCCCTATTTAAACCCCTTAGGGGTGCAATTTTCTAAAACGCTAAAAGTACTTTTTGCGTTTTTTAATAAGTAATCTTTCTACAAAGTTTCTAGTCATTAGGTCAAAAAAAAAAGTTTCCCCCATACAAACTTTGCACGCCTATTTAACCCTCTTAGGGGAGGTATTTCCTAAAATCCTTTCTTATCCATAGTCCACGTTATAAAAATAACCTACTGTGCAAAAATGAACTCACTATCATTAGTAGTTTCGGCTGTATGTTGATGAGTCAGTCAGGAGTTCTTTTATATGTATAGAATAGCTGTGTTGCCCGCGACTTCGTCCGCGTGGAACCTTATCTTGAAATTTTTTATCTTTATTACTTTCAGATCTAAGCAATGCTCAAATTACTAACGTGATTTTTTGCCATTTTTTACGTAATAGTAACGAACCCTTCGTACGCGAGTCCGACTCGCTCTTGGCCTTTTTTTAGTTTTTTTTCGGCTAAATTGCTCTAATTACGCGGTATCATTATGAAACATCTACGAACGAATAGCTTTACTAAATTCGATGAGGTTAAGAATAAAACCTTAAGGCATTAATTCGAAATCAAGAATTTATAAATTCTTGGTTTCGAAAAATAATGCCTTTATAGAAATTTACAAAATCCCGCACTCAATAAATTATTTGATCTTCATACAAATTTTCAACCCCTTTTTCACCACCTTCAGGGCTGAATTTTCAAAAACGCTGAAATTAAATAATGTTGACCGATATTTCCTTGTGGTATCACCAATTGTCTATGATTTAAATAATATAGTAGGTGGGTCCTCTATAAATCATTTTGATAATTTATGTATTAAGTTCTAAAATTCCGATCGAGTTGAAATTTGGCATAGTACTTATGTATTTTTTTTGGTGATGGATCAATATGGTAAGTATTATCGAGCTAGGTCTTATTTACACTACATTTAATTTTTCGCCTTGTATATGGTTATAGAAATTGTAAACATGTGTTTGTCGTTAACTGTACTATACATAGTGGTAGAAATTATGTGAGCTCACTAGGAGTGCACAGCAACAATTATATTTAACCCTTAACTACCTACGTCCGATTTCTATAGCACAACCACCTACGAGAGGTCATGGAGACCTCTACTTGAAATGGGTCTAAAATATGATTAAGTATTTATGTTAGAGGTACATTGGTATAATATTAACCGCTTTAACGGTTTTAGGTATTTATTAACAAATATCGACACAACATAAATTAACAATATGTTCTTTAAACTTAACATACTCGTAATAACATTCCCTTACGATTTTACGTTTTTTTTTTTAAAACATTTGGAACATGAGATCTCAAAATATTCTGACACTATATATTATTTTCTTGGTAAATCTTAAAGTACAATAATTAGTCAAGCAAATCAGCTATAAATTTTATATAAAACCTAGTAATTTTTATAAAATTGCAAGCTATTAAACTAGCCATTTCTTTAACTTAGTCGCATTCCCTTAAATGTTTTAACAAACAAAAATTTAAATTTTGGATCACGAGATCACAAAATACTCTCAAACCATTTATTCATTCATTTTTTCTTGATAAATCTTAAAGTACAATAATCAGTCAAGCTAATCAGTTACAATTTTTATTTAAAACCAATAATTTTATAGCCGTATCTCGCGACAGCCAATTGATACACACACAGTTCATACGTTTCGAGCATTGAATGCAGATTGCTTTCTTGCATTCAATTCATATGTTCTGCGTCTCCCACTGTTTTTTTGGGGTCACAAGTTGAGCAAAATTACATTGCCTGGGACTCATCTGTGCTGGTAAGTTTGTATCTTTGTTGAGGATATTGTTGATATTGATTAATAGGTCCCGTAAAGAACTGTTGCCAGATGTCCAGTGGACTCGATGTAGAGGTCAATACATCGCGGTAAGCTGGTTTGATACCCTGTGCTTCATTGACTAGGTACATTATGTTGCAAGGTATATAAGGCTTGATCATAGTGATAGTGGTTCAGATGCCCACCGCAACTTTCTTCTGTTTAGGTCTTGATCGCCATTTTAATAATGGCACTTCGTCGTCTGAAGAAAATTAATGTTCGTGATCTTGCTGCACTACTGGTCTAGGTCTCGATCGTCGCTGTAATAATAGCACTTCGTCATCAGAACATGACAAAAGCAGAATATGACTTTAGCAGAACATGACTAAAGCCGAAGCCGAAATGACATTCATCTTAAAAACCCTGGTGATTCTAAGTTTGATTCTAAATCGCTACCTTCATCATCTGGCAAGTCATATTCATTGGAGGGCACTTCTCGTAACAGTCGTAACCATCTTTCGTTCGTTGCGTCATTAAGAAGCATTTTTAAACAAAACTAAACATGAAATGAGTTCCAAGTATTGAAAATTACAACGTCATAAAAATAAACGCAACCACCTAGGCAAGGTCTCAGAGACCAGTAAGATGTAATACGTAAGCACCTAGGCAAGGTCGCTGAGACTACTGACGACAGTTTTATACTCACCAAATTCTCAGAAGCACACGTCCGAACGCGTTGAACACATGGCTGGCACTGAGACGGCAGCGAGGAACAAGGTCACAGAGGTCCGTGCCATGAACATACGATGAGTTATTCACTAATTTTGTATTTGTCTGGTCCTGAGGACCTTGCCTAGGTGGTTAAGGGTTAACTTATTTCCTTAGGTAAAGGTACCTACTACTACTTAGGTACACGTAAGGACGTGTGCATAGAAAATCAAAATTATGTTCTAGTATCAAAACTATAATTCCTTCTACACAAAGTGTGACCAGCCGCAGATTTTTTGATTTCCCGCTAAAACTTTGAGTAAAATTTCATTAGATTCAGATTAGCCAGACTATATGCCCTTACATAGTTTCAAGTCCTGCTCTCAAAAAAATGTTTCATCTCCATTAGGGTGTTGCTTAAAAATTAACTTTCAAAAAGTCATTGTCTCACCCCGCCATTATGTTCTAGTACCCTGATTAACGCATGCTAGTTTTTTTTTATTTTACTTAAATCAATTTTAGAGGTCGCTACCGCTTGATAAAGTTTTGGAAAAAACATAATTTAGGTGTCAATATGACAAGCTTGGCAAGTCACTATTTTATATTTATTTTACTTCTATAACGTTTGTCGATTGCTTGGGAATCCCCCTTGATCGATACACACCCCTCGCCCCCCGGCAGGCCGCGTTACGATACGCAATCGGTCGAGTTTAGAGTGCACTGCACCCTAATGCGAAAAATCTACTTTAGTGTCATAAAAATTTAAATTTAAATTTTCTTTTACATAATTATCAAAATTTTAATAAATTTTAATAAGAATGTATGTAAATTATATTTGTTTATTTGAACATGTTTTTATTGTTTTTCCAAAACTTTGACAGCTGGTAGCGACCCCTAAAATTGGTTTAAAAAGAAAAGCAACAAAACTAGCATCCGTTAATAGGGGTCGTAGAACAAAATGGGGGGGTGAGACTTTAAGATTTCAGCTTTTTTCCTTTTTTCGCCATATAAGCAACACCCTAAATTCTCCATACAAATTTTCAACCCCCTTTTCACCACCTTTAGGGCTGAATTTTCAAAAACGCTGAAATTACTTTTCTTGTATTCTAATTATATACCTTTATACAAAATTTTAAGTCCTGCGCTCAGAAAAAGGTTTGATCTCTAATCTCTAGACAAACTTTCAACTGGCCCCTTTTTAATCCTTGTAGGGGACGAATTTTTAAAAACGCTGAAATTATTTTCCCTGTATTCTAATAGTATGCTTTTACACAAAGATTCAAGTCCCACGCTCAAAAAAATATTTGATCTCCATACAAACTTTCAACCCCTTTTTTACCACCTTAGGGGATGAATTTTTAAAAACGCTGAAATTAGTTTTCTTCGATTTTATTTTAATACCTTTTTACAAAGTTTCAAGTTCCTAGCTTCAAAAAAAACTTGTATCCCATACAAACTTTCATCCCCTTTTTAACCCTCTTAGGGGTTGAATTTTTCAAAATCGCTTCTTATCTCTAGCTTACGTTATAAATGTAATCTACTGTGCAAAAATCAACTCTCTAACATTAGTAGTTTCGGCTGTGCGTTGATGAGTCAGTCAGGACTTCTTCTTTTTAACCGACTTCAAAAAAGGAGGAGGTTATCAATTCGAACTAAATTTTTTTTGTATGTGTGTTACTCGATATCTCCGAGAACCGTGAACCGATTTTCAATTTTTTTTTTTTTAATCGAAATGGTATAACCCCGAGTTGGTCCCATTGGCACTAAATCGGGATCTGATGATGGAATCTTGGAGGGAACTCTTCAAATGTTATAGGGACATGTACGGCGCTTTCGGTAATTTATTGATAAAGTCAAGAATTTACATTCAGTAAATAGGATTTGGTGTAAGGAAGCTGATGATGAACACCACAGATGGCCACTAGAACTTTACTTCTAAACGGCCAGTGTTTGGAAGGTAGCGATTAGATGTGCCGATTCGGATAGTTAAATTACTAGGAGGAAACGAATGTACATGGTGCTATTGAATACGGTACCATAAAACTGGTCTGATGCTGGAACCGGAAAGGACCCTACAGAACACGGTAACCAAACAACGTAACCGAGTCGTGTTTGGTGTTACTGGAATTGTCCTGACAGGCATTCTGAGTACAGAAGACTTATTTTTTTATTAATCGACTTCTTTTAATCGATATTTATTATTAATCGACTTCTTAATCGATATTTATTACACAATAACAGTACAATATCTACATAACAGTTCTGGTGCTTAGACGAAAGTATTACAATTTAACATGTACCTAATTATGTTTTATTTATTTACAATCATTATTTATGCTTCAGGGTTAATTATAGAAGGCCTTAAAATTAAAATAATAATACCTATGTCACCTATGTTATATTTATATAATGTTTCAATATTTAACAATAATGTTTTATACGTGAAATATTATGTACCTACACTAAAGATATAATATCCTATCGGAAACGGAAATGTTTCGCCTCAGCATCACTCGTGATTCGACGCCTAAATTTATGGTTGGTAAGAAGCCACCACAGCTATTGACGTCCTTAGGGATAACGTTGTCTGGTGGCTTCCTACCATACGTTGCCGTCTCGCGAGATTCATCTACAGCGTTAAATGTGTAGACGCAGTGAGCTTTAGCGTTTTCAGTGGTCATTTTGTTATTGTATGCGTCTACCTGTCTAACTGTTGTAGGGAAAATGCGGACAGCAGCTCCGTCTGCAAAATCACCTGCCAAAGGTACATGTCGCCGCTCACTTAATAATTCGAACTATTTTTTTTTTGTATGTATGTTACTCGATATCTCCGAGAACCGTGAACCGATTTTTTATTTTTATTGGAAAGGGTATAACTCCGAGTTGGTCCCGTTGGCACTAAGTCGGGATCTTATAATTGAATCTTGGAGAAATCGAGCGAACTCTTCAAATGTTATAGGGACATGTACGGCGCTTTCGGTAATTTATTGATAAAGTCAAGAATTTACATTCAGTAAATAGGATTTGGTGTCAGGAAACTGATGATGAACACCACAGATGGCCACTAGAACTTTGATATGAATCACTAAACAGCAAAAAAAAAAAACTTTTTTAACAAAAAAAAGAACCGACTTCAGTAAAACTAAAAAACCAAAAATAACCCGTTCAAGTACAGATTACATTTGACTCACCCTTCGAAGTCGGTGCCAAACCTCGCGTAAACTATAATATAACTATAAATATAAGAACTGAGTGGTTTGGGATCGACTTCGAAGGGTGAATCAAATGTAATCTGTACTTGAACGGGTTATTTTTGGTTTTTTAGTTTTACTGAAGTCGGTTCTTTTTTTTGTTCATTTTTTTTTATATATACAGATTTGTGGGTAACATATCATAATCCCGAATTTTCTTTTGCTCGAAATTTCATATGCCCGAATTTTCATTTGCCCGAAAGCTATTTATTCCAAAACTATTAATTAATATTTTAGGACTTTATATAAACGTCGTTGTAAAGAACCCGTTAGGTTTGTTTTATAATTATTTTGAAATATTAATAGTTTTGGAATAAATAGCTTTCGGGCAAATGATATTTCGGGATCATGATAGGTAACCCAAATGTGATCGGCTGCTATAAATTTGCACTTCATTTGTATGCGGCGCCATACATACCAGGTGCGAACTTAAATTAAACCGGCCAGTTAAGATGGGAATAAATGTTCATAATATGGAACCCTCGGTGCGCGTCAGACTCGCTTGGCCGGTTTTTTTTATCTATGTTCCCCGATCTCTTGAAAATGGCTGGAAAAGTCTTTTTTGTTTGACCGAGTATATCGACGGCAATTCCCTTGGCGTTGACAGCGTTTCCACTTTTTGCCGTCTATTTTCTAGTTGTATGCCCTATTGTCGTTTAACATAACTTCTTTCGTTTACGTTGGTTATTTTATGCTAAAAAAGTAATTTTAGAAGTAATATATAATTAAAATAGAGCCTAAAGGTTATAATAATAATCACCCGTAATCGTTATTAAAGAAGTTTTTTTAAAGCTTTAATATGTTAGATATTTTTTTCTGCATTAATTCAATTTTAATGAAATTCATCGAATTATGTATAATTTTACGATGTTGCCATGTGCCCCTATGCCTCGTATTTAGAGTTAAGGTAAGGTACTTAGTATAGCTCAATGAAGCCCTGAGGGGGAGGTACATTTTCTGAAACAAATTTCCTCTTACACAAAATGATTATCCATGTGTAAAACTGTAGATTTTTTCCTTAGCCGCAGCACAGGTATTTAGGTAGAGCCCGGCTGCTAAGGTTGGGAACCAAGGACGCCGGTGGTTGGCTTCACGCCTACCAAATACCGGCACGCCAAATACCGGCACCATCCTGGAGCCCGACACACTTCGTGTGGCAACGTGCCTAATGGGTGTTTAGGCAGTTGCACATGTTTATTTTATTTTCATCTAAAATCATTTTTTTAATTTCATCTAAAACCAAGTACCATTACTTAGTCTAGTAAATAAACGGCGTAGGGTGTATTATATTCTTGACCCCACGAGACAGGCCTAGCCTAGTGTGAAGGTCACAGCCGGTAAAACTGTCAATGCTTTGTTACCCATTACTGGCCTTGCGGCAACGATGTCGACGCTCTGGATCACCACGGGCTGTCATGTCAAAAGAGCGCCGGTCGCTTCTCTAGCCGTTCTCTTGTCAGAGTTATTGTCCCGGCTCTGCTAGAACCAACTGGCATCGCCAGAGAGGGTGGGGTGTCTTTGATTCCATGGAGATTGGGAAGGACACTAGGTGAGAGGTGAGACCCTTGGTCCGTGGGGGCCCAGGGCTCGACAACTATTCAAGCAGATTGCAAAAAGATTGGTCGACACCAAGGGGGACCGAAGCGTTGCTGTTCAGGAAATCCTGCCAGCGTCTTCGGGACCAAGCCAAAGGGGTCCGATTTTTTTAAGTGATTTTACTCCGTTTTAGCTTATATTTTAGTTATTTAAGTTCTTAGTTTATATTTAGTATTTTAGTTTCTGTATTATTGTTATTGTTGATTAAGTATTAAGATCTACTAGTTATGAAGATTAATACATAGATATTTTTAAGCTTTTTTTTTCGTATTATTAATGCCTGGTATCGATTTAAAGTGGTAAGTATAACGACTGATAGGTCTGTACGTTGTAGGTAGGTGAGTTAGTAGAGAATTAATGAAAGTCAGATTAAACTGTACAAATGTTTAATTATTAAATAAAAGAAAAATAGGTAGATTAGGAGTCACTTCCCTGCACATGTCGTCTTCGTCGCAGCAGTCGCAGTAGAGCGCGGCAACTCGAACGTGCGCAGCAGACTGAAGGGTAGACTAGGTTCAGGCTAGGTTAGGTCTAGCCATCCGAAGGTGTCCACCTTGTCGTGGTGGGGTGCTCAGTACCTGCGGTTGGGCGGCGCAGGGAAGCCAAGAGACACCAGGGAGGGGGCCTACGGGCCAAGACTCGGGTGGGCACTTCGGTGTTTGTGATGGATTTCACCTCCTTCGGTGGAGGAGACCGAGAAGGAGTCCGGCGGGGCATGACTCGGGTGGGCACTGCGGTGTCTGTGCTGAATTCCGTCCCCGTCGGCGTTGGGGGAGGGAACCCACGGGGTAGGGGCTTCTGTCCTCCCGTGGCGGGCGTTTGTTAAAGTACCCACACGTCGTTGTTGAGACATTCTACCTACCTACAAACTTAGTGTATGAATAAATATATTAGTTAACTGATAAAAAGTTTATAAAACTCAAGAAATAAAAACCTTTTGCAACTGCGTGGGGTTCCCAAACTTTTACTTTTTGTCTCGGTATCCTAGGGACTTTATACTACTATTGTTGAGATGCCCTGGTTTCCCTGAAAAGGTTTAATTGAACTTCGCATTCGTATGTATGTTTATCAATTTTGAAAGGAGATTTAAACTATTTCCCGGGGAGCGATTCTGCTGGACACAATGGAGCTGGTCTGAGATCCACCTCGGGTCGCTGCGCCACCAGCGGAGTAAGTAAGTCGGCTAGTAGTTGTCCGTTCAAAAAAGTACAGTCGGCAATAAAAGGGCAAAATTGTTTAATTGCATAATATAATTACTGAATCTATTGTGCTATTGCGTGGTAGAATCAGAAATGAAAATATCTACAGAAGAACCAAGGTACCGACATAGCTCACGGGATTGCATGGCTGAAGTGGCAATGGGCAGACCATGTAGCCCGGGGAATAGATGGCCGTTGGGGCAGCAAAGTCCTAGAGTGGCGACCACGTATAGGAAAGCGCAGCATGGGTCGGCCCCCGACTAGATGGATGGATAATCTCGTGAGGGTAGCGGGGAGTCAATGGATGCGGTCTGCACGGGATCGCACTTTATACGCTATGGGGGAGGCCTATGTTCGGCAGTGGACGTAGTCCGTGGCTGATCTGAAAAAAAAAACAACATCTTACTACCAAAAACTGTTTTTGGTAGTAAGATTTTTGTTTTTTTATTTATATAAATTTAGTATTTTTTAGGGTATCATAGCTCAAGAGGAATAATTAAACCCTTGTCATTTTGGTATTAGTCTGTCTGTATGTATTTAATTTAGTCTCGTAATATAAAGAATTGCTTCTTTTTAAGATTAATAAGCAGCATCAAGCCACGATAAATATTCTTTTTGTGATATTTAAACCTTTAATAAAGATGAATGTGTAATTATAGCTTTAAATACAAATTGCAATTAAATTTGCAAAGTGTCTGTCTGGGTCAATTTCCCAAGCAGTATTTTTTGATGGCAAGACTGAAAACGTAGGTGCAGAAAGGTTGAATAATAAAGTACCATTTTTTTTCGGAAACAGCCCGCCATTGTCTACCTCGGGCAACAGCTAAAATTAAAATATTAGTATATATAATAATTTAAAAATATATATTTAGACCGAATTTCTCATCAAGGTGGGTTGTCCCCAAGCCAGTTTTGTTTGTAAAATGCCGGGTAAGTCAAATACTATGCATGACAAAGAAAATCTGTTACCATTATTTTATTACCATATAAATAGGTAACGAAAAAAGCACAATACCCGTTTTATATCTCCTTTGTATACCCTTGAATAAGTGCATATACGTTTGTCCCGAGAAAACTTCTCATTACCGCCGACAATGTTTCGAAACGATTTATTTCCCAAATTTGATCAAGTATGCCCCCCGTCCCCCACGCACTTCAAAGAATTAGTCTAGCTGCGGCGCTCGACGAGGCCGGTTGTGTATAGTGGCAATACGTTGGCTTGTATAAACGTGAATATTTCATCGCGGTGGACTGGGGACAAAAAAAGTGTCATTCCGGAGTTTGTTATAGCTTCCTTATTTTTTAACTGCGTGGTTTGGAATTTATATATATCAGGTAAAGTATACTCGTGATTTCAAGAGTTGAATTAGTTTTAGAATATAGTGCTTACTTTTTTTTTAAGAAATAAAAATATGTCGTGTTTCTCATTCCACCATTCTCATTCCGGTGTTTCCGGTGTAGTAAAATGACTTTATACCCCACCAAAATGAGGAAAACACCGGAATGACATCAAAAGTAGCTTCACTTTTCATAGATATTGTTGAAATAATAATATTTTTTTATTTTGTTTTTAATGCCAGACTAAGATATATGTTTATATTATTATGTAATGGCAATATAATATATATTACGAATATAAAACGTAAAATTGCTTTCATAATATGCCACTTTTCTTTTATTTCGGTGTATGAAATTTCATTGCGGTGCACTTATTTTATCATCCTGGTGTACCTTTATCATTCCGTGGTGTGTTTCATATTCGATCTCGAATATCTCGAAAACTATTTCAGATTTCAGGGTCCCTTTTACATATGTTTAATAATATAGTCTAAAGTATCTCTTCACATTTATAAAACTCAAAAATAATCAAAAATAAAGAATCACACCGAAATGATACAAAAAATGCGTCTTGTTGAAATTGAGCCGTCTGTCAAGTTAACTTCCCGGACGACTTCGTTTCAATTATGAAATAGGCAAGAAGCAAGGTCTATGTACCTAATGTAAATAAATCTCAAAACTTCTAATTTCTAGTTATAATTTATTGGAATACATACATATATAATACATATGAATAACCAGGTTACACTAAGTTTGCACCTCGTATTTATGCCATGTCATAGATGCCAGGTGCAAAGTTGCAAACTCAACAGAACTCGGGTTAGTTCAACAGCTGATTCCTTCCTAAGCTGCAAACAAAATAAACAAGCAATGCCCTCGGTACAAGAAGCCGACTAGCACTTGCTCGATTTTACGACATAAACATTTTGCGTTACAAGTATTCCTTTGGCATCTAAGTACATAAAGGTAATAATGATAAGGATTGTGCCTTCCATAGCATCCGGTCCGATACAGTCTGTGGTACGTACTGAAACAGTCTAGACGTGGAGATTAAACGATTTGAGTTCCAGGAATACTGTATTCAAACTCGGTAAGCTTTTTAATGACAACTTATTAAATATGGTATGTATGTAAACACTTTATTGTACACAAAAACAAGAAATACATTATAAAACAATAAACATGTACAAAGGCGAACTTATCCCTTTAAGGGATCTCTTCCAGTTAACCTTTGATATAAAAAAATAAAAATAAATTTGAAATAAATATTCCTATATGAAAATTTTCTTTTTTCCTTTACGTGTTTCAAGCAAATTTAATTAAAATATATTATTTTTTTTGCAAAAATCTGTACGTAGGTATTCATTTTTCTTATTAGATAGAGATTTTTTGAATTTATTCACATATAATTGCCCAAATTGTTGTGTACCTAAGTAGTAATCGCGCGGTTGGATGGTACATTACTACCTACCCATTGAATTCCTGCAAAAAAACTTTTTGGCCTCTCCTGAAAAGTAGGGGTTTTGCGCATAGGCCCCTTTAACATGAAGCCCTCGATATCTTAAAGTCAATCTGATTATGGACAGCGGAACTCCTCAAATCTTCAAATGGCTGTTATTACTAAATCCCTCACGTTCAACAGATTGTCCTTGGAATCAAAAGTCTGATCAAGATCATGGAGTCAAGAGGTGAATAGTGGAACTAACAGTGGCTAGTAGTGAACCCATGATTCATTTAAACGATCAAGATAGCTTTTTTATAGGTACCTATTTGCTACTTAAAATATTTGTACAATTTTAAGTTGTATTTTTTTCATATTATGCCAAATATGTTGATAATTTCAACCAACTTTTTAAAGTGAATTATTTATTTCCTTAAGTTTTAGAAATTAACATAATCATTTTGCTTTCATTGCGTGCAAATAAGTTGAAAATAAAAAATAGTTTTCTGCGTGAATTTTGTCCATTTCGAGTGGTTTTTAAAACAAAAATGATGAATAAAAAATTCAAACTGCAGGTTTCAAATATATACCAATAAATCTCAATAGCCCTGTGCGTAAGTAGTAACATTGATAATATGTTAAGAAACATGTTTGATCATAGAGAAAAATGTCTAAAACAATGAGCCTTAACGTTATATATTGGCTTGCTTTGTAGACTATAGTAAAATGGCGAGGAAGATGTTCTGGACTGGGATACTCACCTATCCAATCGCTGTTATACAAGCTGTAAGTATACTTATACCGACCTATAATATAATAGAGTTAAGGTAAGTCGGGGCTATTGTAGCTATGGGGTTATTGTATCTTCTTACCATTATAATGGTCTGTGACCCTTAAAATTGTCTGTGTATATATAGGATTGTGAATATATACCATTGGTCTGTGTATCCTATATATACACAGACCATTATAATGGTCACAGACCATTATAATGGTAAGAAGATACAATAACCCCATAGCTACAATAGCCCCGACTCACCTTACATCAATTGTGTGAAGAAGTACCTAGGTTGAGTTTTTTAGTTATTACAGTATCTGTATCTAAATGAATTGATAATAGGTAAATCTTTGAGTTTCGCTAGAAATGCGTATTTTAATTGAGGAAAACATTTTTAGGGTTCCGTAGTCAACTAGGAACCCTATAGTTTCGCCATGTCCGTCTGTCCGTCCGTCCGCGGCTTAGCTCTGTGATCATTAATACTAGAAAGCTTAAATTTGGTATGAGTAGGTATGTGTATGTGTCACGCCAACGAAACGGTAAAATAAAAAAAAACTTTTTTTCGGGTAGGTAGGTACCTCTCGTCCACCTAAAGTGGGGGTGTTTTTTTTTTTCGTTCCAACACTAATGTACCCCACACATTCATTGAATAGGTCTTTTAAAAATAATAGGGGTCTCCAAACATTATTATTCGATAAAGTCAGCAGTTTTTTAAATATTCGCTCCGAAAATAAAAAAAATAGTGTCCCTCCTCTAACTTTTCATCCACGGGTCAAAAAATTATGAAAAAATTCATGAAAATGAGGCCTTAAAAGTACTTTCAATGAAAACTATATTGAATAAAATCGGTCGAGCCGTTTTTGAGTTATTGCAAAATTTCATAATTTTCTTTAAAATGACGTAGGTGCCGCTTCGAACGTTACACATATTTGTTAAGTGCCATACTATATTAAAACATTTCGCTCAATCTGGCGCGTATAATCGATAACTTCCGAAAGGAAATAAGTAATTACTGTTTTCTTGGCGTTTACGACCTTTTTATAGAGCTTGAAATCTTCCTCGTAATTTTCATCTATTGTGAAGGACGGGCAAGTACGGAACCCTACACTGAGCGTGGCCCGACATGCTCTTGGCCGGTTTTTTTTATATCGTGTTACTAAGGTGTAAAGCCTTTCAAATAAACAATGCAAAGCTCGACACACAAAGCATAAGGAAACATTCCAAAAGGTTTTTTGGCGTAAGGGTGGTTGAAAGGTTAACACGTTGGACCGGTAATCCAGAGGTACCGGGTTCGATTCCCGGTCTCTTCCGCCATTTAAATTTTTCTTTGTGCTTTGATCTTTGTATCAATGGTACAAATATTCTTACATTACTAGCAGAGCGGATTTGAAGTAGCGATCTCAATATTAATATGGATATGACTGGTATAATTTATTATTTTTCTACACACAAAAATAATGTAACTTATCGGAACAAAAAGTAAAAACCTTTTTGGAAGCTTTTGTAAATATAAAAATTATGATGATAATAAATTAAAACATCGTTAAACAATGAGTCATTCAAGTGTGCTTTCACGTTTTATTATACTAAAGTGACATTGTTGACATGAACTATCATGTAGGTACGTAATAAATAGGAAATTCTCTAAATAGGAAAATCTTTGAGGTGTATAAAAACTCCTTTATTTAGAATATAATACTTTTCTTTAAATGTAGTTTGTTGCAAAAATAAAATTCATTTAATCTAATTATTTATTTAGCTCAGTTTGCGGAGTGCGTAAACAACATGACATGTATTTAACAAATTGCACTAAGTAGTCATATCCATATTAATATTGAGATCGCTACTTCACATCCGCTCTCTATTACTAATATTTATCTTCAGATTATCGCTTGTCTCATACTGTTGCTGATTCTCGTCATAGCTATTGGCGTTGGAAACTATGTAAGCAGCTTCTCAGACCGTACGTACTACGATTATATTAATGTTGCTAACTTCCCAGTTGTGTAGTGTGTTAGTTCCCTATTCCTACCGGCGTGCCCACTTCAGGAACGAGCACATTCATTATCTATCTTCGTGAGGCCCAAGCCCAAATAAAACCATAAGGCCTAAAAGCCCCATGTCCAATTTCTTTGCATGTACCTGCGGCTCTATACTCCATCCGGATAGGGCTTTAACTAAATGTAAACAAACATTGGCTGTCAAAGTTGACATATTCAGGTGTACTCAACATTTTATCAATTGTTAAATTTTAATTCTTGATTTCGATTATTCCTTTGGTAGTCAGACTCTGATCAAGGTTCGGCAAAGCAGAAAAACAATTAAATGGCCTTTGCCAAGACGTAAAATAAATGAATACACAGATGTTATGTATGAATATACATTCAATATTTTAAATGTATTTTTTCTGTACTGCTCACAAACACTAACGCAGCTAGGTATGTAAAATACACGTTATGTTATTTCTAAAAATAGTACGTTAAAGAGTTAATTTTTCTGACCTGTGGGGCAAACTGTTATTAAATAAAAGAGTTTAGTAACTGTAATCATAGTTTAATTTAAACTGTCACTATTGTTGTCTAATTTTGATGATACCGAAGATGATGACGAAGCATCACCAACATTAATAATGAACCGTTCCTTTTCAGCAGAAAAACAATAACTAACACAATAATAACCACTAATTGATAACACTAATAATAAACAGAACGAATGAAATAATAATATGATCAATAACAAAACAAATTAACACGAAAACTAACGCAAGCGAAAATCCCGACTAGTATAGTATGCGAAAACGAATACACGAGAAGTGTCAAGTTATTTGAAATAAAAAATGAGTAAAAAAATTTTTTAAGTTAAACGGTTTTATTGAAAATGTACTAAAATGTTAAATATAATTCGGTAGGTTCTAGGTACCAGACATCACAGCACTCCCCTCATCAATCTAGGGCATTGGTTAGACAAAAAATAAAATCGTTGGGCGCGTGTAACCTGCGTATGATATTATGAAATAGCGGTTGTCTTGATAAACATTTCACACGCCCAACGATTTAATTTTTTTTCTGATCAATGCCCTAGATTGATGAGGATAGTGGTGTGATGTCTGGTACCTAGAACCTACCGAATTATTTTTAACATTTTAGTACATTTTCAATAAAACCGTTTAACTTAAAAAAATTTTTTACTCATTTTTTATTTTCAAGTTTTTAGTTTTTAATTTTGTTACATACTTCTCTTTCTTTTTAATTCATTCGGTGCCTCATTATTACAAGGGTTTTTTATAGCCCAGTAAATTTTGTAACTTTAATAAACGGTATGATTCTGCACAGTAAACGTTGCTCCGCCTGGTTCAGCGATTCAATCACGTCTGGTATAGAACCTGAATCCAGATTATTCCAGAAAAGCCTTTGATGGTGCTATTGTTTTATTACTGGTGACATGTGTTTGGCAGCGGAGACATAACGAAACGAAAACGAAAAAGTAACGTTGTTATTGAAGAGAATTTTACAGGTAGATACCTATCTTAATGCCCCAGTATTTTAACGTCCTGTTTGTACTTGATTAGGATAGCAACGCTTGGTGCAAATTTCACAAACGTGAATGCACAATGTATAAATACCATTTTCGAATTGCAGATGATTTCCACTTCTGCATTGCAGGGTACGCTCACGTTGGTTATTTACATTGGCGTATATAGGGGGGTGGCCGGGTGGGCCGTGCCCACCCTAGTATGGTCTAGTGCCCACCCCAGGATTTTGGGTTACCCATAGAAATTCATGGCTTCATCTCAAAAGCCATGGCCAGGCCCCGGTCAGGCCCCCCCCAGGCCCCGTCTGGACACCTGACTTTGCTTTGCTCCGGTGTTTCGGACGATACCAGTTCCCTTTGTCTCTCACGTTGGTCTCACAACCTGGCCTCATGTTGCACAGGTGTCTCTGACGCTAACCGTTTTCTTCATTTTTTGTAGTCGACTATGAGTTCCAATTTCACTCTCTTTTGCACGCTTTGCTCTATACTTTTCTTTCGGTTTATTAAGCCTTCTTTTTCGTTGTGTTGCTGTTTCTGTTTTATTTTTGTTTGTTTTTGTTTTATTGTTGTTTACCATTTCGTTCTCATGAGTAATGGACATTCATACGGTCAACCCCCCTTGAGGTCCAATAGAGGGGCAAGGCTATTAGACAACAAGATGTGCCCAAGTCTTGAGGGGAAAACGCTTACGACATATACTTTTTATTCACCCTAATGCCACACAGTTCTTGGCACGTTTTAACATTTTACCTTAACTTGGGTGGTGTACCGCTAACGACGTTTCATTTTTAGCCACACTAACAAAGGGCTCGACACGATACAATATCTTGACTCGGTGGAGCCAAGATCCATGCTTGAATCCCGATTCTAAGTTAACGAAGTCATTTGTATCGATAAGTTGTCTAAATTTCATCATTCATATTACTGTTAAGTATTGACTGCTCTAAGCTCTACGATCCACTATGCAGCTTTCGACTTGCCCTTTCATTTGATATCCATCACCCGTATTGAAACAGTTATTAAATCGCCATCATCATCGCCGGCCATCTTAGATTTTAAATTTGTCAATGCAAGGTATAACAGTATTCTATTACTCAAGCCCTTCCATTTGATACCCATATTGAAGGGGTAGTGAAAAAAAAATCACCTGCCATCTTGTTGGCGGCCATATTGGATTTTCATTTATTTTTTTAGTGTAATCTATTCTACTAGGCAATACCTTTTATTTGATACCCATATTGAAATCTGGCATTTCCGGCGGCCATCTTAGATTTTTGTCAAAACATAATACAGTATTCTATTACCCAAACCCTTTCATTTGATACCCATATTGAAGGGGTAGTGAAAAAAAAACACCTGCCATCTTGTTTGCGGCCATATTGGATTTTCATTTATTTTTCATAGTGTAAACTATTCTACTAGAAAAGACCTTTTATTTGATACCCATATTGAAGGGGTTATGAAAAGAAAAATTAACATGCCATTTTATTGGCGGCCATATTGAATTTTCATTTTATTTTCACAAAGAATTCTATTCTACTGATCAAGCTCTTTCATTTGATACCCATATTGAGGAAGTAGTGATAAAATTTGTAATCCGCCATTTTGTAGCGGCGGCCATCTTGAATTTACAATGATGCCGAATGTTTTAAATTATATTGTCACCAAAATTAAAGATGCGTACCAAATTTCAGATCAATACGTCAACAGAAAGGAAGTCAAATTTCAATTACTAGATTTGACCCAAATAAACAAAGGCAAGTTAAATAAAACCGTTTAAAAAGGTTGCGGATTCCTAGGTTTTTAGGTTCTTTACTGTGCACAATTTGTAAAATATTTGGTGGCATATTGAAATTATTATTAAGTTAATGTGCTTAAGGAATAATTTCATAGTCTTGATTGGGTATCGTATGGATTATTCTATAACTTGATATATTAAGGCAAAATAAATATTATATTTTTGTATTAAAGTAATATTATTAAATACAAAATTGACCAACCAATGTCGGCCTGATAAAGCACCTAATTTATGGTTTGTTTACATTTAGTTAAAGCCCTATCCGGATGGAGTATAGACTTATTACTTTTTTCATTGTGAAGGTCTCAAATAGGATCTTTTTATATTTTTAGGGTTCCGTACCTCAATCGGAAAAAACGGGACCCTTACAGGATCACTTTGTTGTCCGTCCGTCTGTCTGTCTGTCTGTCTGTCTGTCTGTCTGTCTGTCTGTCTGTCTGTCTGTCTGTCAAGACCCTTTATCTCGAGAACGCGTGGAGGTATCGAGTTTAAATTTAATCCATATACTTAAGTCTATGGTCCCTTGAAGCTGTGAAAAAATCAAACTTCTACGTTAACGTGAAAAAAAGATACGGCCGTTTATGTCGCAATAAACGTACATTTCGACACTCTCAAGGGAATAAGGTACTTCCCGATGACCTAGAACTCTGATCATAAAAATATAGTCCTTTTCAAAGTTTTAAACTTTAAGTTTGCACCTCGTTTGTATGCGGCGCCTACAACTTAACCAGGCCAATTAAGATGGGATAAGTTAAAGTTTGTACGGTACCCGCGGTGCGCGAGTCAGACTCGCACTTGGCCGTATTAGGGTCTAGGCGAATAGAATGCACCGAATGAATCTTGTATCGTAAATATCGTAATGGACACTGGGCGTTTATGCGTGCACATAGCACAAACTGTCTGGGTACGAGTTATAACTTTATAAGTGTTACTTTGTGCAATGTGCATTGAGAGGTACATTGGGCCTTGGCTTGTTACTCAAGAAAAAGTAAGTGACACCTACCCCAGCTTGCCCTGAATTTTAGTTTGACGCCACGCCACTGTAACCTCCAAAGAGTGACTAGAGAGTAGAGTTGCCTGGATTTTCAAGATCTGTATTATGGCTACTTTTTTATTAACTAGTGGCTCTGTGACCTGTGGATCTTGCAAGTCTGTATAAAAATGGCTGAAAAATTATATACATTTCAAGTTTTTAACCCCCATATCTCGGCCATTCAGAAAATTGACGAAAAACAAAATCCAACAGAAATAACATACCTATGTAGTTATTGAACCTACTCACAAAACTCCACGAGAATCGGTTGGGTGATGCGATGTATACGCTTCGAATTTTGAAATCGCGATTTGGACATCCGGACATATGAAAGCATTTTGCAAAAGTATTATTTATTTAACATTTTCTTCGGTTTTCGCGACTGTCACACATTTAAATAAAACCATTTAAACGGATTATATCACATTTTCATTATTTGAACCTCCCTGACGTTTCGGTAGCTTGTCAGTTTCCGCTGTCGAAGTTTGACTGAGAAAAACGCAAATTTTGATTTGGACTCTATTTATATAATAAAATAAGAGCGATGACAGGTAGCCGTAGTTACCAAAAGCAATTGAGTGGATGAAGAATTACGTAAGTGTGAAACTTAAAAATAGGTTGTTTTAAGTATATTATATTGTTTTCTTACAGTGTTAGATCAGGATCACTTTACGGGCATGAACATAGGTTCTTCGATAACCTCTCACTATGCCTTGTTCGTGACCATAATAGTGGTGATTCCAGCATCCTTCGTCGCCCTCTCTGTGTCACTCTGTAGGGGGATATGGAAGGTAAGAGTGCTCAAGCTATTACCATTAGCCTGAGATACGGCTTCGCTATTGATGTAAAAACAACATTAAATCAAAACAGCATTTTTTTAACATCAAAATTTTAGATACGATTAATTAAAGATGATTTTTTCTATTAAGTAGTTTAGATACGATATATTTCTTTAGATACGATTAATTCCGTAAAAAAATGCTATAGGTATTATTTATTCCTGTAATTTAAGACATTTATGTGCTTTGTAATAGTATATATATTTTTTAAAGACTGTGGATTTAAAAGGCACATTGCTTAAAATTTTACTTGCTTTCATCTGTACCTCAAAAGGAACTCTTATAGGATCACTTTGTTGTCCGCCCTTTTCCGTCCGTCCGTCCGTCTCTCAAGACCCTTTATCTCGGGAGCGCGTGAACTCTTAAGGGAATCAATATAATATAAGAAATACCCTATAAAGGAAGGTGGGCTAATTCGCCTATATGACCAAAAGCGATATGTCACTGGATAGCTTATTCTAAGTTCTATAACGATTACTACGGCAGTAAATAAAGTTATCGCAGCATAAAAGAAGTTTGAGTTGAAACGTTATTTGTAGGGTTTTTCGATGCTAAGTTCGTGTATCGCTTTTTTTACTTTTTTTACACATGGATTCGAGATTTTCCGCCATACAGAAAGTTGTAGAATATGAAAAAACCTTTCCAATGGCTTGTCCTTACTGGTCCCTAGGCCAGAGTCCATACAAATCTGCCCATCCTCTTTTACCTAGAACTATGAGATTTGGCAAGTAATATCCGTCTATACCTACTACAAGTATGGGGAAAAATCGTTAGAAAGTTAAAATACGTAAATCAGGTTTCCAACGGTTCAGTTTGTCGCTCAGTACAGTTTATCATGCATTGCTTTCATTTTTCATTTCCTACGGATCCCTCGGTGCGTGAGTCTGACTCGCACTTGACCAGTTTTTTATACCTACATATACATGCCATTCTGATATATGATGTAATTTACCAGGTTTTAATTTTCATTTGATTGATTTTCAGAACAAACCAGCACCTATTTTGGTATATGTAACCTGCGGTGGCCTTGTAACCATAATCAGAATGTCTACGTTGACAAAATGGAACTTCATAAACTTTCCTGAGGACAAGACCGTTCTGTACCTCGGTAAGTAACACGATAGTGACACTAACTTGGTATGATGGAATGGTATGAATCTCGGTGTCAGGTTCTAATTTATTCTCGACATTTGCTTCGTTCGGCGTCACGTGTCAACCTTCACAACCTTGAACTTGTTACCGAAAACCCATTTTTCTGAAGTAATTTTTATTTCCAGGATAATTTTATGTTAAATTGTTACTTATCTATGCGAAGGATATATATTATCTCTGCATCCCGTTGCCGTTATAGCATAGTCACTGTTTCACAAAAAAAAACCGACTTCTCTGAGAAGAAATTGTATTTTTGAGAACAACGAGTTCCTACAAACAACACAGAAATCGTCATTAACATGTGTCTATAATATTTGAGTTGTTCCCTTGATTCCTCATATAGCAATTATAGATTGGATCAACCTCTCTGCAATATACTCTATGTACAGCCCGTGAGATCTTAGATTGCGTTTAGCCTCCTGACGACCAGCATTCATAATTTGTCAATTTAATTTTAGCCTCATGACAAATAGTTGACAGTTAACTATTCATTGTAGTTTATGTCTATGTGTAGGACACTGGAAGTCAGGAGGTTAAGTGAACTCGGAGAGGTTCTCGATCACTTATGAGCGAGCGAGATAGGTATAAAACTCGAATCGTCCGAACTCCTTCAGCTCACGGAATGTTCACGTTTGTTACCATTAACGATAATATTGAGATCATTATATTGGCATGTCCGATGAGTGCGTTCCTGTAATAGGTATAATATGTACCTACTAATCGATAGTTAAAGTTAATCAGCAGCACTACTGTCACTAGCGACTATTTCTCGCGCGAGGTAATTGCCTGTCTCTTTCTTTGCAGTAATGTAGGACCAAAATCTTATTTTTTCAAGTTTTCCACTACTCAAAGGTTATGACACTTTATACTCTCGCGGTTTGAACTCATACCAGTACATCTGAGACCACGGCGTGTGCAACCCCGCCGAAACGTTAGATTATGAAGGTAAATAGGAAATATCGCGTTAGACCCGTTATAATTTGTGTTAATTATGTACTCAAAGGTTGTCTGGAAGAGATCGCTCTTTAGCGATAAGACCGTCTGTTGTTCACCTTTAATTGTAATGTCTTGCATTGTATTTCTCCTGTATATATTTTATGAGGTGTGCAATAAAGAGTACTTGTATTGTATTGTAGGAGGGTGACAGCTAGGTGACGCTATATCGCGCGACAAGAGTCGCGAAGCATCGTTGTGCTAGACGGGCTGGGGGCAGAAATAAGTGGCATACTAGCATTTTGTCAAAACGTGACGGACGCTTTGTCACTTATTTATCGCGTGATAAATGCAGCCTTCAATAGGCCCGCAGGAATGGGTCCATATATGTTGGTCTCTATTATACCAATATATGGTAAACTAATTGGTAGCCTTAGTTGGAACTTTGTATTCATTATAATTTTTTTCTATTTTCAGGTCTTTACACCCTCTACCTCATACTACTGGTGGTGGAAGTCGTAAATATATATAATGCGCGGGCGCAAGAAGCCATCCGGCTTGTCCCAATGGCGATCCCTTCCCACCCAGTGGCGCCCCCTGCCCACAAGGACGCCAACCAACATCTGTTATCTAAACTATGATGACCATTAATTAAGTATATTTGTGGAAAACCTATATATAATTCAAAAGTAGAGATTTTAAACACGTTGTTACGTAGTGATGTTCTATTTCACGAAAAACATTACTCCTTTGATTCCAACCTTGATTTATCATTTGAAATGTTTTCAAAAATAACAGGAAAACTAAATAATATTGGAATGACTAATATTGTTCGTCATTTAGGCACGTTCATTTCTTCTCACATACATGTTTCGGATTCAGAGTCCTTTCGAAAACAGACAAAATGCTCACAGAGTAAAATCAAGGACTACTTCACAGCGTGTAAAAAATCGAATGTGATTGACTCAAGAAAGGGAAGAAAGTACACTCAGAAAACTATAGAGGACTACTTTGTCAAATCAACTGCTAAAAATATTGAAATTGTAAATCAAGATTGTTTTCGTGGCTAAAGAATGTATTTTTAGTATCTATCATCAAAATGTTCAGGGTCTCAAGTCCAAATCGAGTCAAATCCAATTATTTACGGACAAAAACGATATTGATGCTATGTGTTTTACGGAAACATTTCTTAAAAAGGATGATATATTGACTCTACAGATTGCGAACTATAAAGTAGCCTCATATTTTTGTAGAAATATTAAGTCACGAGGTGGTGTTGCAATTTATTTAAAAAAACATGTACACTATAACAGCTTAGACTGGATCTCTGATTTATCAACTGAACTTCACTTTGAATCCTGTGGTATTATGATCCCGGAACTTAACTCTTTTGTAATATGCAGAACTCCCGATAGTAACTTAAGTTTATTTATGGAAAAACTTGATATCCTTCTTAAAAGATTAGTATACAATTCACGAAGGCTCATGCTAAAAATTTATATTGCAGGAGATTTTAACATAAATTTGTTGAATGCTGACACGAATACACAAAGTTTTATTAGCTTATTATGGAATTATAATGTTCACCCTACTATACGCGAGCCCACAAGAATTACAAGTCATGCTAAAACGTGCATTGACAATATTTTCACTAACAACAAAAATTATGTTTCCAAAGTATTGAACCTAGGAATATCTGACCATACAGGACAAGTCATAAAAATCCCAGCAAACATAAGTTTTAGTGAAGAATACTGGTACATACGAGTGAGGAAAATTGATCTAAATTTGGAAATATTCATGAAATATATAGCACAACTAAGTTTTGAAGATGTCTATTGCCATTCTGATCCTAATTTAGCCTATAATACATTTATTCATCTGGTTCGCTTAATATATGATTTGTGTATACCTTTAGAAAAGGTAAAAAAGACATATAAAAAAAGTCTAACTGGGTAACCCCAGGAATAAGAAGAGCCAGTAAGATTAAACGAAAAATGCATTTAGATTTGCAAAAATGTAAGAGTAAAGACAAAAAAAGTAGGTATAAAAGATATTGTAAGTTATTTAAAGCAGTGCGACGTAAGGCCAAGATAATAACAAATGACAATTACTTGCGGAACAGCACGAATAAACCCAAAGCGACTTGGGGACTCATAAAAAGCCAAACATGCTCAAACAACTCTATTACCACCACGGTCGAAAAGATAAATATTGGTGGCGCAATTATTACAGATCCATTACATATGGCCACAATATTTAATATTTTTTTCTTAAATGAAAACTTAAATAGTTCTCCGAAGCCAACGGATTACAAACCAGTTTTGTCCAAGGTCTGTAATAGCATTTTTGTTACAACAGTCGTACCCCAAGAAATAAAAACGATCATAAAATCACTTAAATCTAAAAAAGTGCCGGACATGACGAAATACCAGTACAGGTAATAAAAGCATGCGTGGACTATATTGCCCATCCACTTGCGTACATTATAAATCTCACACTCGAAACCGGTATTTTTCCTGATGACTTAAAAAAAGCCATTATAAAACCTCTTTATAAAAAAGGAGCGAAAGATAATATGGGCAATTATAGACCTATAGCCATATTACCGGGCAATTATAGACCTATAGCCATATTACCAACTTTTTCAAAAGTGTTTGAGAAAGTCATATACAACAGGTTAATAAATTATTTTAATGCACATGATATTATTGATTCAAACCAATTTGGATTTCAAAAAGGTAAATCCACCTCTTTAGCCATATTTAAGACCTTTAAAGGAATCTGGGACAAAATAAATGATAAGAAACTCTGTTGTGCCTTGTTTATAGATATGTCTAAGGCATTCGACTGTGTCATACATAAAATAGTATTACAACAGTTGGAGAATGTGGGTATAAGAGGCCACATGCTGAAGTTGCTTGAAAACTACTTGTCCAATAGACAGCAACTGACATCTATAACAAAATATTCAAAAAGAACCAAAATCATTGAGCATTACCAATCAGACTTTGAAGCTGTAAATTTAGGTGTCCCACAGGGAAGCGTCCTTGGGCCGCTCATGTTCTTAATATATATTAATGAACTTCCAAAGATAGTTAATGAACTGTGTGTATTGTTTGCAGATGACGCTACTATACTTTTTTCAAGTGAAAAATCAAATGTTTCCGATCTGGAGTGTAATATTAAGTGTACTCTGCATAAAATTGTTGAATGGCTTGGAAAACTGAATCTTAATGTGAATCTGAGTAAAACCAAACTCATGCAATTTAGAAATAGTAAAACTAGCCCTTTAACCCTAAATGTAAATCAAGCAGGAGAAAACATAGAAACAGTAAATAGTATTAAGTTTTTAGGTGTTCATATAGATCCTAATTTTAATTGGAAATCTCACATATCACAAATCAATAAGAATTTATCGAGTCAGTGCTACGCGTTATCAATACTTTCTGAGACATGTTCAGAACACATTACCAAAAACGCATACTTCGGTAACATTTATCCATTGCTGACTTATGGAATTATATACTGGGGAAATTCTACAGATGTCCAGTCTACTTTTGTTTTACAAAAAAGATGTATACGCACTATTTATCGCATTAGCAACCAAGAATCACTAAGAGCTATATTTAAAGAAAAAGGTTTTCTAACTCTCACATGTATTTATATTTTAGAATTATGTATTTTTCTCAAAAGCAATGTGGAATACTTTACAAAAAAATCTACAGTAAAAAGTAATTTAAGACACCAATATAAATATAATATTATCCTACCTAAAGTAAAATCCAGTATATACAAAAGGAGTACTTTCATAAGTGCCATGAAAGTATTTAATAAGTTACCGTCCGAACTAAAGGTCTTAGAAGGAACTGCATTTAAAGCTAATTTAAAAAATTGGCTGCTTCAAAGAGTGTTCTATAGTATTGGTGAATATTTCGCATCTTAGCTATAAGTTAGGTTTTAAGTATAACTATTGTATGCCCGAAGTCGGGAAACTGTTGTAACAAATAAAAATATTCTTATTCTTATTCTTAATTAAGCACACTACGCAGCATTGGATTGGCGTCAAGTAGGTCCCCTCCCCAGGCAAGCATGAGTAGAAATGGTTTACTTATTCTCTAACGGCCACGACTTTGCGCTACCAGCGGCGTGGCGAGCGGTTGAGCGAGAGATCCGGGCGCAGCGGCCATACGAGTGAGCGAGACACACGAACCGCGCACCGCTGCCGCAACCGCTGTCACACTAGGTCGTGGCATCAATGTAAGAGGAATAGAGAAGGTTGCTATAACTATAACGCTCTAAAATGAGCAAGCCGCTGAAAATCGGGTCAGAGTCACATTAAACGTTTAATGAACGCCACGCCTCTGCTGAGTAGTCATTTGCCGATCGAACGATTCTTTAAGAGGCTTTATAACTTTCAAAATATATTTTTTTATATTATGACAAATATAATGATTTCAACTAACTTTTTGATGTGAATTAATACTTTTCCCTGAGTTCTAGACGTGACATAGCTCTATTTCATGCTTTCATTGCGTGCCGTCGAAAATAAATTGAAAAAAACCAGATTTCTTCGAGAATTATTAATGAAAATTTCTAACTGTAGGTTTCAAATATGTACCAATAAATCGCAATTTAGCCATGTTCTAAGTAGTAACATTGATAATATGTTACGAAACATGTTTGATCAAAGAGAAAAAAATCTAAAACAATCAACATTTTTGACGGATTAGGACCCTTAACCGATGTCACTGAGCAGGTTCTCAGTTCGTTAGGGACGTGTTTCTTTTTTTAGGGTCCCGTTTTTACCCAAAGTAGCTCCGCCGTCCATCCGTCTGTCTATCGGTCTGTCACCGGGCCTCATGAACCGTGATAACTAGACTATATAACAACAAAGACTAAATACATAATAAAATGAAAAATTATTTAAGTAGTGCTCCCATACAACAAACAAGATCGGTTGCGATAACTTCGCACCTCATTTGTATGCGTCACCATACATATCAGGTGCAAACTTAACCCAGCCATATGACACTTTATACTCTCGCGGTTTGAACTCATAATTAACACAAATTATAACGGGTCTAACGCGATATTTCCTATGACCTTCATAATCTAACGTTTCGGCGGGGTTGCACACGCCGTGGTCTCAGATGTACTGGTGAAACAGCGAGTTGTTACTGGAGCCGTCGGCCAAATGTAGTACTACCCGACGAAAATGTCTAATAAAATGGATGGGTAGGAAAATAAATGTTCGACTACCACCCATTTGTTTGCTAATTATTGTCACCGGTCCGACACACAACACTCACAACATCCGCGCACAGATTCGAAGATATATCCCGCGGTTTAAACTTTTTAATCACTGGTCCCCAAGTTTGCGATAAATTAAAACCATCTTCCCGGTTGAAATTCTTTGGGTGTTTCTTGATTTCAATTGCTTCCCTTACCATCCGTGGATAATAGTGCTTTTCTGTGGAAAGAATTTTCGGTTTGTGCAACTCGATCCAGTGATTCGTTCCAGATGTTAACAAATGTTCAGCTATTGCAGATTTTTGTATTTGGCGATTTTTGACTGCTGCTACGTGTTCTTTCACCCTTTCCTGAACACTCCGCTTAGTTTGGCCAATATACGAACTTCCACAGCTACATTCTATCTTGTACACACCGGGATTTTGGAAAGGTATAACATCCTTTGGGCTGCGCATGAAATTTGCTACTTTGGATAACGGCGTGTATACAGTCTTAATGGAGTATTTCTTTAGTACTGCTCCAACTTTATCCGTTATCCCTTTCACGTATGGTAAAAATGCAGGCTGTCTGCTGACCTCCGGATGCTTATTCCTTTTCTTCGGGTTCTGTTGCATGTTCCTCTTATACCCGTTTCTCTGTAGCACATTGTTAACGTGGGCTAGCTCCTCGCCTACGTGTTCAAGGTCACATAAGTCCCGTGCCCTATTTACTAGCGACGTGACTACAGATTGCAGGTGCTTCGGGTGGTGATGTGAAGAGGCTTGCAAGTACCTGTCTGTGTGTGTAGGCTTCCTGTACACCGTGTGCGCCAACGTACCGTCCGCTCTGGCCATTACTTTCACATCTAAGAAGGGTAGTGTTCTGTCACATTCCACTTCAAAGGTGAAATTTACCTTTTGGTGGATAGAGTTCAGGTGTTCGACAAACTGCCTAACAGTGGCCTCATCTCCCTTCACGACACTGAAAACGTCATCCACATACCTTTTCCACAGCCTTATTACGGATGGACCGGAATTTAATGCCATTTCTTCAAAGTATTCCATCCAGATATTGGCAATTACTGGTGCCACTGGGCTACCCATCGCCACTCCGTCGATCTGAAGAAAATACTGGCCGTGGTAAAGAAAGTAGTTGCCATCTAGGCAGTGCTCTAGAAGCGTGACATACTTCTCAGACATCAGATTGTCCTGTAGCTTTTCCCTGATGATATTGAGGCATTCTCTCAGTGGAACATTGGTAAAAAGCGACTCCACATCGAAACTTACCATAATCTCATCCGGTTCCAACTTTATGCCTTCAATGATCTCAACGAAATGGCGAGAATCTTTCACGTACGATGAAGTCTTACCGACCATCGTCTGCAACACCCCTGCTACATGTTTTGCCAAATCATACGAAGGTGAACCGATCTGACTAACAATCGGTCGCAACGGTACATTTGATTTATGTACTTTTGAGACCACGGCGTGTGCAACCCCGCCGAAACGTTAGATTATGAAGGTAAATAGGAAATATCGCGTTAGACCCGTTATAATTTGTGTTAATTAACCCAGCCAGTTAAGATGGGAATAAGTGGTTGTACGGAACCCTCGGTGCACGAGTCAGACAGACAGACAGACAGGTTTTTTGTATGTTCCCCGATTACTCGAATACGACTGGACTGATTTGTTAAAATTGTTTTTTTGATTGACCGAGTATATTTTCTATTTGTTAGCCCCATTGTCGTTGTAATTTGTTTCGTTTACGTTGGTTATTTTTTCCTAAAAAGTTATTGTTATTAAAAGTAGGGTTTTAGATATTTTTTCTGCATGAGTTCTTTTTTAATGAAATCAATTTAATTCTTGTATAGCCAACAATAACCCGTTCAAGTACAGATTACATTTGACTCACCCTTCGAAGTCGGTGCCAAACCTCGCGTAAACTATAATATATAAATATAAGAACTGAGTGGTTTGGGATCGACTTCGAAGGGTGAGTCAAATGTAATCTGTACTTGAACGGGTTATTGTTGGCTTTTTAGTTTTACTGAAGTCGGTTCTTTTTTTTGTTAATTTTTTTTGTTATATGTCAAAGGGGACAAAGGAACGACGGAAAGCGATTACCGTCGCCCATAGACGCCTGCAACACCAGCGGAGTCACAAGTGCGTTGCCGGGCTTTAAGGTGGGAGTTCGCTCTTTTCTTGGAGGTAAAATATGGGCATTATTTTGTATCCCGCCGTGATAGGTATATACATCTGCCTGTCGGGGTACAAAATGAGTGTAGGTTAACCTCCAGGTACGTATCGCTCTCGCACTTGAATTTTTTTTTATTTCGTGGTCTACAGGAACGGGTCTAAATGTGTCGCTAGGAGACTACGTTGAAAATAATTAATATTTTATATCATTACTTTTTGGATCACCCCTCGTAGTATTACAAACACAAATAACTACACTATGGCTAACATTTCTTTAATTAAGAAATTATGTATGTATGTAATGTATGTAATCACTTTATTGTACACAAAAACAATTCACAAAACTTCAAAAAAATAAAAATAATACATGTACAAAGGCGAACTTATCCCTATAAGGGATAATTATAATAGTACTTTGTACATATTTTTTTAATAGCCTATTTAAATGTCCCACTGCTAGGCAAAGGCCTCCCCTTCTTTTCTCCACTCGACGCTATCGGCAGCAATAATAATAAACATAAATAGTTAGATTGGTGGAATCCTCCAAGAAATGGTAACCGCTTAACATGTTTGACGGCCCACATAATAAACAGATGTGCCAGTGTTTAGTAAAAATAAGGTCTCATTGTTCTTGTTGTAGGATAAGGACGCGTTGACAGTTTATTTGTACCTACATAATAATATAAAGATGCAAACAAATTTCGTCTGTGTGGAAACCCGAACAATGGGACCTTTTACTAAACACTATAATAATAATAACTCGATAGTCGTTTCGGCGAATGGTCTTATAGCGAAGAGTCTCAACAAACACCTTAAGAGACTGTCGCTATAGGTAGATGGCTGGATCAAGGGTCAAATTCAGAAGGCGGTACGGAAGGAGGTTCCTCTCTTTGCAGCCCTCAACCACCGGTAGCCTGGGTACTGCCCCGCTGCCATCGGCACCCTAGGTTAGGTTTTTATAATGTACATATTTATACACGATTATTCTTAATCGGTGATCAGGAGTAAAAACATATTAAAATCCAGCTAAAATTAAACTTAATAGGGGAGGTCTCGCGCAATTACCTCCCTGTTTAATTAATTACAAGTTTAATTAACTACATGGTCATCCTACATAAAATATTGAAGTATGATACGTCTACGTCAAGTGCCATCGCTTGGGTGGGAAATTTTCTACGACTTTGTTTATTTAATGACATTGACAATGATAAGTTATTACTCATAAATTGTCAATGCCATTAAATTATTAAAGAGGTTGTAAACTCACAGATACAGATTAGTAGGGTTACAAGGAATTTAAGACAAAATTGGATTCAAACCAAAAATTATCATCGAAAAGTAAAAGTTTGTTTTCATGTAATTATGACTTCAACGTGACCAGCATCAATTACTGAGTCAGAAAAGTTGGTTCCTGATCACCGATTAATAATAATCGTGTATTTTGTAATCTGTTTTGTATTTTACTTTTTATAGATATATTGTGTTAAAACCTACCCTAAGAAAATAAATAAATGAGTGAAATTATAATACCTTTTATAGTACAACTTACATTCCATTAAATTGTCGAAAGGACCTCTACGCATTGGCTTCGGCTCCACGCACGCCTTCCAAATAGAATAGAATAGAATAGAATAGAATAGAATAGAATGGAATGGAATGGAATGGAATGGAATGGAATGGAATGGAATGGAATGGAATGGAATGGAATGGAATGGAATGGAATGGAATGGAATGGAATGGAATGGAATGGAATGGAATGGAATGGAATGGAATGGAATGGAATGGAATGGAATGGAATGGAATGGAATGGAATGGAATGGAATGGAATGGAATGGAATGGAATGGAATGGAATGGAATGGAATGGAATGGAATGGAATGGAATGGAATGGAATGGAATGGAATGGAATGGAATGGAATGGAATGGAATGGAATGGAATGGAATGGAATGGAATGGAATGGAATGGAATGGAATGGAATGGAATGGAATGGAATGGAATGGAATGGAATGGAATGGAATGGAATGGAATGGAATGGAATGGAATGGAATGGAATGGAATGGAATGGAATGGAATGGAATGGAATGGAATGGAATGGAATGGAATGGAATGGAATGGAATGGAATGGAATGGAATGGAATGGAATGGAATGGAATGGAATGGAATGGAATGGAATGGAATGGAATGGAATGGAATGGAATGGAATGGAATGGAATGGAATGGAATGGAATGGAATGGAATGGAATGGAATGGAATGGAATGGAATGGAATGGAATGGAATGGAATGGAATGGAATGGAATGGAATGGAATAGAATAGAATATATTTTATTGTATAAATGTGTACAGAGATGGTAACAAAATGTGTTTAGTTACAACAGTTTATCCGTCACGGACGTACAATAATTAACATTTCATATTATACGTTAGTACATGCATGAATTAGTTATAACTATAAAACTCATTCATATTATAGAAGACCCTATCGATGAGCCAGTTTTTCAAGCTAGTTTTAAATGGTTTACTTTCAAGTGACTTTAATTCAACTGGAAGATTATTGAAAACACGCATTGCGGCAATGAATGTGCTTTTATACATAAGTTTATTGTTGACCTTCGGAATCTGATAATTATATTTGTACTGGGTGCGAAAATTGCTGTTAAGTGATGACTTTTTAGTGAAGTATTCTCCATTGTGTTTGACAAAGAGGCAGAGCTCCAGTATGTAAATCCCAGTTAACGTAAGTAATTTATTTTCCTTGAAAACATTTCTGAGTGAATGTCGACTGTGCAAACGATACATGGTGCGTAAGCATCTTTTATGCAACCTAAACGTGGTTTCAACGTCAGTGGAATCGCCCCAGTAAATTATACCATATGCAAGTAACGAATACACATTACCATACTAGGCACTTTTGATGACATTCTCAGAACAAGTTTCGGACAGTACGGATAAAGCATAACAGGCTTTTGCAATTTTATTGTTCATATCTGCTATGTGAGACTTCCAGTTAAGATGTGTATCTATTTTAATACCTAAAAAGTTAGCATTATCGACTTGTTCAATAACTACCGACCCCGCTGTTACGGCAATAGACCTGGGTACTGTTTTATAATTTCGTAATTCCAGGAGTTTGGTTTTCTGTAAGTTGACATTTAAGTTTATGGTCTTTAGCCATTTAATTACAACGCTTAGGGTATTATTAATATTCTGTTCAAGTTCATCATTTGACAAAGATCCCGAAAACAGAAGCGTAGCATCATCAGCAAATAATACGCATAACTCATCGACGATTTTAGGCAATTCATGAATGTAGATTAGAAAAATAAGAGGTCCTAACACACTTCCTTGTGGAACTCCAACATTTACGGTCTTGAAATCTGAACGCATCTGTTCCATACATTTTGTAAAGTTATTAAACGATTCAATGACTTTAGCCTGTTTCCTATTACACAAGTAGGTTTTAAAAAGATTAAAGAGCATTACCTCGAATGCCTATGTTTTCTAACTGATATAAAACTGTGTCGTGAACTACGCAGTCGAATGCCTTAGAAAGATCTAGTAAGAGAGCAAAACATGGTCTCTTGTTGTTTATTTCATCCCAGATGTGCATAAGAATCTTGAACATCGCTAAAGAAGTAGATTTACCCTTTTGAAACCCAAACTGGTTTGGACTAAGTATGTTGTGAGCTTCAATAAACCCTAACAATCTAGAACACATGACTTTCTCAAAAATCTTCGAAAATGTAGGAGAGCTATTGGTCTATAGTTACCGATTTGATCCTTGTCACCTTTATTATGCAAAGGTTTAATTAGAGTTATTTTTAGGTTATCAGGAAACATTCCTGTCTCAAGTGTGAGATTTATAATGTAAACTAGAGGGTCGCAAATATAATCAATACTTACTCGTTTTTATTACCTGAATTGGAATAGAGTCATGGCCAAAACTTTTCTTGTTACCTAATGATCTAACAATACCTTTTATTTCGTCATTGTCAACAGGTCTTAAGAATATGCTTTTGCAAACCGTTTGAGATACAGTTTTATATTTTTCACAAGGCGATGTGCTACCCGAATCTGTAGTTTGGTTAAGAAAATAATCATTAAAGGTATTAGCAATGGCTAGAGGCTCTGATATATAAGTGCCACCATGCATTCTTTTCTTCATTGTCGTTTTTAAAGGGTTGGCACAGGTGATTTGTTGCTTAATCATTGCCCAAGTATCCTGTGATTTATTGACACTATTACTAATAAATTCATCATTTGAAATAACCTTAGAGCAACGTATCACTTTCTCGAATAGTTTACGATACTTCTTTCGATGAGTCTTTGTGTTAACAAATGCAGTTTGCGTTTGGTTTTACTTGCTTTTATTATACCTTTCGTTTTCCAATTGGGTTTCTTCTTAAACGGTTTTTTAACAGACTCGAGGGGTATTGTTAAATCAAATATTAATTTAAACGTATCTATAAATGCCTGATATGCACTATTGGAGTCCAGTTTATCATAAACATCTGAAAAATTTACTTGTGAAATGTACTTATAGTCCATTGAATGAGTCCCTCCAAGGGGGGTCTAGAGTGCGTGAGTTAGTAACGTAAGATGTTTCTTCGGAAACATGTCAAGAGTCCCTAGGTAATAAACATACTAAAACCCCGGGACACTAGGAGGAGCCCCGGAGTGGGGGGAGGGGGGGAAAGGGTCCATTTTTTCATTTTTCGCTTAAATCTCAAAAACGGTACATGTTAGAGAAAAACTTTCAAGGAAAAGTTGAAAGGCCATAAAATTATCTACAAGTTGTACCTAAATATTTTTTTTCTATTCGCAGCCGTTTTCGAGCTACATCCCATGAAAGGTGAAAAATTCGAAAACTTTTTATTTTACCAACTTATATAATATTTTGACAATCAATTTCTCCTAAAGGCTTCCATGGAGGAATGTGTTTTTTTTACCAATGATAGACCTAATTAAGAGCAATCTATCAGTACCGGTCACAAGTTGCACTTTTGAGCTTTTTGGAAGAAAAAAAATAAAAAGTTCAAGTATCGTAACTACCCTAATAAAATTCAATTCCCCGTAAACGCCTCCGTTGTGGAATCTGGTATTTTTATCAATGATAGACCTAATTATGAGCAATCTATCTGTACCGGTCACAAGTTGCACTTTTGAGTTTTTTTGGAAGAAAAAATAAAAAGATCAAGTTCAGTAACTCAAACTACCCTAATATAATATTTTGACAATCGATTCCTCCTAAAGGCTTCCATGGAGGAATGTGTTTACTTTACCAATTATAGACCTAATTAAGAGCAATCTATCAGTACCGGTCACAAGTTGCACATTTGAGTTTTTTGGAAGAAAGAAATATTTTTTGATCGATTGATGTGATAAACATGGGTATGTAGTATGGGGAAATTGTTTGAGCCAAAATCATTTTTTACTGCGTGTAACTCAGAAACGGTAGGATATAGGAAAAAATATTTAGGTACAACTTGTAGATAATTTTATGGCCTTTCAACTTTTCCTTGAAAGTTTTTCTCTAACATGTACCGTTTTTGAGATTTAAGCGAAAAATGAAAAAGTGGACCCTTTCCCCCCCTCCCCCCACTCCGGGGCTCCTCCTAGTGTCCCGGGGTTTTAGTATGTTTATTAACTAGGGACTCTTGACATGTTTCCGAAGAAACATCTTACGTTACTAACTCACGCACTCTAGAACTTTTTATTCAATGGACTATTAATGAATATATCTATGTATTTATAAATTTTTCTAGATTCTACAAACCAATATTTTACTTTGAATCCAAGACAGGTGGGAAATGTAAATATCTGACCTGTGTGATCAGAGATACCCAGGTTTAAAACATGGGCTGAGCACTGTCGAATGTTAGAAATTATGTTATCAATACAAGTTTCCGATGTATTTGTGATCCTTGTTGGTTTATTAATTTTTGCAATCAAATTGTATTTACATAGACAAGATATAAAAGAACGTTTTGCCATATCAATGCTTAGTAAATTTATATTAAAATCACCCGCCAAAATTATTTTTCGTTTGAAATAACGGAAACGGAGAATTAGTTTGTCAAGCAGGATTTCAAGACTTTTTAAAAAATAAATTAAGTCACCATCAGGGCTTCTGTATATACATACCACTATACAGTTTATATCGGGTATTAAAATGCCACAGGTTTCAAAATGCAACTCTTTCGACATAGCAGAAAGGTCCGGGACACTATAGTGAGCGGGTGCGATTACATGCATAATAATAATCTGTTTATTTCTGTCACAAATAACCTCTGTTTTATGAAGCGGCGACATACATTTTGGTAGGTATTGTGTGGGATAAAATCTAAAATGAGCTAACAGGCCAACTGACAGTTGGATAACTGAAAGTGTACTATAGGCGCTCATCTTACGATTCCAACCGTTGCCAACCTTAAGAACTAAAATGGGTTACTAATAATTTGACTGGTTTTTCTGTAGACAACATGTAAAATTTGTGCTCATCGTTAACGTATGTTTGTTTGAATTATCTCTTCTTTATTACTATTTTTTTCTGTCGGCCTGTCTGACAGATGTTGGTAACTTTTATCGCGGAAAAGAAAAAGACGTCATACTACTTACCTACTATTGTTTCTCACAGTAATAGTAATAGTGCAAGAAACATCCTTGATCATACCTAGCTCGCAATATTATTGGCTGAAGGGATTTTTGGAAAAACCATGGTGAAGAAAAATGAAAGAGCTGCCGTTTGTAGATCCTTTAAAATTTAATGTTCTTCCAAAAATTGTACCTACTCTATTATTGCCAAGGTCAAGCAACATAGTGGAAAACCATGGTCAGAAACGAGCGTACCAACTGCAGTGTATCGGTCTTGCGCGAACGATTGCCGCCGAGACCACATCACTTTCATGGACACATGATATGCACATTAGGGTGGAGCAGGATTTTTTTGCCCGGTGTACGAGAAAAATAATAATAAAAATATTCAATACTACTTTTAGCCCTCTACATCTTAAATATTATGATCGAGCCCATAGGTATTGAAAAACTGGCTATTTAACAAATCTTGTTTTTTTTTAATGAAAGTCAAGTGAATTTGTTTTAAGCACATAATATATAAGGCCGCCCGGGGCTTGTCTAAAGGTTTACCGGTAGACAAGCCCCGGGCGGTAATTCGTAAAGCCCCAGATCGAATATTTATGGCACACCTGCAGTGTGGGACTTTCACGAATTCACCACCTTGGTATGTAATGTATGTACCATCAGAATATTACAAAACAAAGTGTAAGATTAGTAAAGAAATAATTATCTGGAATGAATTCCTTAACTGTAAAATATACGATACATGCATAGAAATGGCGACGGGCAGTGGGACGGGTGCGACGACGGGACGACGCAGTGACCACGTCAGGAAAATAATCCTACCTATAAATCTACATTGGATTATAAGACTGCAACGAGCGAAATGTGAGAAATAGGCAGTTGCCGTTAAGTAGACAACGTCAACACTAGTTGTTTAATCCATTTCTAAACTATATATTCAGCATTTCGAGGAATGTGTTTACAACTTCTCCGTAGAAAAATTATAAGATTATTAATATTTTACCCTAGAAAACTAAGTGAAGTTGGACGAAAACTGTAAAATCGTAAGTAGGCGTTAGGTAAGTGTTTTTTAAATACTTTAACAATGGAAATCTATTCTGATCTTCAGTTCAAAAAAAATATGAATGTTTACATTACAATTTGTCCGTATCAAATATTTCAATTATTGTTTGGTATTAAAGGTCCAGATTTATCAAAAAGTGCTTTTGATTCTCCATACATTTTTACTATGGCGGCCGCGCGCCGATGTAAATACGCATTCCCCGCGCTCTATAGTTCAGTCGCTAACGCTGGGCATAAAGCCCCTACTTTAGATAGAGTAGACCTTTCCCAGTAGCACTGTATCGAAGTACTTACTTGATACCGATGAGCCTTCATGTACTTACATGAAGGCTCATCGGACCGACGATGGACCCACATCCAAAAAGTAACTGTATGCTTGCATCCTCTAGCCGAAGCACAACTTCGCCGTCACTTTCGTTGACAATCAGTCTTAATGTGTGCTGTCGGATTTACACTTTGTACATAACTTAATGCCAATTTACCACGTTTCTGTATAGCGTGGTTATTCTTCATATTTTTATAGCTTTCACTGACATATTCTACTGTAAAAATGTCTTGTAGGAGCATTCCACAGAAAATGGTAATTTTAAGGGCAAAAAAATATATAGTCCAAGAAATATTTCTTTGATGCAGAAGTATTCTTAAGACACTAAAGTTATCTCTTTTGAATATTATTTTGGTAAAAAACAAGCTAACAGAACATTTTCCCTTTTAAAAACAAGTCCCGTTATTGTTTCTAACACTCCACCATTGATAATATTTAACCGATGTTTTCTAAGAAATTTAATTGGCTGCAACAATTTTCTACATATCTGTTGCCGAAATCGCTGATAATATTCAAAAATTTCATCGCTGGGAAGCTGTAAAAGTTATACCAGGAATATCGAAATTTCATGACATATTCGTTTTTATAGGGAGTTGGTAAACTATTGCGACGAACAAAACTGGTGTTGTGTGGACGTAGATAGGCTAGGGATTACGTCAGATACCTACACTTTTGTCAGTGATGCACATTTATGTAGAAGATGGTTGGATCATTTTGTGTTATCAGAGTCTGCGGTGTCTTCCGTTCGCAATGTTTTTGTAAATAAAAATTGTGTTACGTGGTCGGATCACTTTCCGCTTTTTCTAGAATGTGACCTTAATGTTATATATAGTCCCTAGAACTACAAGTCAGGCTCACGTTGGTAAAAATGTAATTTGGGGGGAAAGAACGACTGACCAAATTGTTATTTATCGTGACGAATGTCATCAAAGAATGCGTCAAATAAATTTTCCGATGGAATGCGTGTCCTGTGCAGATGGGTTTTGTCAGGAACTGGGTCATAAAAAAGTGTTAGACCGGTTGTATGATGAAATCGTTGATGCCCTTACGAGTGCAGCGACTGTCGGTCGGGGGGACAGGATGCCGAGGGCTAAAAAACGGATTGTGGGGTGGAATGGAACAAACATGCCAGTGCCGCTCACGGGGTGGCTAGACAAAGGCTTCACGAATGGATAATGGTAGGACGACCGGAAAGTGGTATTATTTTTAATGAGATGCGTGAAAGTCGCAAGGTTTTTAAATCGCGCTTAAAATGGTGCCAAGATCACGAAGATCAAATAAAGCAAGACATTAAATCCCCCTCATCACTCTAAAAAGGATTTCCGTTCCTTTTGGAAGGCCACTAACAAATTGAAGCCTTTGGGTGGCCACCCGGCTAGCGTAGACGGCGTTAGTGACCCGAAAAGCATTGCCAACCTTTTTAAAGACCATTTCGTAATTAAATCGGCTTTAGGTCCAACGAAGTTGGGGGGGTTTGATAGTGAGACCGAAATTGAGAGCGTGGGGCCTATCCTTACCGCCAAGGAAATTTACAAGATTATTACATCAATGTCTGGAGGTAAATCGCCCGGTTTCGATGGTCTCTCTATTGAGCACCTCCAGCATGCAGGTCCCCATATATCGAGAGTGTTGGCAATGTTTTATACCCTGTGTATTAGGCACTCATAACAGATAACTTAATGCGAACAATCGTTGTTCCTATTGTAAAACACAGGACCGGAGACCTAGCAGATAGAAACAACTATAGACCTATCTCGCTAGCCACAATCATGGCGAAAATATTTGATAGTGTGCTTAATTCACAGTTAATGAGCCATGTAAAACTGCATGATAACCAGATGGGTTTCCGACCACAGTTATCTACAGAGTCAGCGATACTGTGTCTTAAGCACACTGTAAGGTATTATGTCAAGAGTAAAACCCCCGTGGTAGCCTGTTTCCTCGACCTATCTAGGGCGTTTGACCTGGTTTCCTATGACCTATTGTGGAAGAAGCTAGAAAACACCAGCTTACCGCGGGAAACCATTCGCATAGTTAAATACTGGTATGGAAACCAGGTTAACAGTGTTAGATGGGCAGACGCGCATTCTGATGAGTACAGGTTGGAGTGTGGGGCGAGACAGGGGGGTTTAACTTCACCTACGCTCTTTAACTTATATGTCAACGGACTTATCGAGGAGCTCAGCAGAACTCATGTCGGCTGTCATGTGGATGGAGTTTGTGTCAACAATATAAGTTATGCGGACGACATGGTGCTGCTGAGCGCGTCGGTGTGTGGGGTGCGTAAGTTGCTGAAAATATGTGAAGGGTGTGTAACAGACCATGGGCTCAAATATAATGTTACGAAGAGCCAGTTCATGGTGTTTGAGTGCGGTCGCAAGAAAACATGGGAAGTTCCCACCATTTGCCTCAATGGTACCCCTATGGATAGAGTGGACCGTTTCAAGTACTTAGGCCATGTGATTGCGGCCGACCTCAAAGACGATTTGGACATGGAAAGGGAACTAAGGGCCCTATCGGTCAGGGCGAATATGATCGCCCGCAGGTTTGCAAGGTGCTCAAAAGAGGTGAAAATTACTTTGTTTAGGGCGTTTTGCACGTCCCTCTATACATGCAATCTGTGGGCGCAGTATACGCAACGGGCTTTTGGGGCCCTTCGGGTCCAGTATAATAATGCGTTCCGGGTGCTGGTGGGACTGCCTCGTTTCTGTAGCGCATCAGGGATGTTCGCAGCGGCGCGCGTGGACTGCTTTTATTTATACTACATTGCGCGCGCGCCGCATCCCTGGTGCGCCGCAGTCCAGAGCATTCTACGCATGATAGCGGACAGGGTTGACTGCCCCTACATGTCGCACTGTGAGGGATTGCATTCCCCTATCAGTGTTATTCTGTTTTAGTTATTAGGTAAAATTATCAATACTAACCCCTTTAGCTTGTAAGTTCTACTAATAAATGATGTGTCTTTGTTACATGAAATAAATAATTCATTCATTCATTCATTCATTTGTCAATGGCAGTGAAATAAAATGCAAAATACGCGCTTTGGGAGACGATAATGTTTAAGTTTTTCAGTTTAAAGTAGATATAACTTTGTTATAAAAAACTACATTTCGTACAAGTCCCGTACAAACATTTTATGTCCCGTACAAACGGTTGAGATTTAATTTTTTTCTTGTTATTAAATAAATATTTAATCACATATTTTTCGTTTCATTTAACATGTATGCATGTGTCTATAGTATATTTTTTTGTTTATCGATTAAATACTCCAATTTCGCTAAAACATAGACAAGATTGAACAAATCTGGAAACACGGTAGACTAGGCATGTCCCGTACAAACGCTACTATTTTTTGGATTTACTTATAAAAAACAATGGTTGCCTGTAAAGTCGGTTTTACGGGCGAAGGAAGATTTTACGTGAAAACGTCTTTTTCTCGGTAGAATATTTATTTGTATCATATCCATTCACAATTTCCCTAACAACATTTTAAGTTACTTTCTGAACGCACCCATCACATGTGTCATTAATGTCATTATAGTGTCTTTATTTTACATGTTTTAAATCTAAATATGCGATAATCAGACTATTATGTTGTCGATTCCAAACCCTTATTTAGTCTAGATCTACATGTAATTATTCTAAAAATACCGAACCGACGGAACAAACATCATATGTTTGACAGGTAAGTACGAACAGTTTGTATTTGTATGGGAATATAAAATTATCGTTTTTATTATTTTCCACTCATTTATTCTATATTTTCTCACCGTTTAAACCTTCCCTTGACTTCCACGAATATTTCAATACTAAAATTAGCCAAATCGGTTCAGCCGTTCTCGAGTTTTAGCGGGACAACCGGCCCTCCTAACAGACGTAAGCGGGCGTTACACTTTTTCATGAGTGACTCCGAGACACAACCTAATTTAAGACGTTGTCACGTCAAAATTAAATAACGGTGTAGTATAACACCTTAGTCCCCTTAGTACCCTTAGTCCTTTGTTAATATTTGTTGCAAGTTGTGCAGGATAACACTCGGTTTGCTACATACTTTTTATTTTATCTTCAAAAATGCGTACGAACCGTGGAATGCTACTGTAGACATTATTTGGATCACTAATAAATGGTGCGCTCGTACTCCATATTGTCTTTTGGCCAATATTATTAATTCTTATTCACCCTTGGCAATATAGTTAGAAAGAGTCGACTTCGTTTCGTGACGTTTCACTACACGAACTTTCGAATCGCGTCCACGTTAGCGAGCTCAGACGACTTATGGTGCCGACCGCTTCTGGTAGTTCTATAAGTATCCGCTAGAGCCACCGTACAAGTTTTCCATACAAATCCGTTACGCATTCGCAATTTGTAAACTCATGGTAGAGCTACAGGATAAGCTAAGTGAATCTGCCCTCAGCGAGTTTTGGCTTGTATTTTTTTTTAATGTTATGGCTTTCTATTATATTAACAAGTAGATATGCAAAATTTCAGCCCTCCATTTTTTTTTGTAATAATAGTTTAAAATGCGTACCTAGTAGAAGAGACCAGGAATCGAACCCGGTACCTCCGGATTACCGGTCCAGCGTGTACATATACTTTTCCACCACCCTAACGCCCAGATAAACTTTCGATTTTTTCCTTATGTTTTGTGTGTCGATCTTGGCCTTGTTCATTTGAAAGGCTTTACACCTTAGCAACCCCTATGTGATTACGTTAACATTCACGTAGAGATTAACTTCTTTTTTAACTATATTGTGTCGGGGGTTACAAATTTGCATACTTGTTACTAATAGAAAGCCACATCATAAAAAAACAAAAGCCAAAATTATCTGGGGGCAGATTCACTTTAGCTTATTAGCATGAACTTTTTGTTACCTACTCTGTTACTCATTATATTATTTGTTACAGAGACTTTAGAGAGTTTTTTTCTTAAATCATAAACTTATTTTTTTTACAAATACATCTTATCTATAATCTATGTACCTATACAATCAGGTATTTTCTTAAATTAAGGAATGGTACTTATTTTGACTTTCACCAATAGACAGAAGTGTGGGAAATAGGGGGGGTCCCGGAGGAAACGGAACCACCATACCGACCGAACCGCGCGTTCTTTCGGTCCTCCTATCATCGTATCACAGACAACCCCCACTAGACGGAGCATGTAAGGCACATGTAAGGCGACCCGCGCGCACCAACGGTATGGTACGGCAAAACATTAAAGTATCAACACGGCGGCCGCCGTTTAGTTGCGTCCATGTTTATGAGGTCTCTCTACACCACTTAACACTAAAATTGACCATGTTATTTATTTAATTTCTTTTTTCGTTGACGTACGCATGGATCATAAACAAGGACGCAACTAAACGGTGGCCGCCGTGTTCATACTTTAATGTTCTGCCGTACCGTACCATATCGTTGGTGCGCGCGGGTCGCCTTACATGCTCCGTCTAGTGGGGGTGGTCTGTGCATCGTATTTATAGACTATGGCATGTTTGGTATCGTTATCGGATAAATTGAGGATGGCCAATAATTTTCCGGGACATTAATAACATGTTTTTGTAGAAAAAAATAGAAATAAAGGCAAGTCAGAAAATCTTAGTTAAATTTAAATTTTCTTTCTGCAACGATTACGTTAGAATATGCAACGATTTGGGCATGAAAAAAATATGATTAGGTATAAACTCAAAAACCACATTTATGTAGATAAAAAAAAAAAATTGTCGATGAAATAAAACAGTCGATCAAATGTGTTCGAAAAAAGGGAATCTTATGGAACACTTAGTGTCTGTTTTCCGTATACTGCTCTAGCCACCCCGCTGCGTCACGCTGTTTTTTTTCTGAAATATTTAACTACAGTCTGACAAAAAAGGAGTAGAAATTAAAAAGTGGCAATACTGTTGTGTCCCCGTTTTCTTAGATTGATTAGAAAGAGACACTACTGTTATTGCCACTTTTTAATTTATACGCACGACCTCACCATAGAAAACTAATTTTGACTTCAAATGTCCCAGTTATCAGTTATCACACTAGATGTCAGGACTATCGTCAGCATGTCGAGTTTTCTTTATACAGTCGCGAAACTCATGAATTTGTTCTGAAAAGTTGCGGATATAATATAGGTAGCGATGACTGCGCTCTCAGTATCTAAGCGTACGTGGTATCAACAACTAGTGATGGCTTGCGTAGAATTTACCGTCAATGGACGGAAGAGTTCCGGTGAGTTTTATATAAAAAAAAAAAAAAACATTTTTTTGGCTGCGTAATTTATTCTTTATTCATATTTTGGTGAAAAAATACATCCGGTGTAGTTATATAACAGGGATTTGAGTTATGGGACTAAAGCCAGAAGAAAGAAAAAGTTAAAATAGTCCATACTTTTTAGGGTTCCGTAGCTAAGTAGGAACCCTTTTAGTTTCGCCATGTCCGTCTGTCCGTCCGTCCGCGGCTTAGCTCCGTGATCATAAGTGCTAGAAAGCTGAAATTTGGTATGAGTATGTGCATGTGCGACAAAACGGTACAATATAACTAAAAAAAAAATTTTTTCGGGTACCTCTCGTACTTACACCTAAAGTGGGGGTGATTTTTTTTTCGTTCCAACACTAGTGTATGGAGTTTCGTTGAATAGGTCTTTTAAAAATAATAGAGGTCTTCAAACATTACTTTTTGATAAAGTCAGCAGTTTTGTAAATATTCGCTCCGGAAATAAAAAAATAGCCTCCCTCCCTCTAACTTTTCAACCACTTTCAATGAAAACTATATTGAATAAAATCGGTCGAGCTGTTTTTGAGTTATCGCAACATTTCATAATTTTCTTTAAAATGACGTAAGTTGACTTCCAGAAGGTAATAAGTAATTACAGTCACTGCGGCGTTTACGACCTTTTTATAGAGCTTGAAATCTTTCTCGTAATTTAAACGGGCTTGAAACCGCTGTTTTAAGCCCGTCTATTGTAAAGAATGAACAACTACGGAACCCTACCCTGAGCGTGCCCGACATGCTCTTGGCCGGTTTTTTTATTCATATAGTGCGAATTACAGTAAAAAAAAAATATCTAGTTAATTAGTAAAAAATATAGTAGATGCTAAGAAAAAATTATACGGTTGGATAAATTTATACAGAACTACAAATATATTTATAAAGTAGTTGTGAACTTGTGAGATAGGTAACTAGGAGAAACGTTAAAAAATATATATTTTTTTAAACCAGGCTTAGCATCTGCTTACTCAGACTTTTTAAACTTTTTAGCGGTTTCATACTTGAATATGACATACCCATTTATATTCACAAATATTCGATTAATTTATTCACGTTGAATAGGTCGATAGTTACGTTAAGTATAAGGTATATGCTAACAAGATATGGCAGTCAGAATTTGCGAACTCAGTCTGTCGTATCTTGTTAGAAAATCTAATATCTTCTAAGGAATTAATACCGTTTTTATATTTGTGGACTTTCACAAGTATTTAATAATATTTAAGTATTTAATTTCGTCTTGTTTAGGTACCGCCAAAAATGAATTAGCTAGGGCTGGCTGTATAAGAAGCTTATAAAGGCTGTAAAAGTGCTTTTGCAGCTTGTGTGCCATATCAGGGGTCAAATTATAATGGTCCGTTACACAGATTTTGCCTGAAATCTGTGATTATTGAACATACGAGTACGAAACTAGGGAACAGTTAAAGCGATGATGACAACGACAAGGGTGCAAAATATTACCATTTTTAAATGACTACGTCAAAATGAAGATGTTCTTAAATAGGACTTTGTTTTAAGAAAGTTTACAATGCCTCTGTACTTTATTTTAATTATTGTGAAAGATTTTCCAGTTGCATACAATTCATCAATACAAACAAAACCAGAAAACGAAACAATACTTCAAAAGATGACAGATATTAGAATTATTCGACACAACAATCTGCATACAGTAAAATAGCCTTCAGAAACCCATCATCATCCTATTCATTCTGTCATTGTGTCTTTGAATCATTACGTAGCTAATCTCGGTAGAGCAAACTACTATAGAATAGCTTTGATGTAAATAATGTTAGTTGTAGCTGTCACGATACTCTCTCTCTACAAGTTTGTACCTATAAAACACATAACGTACCTTTTATGTCGTGTACAATGTAGAAATTAATTGTTTCTGAATTCTGAGGATAAATAGGGTCTTGGAAACAATGACAACGTTTGTAAACATTAGAATGATCCTTGAATGAATTTAAATTTTAAATTATTTCTTATACTTACAAACTGAACTATGAATTTGTGAAATAATACTTTTTTGGAAATCCAATTTTGTTTTTATTTGCCTGGACTTACGGTTTACTAAGTTTCTAAAATCGCCTTTATGTTAACGTTTTGAATTGATTCAGTGCCTAAATATTTTCGACTTATTTATTTATTTAAAGTTGAAGATTGTAGCTTCCACCCAACATAGACGTGTTTTACCGTAGTCTTTCACGCTTTCATTAGCATCACTTGTACAGTCGCCATCAGATATATCGCAGCATATAAGGCGTTCATAAATATCTGAACACGACTCTTATTGACTGGGTGTTAGAGTACATGTTCAGATATTTATGAACGCCTTATATGCTGCGATATATCTGATGGCGACTGTACCTAAGTTTATTTGTTCATTAGTTTGTAACCACCCGTGTAATCTGAGAAGAAAAATTAAACCTAGGTACTTCTAATTCAAGTATCAAATTGAAACTTTGCATTTATATTTAGTTCCCGTGACAATTAAATAATTTGGTATCTTGGAATGGAACTAATCTGATGATGGAGACGAAAGCGGCCGTACGGGGTGTGGTACCAATTAATACATCTTCTAATATATCCTGGCAAGGCTGAGTAAACCAATACTGAATATCTATTTTGTATCACAGTGACCGAGTCAACGCCGCGTGACACGTCCCTGAACGCATATATCCGTTATGCCCTTGCGCTGCCCGGCACGAAGGCTATGTGCCGCGAGGGAGGCTGCGGCGCGTGCATCGTTTCAGTGCGCGCGCGCCGTACTAGCGGACTAGTTGAGACCTTCTCTGTCAACTCTGTAAGTCTCCAGATTGTATTGCTGCCACATTATGTGTTCTCTCCCCCAAAATCAATTCTCTGCCCGTCTAGCACAAACTATGCTTCGTGACTCTTGTCGCGCGACATAGTGCTACTCGTCACTTTCTAACATTACTGCACAGTAAGAGATGGGTAATTATCTCGCGCGGGAAATAGTCGCGTATACAATTATGCAAGAGGTGCTGGTATACATCTGCAGAGCTAAACTTGGAATTTGTAACTGACATCTTGTCAACAATTGTCACCCAGACACATTTAAAGCGAAGATAACAAGGCAATGATACGAAAAGCTTCCATGTTTAAAATTATAGTAAACCGTATACCAAATATTCCTATAACTAGTCGTGTCTTACCCCAGCGGGCCTCTCGGAGTGTGAAGCCAGCGTAACACGCGTCTTCTCTTTCCCGCGCCCCACTCTAACGGCCGGCGCGCCTCACGCGACGCGCCGCCCGCCAGTCGAGCTCGAACCGCACCACCGTATAGTAACCGCGCGCGCATCTCGCGCGTCGATACCTACCACGCTCTCGCCACAAAGCGTCTCGTCCGTGTTAGTCCTTAATCCTTATTTACTAAGACTGTTCAGTGTTACATATAAACTTATCCACTAATCCATAACTTTTCATATTAAAGTTAAGTCCCGAAAACACCCCTGAGTTCTCATTTTCTGCCTGCCGGCAGTGGCGCATCCCCATTCTAATTAGTTCCCAGTAGTTCCAGTAGTCCCAGTACCATACCTGGCGACTAACGTGACTATAAAATGGTATAACGTCTAGCACTATACCGACCAAGCCACTACTACGACCCAAATGAAGCCAAAGAGTATCATAGAAATTACACAATTAATTTCACCCACTCCGTTTCGACTTGACTGAACACATGAAACACATCTAAATCCTCATAGAACAAAGCAATATCCTTCGCTATCTCATCCATCCAAACGCTGTTCTAGCCTTAGTTTTTGAACGCAATTAAATCCAGTTTTATTATTATTAATCAATACACTGTTCTAGTGTCTGGTGCTGGTGTTCTCGTGCCACGGTTGGGAGATCACCACGGTGGAGGGCGTCGGAAACCGGCTGGATGGCTACAGCAACATCCAGAAGCGCATCACCGCCTTCAACGGAAGTCAGTGCGGCTATTGTACACCTGGATGGATTATGCATATGCACAGGTATTCGCATAGAAAAGTAGTTTCTTTGGTGGACATACGTAGAACAATATTGGATGCTCACCCAAAATGAATACTATGATGGTCTTTGGTCGCGTCTATCGAGCGGAGGTAAACCTGTCATCTGATCTTTACGACACGCCAACAGATCCTCGCCCGCTGATGGGATTTTGCATTCTTATATTTGTAGTCGTGGCGTGGCGTCTAGGCAAGCCGGAGCATATTTTGGCTTACTGTTTTGTCAAGGGCAGGTGAAAATATTGCTCAAACGCGCTAAAATAGGCCGGTGGGAATCATGTTGTACGAGTAGGTACGGAGGCCACGCTACTGGTATATGTAGAAAATTCGTTCCTTAACTATTTTCGAAAGAAATAAAGAAGCGCTTCTCTGTTAAACGCTCTCACTGTGACTTTGCAACAGGTTTAACATTTCTCACAGGATATTTATTAAGGCTAGCGATATTTTCAGCCTTCAGGACAAGCACCTGACCATGGCGCAACTGGAGCGGTCGTTCGGCAGCAACACGTGCCGCTGCACCGGATTCCGGCCCATTCTAGACACCATGAAGTCCTTTGCTGTGGACGCGAGTGCAGACCTCTGCCAGAAGGTTTGATTCAGATGCTTGGGCTAAGTGTGCTTCATTTCCTTTTATTGTATTCTTCGTAGGTTGCCATCTCTAAATTCACCTCACCCAAATATTTTGAATTTTGAAGTCTTTGTCCGACTTCAAAACCCCGGTTATTTGGCACATATCGTTTTTTTTCCCCGGACGTCTCCGAAAATAATATTATTAAAAAAACAATCGCCTTACGCTGTTACACTGTTAACGTGTTACGCTGATGAAGCTTTTGGCTTAATTGCGCTTTGTATTATTTATAAGGTTTTTACCTATTTTGTACACAATAATGCCGGTAAATAAGTTATGCAATGAGGTGTTTCCTCGGACTCTTTTTGAAAAACCCCCGGACGGCCTCCAAACTAGGACAAATCCGGGGAAACCCGAACGGATGGGATGCCCTATTTATAGCACGAGTTTTTAAATCCCCGGTTGGAGAAAGTCCCTTCGGATATTGTGAAGGCGTTAACTAGCGCTAAAGCAATTATTTGTTCCGCAGGTGAGCGATATCGAAGACATCAAGATCTGTAGCAAAACAAAAACCATCTGCGAACGAAAATGTTCAACCCTCAGCGAAGACAGCGACTGGAGCGTCGTCAGTGACGCGGACTGTATCGTGGAGAAGAAGAAAGACGATGCCATCATCGCTCTCAGCTTCGGGAAGCAGAAGTTCTTCAAAGTGTACGAAATAGACGACATCTTTGATACGTTGGACAAATACGGCGTAGACTCCTATATGTTTGTGGATGGTAACACTGGAAAAGGTAAAAAGTAATCATTTCGTGCAATTTAACTAACGAATGGAGTCTCATAAACATAAATGTCGTGCAGTACATTCAAAACAATATTTTGAGACGTATTTATGTACCTTAATTTAATATATAATATTTGGTACCAACAACATTTGGTACAAACATAACTATATGTTTAATGTTTTTGACTTTTGATCTAGGTATTCAGGATTTAATAATTTTCTTGCAGGAACTGTGGAAACATTCGAATACCCTCGAGTCCTGATAGATATCAGTGGAGTAAAAAGTCTGAAAAAGTACTCTTTCGATCAAAACCTGATACTCGGTGCTAATATCGCATTGGAAGACTGTATAACTCTTTTTAATGAAACCGCTAAAACTAAAAGTGAATTTTCATACTTGGCAGAATTTGTGAAATATTTTGATCTTATTGCGCATATTCCTGTTCGAAAGGTGAGATTAGCGTATATAAGCGATGTCTAATATAACTGACTCTGGAACTTTATATTCAATTTACTGCTTTGTCTACTGTCAATTGCAAAACCCCCAAAATAAAAGATGTAGCCGCTGGCCATGTATCTGGGCAATTAAGTCTGGTATTTGCTGGACTCAATTTTTTATCCATGGACAGCTTTTAATGAATCACCATTTCCTTTCAGATTGGTTCCCTAGCTGGGAATCTGATGTTGAAGCACGCGAATCCGGCGTATCAGTCGGACGTGTTCCTTACCTTGGAGACGGTGGGGGCTGTTGTGCTGGTCCGTAAGTATTTGTCAAGGTACCATTGTAGGTACCTACATCTTTTTTCTGGCGCTGGGGGGAACATTGTTATTACTCGTAACACTCGTTACGGCATAAAGATAAAGATACTTTGAAATGGGACTAGAAACCCTTTTAGAAATTCATCTCACCTAAGCTTTTTCCCTTATTTTCATAATAGCGCCTTGTCCTGTTTCCCGCTCTTTTTAGTAAATGTTGTCCAGTCTTCTTCATACATTTGATACCGTTGTTGTTCTTTAAGAGAGAATACCACTGCTCATTTGTCCATACAAATCGAGGTTTCATTCTCGTCTGGTTCCTCTAAAACTTAACCAATGTTTACGAACATTTGAGAACTGATTGGGAAGAAAATGTTCGGTGTTGGACTGTTTCGATTTTTGCGCTTCTTATTATTAAATGTGTGTACTAGGCGTCTGTTTTTGGCCAAAATTCCGCCGCGAACTGCCGCCTAGTACACAAATTCTATAGTAATTTGCGCAAAAATGAAAACGAAACTACAAAAAATCGAAACGGACGAAAATCGGAACCTCGATTTGTATAAGCCGGTTACATTAAGGGTGAAGCCAGACGAGCGTAATTTCGGACGCGCCATACTCAGTGTGACGTGATCACGTGACATGATGTATGGCGCGACTCAAATTACGCTCGTCTGGTTTCACCCTTAAGAGGCCTTATTCATTTTAAAATGCTCATTGTTTTAGACATTTTTCTGTATGATCAAACATAATTATGTCTTAACTTATTATTGATGTTACTACCTAAGAACAGGGTTATTGAGATTTATTAGTATATATTTGAAACCTACAGTTTGAATTTTTTATTGATAATTTTTGTTTCAAAAACTACTCGAAATTGACAAAATTCACGCGGAAAAATAGTTTTTCAACTTTTTTTCGACTACACGCAATGAAAGCATGAACTAGCTATGTTACTACCTAGAACTTGGGGAAAAGTATTATTCACTTCAAAAAGTTTGTTAAAATTATCACTATATTTGTCAAAATATGAAAAAAAAATTTTTTTAAAGGAATAAGGCCTCTTATACAAATCGAGGTACAAAACTTAACGTAAACTGACAGTCAGGGGAAAGGATACATCCTCTTAAGATATCAATACTAGCATAATTTTAGCCTGCCCCGTTCTTGCCGACTTGTAATAAGTATATTAAAATATGAGCAATATCCGCAGAGCAAAGCAACGGAAAGAAGAAGACACTTACTCTGATAGATTTCTTGTCGTACGACATGCAAGGCAAGCTCATGGTGTCCATCATGCTACCTCCGTTGGGCAGCAACTACGTGCTCAGGAGCTACAAGGTACCTAAGAGATGAAAGGTTTAAAAAACACAACTACAGCAATTTGATTAAACCCTTTGTTCGACTTCATACAACGCGCGCCGAATTCTATCCTGACTCTTACCATTTATCATAATATATGTCATCTAATCTAACCAAAAGGGCTATCCCAAGATAAAAAAATTCAAAGTTGGTACCGTACCATCCCTCTCGATTTCGCGTCAAACATTTGAATGAGAGGGACAGCACGATACGACGTTAGGATTTCGAACGGCCATGTAACTCTCCCGTCGTCAAGTAATATGCCCAGGCTATGTTTCAGTGTTGAAATTACTAGCACCAGCTAGGCTACATGTACGAGTAATGAAACTATAACTTACCTATTTCCCTCTTGTTGTAACAACATAACATTTTCATAACATAACGTTTTATTTACCATACACCACTGGGATACAACAACCTACTTCGGGAAGGAAGATTCTTACAGATCCAATCTTATTTTCATAGATAATGCCTCGCAACCAAAACGCGCTAGCGCTGGTCAACGCAGGCTTCCTCTTCAAAATGAACCCCAAGACCAAGATCATAGAAGAAGCAGACATTTGCTACGGGAACATTTCCCCCACCTTCGTCCATGCTAAAGCCACCGAGACCTTCCTAAAGGGCAAGATGGTGTTCAACAACACGGTGTTACAAGCTGCCATCAAAATTCTGAACAGTGAAATTGTGCCTAAGCATGATCCTGCACAGCCTTCGGTTGATTTCAGAAAGAAGTTGGCGGTTGGGTTGTTTTATAAGGTGAGGTGCTTTTATCGATGACGCGGTAGGCGCAGTTTGTAATGCACCTACTGAGCCGCCGATCCTGGGTTCGAGTCCCGGCCAGGGCCAATATTTGTGTGATGAACTCGACTCCCTGGGTTATGGATGTTATCTATATATGTATTTATATATTATGGATATCGTCATCTAGTACCCATTATACAAACTTTGCTTAGTTTGCTAGGCCGATTTGTGTTGTCCCTTAATATTTATTTATTATTATTTAACAATTCGTGTTGCCAAAAAAGTGTGGTCAGATAAAACATATTGGGACGGAATTTAAATAAATGTAGGTTTCTTAATCTGTGACATCCATGTAGCTACCTACATATAGTACGAAACATTTATGGAAATTTAATTATGTAGGACAGCCTTAGAAGTAGAACCTTGTTTCTATAACAAGTCCTGACACTCAACTTGAAAGTAGGTAGAATGCAAAATTGAGAGTAGATACTTACTTATGTATTCACATGTGTCTCTATATTTTTCCGATAAACAATTATTATCATTAAAAATACAGACGTAAAATAAATGATGAATTTAAATAGCGTCGCTGGTGCTCCGATAGTTGTTCCAACAAAACTGATAAAGTGATAATTTGCATATATTTACGTGTAAATATAGCCGAGTCAGTCGAGTCTTGTAAAAAGAGAACTGCCAATCTTATTGCGCAGTATAATTTATACTGCAACAAAAGATCGCGAGCACTCTTTTTGCGTGACGCATATGAAATGAGTTTGAATGTTGATATTGTTGAAAGTTTTTGGGCTAATTGCTTTATCTCTTCGACTATTATATGGCTGAAAATCAACAAAATGAAGTGTAGCAGAACTGATATTGCTTGCCTAGATACAAAGACGCCGTTTAAAAAGTGTGTTTCTTTTTATATTTAGCTTATCTTTGCTTTCTTTGCATTTGATACCTTAATCGAAATTCCATTAAGTACCAAATTAGCATAGTTGGCTCATTGTCAAAATTCTGTTTTTTAAATATAGGAATTGATCGAGAATGTTATCCATACAAAACAAAGAACGTCCTCAAAAAGACTAATTTTAAAATACACGAAGTCTTAGGACAGTATTCTAATTTAACCTATTCTCTATTTCCAGGTCATACTAAACATCTGCCCGCCAAACGCCATCAGTCCCCGCTACAGAACAGGCAGCTCTTTCATCGAGCGCCCCCTCTCGCGGGGCTCCCAGGACTTCCAGACCGACGCGTCCCTCTACCCCCTCAACCAGCCCGTTCCCAAGCTAGAGGCTATCATACAGAGCTCGGGGGAGGCCAAGTACTCCAACGATACAGCGCCCATGCCGAGAGAAGTGTTTGGGGCGTTTGTACAGGCAACTATCAATAATGGGGAGTTGGCTGAGGTGGACGGTAGTGAAGTCCTGGTAAGTCATAGAACTGGAGTCTGAAAATGTTTGTAGGCTAAAAATCCGTTTACATTTAGGGAAACCGTCACTTGAACTCTATTTTATTTCCTTCATAGACTTACCTATTGAAAGAGACTGTAATATCACACCATAAATTCCACGTATAAGCCTTGAAGATAAAGTTTTTCCGAGATTTGGTAGCTAGGTACAAGATGGGAAAACACATTTCCCATTTCGTAGCTAGCTACCAAATGGGAACGATTTTCCCATCTCGTAGCCAGATTTGGTAGCTAGGTACAAGATGGGAAATCACATTTCCCATTTCGTAGCTAGCTACCAAATGGGCCAAAAAATCCCATCTCGTAGCCAGATTTGGTAGCTAGCAATGAAATGGGAAATGTGTTTTCCCATCTTGTAGCTAGCTACCAAATGGGCGTTTAGTCCCATCTCGTAGTTAGGTTTGGTAGAAGCTACGAAAAGGGAAATATGTTTTCCCATCTTTTAGGCAACAAATTACTAAAAATGTATTCTGAGGGTTTACTGCGACACATTTCAGAGTTCTATATACCTATTTCCCCATATGAGAGTAGGCACATTTAATTAGGTTAAAAAAAACACGCGTATGAAGCCGCGGGCAAAGTCTAGTATTGAATATATTTTAATATTATTCTTAACCTTTGTGTTTTGTTTTGTTTGTAGTGTGTGTGTGTTTTTTTGATAAAATAAAATTAGCTGTATTTAGTCTTGGCGAGGATTGAATTATGGATTTCCCACACAAGCTTTTTAACTGTTACACTTAAATGATAAATAAAAGATAAGTATAATAGGTAAGAACCAACTAAACTCGACTTTTAATTCAATAGATAAAAAAAAAAACACATTCCGCTTAAAGATATACATATTTCTGCTTCTTGCAAAAAACGAAACTACTATTTTGACTGAACATTGGGATTTTAATATTCCCTTTTCGTAGCCAGCTTCCAATTGGGATTATTTTTCCCATTTGGTAGCCAGCTTTAAAAACTGGCTAAGAAATGGGACTTTCATATTCCCGTATCGTAGCCAGCTTCCAATTGGGATTATTTTTCCCATTTGGAAGCCAGCTTCAAAACCTGGCTACGAAATGGGAGTTTAATATTTCCGTTTCGTAGCCAGCTTCTAATTGGGATTATTTTTCCCATTTGGTAGCCAGCTTTAAAAACTGGCCACAAAATGGGACTTTAATATTCCCATTTCGTAGCCAAGCTTCAAATCGGGACTATTTCTCCCATTTCGTAGCTAGCTACCAAATCTGGCAACGAGATGGGACTAAAGGGATTTTATATTTATAACACTAAATGAGCCAAATGATGGCAATAGCATAGTAAATGCTGTTGCCCGCGACTTCATCCGCGTGGAATTTTATCTTGAACATTTTACATCTTTATTATTGATCTAAACAATGTTGAAATTACTTTTCGCCTTTTTGCAAGTTGTATGAGATTTAAGCCAAGTGGAATTTGATGTTGGTTGCTGTAATTCAACATAAACATATTTCAATACATACAACAAAAAATAGCAGTTGATTTAGATGAACAAACGGAGACAATTATCAATCTGTGGCAGAGCCACAAATCACACAGATCAGATACATAATTCCATCTAGGAACGAATAGCTTTACTAAAGTCGATGAGTTAGATAATACTACGTGTATGATAACTGCATAGGTAGGTATATGTTTATAAATTCTTGGATTCAAATAATATGCTTTAATCTTCACACAAAGTTTCAAGTCCCGCGCTCAAAAAAAAGGTTTGATCTCCATACAAACTTACAACCCGCACTCAAAAAAGATGTTTGATCTCCATAAAAACTTTCAACCCCTTTTTCACCACCTTTAAGGGATGAATTTTCAAAAACGCTGAAATTATTTTTCTTGTTTTCAATAAAATAATTTTCTTACGAAGTTTCTTATTCCTAGCTTAAAATAAAACTTGTACCTCATACAACCTTTCATCCCCTTTTTACCCCTTTAGGGGTTGAATTTTTCAAAATCGTTTCTAATCTCTTGTACACTTTACAAATGAAACCTAGTGATCTAGTTTCTAGCATTTGTAGTTTCGGCTCTGCGTCTTGATGAGTGTCAGTCAGTCAGTCAGTCAGGACACTTGCATTTATATATATAGATTATTTTGCTACTGTGATGTTTTATAAAGTACCTACTTAATCATCTTCTTGATCAGTAAAGAAAATCACGATAACCATTATTTTTGTATTCGGAGAAAAAAAACTTAAGATGCCAGGCAGGCTTAGCCAGGTGCGGGTCACTCCGCGATTTTCTCGTGGATAAGCCTCTTTTGGTACCACTGCGAGGTAGGTGTCGGTAGCTACGCCGATTGTAATCCACTAACGTCTATATTTTGAGCACCGGAATGGTCGAAAGATTGTTTTACTCGGGCCTGGTTCCATCCAGTTTCGCGAATAAATATCAAGGAGAATGCCTTAGTTTTGTTTACACGCAAAATCCGAGTCCTAAAACTAGGTGTCATGGACTAACATCACCTATTTTACAAGCTTTTATTTTTAACTTGCATTGTATGTTTAAAGTATGTTTGTTCGGGTGAAATCTTGCAACTCAATTTTGAAGCAGATATCGTCAACCGATTGAGCTGAAATTTTGCATACTTACTTAACTTTGATGACAATACAATAATATGGTGCCATGGGGCTGATCTGATGATGGAGCCGGAAGGTGGCCATAGGGGGTGCGTAACGATGGCTATAACAACTTTTGATATAATTTCAGTCGGTATAACGCTCATTTGATATAATTATTGAATGATATAACAACACTTAATATATCAACATTTGATATAATTATTGTTTCATATACTGATCATTTTATCGAATAACCAAAGAGTATGTAATCACTACGTTTTAAGAGACCGGAGTGCCATACAAAAAGCGTGAACTCGCATTAGTATGAAACGGGGGCGAAACATACTGCCAATATGAAGCCGCAAACAATATCAGTGTCAGTGTCAACTCATGACATAATGCCAACATCAAGAACAAAATAGGGATGTCACATGTTACACAAATTATCGAATTATCGATATCGGTATTTAAAAAAAATGGTTCAGGCGGGGTTCGCATTCGCACCCGCGTCTCCAACGGCTTTCCGGTAATTTAAATCATTAAATATTTCGCTTCAATGTAAACATTTGGTTTACTTAAGGTTACTGACTTCATAAAAAAAAACAATAGTGTGCAAATAATTTTATTTCGTTCAAACTTTGCTTGGCTTGCTGATAAACATAGACGAAAAAAGCCGTTTCATCACTCCAGTCTGTGCTCCAGGTTGGAAGTTCTGCAACACAAATAATACAGGGTAAACAGAAAATTACAGAGTAAAAATGAATCTGTTTGTCCAGATGAAACCGTACCATTCATAGTCCATTGAAGATTTTTCGTAAAATATTTCTGTGACCATAATCTAACTCAAACTGGCATAAAAAGTAGTGATAATAATGTCTTATCCTCTCATCTGAGACGGCTTTAACAGCTGTATTCAAGTGCACACTTTTGTATAAGTACACATACCAATAGGCTTTTGCTTGAAGAAAGATATTCCGTGTTTACCCAGGTATTTTTCACTTCAAATGAAAATTATCGATAAAACTTACATACAGCACTATTGTTTACATACGTATAAGGGTATGTATTATTTTACCCGAAATACCTAGTTTTCAATGAAACTTACTATTAACATGGTTATAACACGCAGTAATTAAGTATATTTTTTACTTACCGATCTTCGAACGGTGGAAATCTTGCCATGAATACATTGACGTAATAATTACATGGACACACAATCAGACGGAAAAAATGGCACCCTCCCAACTAATGCAAAATCACAAATCGCATTAGTTGGGCGATCAGTCTCGTTTAGACCATGACACGTGACGGGTCTCAAAAGTGACTTAATTTTCAGTGAAAAATTACAGAAACAACAACTATAAAATAAAGGGACAGGGCGGAATATTCTTTTTTACTTGAGTTCTATTGATTAATTAACGAATCCTATGTAATATCATAGCAATTTTTGTATTAGAATTATTAACTTTGTCCCTACAAAATGCACCTCATCACAGAACAAAAATCGAAGGAGTCGCTATAGTTTTATATTTTATTAATAAATTAAGGAGTGCAATAAATAATTATCCTATTTTTTTTATTCAAGATTCCCATTCTCAACAACGTAAAAATGGATATCACATTTAGCAAGAGACAAACGCGAAGAATAATTGAAGCCAAATAATTCGTCTCTCGTGTGATCGGCATAATCATGTTTTTTTTTATGTTAATCAACAGAAGCGTAAAATGATAAAATTCATAAATTACTAAAAAATAACTGTTGTTATTGTTTTATTTTGTCACAGAGTCTAGACACTGTCAGTTTAAACCTTTGAACGCCAAGAACACATAAAGGCGACGGCTACGTGTGCTGCCGTGCATACCACGCCACCGACAAATAAGATCAAACTTTAAAGGGTTAATAATGACAATATCTTGCACTTGTTTTTTATTCAAGATTCTCATTCTCAACAACGTAAAAATGGAGATCACATTTAGCAAGAGACAAACGCGAAGAATAATTGAAGCCAAATAATTCGTCTCTCGTGTGTTCGGCATAATCATGTTTTTTTTTTATGTTAATCAACAGAAGCGTAAAATGGTGACATTCATAAATTACAAAAAAATAGCTCTGTTGTTATTGTTTTATTTTGTCACAGAGTCTAGACACTGTCAGTTTAAACCTTTGAACGCCAAGAACACATAAAGGCGACGGCGACGTGTGCTGCCGTGCATACCTACCACGCCACCGACAAATAAGATCAAACTTTAAAGGGTTAATAATGTCAATATTTTGCACTTGTCTTACTCTCATTTCACATACTGGAACAAGGAGAAATAATCTCATTATTACTGATCCCTTCTATCGGAAACTTTTTATGCAGTTGTTAAATAAAAACGTAACTAAATTTGTTATTAACAATTTAAAATAAAAACGTAACTAAATTAGTTATTAACAATTTACACGAGTTTATTTAGTTCAAACATAAAATATATTTTAATACCTAAATAAAATAATAGTGAAAATATTTTTAGTATGTAAAAATATTAAAATCTGATCCATTCGTGCCATGTTCCAAGTTTGACAAGAGACTTCAGTCAGAATACGCTAAAAAAGTTAATTTACACGTAAAATATTTGCGGTAATAAGTAATTAAGTCAATTTGACACTTAAACGTTTAAACAAAGAGTTCTTTTGTACGAAGTCAATATGTTGCTGCAAATTATAAATAAGCGTTATTGGCATCTACTTGAACATGACAACGGTGCCAGTTTATTTGACACTTTTGTTCGGGTCTGTGGCTCTATAATAAATAATACCTCAATGCATGAATAGTCTTTTTTGACCGTCCATTCGACACGTTTTCATTCTGCATATTTCGCACTTTTTCCTTTTCAATCCACTCATTTTTGCAATTGTGATTGTCTTGTGTACCTTCTAGACGACCACTACACCCAAAGAATGCAAATTATTAGATTATTTGTGAAATTTGAATTATTTGAAAAGATCGCAGAACCTTGACAGAAGCCGACTACACAACAAAATAGAAACGTCATCTAACATGGCATGGCGGACAAAAATGGCGGCTGAAGTACAACCCGCCTAAATTCGATTGTCGCCAATTATCTAATGCTTTGTAGGTTTCAACGTTCTTTCAAACTTAGATAGGTAAAAAATTCACCCCCGTTTCATACAGCCGTTGTCGATCGTTTTTTACCTTGAGAGTTGCGCGAGGCTGCGAATAACATTTAATATAACATTCTTTAAGTATAATGCATATTTCGTCTAATGAATGTATGGTATAACGTTTATTTTATCTAACGTTCAAATGGCATAACGTATAGGGTATAGAGAAATAGGAGGGCGGGGGGCGGAGCCCCCACAGGGGGCTCGGGGGGCCAGGCCCCCCGCATTAAAAAAAACTTAAACCAAAAGTTCACTTAGAAAAGTAGGCTAGGTTAGGTTAAGATAGAAAAAAAAAAGGAAAAAAGAGGAAAAAGGAAAAAAATAAATAAAGTGAACTGCATCCCCCAGAAAAAATGGACTGCTACCAGAAAAATAGGTTAGGTATGAGCACGACACAAATGTTGTTATACCAAATGAACATTATACCATATGAAATTATACCATATGAAATTATACCAAATGTTGTTATACCAAATGAACATTATACCATATGATGGTTATAGGAAATAAGTGTTATACCAAATGATAAGTATACGAAATAAAAATAGATATTTTGAAATTATACCAGACGTTTATTATATCAAATGAGTCATTATACCATATGAAATTATATCAAATGTTGTTATATCAAACATACTTATACCATTTATTTTTATATCGATCATTACACACCCCAAAGAAAAGTACAGTCGGCTATAAAAGCTTGCCACTAAAATGTCATTTTTGACAGAAACTTATTTGTAACTATCAAGTATTTTCTAGAAAATGGACGGCGTACTAGCAGTCTACACCGCAAAAGACATCCCCGGTGTGAACTCCTTCACCGTGCCAGGGTTCCAACTACAAACCGAGGAAGAAGAAATAATCGTGAGCAAAACCATTCTGTACTACGGCCAACCAGTTGCCATTGTCGTCGCTGTTTCTGAAGAACTAGCTGCCAGTGTGGCTAGGAAAGTTAAAGTGACTTACAAAAACGTATCTACATCAGCCCCTGTTCTTACCATAGACCAGGCAAAGAAAGACAGCAAAAGATACGTGCCAAGTGATGTTGCTATAACTCCTAAAGGGAAGGGGGGTGATGTGAAGAAGGTCATAAAGGGAACGTACGAGATTGAGGCGCAGTACCATTATTATATGGAGCCGGTGACGTGCGTGGTGGTGCCGGTGGACCAAGGACTGGAGGTGTATGATTCAACACAGTGGATGGACTTGACGCAGGCGGCTATCGCGCGTTGCTTAAAAATGACGGAGAGCGAGTGAGTACATAATATATACGTTTATGTGGTATGAAAGCTACGTGTGTGTATTTTTGAAATGCATGTTTACGCGTAAATTGTTTACAAACGCGTCTTTCTATAGCTGCGCTTACGAGTACTAAATTATCAGGTATTAGTAGGTTCTTTATTCTGTGTTAGTTATTGCATGTGCGTTCCTTACATTAGTGTCTTTATTCTGTGCTTACACCCAAAGTATTTAAAGACATCAGAGTGCAGGTCACGCTCAAACGGCTGGACCGATTTTGATAAGTTTCGTTAGAAAGGTAGCTGACACTCTGGATAATTAGCACGTAGGCCACTTTTATCCCGAAAAAAAAAGTGTTCCCGTTGGATGAGCGAGTAACACCGCGCGTACGTAGTTCGTAGTAGTACGCAAACGTATTCTTAAAACAAGTAACACTAACACATTTTTCTAGCGTCCTATTAAGAGTTCGACGGATAGGCGGTGGCTTCGGTGGCAAGATTAGTCGCAACGTGCGCGCTGCGACTGCTTGTGCCCTCGTCGCCAAGACTTTAAACACACCGTGCCGTTTCATCGTACCTATGCAGACTAACCTCGCGACTGCTGGTGGGCGGTTGCCCTGCCAATGCGAGTATGAGGTGAGCAAGACTTTAAACACACCGTGCCGGTTCATCGTACCTATGCAGACTAACCTCGCGACTGCTGGGGGGCGGTTGCCCTGCCAGTGCGAGTATGAGGTGAGCAAGACTTTAAACACACCGTGCCGGTTCATCGTACCTATGCAGACTAACCTCGCGACTGCTGGTGGGCGGTTGCCCTGCCAGTGCGAGTATGAGGTGAGCAAGACTTTAAACACACCGTGCCGTTTCATCGTAGTTATGCAGACTAACCTGGCGTCTGCTGGGGGGCGGTTGCCCTGCCAGTGCGAGTATGAGGTGAGCTTACGTATATCGGAACATTGTCATTGTCGCCAAGACCTTGAAACAGAGGCAGTGACTTTCCCAACAAACCAGGCCATCTCCTGCGAGGCTTCAGCTGGTAGGAGGCTACCGTGTCAGTGCGAGTATGTTAGTTCAATTGTCAGTCTAATAGAACGAGGCTGCGGCTGCCTGTGGAGGCTGCTACAGATTGAACACACCATGTCCCTTAATAGTGCCTATTACAAACCAATCTAGCAATTTCCGGCAGGCGGCTAGCCTGCCAATGCGAAGATGCGGTGAGATCTTATCATATACTACCTATCTGGTCGTCAGCTTATTTTGCTTATTCCATTGACATTCAGCTTCTTTCAGTCCAGATGAATCAAATTTTCATAATGTTTCTTTCTGTTACTTACAGGCATACCTTATCAGTATTACTGTGATCATATTGTTTCTCCTGTTACTCGTATCATATAGTGTCAATGGACACTAAAACTTGAATATTTTCAAATATTCTGCGTTGGCTTTTCTGAATCATAAAAACTAATTCTATCTCCAGGTGGGCGTAGATGATAACGGAAAAATCCAGTACTTGAACGCGACAGTCGTCGAAGACAACGGGTGTTCCAATAATGAGAACATCTTGTCCTACATGACGCCGGGTTTCACTAACTGCTACAACCCCGACTACTTTGACGTTAAAACTGCCACTGTTACTATACAGATACGCCGGGCAACACCTTTGCCAGGGCACCAGGTATGGTTCATATAAATAAACTAGCTTCTGCCCGCGGCTTCGCACGCGTTAAAAAAATACGTTCACTTGGCATAACTTGGCATTTGGCATTGGCTTGGCATAACTCAAGCCCTTCATATTTTTTGTTTACTGTATCTTTGGAATATTTGAATGCTTTCATGGACATGATTCCTTGTTTATTTTAGATTCAATTTCTACTTTCTTGTTTCCGTTTTACAACGTTGTGTTTTCTCAATGCGAGGCCTCCGACATTTTTGTGCACTGTCTCAATTGGTTACTTAAATAAAGTCATGTTCTCTTCTTTCCGTTGTGGTATATTGTCTTGTGCCCCCGCTTTTTTTGGTCATCATCTTAGAATACTTAATCGTTTGTTCAGAATTGCTTTCCTGTTACCGTTTTAAGGTTTATGTATTCTCAATGTGAGCACTACTGCATTTTTGTTATCTATCTCTTCAGATTACTTGAAAGTTACACCAGTCTTGTTTTTTTCTTTCCGTTTGTTATATTGTTTTTTCTTCGCGCCTCAACCAGACGGGTTTGGTCACCATCCCCATTTAGAATCCTTTAAAGTTTGATCAGAATTGCTTTCTTGATTCCGTTTTAAGGATTTGTGTTTTCTTAATGTGGGCACTATGCAACTTTAGTTCACTATCTTTTCAGGTTACTTAAAAGTTTGATCAGACTTGTTTTATAGTTAGCGTTTTAATGTTTTGTGTTTTCTTTCTTTTCTTTCTTGATCACCACATCTACAGGTCACTTAGCCTTTCATCAGATTTACTTGTAATTTTCAGTTTTAGCATATTGCATTTTGTAACTGCGGGGGGCTCTGCCCCCCGAGCCCCCCGTCTTTTCAATGCCATCTCTTCGTGTTACTTAAAAGTTTCATCAGTCGTGCTTACTTCTTTTCGTTGTGCAATATTGTTTTTTCTTTGTGCCTCCCTTTTGGTTTGGTCACCACCTCTTCTCCTTCTTCGAATTCTTTAAAGTTTGATCAGACTTGCTTTGTTGATTCCGTTTTAAGGTTTTGTGTATTATAATGCGAGTACTACGCCATTTTAGTTCAATATATTTTCAGGTTACTTTTATGTTTGATCAGACTTGATCTCTTGTTAGCGTTTTAAGCATGTTTTAAGGTTTTACGTTTTCTTCATCACCATATTTACAGGTCTCTTAGCCTTTTATCAGATTTAATTAAATTTGTCAATTTTAGCACTTTTAGCTGATGACATTTTCTGAGTGCGGGGGGCTCTGCCCCCCGAGCCCCGCTTATTTTTTGATACCATCCCTTCGTGCTGCTTAAAAGTTTCATCAGTCTTGCTTTTTCTTTCCGTATTGCGATATAATTAACTTAGTGCCTTCCGTCTCTGTTAGTCACCATCTCTTTAGAATAGGTACCTAAAAGTTTGGTCAAACCTGCTTTCTTGTTTTCGTTTTCTTAATGCGAGTACTATGCCATTATCGTTCACTATCTTTTCGGGTTACTCAAAAGGTTGTGCAGACTTGCTTTCTCATCTCAGATTTACTTTAATTTTCCTGTTTTAGCATGGTACACATATTTTTTTCAATAACATCTTTTCGTGTTATTTAAAAGTTTCATAAGTCGTGCTTTCTTCTTTCCGTTGTGAGATATTGTTTTTTCTTTGTGCTTCCCGTCTGGTTTGGTCGCCATCTCTTTAGAATCCTTTAAAGTTTGATCAGACTTGCGTTCTCGATTCCGTTTTAAGGTTTTGTGTTTTCTTAATGCGAGCACTATGCCATTTTAGTTCACTATCTTTTCAGGTTACTTAAAAGTTTGATGAGACTGCTTGCTTTCTTGTTAGCCTTTTGGTGGTTTGTTTTTTTTTTGGTTGATGTTATCACCATATATCTACAGGTAACTTAGCATTTCCGATACCATCTCTTCGTATTGCTTAAGTTTCATCAGCCTTGCTTTCTTTTTTCCGTTGTAAGATATTGTTTTTTTCTTATTGCCTCCCGTCTCTGTTAATCACCATCTCTTTAGAAATACTTAAAAGTTTAATCAAACGTTTATGAGATAGTTTATAGTATGTCTAAACACATACTGACGCAGAACAGCCCTCGAGCTGTCAACTTAAACTTTGCATCAGCTGTATTAAAATTAAAGAAATTAATTGTACATAGTAATAACATTTAAATGTATCATTCATTAACTTCAAATTTGTGTAAGAGATCGTAGTAATATAGTAAACGTACGTATTAACGCGAGCGCAGCGGGTAAAAAAGCTATTAAAACAATACACAAATTACAGACCAATCCACTCACTTCGCCATTGCGAAACCTCTGCTGCGGAGGGCACCTCGGGGAAAATTACTGTTTAAAGCTCACAGATGGCGCTACTGGTAGCACCTATGCGCGTATCATATTTCATTAACTTTCCGTAAATACATATTTATACGTCAAAGGATAAAATTGATTTTAAATAATTTTATTTTGATTATTATCTCTCAATAAAGCAAAAAGCAACTTATTTATTCATTTCAAATTTTCTCCGCGTCTCAGTACGTTTATGAAAAGAGGGTCAATATTTATAAACTACTGAGTAAATACATGAATTTTAAATGCAATAATAGAGTGGTAGTTCCCATTGTTGCATCGCGAAATTAATAATAACAAAATTGTGTTCAGTTTTGTTTCATAAAATGATAATTTCGTGTACCACTAACGCCATCTACTGCCCCGGTGTCCGTAACTCGGCGACTCGTCCAACCTCAGAGCTATTGTCCCCCGGTGGGTAGCGCAGGCCGGCCCCCCGCGGGGTACGCGTGGTTCTAAATTCAAAGTCACGACGCTGATGGATGACGCTATGAGATGCACACGACTTCATTCGCGTATTTTTTCTTTACCGTAGACGGAAAAAAAGTATCCTACAACCATCTCCGGATGTCCAGCTATCCCTGTACCAAAAGTGGTTAAAATCCGTCCAGCCATTTCGGCGTGATTGCATCCATAGAAAATTTATTTTCAATACAAATTTAGGATTTTATAAAAGTATAGATATCGTTTTATTAATAAAGCACCTTGAAAAATAATTAGCTCATAGTCCTACCTGAACATACTCGTATATTAACGACATCTATTAAGATGACAATAAATTATTTTCATCTAGAGTCGCCATCAGATATATCGCAGCATATAAGGCGTTCATAAATATCTGAACACGACTCTTATTGACTGGGCGTTACAGTACATGTTCAGATATTTATGAACGCTTTATATGCTGTGATATATCTGATGGCGACTGTACAATGTTACTAATAATATGACCTGTCATAATAATTTCCCAAGTAACGCCATAAGATTCAGGTGCCAACTTAACTCAATCGAGCGTACGTCAATAATGGCGACAGCACCACTGAACGGATACATGATGGCCTCAATGTTTTGTTATCCGTGGTATTATGAATAAGGAAGCAAAGAAAAATGCATGAGATGACACGGTTATTATTACAGTAGTTTCTTAGTGGTTCTGGGTTCAAATCCCTGCTAGGTGAAATCCTTTCTACATTGTAAATTTAATGATTTTGTCTTGTCTCGAATCATGGTTGTTTTTAATACAAAATGCATACATTGTCGAGCAGCAACTCTCATTCTCAATACCTGATACACTGCTGCTTACATTAGGTATGCGATCAATATTCAACAACTTCGTTACTAATTCTCGAAGTCCGGGTTAACCATCACAGCTGCACCCTAGCTTGTGCCGAGTCGTGGTCACAGGCACGCAACGACGTGCATCGACTCTCGGGTATCGTGTCGAGGGACGCATCAATGGCTCCTATCGTGTACATGTATAGGAGTTGTGTCCAGTGCGCCAAGCGACGTAGACGCATCGATGTGTAATTAAATATTAATTGCGATATTTAGCGCGGCCCGGCCGCTGCTAGCGAATCGACGGGATGACGCAATACGTCGTGAACGATTTCCTCGCCTTTCTGCAGCAGAAGGAGAAGCTGCTGGAAGGCAAGATGGATGCGGTGACCGCTGTCCAGTTTAGTGAGTGGGCATCGAGTTTCACCGTCGAGGACATCTGTGAAGCGAAGCAGGTGTTGTGCCAGTCCCTTGGGATCGTCGGCACATATGTACCTCATCGAAAAGGGGATGAAACCGGAAAAAAGACCCTTGCGGATGTTAAAAAAAAACCTGAAGGAGAACCAAGAGCGGATTCCGGAGTTTGTGGCGACGGATGCCTCTATCCTGCCGTCCCAGATTTCGGATGATATCGACGTTCGCTGCTTGTTTAAGGATATCGTGGCCCTAAAAACAAGTTTAGCAGACATTATTTTGAAGTTCGAAGCTGCCCAAGCCACTATTACTGAGTTGCGCAACGAAGTCAACAGTTTGCGAAATAGTGCTCCAGCTCAATCGGCGGCATCAAATTTCAAGAGCGATGACCGGCCCGCCGCTACAAGCGCCGAGTCTGTCAGTTTGCGTATTGCTGACACTGTAAAAAGTGCGGCACCCGCCGCTACACCGCCCGCGCGCCCCCCGCCGGTGCGGCCGCCTCAAGTTTCGAAGTTGCGTCAGCGTGTTTATGCTGACCTCGCCGGTCAGCCTGTCGCAGCTAACCGGGCCTCAGTACGGGTTCCTGATAAGGAAAAGTCCTCCCGCACCAATGTGGATAAGGAGGGGTTCACACTGGTGGAAAGGAAGAGCAAGGCGCGTAGGGTGCCACGCAAGACTCTGAGTGGCACTGCCGAGCCGGTTGGTTCTGGTCTTCGGATTGCCACACCGAGTAAGGCGCTCTATGTGTCGCGCTTGCATCACTCCGCCGTGGCTGATGATGTGGTGGAGTACGTTCGCCGGAAGACTGGCTTCACGCTGAGGGTGCAACAGCTGCAGTCCCGCCATTACGTGCACTTCAGCTCGTTTGTGGTGCGCGTACCGCGGCCGCTGCAGGACACCATCGCAAGTGCAGACTTCTGGCCGAAGGGTGTTGTGTTTCGGCAGTTCCGGGGCAATCTGCCGAATCAAATCTGCACCAGATCAGACGACGCAACGGAGCCACGCTGTTACGTCGCCTAAATCAAATTAGATTTAAGTTTTTTTGTTTATAAATTTAATTTTGTAGTTCACAGTGCCTTGGTTTTTTTACTGTTATGCTGTGTAACTAATTTAAATAAATAAATGTATGGAGCTGGTGTTATTAACTCAGGAAAAATCTTAACAGAGCGATGCAGCCGATAGTATGGAGATTTTGTCAAAGTAACAACGCCATCTAGCGGAAAATTGGGTCGTTGAGAACAAAATCTCAACACGCCGTTAAAAATAAAGAATGACTGATATTTATTACTTTGAATAGATTTTATATATAAAAACACTACATAGATGCAAAATTGTGGCTAAATACATCGTATATTTATCGTTTATTATACATTTCGCAACCTTATTAGTAAGTTAGGCCAAACACAAACAATGCCAAAATTTGCTCCTAATGTTCTAAATGTTGTTTGGTAAAACATATTTTAAAATGTATTTAATGTACTTAAATTGATTCGAAATACTTTTATTTCAATTACCCTAACACTCGATAAAATAGCAATTAAAAATCTGTTTTATTCATTAACATTTTTATTGCGTCTCCGGGCTTTTTTATGGTCAATACTTACAAACTACAGAAGAATATAATTGCATATTCAATAAAAGAGCATTAGTTCCTATTGTCGCAAATTGTGTTTTTAAAGAAATGTACCTATGTTTTTTTTAGCATGAGCCAATTTACAACGAACATTGCACTCATATTTTCGTCTGTGTTGGTCGAAAATTGGCGCCATCTTTTTTATGTAACTAACACGGTTTCCGTACTCAACGCCTCAAACAACCTTAACCTTATTTTTAATGCCGGTGGGCCGCGAGGAGGTATTATGTCAATTTCATACTTTTTAGTTTTTGTATACGTCGCGTCGCGTCGTTCTAAATTCAAAATCACAAACGCTGTCATTATAATAGTCCTATTTGTTATGAAAAAAAGCTGCACTCTGTGATGGAAGGAAGCCGTTTTGCACAGTGATAATATAGACCAAAATAAACGATTTCACTCGAGGCGAAATTAGTTTCACCCCTTAGGAACAGAGATGGCGCCACTTATTCAAAAAAAGTTTAAAAAATTCTAAATCCTGAACGGATACTCCGATTTTGACGTAAGAGGTGCCAATCGGCAGATAATTACCCAATTTCACATGAAAATAATTTTTGATACCTAAGAAATAATGTTTTCTGAAAAAAATATTTAAAATTTGTGATTTTTGGAATTTTACTCGTAAAAATGTACGTACATGGTACTTTTTTTATTAATTTATATTAATACACAACTAATTTTACATTTACGAAAAAAACCGCATATCATTAGCTCGTAAAATTCCAAAGTTATTGAAGAGTACAGACATGGCGCCGCTGGGTCAAAAAATCTTACAAAAAATCTAAAACCTCAACGGATATTCCGATTTTGATAATTAAGGTGCTAATCGACAGATAATTACTTAAATTAGTTTAAAAAAATAAAATAAGAATTCAAATAGGCAAAAAGTAATAATATTTCCAAAAAAAAACATACATTTTAATAAAATATTTTTTTTTTGGGGCTTTTATGTAATTTCATATAAAAAAAATTATGAATATGGCTTTATTTTACTTATGTATCGTTCGTTTAATAAAAAACCGCATATCGAGAACTTGTACAGTTCCAACGGTATTGAAGATTTTACTATAGGGTGCCGGTGCGATGTTGCCGCCACACGTGCAACTTATGTACATGTATCTAGAAAAGTATTCTCCCGTTTCGAAGGTACTGATTACCCTGAAAATATAACCACAATTGAAAGTACAAATAATAATCATCCCAAGTAGCACACAACACACTTATATCCCTTGTACAGCTTCAATTAGAGTTTTAACGGGTGAATAGGCTCTTATACAACCAGTTTGCTAATATCACAAGTATATTCTGCCTATTTTCACTAAACAGTGTAACGTGCATGTTAGGCCGTTGCATCGGCTGCAACAATTCCACATGAAAAAAATTAAAATCACGTAGAAAATAATTTTTGATACCTAAGAAATAATGTTTTCTGAAAAAAATATTTAAAATTTGTGATTTTTGGAATTTTACTCGTAAAAATGTACGTACATGGTACTTTTTTTATTAATTTATATTAATACACAACTAATTTTACATTTACGAAAAAAACCGCATATCATTAGCTCGTAAAATTCCAAAGTTATTGAAGAGTACAGACATGGCGCCGCTGGGTCAAAAAATCTTACAAAAAATCTAAAACCTCAACGGATATTCCGATTTTGATAATTAAGGTGCTAATCGACAGATAATTACTTAAATTAGTTTAAAAAAAATAAAATAAGAATTCAAATAGGCAAAAAGTAATAATATTTCCAAAAAAAAACATACATTTTGATAAAATATTTTTTTTTTGGGGCTTTTATGTAATTTCATATAAAAAAAATTATGAATATGGCTTTATTTTACTTATGTATCGTTCGTTTAATAAAAAACCGCATATCGAGAACTTGTACAGTTCCAACGGTATTGAAGATTTTACTATAGGGTGCCGGTGCGATGTTGCCGCCACACGTGCAACTTATGTACATGTATCTAGAAAAGTATTCTCCCGTTTCGAAGGTACTGATTACCCTGAAAATATAACCACAATTGAAAGTACAAATAATAATCATCCCAAGTAGCACACAACACACTTATATCCCTTGTACAGCTTCAATTAGAGTTTTAACGGGTGAATAGGCTCCTATACAACCTGTTTGCTAATATCACAAGTATATTAGATGCTAAGTAGCATTTCTGAATCAATATTTTACTTACTTTACGTTTTATTTTCACTTTAGTCTTTGCAGGCTTTGCATTGTAACGTGCAATTTAGGCCGTCGCATCATAAAAAAAAAACAACAACGCATTATGCCACAGCCCAATTTGTATCCATAATGTTCAAGGAGTTTCCAAATTGAACTAACCTTCAACTATTGTGGACCCCACCTACCTTTGATGCCGTTTCATTCCCAAAAAGAAGGACTTGGGACTCGATATTTCCAAATTAAAACGTGAACCCACATTTGGTTTGCATGAAACGGTATTCAATGGCAGCTGAAATAGATGGAAGGTATCTCACAAGCTTGTTTACTTTAGTGTTTTTTAGTTTAAACAGATCTTTTCGAATCGCATTAACAGTAATAATATATGCTCTGTTGGAGCATCGTATTCGTATAGCCTGCATGTGAATCTGGGACCAACAACGTTACGATTAATTGAGAACCAATTAATGACATTAATATAGTGATTGAATCTTACACGATTTTCACACATTATATTAAAATAATAAAACGGGACTTAATTGCGGTAAATAAACATTTTTGAACTCGGTTAAATCCCGTTTTGTTATACCTAATAATGAATGACATTAATTATGTAAACACACCCTAAAAAAAATTAACAAAAATGGCCCTAAGTAATCGTTTCACATGAGCCGTTACGTATCGAGAGAGAATTTCTATAGATAGCGATGTACTTGCAAAAGCAGTAGTTATTTCAGGGTATAACATGCAAGTTTTAAAACAGGTCTCTTTTCTTATTGTATTAAAATTAGACGTCTTGTCATACTCTGTGAAAGCCTTGAAGTGCAGTCATCATTTCATTACTTAAAGTAATAACTGTTTTGTAAACTGCTACTAGTAGACCGTTGCACTGACGACTGCAATTTGAATGCTTCGATGCTTTCACAGAGCTGGCGACAAGCCTTTCGCCGACTACTTCAGCTGCCATTGAACAACATGTTCTGCGTGTAGCGTTTCAAGCGAGCCAAATGTGAAATAAACGTCTTAATTTGGATATATCCTGTCCCAAGTCCTATCTTTTTGGGAATGGAATGGCGTTGAAAGCAGGTTGCAGGTGCGATCCACAATAGAACAGTTAGTGCGTTGTTGCAGCCGATGCAACGGCCTAACATGCACGTTACACTGTTTAGTGAAAATAGGCAGAATATACTTGTGATATTAGCAAACTGGTTGTATAAGAGCCTATTCACCCGTTAAAACTCTAATTTAAGCTGTACAAGGGATATAAGTGTGTTGTGTGCTACTTGGGATGATTATTATTTGTACTTTCAATTGTGGTTATATTTTCAGGGTAATCAGTACCTTCGAAACGGGAGAATACTTTTCTAGATACATGTACATAAGTTGCACGTGTGGCGGCAACATCGCACCGGCACCCTATAGTAAAATCTTCAATACCGATGGAAATGTACAAGTTCTCGATATGCGGTTTTTTATTAAACGATCAATTACCTAATAGTGTTATAATATACATAAGTAAAATAAAGCCATATTCATAATTTTTTTTATACGAAATTACATAAAAGCTCCAAAAAAAAAATTTTTTATCAAAATGTATGTTTTTTTTTGGAAATATTATTACTTTTTGCCTATATGAATTTTTATTTTATTTTTTTAAACTAATTTAAGTAATTATCTGTCGATTAGCACCTTAATTATCAAAATCGGAATATCCGTTGAGGTTTTAGATTTTTTGTAAGATTTTTTGACCCAGCGGCGCCATGTCTGTATTCTTCAATAACTTTGGAATTATACGAGCTAATGATATGCGGTTTTTTTTCGTAAATGTAAAATTAGTTGTGTATTAATATAAATAAATATAAAAAGTACCATGTACATACATTTTTACGAGTACAATTCCAAAAATCACAAATTTTAAATATTTTTTTCAGAAAATATTATTTCTTAGGTATTCAAAATTATTTTCTACATGATTTTAATTTTTTTCATGTTAAATTGGGTAATTATCTGCCGATTGGCACCTCTTACGTCAAAACCGGAGTATCCGTTCAGGATTTAGAATTTTTTAAACTTTTTTTGAATAAGTGGCGCCATCTCTGTTCCTAAGGGGTGAAACTAATTTCGCCTCGAGTGAAATCGTTTATTTTGGTCTATATTATCACTGTGCAAAACGGCTTGCTTCCATCACAAAGTGCAGCTTCCAGGCCAAAACCGTCCATAACAAGTAAGACTATAAGGTTTACACATTGTAAGGAAAATATTTCATGGAATTGATGTTTTCAGAGATAAATATTAATCAATTTAATCATAACAAAAAGTATCCTATAACCATCTTTGGATGTTCAGCTATTCCTGTACCAAAATTAGTAACTTTTTATTTAGCCGTTTCGGCTACATTAGAGGACAAAGGTTTTTTTGAAAACAGATGGCGCCTGGTTGGCACGGCGACGCGTGTCCATACAAAACAACTGTCAAGCTGCATCACGCTATCGAGATTTTTCCTGAAATCATGACCTCCCTCCATAGAAAATTTTATTTTCAATACAAATTTAGGATTTTATAATAGTATAGATATATTATGTAATAAAATTATGAAAAGATCTCAAAAATTTCATGACATTGCAATGGCATTTTTCGACTTTCCAGATTATTAATATTCCTTACACCTTCCAAACTTGTGGTTCCATCATTATATTTTGTACGATTCATAATTAATAAATATTCTGCGTGACAAATACCAGCCAAGTGAGTGTCGACCCAAGTAGCACACACACAGGATGCATAAGCGCTTGTACAACCTTGGGGAGTATGTTTTTCATTGCAGCGACCTCATTTGATTTACAAGTAACATGCAGACTGTCAGGTTTAGTCTTAAATTATTACCCGCTATAATATAATGTCATTTTTTCTATCCACTTCAGGCACTTCTGAAGGTATGGCCTGCATCGAACACATCATGGAGCACATCGCCTTCGCCGTGAAGAAGGACCCGACCGATGTCCGGGTCGCCAACATGCGCACCGACGACAATGACCTCCCGACCCTCATCGAGGAGTGGAAGAAAGAAACCGACTACAAGAAACGCCTCCAAAGCGTCAAGGAATTCAACAATGCTAATCGCTGGATGAAAAAGGCTATTAAGATCAATATCATGAGCTTCCCTGTAGAGTACTACGGGAACTATTCGGCTATGATCTCGATTTACAGAGGTGATGGCTCGGTGACTGTGACCACGGGAGGAGTGGAGATGGGGCAGGGAGTCAACACCAAAGTGGCTCAGGTTGTTGCTTACAAATTTGGGATCCCGTTGGAAATGGTTACCGTTTTGCCGAATTATTCCTTCTCTGCTGCCAATTGCGTATTTTCTGGCTCTAGCATCGTCAGCGAGAGTGTTTGCTATTCCGCTATCAGATCATGTGATACTTTACTTGCTAGACTGCTGCCGATTCGGCAAAAGTTGTCAAACCCGACATGGAGCGCTTTGATCAAGCAGGCAGGGGATGAAGAGTTGGATTTGACCGCGTTTTACATGATGACTGAAAAGGAAGAGGACTTGAAGGGGTATCCGGCGTTTGCTGTCGCCATTTTGGAGGTTCAGTTGGACGTTCTGACAGCAAGACACGAGATCCTACGCTGTGATATTCTGGAGGACGTTGGTTTGAGCACCAACCCCACTATTGATGTTTCACAGGTAAGTAACGTCATAAATAAACACCATATATTTACAACCGTAACATCCTGTAACAACAATAACATCCCCCCTAACTTCATAACCTTGAGAGATGACTTGAGGTCAAGCATCAACCCTAAAGAAAGTATACGTATCAGGGCAAGATAGTGGCGTCCAATTTTATAACCATAAATCGTTTCAGGTGGAAGGCGCCTACGTTCAAGGCCTCGGCTACTTCACCACGGAGAAGATGTTGAGGGACCCTCAGTCGGGTAAACTCCTCAGCAACCGCTCGCTGACGTACCACGTGCCACTGGCTCTGGACATCCCCGCTGACTTCAGGGTCAAACTCCGGTTCAACTCGAAGAATAAGACTGGGGTCTTGGGCTCCAAGGGTTAGTTCATTTTGAGAGAATACTTAATTACAATTAATTCTTAATTTATATACTCTTTGATACTGGCCAGGCTGGGGTCTCATTTACACGAACAGTAGTCGTAGTCTTACATTTAGTACAATTATCTATCCCATCCATTACAATTGCACAGAGCAAGTATTATGGGTGACACTATCTTTGGCAACAAGCTAAGTCGCGGCCAGGTATGCAAGCCTAGCTGCAAGGGTCTCGAAAATAACGACTCAATCGTATTTATGATAATATAGAGATAAAGGATAGAAGTGTGCCATTATTAAATACGATTTAAATTAGATGCCCGATGCCCATTGATGTGTTTTTTCAATCATAATTGACGTGGCGGAATTGTTAAGTAACTTAAATAAGCTATACGAAATAACTACTTCCCACTACGGCTAATTTGTCTATTTACATCATTATCTGTTGGAGCTCCATCATCGGCTAAACCTGTAATATGAAAACTTAAATTAAGAGGACTTATTACTTTAAAACTTTTTTTTTTATATTATGACAAATATATTGATAATTTCAATCAACTTTTTGGAATGAATAATACTATTCCCTGAGTTCTAGGTAGTAACATAGCTATTTCACGCGTTCATTGCGTGCAGTCGAAAAAAAGTTCAAAAAACAAATTTTTCGCGTGCTTCGATCATAGAAAAAAATGTCTAAAACAATCAGCATTTTAAAAGGAATATGCCTCTTAAAATTTGCACTCCCTTATTACTATTACATGCGGAGACACGTAGATAAGTACGATTGTCATTTGTTTCGCCAGTTATTAGGTACGTTGTGGCACAGCGATTCAAGGATTCCCTTCGTTGTGTCGTTATGATGTGAAAACAATATACTTAAGCAGGCAAGCAATTATATTGTGTTTAATAACACAACGCGACGCGGATTTATATCTGCGTTCTATTTTTATAGCAGTAAAGGTAACGGAATAATCTTTAGGTAGGTATGGAATCGAATCGTAGTTCAGAAGTGTAGCAGACTGAAGTGGCAGTGGGCTGGTCACATCTGTCGCAGAACCGATGATCGGTGGAGTAGACGGGTTCTCGAGTGGAGACCACGACTCGGCAAGCGTAGTGTAGGACGCCCTCCGGCCAGATGGACCGACGACCTGAAAAAAGTGGCTGGTGGTGACTGGATGGCGAAAACGGGAGATCGGGCCATGTGGCGAACCCTGGGGGAGGCTTACGTCCAGCAGTGGACTGCAATAGGCTGAAATGATGATGATGATGATGAGGTATGGAATCTACTTTTGTAATAAAAACATAAAAAATGCTATTGTCTATCTGCTTGTAACAAACTGCATTTTTTGATCCGCTAACAATAGTCATATTTAAGGGTGCATGTATGTCACTTTTGGGAGCATAGCAAGTTTTTACCAAAAAAAGAAGGAGGTTCTATGTTTCACTGTAAGTATGTCTTTTTTTTTATTATAGCTGTGGGTGAGATGGGCATATGCACCGCACACGGCATCACGCACGTTCTGCGTGAGTGCATACAACATTCAAGATGTGATTCGCAGTATGATGCAGACCAATGGATTAATATTGGTAATTTACCACATCATTCCACCTTAATCAGAAATTATATTTTTTTGCATACCAGTGGGGCATGGAGGACCGTCATCAGTGATGTTATTTTATAATTAGAAGTTTATTCAACTGTACATCATGAGAGGTATTCAAATACGTGGTTTTATGAAACGAGCCGGAGGTGAGTTTCATAATAAAAATCACACGAGAGTTGTAAGTCCTAATATGTACAGTTGCTTGACACTGCTTTATATACATACGTATTTATCATCATATTTTTAATGTATGATGTACTCAGTTTTACCAGTAACCATTCCGCGAAGAGATGAAGCGGTGGCGGCGTAACAATCAAGTCTTGGAAGTTTTATCGAAATAACACTTGCCTATAAGCATGTAGATGTGATGGAAGAATAAAAAGGTTTCTTGGAGCTTATCTGATAAAGGAGACGGTAGGTGACTGTAGGAGCTCCTAAAACGCACGAGATAAAGCTTCGCATTTGAGTTTATTTGATTGGTCTTGATGAGCAGTGAAGTACAGTCGGTAATGAATGCGTCTCAATAAAAGTTTCGACTTATTATATTTTATGATTGGTCAATATCTATATGTGAACTAGGTATTGTACTAAGTTTAATTAAGTGATAAGTACCTGAGCATAAAAAAACACTTGTAGGTAGTATCTTATTTCTTTCTCTTTTTACAGATATCCCGTACGACGTAGAGTCGATTATGACAGCCCTCGACGTCAAATTAGAAGAATTCCTTATAACTGATTAAAGCGGTGCAGCATATTACATAGAACAATTACCTATTTACATACAAAACGCTTTCCTTGGTTTGAATAAGAAAATAACTGTAAACATGTAAAGCCCCCTGCTGCGCACGGTCGAGCTACACACGTGGGTACAAAAACGCTTTGTATATAAATGTAGGTAGATACCGCAGCGTGCTCGTCCACAGTAGTGCACGAGCACGCTGCGCACGAAATGACGTCACTGACACCAATATTATAACAATGGACCCACGTGGGCGGCGTGTATAGCGTGTCCGTGCGTAGCGTGCGCAGCAGTGGGGCTCCGGCCTAACTCTTATATTTTTTTAGACTACTTTCAGTTAAATGTTCACCTATAGGATAGGTAATATAATTTAGACGACGCAGTTAGCGCAGTGGTAGTGCGGCTGCCTACTGCAGCGACAGAGGGGGTTCGAATCCCAGCAAGGGCAAATATTTGTGTAATGAATCCGAATATTAATTCACGAGTCGTTTTCAAAAAAAATCGTGCACAATATCGTCAGCATACAACTCCTAAATCGTCACCTTGCTATTTCACCCACGTTCTTATATCGTGAAGATCCCATTTTGTCTACATTCCTACATGGTCCACAGACTCGACAGTGCTAATTCGCCAACATTCCTATCGACCAGTGCTATTTGGTCGACAGCTCCCCAACTCGTCCACATTTATCGACGTCTCTTCAGAATCTGTATTTATAGTTAGTTAATCTGTATATATTTTTTAAACAGGGCTTGAACTATATCAGGGCATACCCCTCACTACCTACCAGTGAGTCGGACTTTGTATGGGAGTATAACCCGCTAGTTGGATTATCTCCGCCACAGGAGTGTTTCTTGTAAATCTGTATCGAAATGCCAATGTGGACGAGTTGGCACTGTGGTCGAAATATGAATATTGACGAGTAAGCACTACGAAATTGCACTGTGGAGCAATATATTAATGTGGACAAATTAGGAAATGTGTATCGTCGTCTAGTGCTCATAACACAAACCTAATATTTAGAGCTTACTTTGGGACTAGATCCATAGATTAGAGTGTAGGTATTATGACTAGATCGATTTGTTTCAAAGTTGTCCAATATTTATATACCTATTAATATTTTATTATTCATACTTACATTATCACAAGATATTGATTTATATAAAAGTAGTGCCCATTGCTTTATCCTTTGTATGGGAGTATAACCCGCTAGTTGGATTATCTCCGCCACAGGAGTGTTTCTTGTAAATCTGTATCGAAATGCCAATGTGGACGAGTTGGCACTGTGGTCGAAATAAGAATATTGACGAGTAAGCACTACGAAATTGCACTGTGGAGCAATATATTAATGTGGACAAATTAGGAAATGTGTATCGTCGTCTAGTGCTCATAACACAAACCTAATATTTAGAGCTTACTTTGGGACTAGATCCATAGATTAGAGTGTATTATGACTAGATCGATTTGTTTCAAAGTTGTCCAATATTTATATACCTATTAATATTTTATTATTCATACTTACATTATCACAAGATATTGATTTATATAAAAGTAGTGCCCATTGCTTTATCCGTTATACCAACATTTAAATTGTGATAATTATGTAAGTATTAATAATCTAATATTGTATGCCTACAGAAATAAAAGGATTAATAAAAAGCATTTTTATGTCATTAATACATGTTTATTATCGCATCGTCAAACAAATTTAGTAAATCATCATAATTCCAAATATCATAGGCCGTGATTAGGCCTTAACAAAAAATACCAATTAAACAAATTAAAACAAACAACCGAATCCACAAAACAAAACTAATAAATACTTAATAAATTACTGCTATAATACAAGTTGAAGTTTTATAAAAAAAAAGCCGTTCTTAATCAAAATGTACACTAGTTTTTACACATTTATACCAACGGTTAAGTATAGTGATTATGCAAAAAGTGCAATAGAAACTATTTTTATTTATGAGGACATTTATGTTGCGTCTAATATCAAAAAGGCCTGGCCTTTTCCGAAAGTAAATGACGCCGCAAAACCCGTTTGTTTCGAGTTTGCCGCTCCTTAGTTCGACGCTAGTGTCGAGCGACGACGAACTCGATACAAATGGGTTATATAAAAACAAGTTTGTTTAACATTAGAACATCATCTTCGCACTTCTCGCTTGCTTATACAAAGCTATCTCATTAGAGTCGTTTTCAAAAAACATGTACTAAGTTAAGGGCTTTAATTAAAACAAGACTTAATTGATTCCTTTGTGTCGATACTTACTTAAGTTCTTATCTCACCACCTACTATTTCCTGCCTAATTTTGTTTCTCTGCTACCCAAAGGTTGTCTGGAAGAGATCGCTCTTTAGCGAAAAGACCGCCTATTGTCTACCTTTGTATAATTTAAGATTTCTCATGTGATATTTTTCTTGTTGGTGTGCAATAAAGTATTGTTGTATTGTATTGTTACCCATATCTTTTGTATGAGTAACTTTCGTTGCGCTAAAGACGCGATCGTAATTTTGTGTTTGTTAAGCCTTTAACTATGTACATGTTTCTTGAAAATGACTCATTAACGTCACTTTACGCAATTATTTGTCCTAAAACAGTTGGTCGCACACACAGCAGCATCAATCCACGAGTAGCACCTAGCACAGCCGCGACACGCGACTCTCTCGCGCGAGAAATATTACCTATCTCTTTCTACACAGTACTGTAATAGAGAGACGGGCGATGCTCTGTCGCGCGACAAGAGTCGCGAAGCGTAGTTGTGCTAAGCGGGCAGCAATCGCGATATCTCCAAGTCATATGCGGCCAAAGCATATATTATATGCGGTGAAACAACTTTTAATAAAAATACTTATAGATTTTTCTTCTTCTTTTTTAATTATAACATAAGAGTAGCTCGTGACATTTCATAGTATGGTTAATTTAAAAAAAAGTCACCATGATTTAAAAATATTAGGTATCATAACGATACAAAACATAATTATTTTCATTCATGTGAGTATACAGGTTCGATAAAAAAATCAGTTCCTAAGAATCCATAAATAGCAGTCCCAATTTAGAGGGTCAAATAAGATATATAGTAATATACCAAATATATGTTTTAGCTGGTCTTTTCTATGTATAAATGTCTGTATTATACGATCGGTCGCAAAATATATAAGCTGGCAACAAATTTATGAATCCTGTTAATAATATCTACTATAGCTATAGTTTTTATATAAAATTAATTCATGTTCCGTACACTACAATTACAATAATTGATCAAAATTTTTATTCACCTGTATCTATAGCTTTGTATCAAATTTACTAACTATAAAGTCACCATCAGACTAGCATTTTATCCTTGTCTAATTGGTAATTCAAAATAAGGACAAAATACAAGACTAGAGATGTCTCTGAAATCGTAAGCCACAGTAAAACTATGACCTAATATTTATATTGGTGTATTTACAATTATAAAATGCCCATATAATTGCGCTATGTGTATATCATAGATTTTCGTATGTTAAAAAATAAATAAAATGAGCGCCGTAATTTACAAATGCTATAGTAAATTATAATAACATTAAAATGATTTGTATGAAAAGTAGATCATTGTGTAATACCATTTTTTTGCGTAAATCATCTTTATACAATTTATTTATCTGCAATTTAAAAGTACAAGATTTTTAATCCAAATTAAGTGTTTTTATTTATTAGTATTATTCTCATTACCACATGTAATATATAAATAAACTTAGTACGTTCACAGTTGATTTCAATAAAAGAATACAATGGAATTATGTTTGTCTCCATACAAAATATGCAACTCGTCCACACAAAAACTCACTCTTGTGACGATTATAAGCTTGACATTCTAGTAACTGTCACATAAGTGTGCATTAGAAATGGGGCTATTCATTCCATACGCAAGGAATTAATTTCAGCCGTTTTGACCCCCGTCCAACCATGGGTCAAAATGACCCATGTAAGATATTTTTCATACTGTTTGGAAGAGCCAGATCTATAGCTTATACGATAATTGTTTGAGCTGTATGATCTGTCTTTAGTCATTATTATTATGATTTATGGTTTTGGTGCTGTTTAGTTTGTCTCAATAAATTTCTTTTCTTTCTTTCTTTCAAATCATACTTCAAAGGATCAGAGACTATTTGAAAAAATCATCAAATTCATTACTAAACCATTGTGGTGATGTGTAGATTTGTATGAGATTCTGAGAGTATTCCATTCAATTAATCACATAAATTTCCTAATATATTAAAAATCGCCGGAGAATCCAAGTGACACACAAGCTGTATGTACAGTCGCCATCAGATATATCGCAGCATATAAGGCGTTCATAAATATCTGAACACTACTCTTATTGACTGGGCGTTACAGTACATGTTCAGATAATGGTACATACCGTATATACACCAAATATAGTACTTCGTGCTATACATATAGCCCAACTATGTTTTTCAACCCACACCATATTGAGGATTTTAAGTGTAATTTGGTTAATGACAAATCGCTTCATGACGTATTGCCATATGAAAGCTGTTTGTAGCACCACTATCCCTGGGCCGGGCCGACACTTGGTTATTAGGCTGAGATACATCATCATGTTTGATACTGTTAAGGTGAGCACGCCTGTTTATATTTTATACCCTCACATTTGATTAATAAGTTACATTATACCAAAAAAAAGTTAGTATAACGTGTGCTATAGCGGTCGTCGGGATATCATATTAAGAGGACTTATTCCTTTTAAAATGCTGATTGTTTTAGACATTTTTCTCTATGATCAAACATGTTTCTTAACATATTATTGATGTTACTACCTAGAACAGGGCTATTGGGATTTATTTGAAACCTATAATTTGAATTTTTCATTGATAACTTTTGAAAATTTGTTTTTTCAACTTATTTTCTACTACACGCAATGTAAGCATGAAATAGCTATGTTACTACCTAGAACTCGGGCAAAAGTAGTATGTATTTCAAAAAGTTGGTGGAAATTATCAATACATTTGTCATAATAAGAAAAAAATAAATTTTAAAAGGAATAAGGCCTCTTAATTTCAGGGTTGATAACGCATTTGGAATGTTTAGATCGGCTTGTGCGACTCAGATACGCCATTATGACGATTAGCTACCGAAAGGGCAAACATAACTCATAACGGCACTGGTTGTAACGTAACAGTCAACCACTTTTTAGTACTTATTTAAAAATAATAATATACTGTCTGCCGCGAAGTAGATGTCACCTGCCCGATGTCCCCTGGATCACTCTTTAAAACTTACGATTTTCGGTGGTTGTATTCGCCAAAAACTTTGTAATTTCAACAGTTATATGCCCATTATGTAAACTATCTCCTGGCGACGCCAGTAATATAAATTATCAACACTTTTCAAAGAAAAGTTAATCACTATTGTCATCTGGGTCACGCGATAGAATAACAGCAAGAAAAAGTAAAAAGTTGTTCCCCCCATGTCTCATCAAACTCAGAAGAAACCAGGTTGTCTCTCAGATATTTGGTCTTCGTTACCTTAAATTCAATAGACATGAACCTTTAGACAATGTTACGCTACGACGTCCCGACGACGATGTCTATTTTGACGACGCGGTTGGCGCAGTGGTGGTGCCTACTGAGCCGACGATCCTGGCTTCGAATCCCGGCAAGGGCAAATATTTGTGTGATGAACTCTAATATTTGTGCCTGGGTCATGGATGTTATTTGTATTTAAGTATGTATTTATCTATACAAGTATGTTTATCGTCGACTAGTGCCCATAACACAAGCCTACTAGAGCTTACTGTGGAACTAGATTGATTTGCGTTAGGTTGTCCGATATTTTTTTTATTATTTACTAGCGACCCGCCCCGACTTCGCACGGGTGCAATGCTATATTATGCATGTATTATACATATAAACCTTCCTCTTGAATCACTCTATCTATTCAAAAAACCGCATCAAAATCCGTTGCGTAGTTTTAAAGATCTAAGCATACATAGGGACAGATAGACAACAGGAAGGGACTTTGTTATATACTATGTAGTTCCCTATATTCTTTGATAAAAATATCAAACAGCTGAATGGTTAAAACATCCCGTCAGCGTCTCCGATATTTATTTGACAGCTTACCTAAAGATCAGTCCCGCTTATTCTTACGAGGTTCGAAGATTCGTTGAAGATCTTACTTTAGAAATAATATCAGTCATACATTAGCTCCTAACGCGTAGCTGCTTGCATTTAACCCTAAACACCGCTCGATAACCTTATACTTACAATTTGTGATAATTTCGTGATGTTTTCAATGAAGTTCATACAACGTATAAATAATTGTAAATAAGGTCATAGATATCCCAGTTAGATTTAGTTATAATTACACGAAAAAGGAACTTTATTTGAGACATTTTCAATCAAAGGGTCCATTTTGTCGCTTATCGGTAATTGGCATAGATTTCGGCTCTATTAACAGCGCCAAAGTGGACGTATTTGATTTAAAATGCCACTTGCATATTTGTGTTTACTGTGCATTGGAGAAATTAAATATTTTTAACAAATTAGTTACTATTTTACAATGAATTTATTGAAAAAAATATAAAGCATCTACTTATCTAGACCTTATACTTATGAAATCTATGACCAAATTTATAATCACCTCTGAAGTTTAGTACCTACAAAGAAAGGCAAGTTTTACAATAATGTAATTCGCAATATCGCCTAGAAACTATCCGGAATCATTTGGCTACTAAAAGTATACTATAACTAAAGTTACCTACAGATTTGGTATACCCTGCACAGTACTACGCTAGGCCAGTTGAAACTGACCGCTGGACTTCGAGTATTGACTTAATAAAAGGTATTTTGTATAGAGTTACCTTTAAATAATGGTAAGATAATGAGAGAGTATATATAAAGACGTAGACTTAGAAAAACTGAAAGTTAGTTGACTCACCCACAAAAAAAAACGAAAGGGGTCAATGAGCCCGCGGGACGATTTTTCTGTAGGCCTAGTTGCCCACAGAATGATGTCAATTGACACATATGAAATTAACCCAAAATTTGGATTTCCTTACGAACGTTGAAATTTCCATAATTCTGTGGCATCGTGGATAAGAACCATCTTATTTGTGGAACTGGAACCGCATAATGTATTCACTTGCTAAGAAGGAATTGTAAAGTTTTGTACAGATAGAATATAAGGAGGTTATATAGACAGTCTTCTGTGATTTCAATTAAATGGAATGTATTTTGCGCAATTATAATTTGGCACCGCTGTCCTATAAACTTATGAATCTTATGATTATTCAGTCGTTATAGGATTTGCCATTTCGCTTTGGCAGGCCTTAAGTTTTCAGTTTGAGGTATAATAAAGAAATTAATAAGTAACTCTATGCAAAATGCCTAACTTTGAAGAAGCAAAGCTAAATAGCGACCGTAATAAAAATAATATTAACTTATCTAAACGGCCAATCATATAAAATAGGCCGAGACGTCGCTACAAAATATGAGGTATATTTAGAATAATCTCGTCATCTATTCCGGATTCGCTTGTGGTCCATATTTTAAACGGTCCTTACAAACAATAAGAGACACGAAACCTATGACTTTAAAATTCCGAGAACAAAATTTTCGTATCCGGCTTTAAAACACACCAAAATACATCCTACATCACTCACTATTCCGGATCACTCGATTTCCTTCCTTTCGCGTTCTTATCGCAGCGATCCGGAGCAGACTTCCGTGTTCCGGGTTCATTCACACACCGAGTCTTTTTCTAAGCGGATACGAGAACTCCGCTTAAGTTAGACAGAGAAGGGTGGTATCAGAGTAGGTCGCGCTTGGGACGCGCCGCCTGCGCCGGTCACGCGGGGCCGGAGTCGTGCGCGTGCGCGTGCGCGGCGGCGCGCTTCTTGTCGCGCTCGCGGTGGTGGTCGGGCGTGGCCTTGAGGATGTCGGGCTGCCCGTGCGACGCGCGCAGCTCGCCGCGGTGCGACGTCGACGTGTGCGAGCTCAGCGTCAGCGTCGCGTTCCGGTCCGAGCCCAGCGTCAGCGTGGTGGCGTGCGAGTTGAGCGCGTGCGCGTGCGCGTGCGGCAGCGTGGAGGGCGACGAGTGCGGCGCGGGCGCGCGGCGCGTGCTGCGGCTGGCGGCGCGCGTCAGCGAGTTCATCTGCGGCGTGCCCGGCAGCGTGGCCGCCGGCCGCTGCAGCGCGTTCTTGTAGTCCGCTATTAGGTGCGTCAGCTCCACCATCTGACGATAAGTTTACAGGTTTAGTCTGCTAATTACACAAGAGCGGATTATACATATAAGACTTATATCATAATCCATCTCCCGACTCCCGAGTGGAGACCCACTCCTGCGGAGATGGATGAACTGTGTGATTTGCTTTATTTTACTTTGTACTAACACTAGGTTTTGTAAGTTATTGCTACTAACAAATAATATGGATTTGAAATCTGAAATAAAGAAATAGAATTGAATTGAATAAAGGAGCAAAATGTAATCTTTCCCATTGGATGAAGAATTTATTTAAGGTAAAATAGAAATAAAATCTTGATGTCAGGTGGGACGCCTTCAAAAACGCAAACTCTTGATAATTTTCTTTTCTGTTATAGAGTAATAATTGTAACTCAGACAGATATCGACACATATACATATAATCATGTATTCTACGCTTTATTATCGGGCCAAAATGAACGTGTCGATGCGATCATAAATATTAGGCCAACCGTCTCAGCCACCAGAAAGGGCCAACTTAATAAACTGTCACTATTGGAAAATGCATAGATTTGGGAGGTCCAAATCATAATAAATACAAACAATTTATAGGAAATTATAGAAATCATTGATAGCCACCATGTGTATGTGTGTACAGTCGAATTCATTAACATCTACACACTTACGAGAACAAAAATATCTGAACACGACCCTATTGTCAGGAGCATAAAATCGTGTTCAGATATTTTCACGACACTGCTCGAAAATGTGGTTATAGAATACCTGAATCCAGTACGCAAAACAGCTCTTATATGTTCATTTGTAAACTGTATATCTATGTTAGCTCCCAACACGACAACAATGTAGCACCTTAGGGTCACAGTTCGTATCTACACATGAATTTCATAGTAAGATACGACTTTTTAGAAAATATTTCGGAGTTATTTTCTCGGCCGGCTCAAACGACAATTTAACCAATCAAAGCTTAATCATCTGCTGCATGTCAAATTAAATTGACCAATGAGAATGCGTCATTTATGACGTGTATTTTTCTCTTAAACTTATAAATACCCGCAAAGGAGTTTATTTTCTTAAGTAAGATAATACTCCTCAGGTTTTTTAAAACGTTTTCGTTAAAAAGGTTTTACCCCGAAAATCATGAACATTTATATTTTAAAATTAGTAATGGGGCGTAAAACAATTTCCTAATTTCTGCAATTACTTATTTTTCAACAAATTAACAGTTTTCAACAAATAAACACATAAAATTATATAATTATATATTGAGTTCATAATATTTTTTTAATTCGGCTTAAAAGCCATGACTCCATTACGATGCGCGCATGCGCTACAAGGCAGCCGCCATATTTTAAAAAAGCAAATGTATTGTTTAGTAAATATTAAATATTGGTTTTGTGATGTGCTTAATTTAATAATGTTCTCATTGACTCGCGAAATAAATAATAGTAGGAACGTATATTAATATTGACGCCTAACGTTACAATGATCTTTCAGTGTAGAATGTATAGTTGAGTTGTTTAGCTGAGTGTAACCAAGTGTAACCTAGACTAAATGTTAAAATTTTGTTGAAAGTGAGGTAAGTTTTAATATTTTTGTTATTTCTTAATAAATGGGTTTAAAATCGTCGTTGCGTCGTTTGAATCCGGGGGCACAATCAGCTTTACGTATAAAATAGCCCTAATTTTTACAAAAATGAGGCTGCAACAAGGCGCCTAGTTTACATAGTAGTATATAAAATACTCGTATTTTAATGTATTTCCTCGCAGTAGTCGTGAAAAGCACTCTGTTCAGTCTCGGCTGAAAGTACAATAGATGAACTCGTATTATCGAAGGCCTCCCCTGCGGGTCGGCCTTCGAAATTACTCGTTCATCTATTGCTTACTTTTCAGCCTCTACAACAATGTACTATTTTGCTCTCGTAAGTGTGTAGATGTAAATGAACTCTACTGTATATACAAGTATGAAGCCATGTTTGACAGGCAGAGAAAAGGGCTCACTTTAGGTTTGTTGAGGCTGATCAGCATCTTGTGCACGGGGCTCGTCGCGTCGTCGGCGTCCGCGACGATCAACATCATCAAGTCGTCCTGGAACACAACATTTATAGAAGTTTTGTACGGACAATCCCGGCATCTCCCATACATACAATTGTGCTAATTACATACGAATAGGGTAGACAGTGGACCGAATAACTGATTTAGACACGAAAAGAATCAATTCAATATTATTTCTTGCAGCTAGCTTCCAATAGCGGTGGCGGAGCATCCATAAAACTCAATTCCCAATGGCTTATGTATTTTAGAATATTTTGCATATTGTTGTTGGAAAAAAATCGGCTAAACTGGTCCCGACCTGCCTAGAAATTTTGTTTCACGCAACGCCACTGAGTCATGTAGTACCCCAAAGTAGGCAGTTGTTTCTAGCTGTGATTTGCATGTCAGATTCCCTTTTACACCATGTGCTCCGATGAAAAGGTTATGGCCATATCCCGGAGTTTCCGGAGCACGAATGATTTGACGCCTACCTAGTGTTAAATCGTTCGTGTACCGAAAATCCAAGAGTATGGTTATGACTTTTTCCGCGCAGAAGAAGATGATGCACACTAGATCCAACTTCTGTGTGTAGCGCTGGCCTCCAAACTTGCATTATCATGAGGTGAGTTTAAGGTGATTTATTTTGCCGTATTTTTGTTTCACGTACCTGCAGCCCGCCGAACAGCCCTATAGAGCTGAGCGCGTAGCGGCCGACGACGGCCATGGACGCGAGCTCCAGCACCGTGACGCCGTCCTCCGACACCGCCAGCCACACCATCGACATGTCCGGCTGCTTTATCTGTCGACAATACTTAAACGTTATAACACGTCATCGCTATACAGGGAAGTGAAATCTCGATACGTCGATACACCGAAATAGTGGTGCTACAACACTGTCACGAAGTTGGCCGAGGCGAGTTGGATTCTACAGCGATGTGCCTCTCCACACCAGAAGTGTAGAGCAAGGGTTAAAGTCGTCATATTATTTTTGATTTAAAGTTTAGCGTTGTCCTAAACGAATCTATGAGGTTTCAGAAGGGTTCTTGATGAAACTGAATAATTTGATTAATCTCTTGAATACTTTTTAGGGCCGCCAAAGACGTTCGGAATTTTCGTTCGGTTTCCGTACGAAATGACGTCAGAAAGTGTCTCTGTCTGTCATATGGCGATGTCTCGCTCGCTGCCGTTATTCCGTGAGAAAGCCGAATGACAATTCCAAAGGTCTGTGGCCGCCCTTAAAGGATGTCGGCTTGAACTAGAAATATATCAAAGGAATAACACCTAGCGGAGGTTGACAACGGAATGGATAGACTCACCCTCGCTTGGAACAGCGTGGCCCCGAAGAACGGCCATTTCCTCGTGCAGTTGAGGTATATCCGCACGCAGTCCGCCGAGCTGCGGCCCTTCAGCGCCGTCCACTTGCCGCGCAACTTTTCTTCCACTTCCCTGTCAAGCGAACGGGTATTATAATTACAAAAATCTCAACTAATAATAGAATCAATATCAAACAGACATCATTTGTCTGTAAGGAAAATTACGAGGCATAGAAATTTTGAAATACTAATTATTGTCAAGGAATAAAGATGACGAGATGTTATAAAGACTATCTGATAATGGTCTACAAGTAAAAATGCCTAGACTTGTAATTCTGAAAAACTCCTAATATAGGTTAGGTTCGTTAGTTATCTGCAGATGCTGCGCAGTACCGGTAGAGGTAGAAGCGGTGTCACAGGAGACCAATACCGCGATAACTCAAGTGGACCGTCCTTGGTGTCGAGTGCAATAACCTCGGAACGGAATAGAGTAGTTCGACCTCAGTGTCGAGTGGAGTGATCATAAGTCCAACGGAAAGCGACTCGTATCGTCGGCTGCCACCGAATTTAAGATCGGCTTGCCTCCTTGGCGCTGTGTTGAGATGTAGCCTCTCTCTGCATCTTTTATCGTTTATAGATTTAGATTTAATATATATAAATTGAATTGGAATTGAGGAATAAGGAAACCGAGGAATTGTTCGGATTGATTCCTGCCGCATCATCGTTCTACGCGACAATCCATCCTCACCACTTAGATAGTTGGCAATCCACAACTGTGCGTTTTTCTAGAAATTTCCTGCTCAGCACGACTGCATTGTGGAATTAATTGTCGCTTGCGGTATTTCCGGATCGATACGAACTTCAAACGTTCAAGAAAAGAGCGTATTCCCACCTGAAAGGCCGGCAACGCACTTGTGACTCCTCTGGCGTAATCGCTTTCCTTCAGGCAATACGTTTGCTTGTTTGCCTCCTATGCCATACATAATAAACAAAAAGTATTGAGACTGACCTTAGTTCGTCGTTGGTGAGGGCTGCTCTGTACCGGTACGGGTAGAACCGATGCGCTAGAGGCTGGTTGTGTTGGCTGGTCGAGGCGCAGTAGTCACCCATGTCCAATTGTGCCATTAAAGCGCCTAGTTCCGCTGCCAACTCGCGCGTTACAGGGAACCGGCCGGCTACCACTGCAATACGAGAACAAGGTCCAAAATTATGTACCTTATTATATTATAGTAAATCGTATAGGTATTGTCCTAATTGTCAATCATAACAGTTATACTTTTGACATATTGCCCGAGACACCAGCAAATAGCACGTAGAGAAGAGATGGCCAAATCGCTTGGTGACCAGACAACCAAAACTAACTACAATTGCTATTTTGCTCTTCAAAACCTCGTATCTACTTTGTAAATTGATACTGAGATACGAGCTTTGTTTTAAGTAGGTATTTGTTACTTAGAGAGTTTTGGTTGTCTTTTTTTATAACAGCACAACATATTGGCTCCACTTAGCCTGATTGCAAACAAAAAGGGGAGCCCAAGTCGCAATGGCAACTGACAAGAAACCAACGGTGCCATGTCTGTTGACACTGCCATGCTGGTCCGAGAGATGCTTCTTTACGCTTCGTTAGAAGAATATCGATCCCCAGGCGAAGTATAATGCTTTCCTTGCTTACCTTGTTGGTTGACTTGGTAGCACAGTAGTAACCGCTCTTTGTCCGTTTCAGTCCTCACGGAGCTCTTGAAATAGAGCCTGTTCCTATACGTCAGTCGGATGACTCGAGAGTTCTCGAACTTTCCGGATCCTTTCTCTCTGAGTGCAGTCTCCCATTTCGATATTACGTCGCACAGCTGCAAGAATAGCATTGGTTAATTTTTAAGATACGAGAAAAAAGATAAACAATACTTTCACAACACGGTATTTGATGACAGCTCAAATCAGCTACTCTTTATGAAATGTCAAATACAATCTGTTTGTATGAAGCTTCTATGAAGAAGATCACAGGCATGTGACGTCATAAAAAGCAGTAGTCAAAACACGTATTCTGTTTAGTTATTGTACAATTAAAAATAGTATAATGTACAAAAGTTAGTGGTAGTTTATTTGGTTCCGCGTATTTAACCGCGCCGTGTGTAACAGGTCTAATAACTCATAACTATACCTAGATACTTTTCTAGCAGGAACAACAGGTGGCTAGTGCTTGTATGATAATATCGACAAACGTGTTATCGATACCCACCACGTCAACGTTGTAAAGGAAATGCATAATTATATACCGAGAGAACTTTCACAATCTAGATAGATAGAAAAAAAATATTGGTGGACCAAAAATTAGATACACAAATAGAAAGCTCTTCCAGTCTGGCTACCTTTTTATCTGGTTTAATGTGATGTTCGAGATCTTTCTCGATGGGGTCATCGCTGAATAATGCGAAACCGGACGCGGAGGCTTCTCTGCAACCGAGCTCCGTGCTTAGCGTCGTGAGGAACTCTTCCACCGTCGTCGAGCCGTCGAAGCTTATGACCTGGAAATCATATAATTGCTAAGTTAACTGTAAAAAAGCTAGTGACCCTGTAAGGTGTAGGTATCGCGAGTTTGTTTCGAAATAGTTAAAATTTGTAATTTTTGACGTTTGCAACCTCCTCATCTCCGCCATTTCGAAAAATTCCAATAAAAATCACAGTATCATTTGTAACGTAAAAGTTCCATGAGGACTTTGTAGTTATCAAATTATAACATTTATATTAAAATAAGTATTAAAATAAGTATAATCTTACAGTAAGAAGTAAATAAATGAACCTTTCGTTTCGTCTTATTTAGTTCCGCGCGAACCCTAAGCGATCCTTTGTTCGCAAAAAGACGTTGAATAGATAAGCTTCCCTGCCTCCCGCGTCGCGCGCCGCGCCGCTCTGGCCGGTTCTAGTTAAATTTTTAACGTCACACTCTGTACGGGCAGCCATCAAAAGCGGACGTTCATCCCAGCGCAAGCGCGACTTATTTCGTGTGCGCGAGCTCTGCCCAAATTTTAACTTTTTATTTTAATTCCTGCAATATAATAATAAAATTGTCCTTAGGAAGTTGTTAAATTAATGTGAGTGTGGTAAAACCCCAGATAGGGGTGCAAAGTTACGGCTGTAGACGCCGACGGAAAGGAGTTCCGGAACTGCCGAGTCACCGTGGGTGACATTCCGCCTTCACCGCCCGTTCCTGGCTGATCTGCACGTCTGTCCGTGACCACCGGCCGCGCCCCGTCCCAAGGCCACCATCAGGGCAGTACTGTCTCAACGGACAGCGAATTTAAAATTTGAAAATTAGAACTTGTAACGGTCGTTTACCGAATTGAGAAACCAGACGGGCCTTAATACCCACACCCTATTTTTATGCTGGCAACGGTTGTGCCGTTATTTTACATATTTAAAATTTAACGGATTAAACGCATTTTTACATTTTTAAAAAATCCTTTGTTTCATTCACACACCGGACGCCGCACATTATAAAGGCGAAAGTTTGTGTGTTTCTGTGTTTGTATGTTTGTAAATTCTTCACGCTCAAACCGCTGGAACAATTTAGATAAATTTTGGTATGAAGGTAGCTGGCACCCTGGATTAACACATAAGCTACCTTTTATCCCGAAAACATGTACAAAAAAACATGTACTTCCCGTTGGATGAGCGGGTAACACCGCGCGACGGAACGAGCTGTCGTTCTATATAAATAACCAACCTACTCAAAATATCTCATGAGAATAGGTTGAGAAATGCCACCTCCGAATATCCGGATATACGAAATAATTTTAGGACAAACTGAAACCGAGACGCTTCGCCAGCTCGGTTAAAAATACTAGAAGTTGGATTGGACTGTTCAACTTTGCATAAATACAGAACCAGTGTGATAGATGGGGATGATCCAGGGGGGATCCTATTCTTTTATAGACAAAAACTTCACTGAATGCTTCGTTCATAGACAGTTTTTTCCCGGAAGTCATAATTTTTTCAGAAATCTTGAATATGTCCACATATAGATTAGGTTAGGTTAGGTTTATGTTATCACCAGAGGTCGGAATTCTCGTAGAATTTTTGAGCTGTCATAGGGACTTCTCGTTTATCATCTTCCGTATATGTATATCGATAAATACAGAATACAATATATGTAAAATATGATTAAGAGTAGAAGTAAACAACATGCAGTCTTATCGCGATTGAGCGATCTCATTCCTAGGAAATTATAAATAGAAGTTAAAATAATAATATTTTATTGTTTCTTATAAGTAATTTGTGGATTGAAACATTGAACTGAACTGATTCAATTTAAAATTGTTTACTATTAACTTTTCATTGTTTTCATTTCAAATCTCTATTTAACAATTTCAACCACTCAAAAGTTATCTAAAAGAGATCGCTCTTTAGCGGTAAGACTGCCTGTTGTTTACCTCTACTTTTAATATGGTGTGTTCTATAATTTATCGATACAATTATGAATATCGGTAGTCGATAAATGAGAAGTCCCTATGACGGGTCCATATTGGCTCACATAAAATTGATCCTCCGAATTTTTCTTCTACTACCGATTTCTAGTCAGAATCATCACTCTTCCGAATTTTTAACTTCATATATTTGTCCCTCATAAATTTGTACTACTACCTACCGAGTTCATAATAGACAGTTTTCAGAACATCGTAATTCATAATGTCGTCACTAAGATTATGTGTGTACTCATAATGCTGATTTTCATATTTCTTTTATTCAGAATCATAAATTACGATAAACTTGTCAATCATAACATTTAAACATCGATGCAGTTTGTCTCCATTTTTTTTTAATTCATAATACTTGTTTTGAGTTATAGCGAGTTACGTGTACATGCAAGCAATTTAAGCATGCACGCATTTTGACGCTCCGCTCGCTTCGCTCGCTCCGCTATACGTACTCGTAGTTACAATACAAACCTAACCTAACCTACAGTTTTCGGTTTTGGAACCACGTTCCATTTTGGCGCAGCTCTTCCTAACGGCATTATATACTTAGTAAATAAAGTTTCTTCCCGAATCCATCCTGGCTCTGCATTTGCTTATAAAAATTTGATGTACCTAATAGTAGATTATTTACAAGTGTTCATGCAAGCTAGCAGGCAAGCATTTTGACGCTCCGCTATACGTGGTCATAATACAAACCTAACCTAACCTACAGTTTTCGGTTTTTGAGCCACGTTGCATTTTGTCACAATTTGCTTATAAAATATAGGATTGTGGAGTTTATGAGTACAAACCAGTCTGCTTAAAAAATGTATGACAGTGAAAAATAGGATCAAAAACAGTTATGATGAATAAAGGTATGAAAACAAAAAGTAGTGTTAGAGATATTTATGATAATTGACATTATGATTTTAAATGGTTCGGAGTTAAGATCGGTAGTAATAGTAACTAAGTATAAATAGTGACTATTATGATGAAAGATTGTATGAGTAACATTTTCGGAGTTCCAATAATCGGGGTTGAAAAATTATGTGAACTTTGGCGCACCCCCCTATGACAGCTCAAAAATGCTACGAGAATTCCGACCTCTGGTTATCACATTACAAAATATTTCATGGTTTTAGAAAAAAATGCTATCGATGAAATGAAAATTCGTTGAAACATTAGTCTAACAGGGGAAAACCGATCCAGGCGGATCATCTTGCCAGGGAGCCAGCTAGTGATGTTTGTGAATGTTACTAAGCAAGGTGAGCAGTTTATTGGCATACCTGGTAGGTGTTGTTGAGCATGTGCACGGGGATGGCGTGCGGCAGGCAGTGGTGGTAGGGGTTCTTGAGCAGGATCGACAGCACCTCCATGCGGGAGGGCTTGTCCTCGCGCCCTCCGTTACGTATCGTCCGCTCTAGAGCGCGCGAGCAGTACGCCGCGTACTTCCCGCATTCCGTTCTGAAAACATTACAATAGGTTATGTCTCCTTGCCTTGTATACCTAAAAAATAAATATATATATAAGCAAGTTCAGTATACTGAATATACTATTATTATAGAAGGAAACCGGCGTTCACCTTTTGTGGTATCTTCATTGACGAAAAAGCTTGATTTTAGCCATAGATACGCTCGCAAAGTCATTCGCTTTTCTAACTTTATCGCTAGAGTTCGAACAATTATCGCGATCACGTCACAATAGGGTAGTTGAGGGAGTAAAATTAATGGTGTTAATTAATACGGAATCTAAGTCTGCTGAGAGTAGCCTATATCATATCATATCATTTATTTATTTGTATTGGTCATACATTGTCATTGTTGTAAATTATGTACATGTCAAATAAATTAAAATTAAAATACAATTATAAAATTAAAATATTGACAAAACATTAATTAGAATTGGTTCGTTCCAATACGTTGGGTAACTATTTATCCGTTGATTATTATATATTTCATTGTTCGTTCAAATATTCTGTTATCGAGTAAAATGCTTTATTAATTAAAAATCGCTTTAATTTATTCCTAAATTGTAAATCTGAGCTAGCGTCCTTTATGTCAGGTGGCAGCTTATTATATATACGTGGCCCCATAATACGGAATGAATGGCTAGTTTTTACGAGTCTATACTTGGGTATAATTAGGCCTGGCTTCCTTCTGGACGAACCACAGACAGCTCTTGCTGATTCTGTGCTAGTGCCTGTACTTCTCATCAACTTGCTCAACTCGAATATATATAAGGATGGTACTGTTAATATTCGCAGTTTCACAAAAAGCTGTCTCGCTGGTTCATCCAATGGAACCCGGCACATTAAACGGATCATTTTTTTCTGAATGATGAAGGGACGATCTCTGTCTGCAGCCATGCCCCAAAAATCGATTCCGTAAGAGAGGTGGGTGTGAAAATAGGCGTAGTAAGCAGCAAGCAAGTTTTGTTGTGACAGCAACCCTCTCAAACGGGATACAGCATAGTACGCAGAGTTTAGTTTAGCGCAAAGAGAATTAATGTGATCGCGCCATTGTAATCGATCATCCAGAGTGAAACCTATAAACCTTGCATGGTCCGCAGCCTCAATATTGACTCCATTTACCACCACTGATAATTTGGCGGTTCTTTTGGTAGCCAGAGAAAATTCCAAAAGATTCGTCTTTTCAACATTGAGCTGCATACCATTAGCGGTAAACCAGAGCAAAAGTCGCTGTATAACTCCTTCAACATTTTCACGAAGTTCATTGAGACTCCCTCCGCTTACAATGGCGCAGATGTCATCCGCGTACATGACAAATTCGACGTGTGGGGAAGGAAACGGCAGGTCGTTCATAAGTAGCACAAAAATTGTGTTCCCTACGTTCGATCCTTGCGGGACAGATCGGTCACCTATCATACCTGGTTCAGATGTATCACCAGCCACATGCGTTGTCTGGGATCGTTCGCTGAGAAATGAGGTAATGAAATCCAGGGTGACACCCCGGACCCCATAGTGTTCGAGTTTAAATGCTATTAGCTTGTGGTCGACGAGGTCGAAGGCGCGAGAAAGGTCAAACAGCACCGCAGCAACACATTTTCTGCATTCAAGCTTGGCTAGAACTTTTTCTAGAACATCCCTGGCCGCCATCGCCGTTGAGCGACCGGCCTGATATGCATACTGCTGACAACATAATGATCCGTTCTTTCTAAGAAAGCTGGTCAGTCTATCACATATACCCAATTCGAACACCTTCGAGATCGCAGGCACCAAAGATATCGGGCGGTAATTTTTTTGTTCTTTCTTGCTGCCCTTACCCTTATAGACCGGAACTACCTTTATCTTTTTGAGGGTGTCGGGATATGAACCGTTACAGATCGAATTATTAAAGTGATCACATAATACATGCAGAAAGGCGGGGGGTAAACTACGCAATGCTGAAGTTGGGAATCCGTAAACATCCTTGGTGACCTTGGGTTTAATGTTTTTTATTATCCTAAGTAGCTCTTGTGTCGTGAATGGTGCCATAAACATAGTCTGAGGTACGGGTGCGATGGCGCCACGTAACAACCTGAGGGCCTCAGGCACCACGGGCCTGAGCGGCGTGTCCCGCACCACGGCCAGGTAGTGTCGGTTGAGCTCGTCAGCCAGCTGGCGGGCGGAGCCGGCGGGCCCGCACACAGCGCGACGCAACACGCCGTATTCATCCCCGCAGTCTCTGCCCTTATTTGTTTCGGTTTTAATGGCATTCCATAAGGCGATACTCTTATTATCGCTCGATTCTATGTTTTTATTAATAAACGATTTTTTGGTCCTGCTCAATATACTATTATGTTTACACTTATATTTTTCGATGATTTCCGTAAGTTCTTGGTTACAAGGATAGAATCGCGATAACATTCCCAACAACAACAGAAATTGCTCGCTTTTTTGCGTTTCATTTGTAGACCATACAGTATCTTTATGTTTTACAATTACAGACTTTAGTGGGCAATTTAATTCAAACTGTTTCATAAAATTATTGAAAACGTTATCAAAACTAAAGCGATCACCATATCGAGACCAATCATACTGGTCAATAGTATCAACAAACCTCGACATGTTAGGCCTATTTGTTATCCTCTTTACCACCCGGCGCGTATTGTTTTTTTCTTGGGGTATTGTTAATACAAGGCAAACCGCACAATGATCGCTAATACCGAACTCAAGCGGGTACGTCTTAGTACGATCCGAGAGTAGGTCCGAGTAGACGTGATCCAAACATGTTTTGGAATCTCCTTGTATTCGAGTAGGAAATTTAACTCTGGAAGTTATATTGTACCTAGCTAATAATTCATTAATTGTCCTAATTTCTCTTGATCGTTTTAATGAGTCTATGTTTATGTCTCCCATTAATACAATATTTACGTCATCCTGTGCCGCACTATTCAATAGTAATTCAAGCTGATTAACAAAAATAGTGAAGTCGCCCTCGGTATTGGAACGATAAATACATATAACAATAAGGTTCACGTCCACAAGTTGTACCGCTGCCATTTCAATATGCATTTCCAATGAGAATTTACTACTCAAATCACTCCTATCTAACGCAGTGACACTGTTATGTACATATATACAAGTACCGCCGTGTTGTCAGAGTACGCGACAATAACTAGAGATTAGAGTATAATTCATAACACTAGTGACGGTTAGTTCCTCAGATGATAGCCAGTGCTCCGTCAATAATAGGAGATCGTATTTAACATCACGTTGAAGTATGGCCTCTATACAAGCAGTCTTATTACGCAAACACCTTACATTTTGGAGTATAAAATATAAGTTACCATTATCACATACACTGTTCATGCACTGGTAGTTACTGATCGGATGGTTCGCTGCCAACTGTCGTGGGGCTGCGGCGGTCGAGTTGCGTATGCGCGCCGCTCCAGGAGCGGCGGGGGCGCACACGAAACCAGTTCGCTAACTTCACTCCCTGTGGCCACACCGTCGGCGATGTGAAACGCTCGAACAAGCTTTCCGTTATTCCGATGACAAACGAGGCATGTCTATTAGTGTTGATCTCTCGTTTTTCCACGAAGTATTCGCCGGAGTTTTCGACTTTTTTCAAAAAGGTGACGATTTTTTCCGATGTTGTTTCAGGGTTAAAACCCCATGCTTGTAGATACTTTAATTGTTCCACAGTTTCAATATCGGCATCAGACTGTCCTGTACCGACTATAACTTTGCTGGTTTTCCTTTTCTTTCTGTAAGAAATCCTTTTCCATTCATTTTGGTTTTCAGCACCTTTGTCGTCAACTGATTCATCATCATGGTTTTCATGAAGGCTGGGGCTTGATATAGGATTAGGAGTCCCTCCAGTAATTTCTGTAATCGCCCGTTTCGTGGCCACAACCTCAGAGTCCGATTGCCGATTACTGTCGGGCGTTTTCGGCGAGTTTACCGCATCACGTACGAGTACGCCGGGAGCTCCTCCAGTATGCTTCCTCCTTGTCGCACTTGCAATGTCGCTAATTGCAGCTGCCGCTGTCTGTTTCGCGCTGCGTACGGGCCGCTGAGATGCTGAGGTGGTGGCGGTGGCAACTGCAGTCGATAGCGATTTTCGGGTAGGCTTCAGAACCGTATCATGATTGTCACTATGGCCGCTCGTTGGAATTGTCTTTGATTGTTTAAGAATCAAGTCATTTTGCTCACCTATCTTGGCTTCTAGAGAGTTGACTTTATTAACCAGAGTGATGAGTGTCTTCTGGAGTTCGCGCACTAAGTTTTCGAGTGATTTCGTCGACATTTTTCGAATGAAAATAATAAATACGTGACGAGCAAGTTATCACTCCGCGGGTGGCGGGGTACATATAGCTATTGTTCCATGGTACGAGCTGGCTAACGACCACGGTTAAGAGTTGTTGTCTTTGCACGAAGCTAATGAATATATATACGTCAGCCTAGGCCGTAAGTGGGATTTTCTGCCCGCTGCGCGGCAAGGCAAGACTTCAGACAAACCACGAGCGGTAATTCGTAAAGCCTCAGAGATCACATATCTATGCGATTATTACTTGGAGTCGGAATGCTAGCTAAGATGTAGTTTCAGTAGCCTATTGTTCCGTGGTACGAACGAGATAACGGCGTGCGCTAAAAGTTGCCATCCTTAAACGAAACTGTATGTTGCACAGTTAAGTTCTTCGCAGATTATAACAACTCAACGGCGACTCGATTCTATGCCAAATATTGAAATTTAAGCCCTATGTCATGTTTACTAGGTTTAATTTCAAAAAATGATATTAGTAGTGGACGACGAGTGGACGAGGACGACGCGTCGGTGCATCGTCGAAATTAAACCTAGTAAATATGACATAGGGCTTAAATTTCAATATTTGGCATAGAATCGAGTCGCCGTTGAGTTGTTATAATGTGCGAAGACCTTTACTCGTACAGTCTAGTCAGTCTACAGTACCTAATAGTAGGTACGTTTTTACATACCTAGGGCGATGAATTTGTGAATGTCCCAGCTCGCAGGTGTTTGTGGCCAGAACCGAAGGTGAGGGCCATAAACATGCGATTTGTGGCTTTACGAATTACCATAAATAAGTGATCTGGGGCTTTGCGAATTACCGCCCGTGGTTTGTCTAAAGTTTTTAGTCTTTACTTGGCCAGGAGACCTAGGGTGACGTAAAGATACATAAGAATGCCTTCCGGTACCACAGTAGTCTGTTATTTCGAGGTACGAACAGGCTAAGGACCAGGGAAGGGGGGAAGGATAAGAGTTGAGATCTTTACAAGCTGCACGTTGGAGGGTTACTATTACAAGTACAGATACTTACTTGGAGTCAGAATGTCTGCTAAGGTGTAGCTTCAGGTACCACAGTAGCCTGTTATTGCGTGGTACGAACAGGCTTACGGCCAGGGCTAAGAGTTGCCATCCTTGCACGAAGCTGTACGTTGGAGGATTACTCTTGCAGTCTACGGAGAGGAGTGGCGCCTGGAAAATTCCGTAACTCTCTAATTAAAAGAATCACAAGATATTGGAGAATTTAATGCCTCTTTGTGAGGCGGGTAAAAATATTTCTCTAGATGTCGTCTGCTTTGTATTAACACTTTCGCGACCAACCCGCCTTGTGAGCCTATTAGATAAGACCCGGCGGGCGGGGCGGTCTGTAGCTGTGAATAAACTCGCTTGGCGGGCTCTGTTGATGTCTGGGGCATTGTTAATTTTTTTGTTTGATCATGAAAGTGTTAACGACAGTATTGACTAAACTTAGAAACAAATTCTATAAATGAGAAACAAGTTGATAATTAAGTGTCTTCTATGATGTCATGCAATAATTTTGACCCACCTAACTTGTAGGTGAAGGCAATAGTCTTTGGTGAAGGCTTTAAAGTTTACAGTAAGATTAATCGCAAGAACTCTAACAATATGTTTTTAATATTTTCTTCGGTTTCCGCGACTGTCACACATTTAAATAAAACAATTCAAACGTAGTTTGCACCGATGTAACGCAAGAAAATTGTGGGTTTTTTTCCGTCAACCAACAAAGACCGAACGGTAACTGGAAAGCTACCGAAACGTCAGGGAGGCTCAAATAATTAATATACGCGATATAAATTGTTTTATATAAATATGTTTTTATCTTTCAAGTCAATTATAAGTCGTGATCAATACTATAACAAAGGTTGAGTTCAAAATCCACTTAAGATACTTACGTAGAGGGAAGACCAATGAGTTGTTTATTTATTTATTTATTTAATCTTTATTGCACAAATGAAAAACACATCGTACAAAAGGCGGACTTAATGCCATTGGGCATTCTCTACCAGTCAACCATCGGGCAAAGCAGATAAGTTGTTTAGTCGAAAACTCTTTTACAGTAAGATCACGAAGTATAATTTGCAACTTTTTAGTTATTCATTCCCAATGTTACCACGTTTGCTTTACTCACATCGCTCTGCCAATTTTTCTTCCAACACAATGCGAATAAATAAATTATTGGCTTCTTATTAATAGCACCGGAACGAACAATACATCATAATTATAATACATATTATGTATTAGGTATATATTTTTATTTAAAACCTCTCGCGCCATCTATGATTTTATTCTAAAGAAAGACGTTTATCTACTCAGGTATAAATTTTTTATACTTTCTCTGATTTTTCTCTGTATAATTTTGCTCACCCCTAAAGAAATAAGCACTAGAACAATCTTGATGCTTTTAGAATAGGCTATTTGACTGATGTTGAATTCTACAGCGTACTGTAGTTATATGAATAAAATTAGCTAAATATATCACGAAACAAAGAAAAAAAATCCAGAAACATATATCTTTTTTGGAAATATGTGACTTCAAAGGTACGCAAATTTTATGTTTTTTTTTTTTATCCAAAATAAATTTTGAAAATGTTTTCAGAATCCTCATAATTTTACGAAACAATAACTGTATGACAACTATGAACTTAAACGCACTTTTTCACGGTGAAAATGCCAAATTTCTTAATTTTTCCATACAATTATTGGTACCTATACCGGCCTGTGACGTCACTAGCCTGACGCGTTTTGTATGGAGCGTTTTTAGCGCTACGTAGAAATGTTGAACTTTGACGGTCATTTCTGACTTTTAGAGCAGTTTAAGTGTAGTCAGTCCCATATAGACATTTGATCACAATAAAAAATAGAATCGATTGACATCCTCAAAAAAAATTAGTCAACATGTCTATTTTGTATTTACGTTGTTCGAAATATTATTTTGAACAGACATAGACACCAGAGGAACAGCGTCATCTATCCCTACACAACTAAACTTGTACGCTTTAACTTTCACTTATTACAGAGCCATCTATACTCTGTATCAAAATACTTACTGCAATAAATTTCTCGTGATAAAGGCGTTATTATTAGCTGACGTGATTGTAAAAACGTATTTCCAAATAGTGTGATTGTATACCAACTTTACTATACAATCTGCTAAGTCATACTTTACAATTACTTTAATTATTCCGAACATTCATTAGCACATTGACAACAGCGCCACCTATCTCCAGCACGCGGAACTACGTGTACCTGTATGGAGCTGGGCGAGCCGGCGTTGTGCTGCGGCGCGTCGCTCTTGTTGTCGCCGCCGACCGACGAGGCGCCAGTGTCGCACGTGAACAGCGATTGCGTCGCGCAAAGTAGCAGTTGCTGTACAAATGAAATGTTGGTGGTTGTCTATGGGGGCTACTGGGGTGCGTTTTGGGTTGCTACCTTTTAGTTAGAATACTTGTTTGTCGTTCTTTGGTCACTGGCACTTTTATACTGATTATCAAGGGGGCATTGAAGTTGGCTTCATGATAAGTGGTATCAACGTACATACATGACATCATACACAAATGATACAACGATATACTTTTCTACCAACAATAGACACAACATGAAATGAGCCATACACACACATGAGACATCCTATGATGTGAGTAATGTAAGATTCCCTTGACCATTAAAATAATTATCCAGGGTAAACAGTTACACAGCAATCTTCAGATAAGTATTATATGTATCGCCCTCGCCTTGAAGTCGTGCGAAAAAATTATCCTTACTGATACTTTATGAGTGAATAATTTCTTTGATTTGTGTTGGAATAATAAAACAAGAGTCGTTTATTTATTACTTATTATAACATGTTCATCTTGTTTTTCCTTCTTCTCTTCATCGAAGTACCTACCTAATTAGAAACACCCTTAGACAGATCGTATAATTTAATAACTGTGTAGAACGACCGAACAATCTGTCAGGATAGTTACATATTTAGGACTCCTATGACGTAATAATCCGTCATAGACCACAGATAAATGTAGGCCTTGATGCACTAAAGGTCCAATTCCGTTGGTGGCGTATGAGTGACAGTTTTAGATTTTAAATTAATGTCAAAAAGGGTTCAATTTTGTCACCAGCTTTATTTCAGTGACTTTAAATATGTATATTTTTTACAAATAATCTAGATATTTTTTTAAGAAGGATGTCTAAGTGTTACTTAGATAGTGGCCGGTGGCCGCCGAAATATACAGCATATGATGATCGGAAGTTCTCCTTTGGCAGAATGAACCTCCTGAATCCTAAGAACCTTTTAAGACGGGAGTTATGACGTAGTAACTTTTTTGGATGGGATTTGACATTTTTTTGTTCTGAATCCTATCATGTGGGGTACCTAATGTAAAGGCTTTATGAACTGATTCTAAGATTCCAGGTTGAAGACGACTGACATATGTTTTATGAAACATATGCCAAATAACCCGTAATATACTCTTATCTAACACCAAAAAAAATACAAAATGTTCTTAAGGGTCAGGAGGTTCATCCTGCCAAAGAGGAACTTCCGATCATCAAATGCTGTATGTTTACCCTTATGTCGTGAACACCGTCCACTAAGACCTTAGGAAAAGCAAAAAATATCTTCCGAATCTTCACAAAGGGCCAATTTTTGTCAATCAATTGTTGTCAAAATAATTATATCAAAATATTATATTATACATTACACCCATTTCCATACGATACATATTCCTACCCAAATGAAGTACAGAAGACACGTCCACAATATCAGTATTTCTGTACATGTTAGTGCCAGTGCTGTACGCTGTCGTGTGTGTGTGTGCTATTACATATAAACCCAATAATCCAATCCTTTAGCTTATTCACCCAGTGTTTATGTACAGGTGTCGAGAATAACCTATTTGTGAATATAAATTGGTGCAACTGCATAGTATAGACAAACGATAGATGGCATATTTATGTACTATTCCAAGTATGGTCTTTTCACAAAAAATACAACCACTGTAAAACGTGATCGATTGATGCGTACACATGAATTATGTTCCAGAACCTAAATTAATAAGATAATTTATTTTCCAATAGGGAAGGTAGAGCTTTTCGAAGACTATTTTTCCAATAGTCCTTGCAATAGGCTGCCGCTCTTTAATTTTTTCGCAGCACGGTTATTCCAAACATATTTTTTGATAATTTACGTCATGACAGTCGTCAGTCTTTAAAGAGAGACGCACGCACTAGAACGTGGTTATATCTTTGGCCTTTGATGCCTAAAATAAACAAATTAAATTGAGTTGACAGTTGTCAATGTCAAGTCAATTGCCTTCAAAAAACTTTACCTACCGTATTGAAGTCTGAAGAGGTGTCCAGGTTGCTTTAATTGACAATATGTAACTCAATATCAATATTATGCTGCAATAATTTGTTTTATAACAATTATACATTTGCATTGTCAAGAAAAATAGTATATCGTACTATACATACATTTATTTAAATACTGACTCAAAACAGGACAAATTGTCAAGTTTACAGTATACGTCACAATTAATCTAATTTGAAAGTACCACAAACATACTATGCAATTACACCGAAATATAGATCTATATACTTACCGTGCAAACCGGAGGATAGACTTACTATAATAATAATAATGTATGTATATAGTTTTCTAAACAGTACATTTATAAGGGTAAAGGCTAAAAGTTGCAACGTCAACCTTTCATAACAAAGGAAGATCTAGTGCGAAGGGGCAATGACAGAGTATGAATGACAAACAACAACATTCCCTATAACTAAGGAGGGGGCAACATTCTTGGAAAAAGTATAAAATAAAATGGGGAAAATTTACACCAACATTCCATTTGAAAATTTGCAACAACAGAAACATATCGCTTTCACTGCACTGGCAACATTTAAACCATAGCTAATTTTAAATTGTCTATGGTGTATTTTGTCCGAGTTGCCAGCACTATAAGATCAAGTTGGAATACAACTTTTACCTTATACAATTTTGAGCGCCGATCTTTACCAATTCCAACTAAATTTCACATATTTTTTCAAGAAGCCAATAAAATTATCACTTTCACAATTCCAAATTGATCAACCACGAAACATGAAGCATTATTCACATTTTTAATAGGCAACACACAAAGCTGACGCTAAATGGCTTGTTAGTGTATATTTACAATTTCTGAACGCAACGTAATGTTAGTTTTTTTAAAGCCTTATTTCGCGCTATTCTAGGCTGCCAGTGTGAAGCGCGACCAGGAAAAGAGTTACGACTACAGAATGAGTGCTAATGCCAAAAATAAACCGGTGTTCGAATGGTTGTGATTAGCATAGCCCGGGGTTTCCGATGCACGAATGATTTGACGCCTACTGCCGGCCTAGTGTCCAATCATCCGTGCACCGAAACCCCCGGGGTATGGTGATTAGAGATGGTGACAACATGAGTAAAGCGTTTAAGCGTCGCCAAATAAGCCGATGCGAATATAAAGCGATAGAGTACATCTTATTAACTAGTATTCATTATAATATATTATTTTGTTAAATAAGAACGGGGTGTATCGACCATATTTAACGGGCCCTTTAGCGTTAAAAAAATAATCGTTAATCGACAGCTATAATTTTTCTTTTTCTTTTCTGGAATGTAACTTATTTCCACATACTGTTTGAAATACCCCGTCCAGAAAACTTTATTCAGTAAGTTTTTAGGATACATACTTATTTTAATGAATACTGGTTAGACTTTATATTCAATGGAGGCTTCCTTTTCCCGAATATCTTATTCACCGTTATATAATTTCATCGTAATGTTTATTGAAAGCCATGCCACATTAATATTACAGGTACAATTGAATACAATTTGGGTTGAGTCTTATACTCAAACAAAATTGTATCGATCCGCAAATTAAAACAAATACTGTGGAGCGTTTTTAGATTTGTTAATATTTATTAAAATACACAACTTAATTTTTACTATATTATCTAATAACACTCCACAAGTTATGCAACGGTCGGCTAGGGTGGTCAATGGTACATTAGTTATTTTATAAAAAAACAGACAGGATATACAGTGCTTCGTTTGAAGAAAAAGCACTGCAGTGTGAGTGTATCTGTATACTCGAGTTAAATTTGGAAGATTATTGGTTTAGAGTGAATATCTTTTATTTAAAATACATCACAAAAGGTAAACATACTTTGTTTTGCTTGCAATAAACTCCAGCAATCTGGTAAGTGTCTACCGATTATTTAAATACAGAAATCATCATTATCGATTTATTATGTTTTCAGCCACAATACTGCAATAAAGTTTAATTATAAAGTGTATAATATTTCTGCAACTTACTCCTATGTAGTTCGTTGCATATTAAACATAGGTCTGAATTCGTCACCATTTATTTGCCAACGAGCAGTCCGATGGCAGAATTAGTTAGCCAGTAAAACGTCCATTGTCCACCCCGGCCTCGTGGCGCAACTGAAACGGCAACTTACATTCTTAAGCTTCGCCGCCTTAAGGTTTAGCTTGGCGCGGCGCTGCGCCTGCGGCGTTACCTGCACGCCGTGCTTGGTGTGCGTGTGCGGCTGCGTCTGCTTGGCGAGGCAGGAGACCAGCTCGTCCTGCAGCTCGCCCACCTCCAGGCACTGCTGCAGCGCGTTCTGCGCCAGCACCACGTGGTAGTCGATGCCGCAGTGCTCCACGCACACCGACATGAACAGCTGCACGCACTGGAACACGCGTCACGTATTATTATTATTTAATAATAATAATAATTACATTTCATTAAAAAAAAAAAAAAAAAGTCGAAAGGGCCTCTGCTCGTTGCGTGCTTCGGCTCCGTGCACGCCTCCCAAAGGTCCGCGACACCATTGTCCCGTGAAAGGGTGCGACATACAAATAATAATAATAATAAACCATTTATTTCGGATAACATCCATAGTTGTTAGAGTCTGGCTAGCCAAATAATGTTGACAGATATTTCCTTGTTGTATCACCAATTGTCTATGATTTAAACAATTTAGTAGGTGGGTCCTCTATAAATAATTTTGATACTTTATGTATACTAGTTGTAACGTTCCGACTGAGTTAAAAGTTGGCATATAGTACTTATGTAATTTTTTTGGTGATGGATTAATAATATGGTATTATCGAGCTAGGTCTTATCTCCACAACATTTAATTTTTCGCCTTATATATGGTTAGAAAGTGTAAACATTGACTGTACCGTACATAGTGGTAGAAATTATGTGTGCTGATTATGAGTACACGTCAACATATTATATGTATTTAACTTATTTCCTTAGATGCCTTACGTGTGCATAGAAAATCAATAGTTATTTGTTATGCAAGGCTGCAAAGTTGTTATTTGGCGCGAGTGTTGAAATTGAAAGCTGAGCGAGCGAAGGAATCTAAGATTGAACCATGAGCGAAGCGAATGGTTCAAAGATAGATTCCTGAGCGTAGCGAGGCTTTCAAGACACGAGAAGCTAAATAATTTTGCAGCCATGCGGAACACACAATTTTTCACCTCACTACAGCGAGGAAAATGCAAGATTCAAGGAAAACAATTAAAACATAAAAATAATCATATTTAATTTTGCCTTCTATTTAACACGTCCAATTTAAAACATAACACACTCAAATCCAAACCAAATAAATACGAGAGAAGCACACATATTAAATATTAAAAGTAATATGGTCGTAATTTGTATTATTGTCGTGTATATTTTATCGTTGCGTTTTACTTAAGCACTGTTATATTATAATTATTTGTTTTTGAAACTACTTGACACATTCGTTGTGAATGTGGGAGAACGGCATTCTGGGAAGGATTAGTTGGCCACTCGGAAGTATTTTCCATAACTTCCATAGCTTTGGAAGTTTTTGGACGATGGGATACGAACAAGATTATTTCGGCTTTATCTTCTTTAAAAACGCCAATAGTTTCGGTAAATTACTTATCGTCTCCAAATATTTAAAACAAATCCTTTTTCGTTTTAATACAGGCTTTTAGCATTGAATAAATACTCCAAATTGGGCTTAACTTTCTTGTTTTCGATATAAAGTAAGACAACAGTATGTATTCTCCACAGAACAAATTTACGTTGTTTACATGAATTGTGAAAACTTCGAACTTTTTAATTATTTTTTTTTTTCTCGGGTGCGTTCAGAAATTACACTCTTTTGTTCCAACTTTTATAACAAATAAATTTAAAAAATTGTGTTGTATTTGATATATTTTCTAGTCAAAATATGTAAATGAAATTGAAATACTTACTATTAATATATATAAACATATTCAACTTCTGTTATAATAAAGTGTAGCGAAAATAAAAATTAAAAAATCTGTAACCACAAACCAGGTTTCTGGACGTGATATTGTAGGTGTATTTTTTTTAAAAGAAGTATTCAAACGTACATATGATATTAGCCGGCCTGACCAGATCGCTCTTTATTAGCGTGCGTTGATTGGTTATTCGGAGATTTATCGAGTGATGAAATCAGTCACGCGTTGAAGGAGTCTTAAATATAAAAAAGTTACATGCACCACAGAGAATCAAAATCGTCGTGTTCGAAATTCAAATGACTTTTGCACGCTAGCGGATAAAATAGACTTTTGCACGCAGATTTCGCCCTATAAACGGAGGTTTTCCGAGCGAGTGAGGTGAAAAAATAATTTCTAGTATCAAAACTATAATTCCTACTACATAAAGTGTGACCAGCCACCGATTTTTTAAATTTCCCGCCAATACTTCACGTATTATTTCATTAGCCAGACTATAGTTACAAACTTATATGCTAATGTTAGTAGATACAGTAGACATTTTTTTATTAATTTATTTGAATACAGTGTGGAGCTTTGTCCACCTCTGCAAAAGGGGGGAGTCCCACCTATCCGCTAACGCTACCAGGATGCTGTTGGTGCTGCCCCGCCAGCGGGCAAGCAAAGAGGCGCATCGCATTTAAGAGTTTCTCTTGTCGGTGCAGTTCTCTCCAGTCCGTTCTACTTAACACCAGTTCTTTGACTTTCCGATACGACCCGACGTCTGCCTTTTTCTTGATCTGGTCCAAATGGCTAATCCTCGGCCTTCCTCTCCATCCTTCAATTTTCCCCTCCATTATCTTTTGTATTAGATCGTCGAGTCGTATCAAAATATGACCTATCATTTTCCCGTCACGTAAGGTGCCTTAATTTGATACACTTCATTTTGTTTTTTACGGCTCAATTTACTTAAGAAACACGATCGGTTTAACCTCGTGAGGCCCAAGACATAACCAACAACCATGGGCCTAAACAAACGCTCAACGTACATTCCGATGTAAGTTTTCTTTACATGTACTCGTACCTGCGAACCAAGGCTTTTTTTTTGTGTAGATGTCCACTAGAATTAGTTAAATTTTTTTCAAGATGCTCTAGCAAGGTCTACACGAATAGAATGGACCGAATGAATATTGTACATCAGTACATCGTAATGCACACTGTACGTTTACACGTGCGTATAGTACAAACTGTCTGGGTCCGAATTATAAGTGTTACTTTGTATGTTGACAGGTGCATTAGGCCTCACGAGGTTAAGTCAAAGTCAAAGTCAAAAAGTTACAGGTCCGAGCATTACATTAGTGGAGGGAGGAGAACCGAGCATTACAGCGTCCAACGTGTAATGTTACGCGAGGAAAAGATGGATCATTACAGATGAATGCTCGTCAGGCAGTATTGTAGCGTAATGCTCCAAATCTAATCATAATAGTACATTATTGTGGAAGCGAGGGAAGTAGGCAATTTCTGGCTGAGTATAAATTTTAAACAGACGAACTTGAGAGTCTGTTTAATTTAATATGAAGCCAGCAATTACCCTTCCGGCTTAAACAAATATAGTGCTTTTGTCAAAAATGGTGCAAGAAAACAAAATAACCACAGATAAGTTTTATTAGCCACTATCCATACTAATATTATAAATGCGAAAGTGTGTCTGTCTGTCTGTCTGTCTGTCTGTCTGTTACCTCTTCACGCTTAAACCGCTGAACCGATTTATATGAAATTTGGTATATAGATAGTTTCAGTCCCGGGGAAGGACATAGGATACTTTTCATCCCGAATAAATGTAGTGTTCCCGTGAAAAACGGGATTAAACTTTGTATGGAGAGCATATCATTGTATACTCGACGCCACGTAGCTTGGCAATAGCGACCAATGTCTTACCATGAAACTCAATTTCTAATGACGACACTTTTGTTTGTTCCCCGTAACGACCATTTTTACTTTTATTGCTACACCGTGGTAGCGGGTCCGCTCCCTCCACGCCCAGACACCCTCTACCACGGTGTAGCAGCAAAAGTAAAAATGGTCGTTACGGGGAACAAACAAAAGTGTCGTTATTAGAAATTGAGTTTCATGGTAGGAGGAGTCATTGGTCGCTATTGCCAAGCTACGTGGCGTCGAGTATAGTTGCAACAACTCCCTACATGTCATCGTTTTGACGTAAACTAATCTACCTACGATAGACCACCAAACGCATACCAAACTATTCTTTGTAAAAAACCAATAAATTCTGATATGGGAACATGTATCCGCAAAATTCGATTAATCGCGTAATTTCAAGAATCAAATACATAAAATTTTACAAATTTGAATCAATCACATTTGATTTGACAAACGTCACACACCCATCTGGCAAGACATGTCAAACCAGTGATTGCAGAAGGGCTACTCCGATGTTCAAAATTTGACTGTCGAATAGTGCCATCCCTCTCGATCTCCTGTCAAGGTATATTTGAGTGAATGGAATAGCACTATACGAAAGTAAAATTTCGAACATCGGAGTAGCCCTTCAGGTAGGTATCACGTTCCGATACGCACATCATCTGAAAATAGTGCCTACGAGCTTTGATTATGTACCTCCGCTTGGTAACTGAGTATAAATAAAGTAGTAAATAACTCAGTATGCAAAGATACGATACTTAACATATATAAATAATCCTTATAATATTATAAACGAGAAAGTATTTACGTTCATTCCCATTTCATTCATCTTAATTTTAAACAATGATTGATGGAAGGTCGCCAGTGTTCGGAAATCGTCGTAAATAAACAGCCAATTGCTGAATTGCCTCTTTCTAACCCATAATTTGGCGTGTATGGCAGGGTGAACCAATTCTTTGACCATCTTTTTCCATATATTATTTTCGAACCAGAATATTTTGCTCAATTTTACCATAACGAGGCTTGAACCAGCGACCTTCGTCATCTTTTGTCAAATTAAGGGCTAAAGACCGAAAGAAAGTGCATAAAGTTTTTGTATTTTTCGGATCTTAGACTCGGATACTCGACAAGACCCGAATTGTCAATCAATTATTATGCTACATAATCGACGTGCTTAAGTCAAGGGCCTGACACGCTTTGATGGAGAAGGATAACCTTATTATGACACTTATAAGAGGAAATAGAAAAAGTGCAATTTTTGGCTCTATCACCGACCGAGCATTTTTTCATGGTCGGTTTATAGGCACACTTATATTCATGACGAAAACTGGCTATGTGAAAGAACCATATTGGCATCAAAAATGATATTGTTTTCAAAATCAACAAAAAAAGTACCAGTTTTGTTAATGCGCAACTTAGACGCACCCAAATTTGGCAACGGCGCTAGATTGAGAATCACCTAATTAGGGAAATACATTGTGAAGGGCACGATTTTAACGGTAGAAGCCAAGGGACAAAGTGTACTTATACCACGTGTTCCAATTATACCGAATAATTTACCATTTAATTTTAAACGTCTACAGTTTCCATTAAAAGTTTTTAACATTTTCTATGACTATTAATAAATCAAAGGGGCGAACATGAAAAGTAGCAGGAATACATTTGGGCACGAAATGTTTTTCTCATGAACAGTATGTAGCTTGCTCATGTCTCCAAATCAAAAAAATTACATGTTTTTACTGACCTAAATAAATCATTTAGGATAATTTATTGAACTATACTTCAATAAACTAAGTTGTAAAAACCAAGTTAGAAAAATAATAGTAGCTACCTAATAATTATTTTGTCCCAATTTCATAATGTGAAAAAATTCTTTGGTGAATAGAACCATACCTTCTTCGTCAGTTGATTATGGACCGTCACCATCTCGAGCCATTTCTGAGCATAGCTTATGGAATCGAATAGGACTTAGCCTCGGATAACTTATTGAATCGAATGGGACTTACTCGTAGCCTTGCAACTCCAAAAATATTAAAAAAGGATGTTTTGCATTTTGTCCATGGCTTTCACCCAATAGCCCAGAACTAAACTACTAACTAGATTCCATTCGAGTATTGAATACCTGAAAGGGTTGAAAGTCTAATTGTTTCTTTTTTTTTATTGTCAATATCAATTAACGAGTTCTACGCGTACGAAGTCGCGGGCAAAAGCTAGTATGTATATATGTCAAAACTGAATTCTCGCATTGCCTCGATATCATGCTCGATATGTTATTTTTTTTAAATAAAAAAAGTAGAAGTTTGTTCTTCCAAAAACGTCATAAGCTATTTGAGGTAACTAAGAAGTCTTAGCTAACTAGCTACTGACCTCCGTTTCGACGACATGATTCTTTTATAAATAACATCATAGACGGAAAGGTTAAGGGGAAGCGAGGAAAAGGAAGGTCAAGATTAAGTTACGATTAAACAAATAAAAGAGTAGGTAGACGTCATGTCGTATAGGGAGTCAAGGAAGTGGCTATAGACAGAGTTGAATGGAGAAAACGACATAATTCATCAGCTGCACCGACAAGACTTATGACTCTTAAATTTATGATAACTGAATTATTAATAAAAATATAACAATGTACAGTCTGACAAAAAGAAGTAGAAATTATAAAGTAGCAATACTGTAGTGTCCCCATTTTCTTATATTGATTAAAAAGGGACGACACTACAGTATTGCCACTTTTTAATGTCTACTCTTTTTCGTCAGACTGTATCGACTTTTACCTTAAATAGTTTAAGCGCTTCTGCCTGCAACGCTTCAGATGTTAGCGAGGTGAGCGGCGACGTAATGTGCTCTTTACTGTACAGGAGCGTTGGATGCCTCCATAGGACGCAGTCTGAAAATATATCACATAGAAACATTAAATTAATTATACTTAACTAAATTACTTGGGTACGTTTTGGAGGAGGGAATAGCCGAGCCGAAAATCGCTTAAGCTTGATTTGAATGGAAAAAAAATTGCAGTGGTATGCTTAGAGTCTAAGCCGTAGCTAGAAGGGCTTTCAAAGGACCACATACTCCAACAAAGATTGCTTGACGTAATTATCTTTATTAAAGCAATAACGTCTGCTTACGTAAACCAAATGTTTACAATGAAACGAAAAATAAGGTGCCAAATGTGATGCCACCCTAAGGCATGCAGAAGGAACTGGTTGAAAAATTCAATGGCTCTCGCGTCGGGTTCAAGGGTCCAATAGGTAAGGACGCCCGTGTTGGCCCGTAAAACCGTTGGACAGGAAAACAGGTTCAAACCCTGCCTAAACCATTAAAATTTTTAATTTTTCGCTTCATTGTAAACATTTAGTTTACGCTACCAGACGTAACTGCTTTGACTAAATGACTAGGGTTCATCTTGAATCGACTAAACATAACATTTCCTTAGCATTCAGTTTTTAAAATTTCTTTACGGATGATTTAGTTTTGGAGGAGGGAACAGCCGAGTCGAAACCTTAATTTGAAACAAAAAAAACTGTAGTGGTATTTCCGAAACTTCCTTAAACCGAAGATCGAAGGTCTTCCAATGGAGCACATACTCCAACAAAGATTGATTGATGTAAATATCGATACCTTAGTTCACACTCGTACTAATTACAATTTTCCTCGGTTTGTAGACACCTGCTTACTGAGTCGGCGGTCCCGGGTTCGAATCCCGGCCGGGGCAAATATTTGTGCAAATATTTGTTCTTGGGTCATGGATGTTATCTATATATGTATTTATATATTATGTATATCATCGTCTAGTACCCATAGTACAAGCTTTGCTTAGTTTGGGACTAGGTCGATTTGTGTAAGATTGTCCCTTAATATTTATTTATTTATTTTTAATTATTTTGCAAATGAAATTTAAACCACATAGAGTTGTACACTAACGTCCTAAATGCAACGACTTTTCCCGAAAAATGTGCTCTAAGGTATCGATATCGACGGCAAAAAGCGGAAACGTAGTAAACGCCAATGAATACACTTGGCGATATAATAGGAGGAACTTACTGGGATCACCGTCGGTTTCCATAAGTTTCTGAACAAGTTGCTCGAAGTGCGTGCCCTGGCCCAGGCCGGCCCCGGAGACGACAGTCAGCTGGTACAGCCACGAGTCCTTGTCGGCTTTGGTCTCGAACAGGAGGTATGTTGGGCCCTGGAATGGAAATGGCTTCAAATCAGCCTAGAACTACACCTACTCACACATACTTTCACCCATGATATACAAAGAAAGATACAGTTTTGCCCCTGTATGAATGTTTAACACTAGCATACATATGTAAATCACAACTATCATTTATATACACAATCAGCAGTTGAAATGCGCAATAGTCTTATCCCACTTGGGGATACATTCTTGAAAACCAATTTACTTAGATTAAGTTATTACATAACAACAAAATATACCTAGGTACATATTTGTTGTTAACTTTGTTATTGAACACTTTTTGACGACGCGTTTGGCTCGGTTTGTAGACACCTGCCTACTGAGTCGGCGGTCCCGGGTTCGAATCCCGGCCGGGGCAAATATTTGTTCCTGGGTCATGGATGTTATCTATATATGTATTTATATATTATGTATATCGTCGTCTAGTACCCACAGTACAAGCTTTGCTTAGTTTGGGACTAGTTCGATTTGTGTATGATTGTCCCTTAATATTTATTTATTTATTTATCACTTGAATGAAAGTGCGAATACCTCCTACCACAAGTGCAAAACTTAAAAGGAGGATTCTACAAACTGATGTAAACAAATTGTTAATAATAAATGATTTTGAACTACAAAATTAAAGAAATACAGACTTCTATGTATAACATGGTGGAAGCGGGTGATTCTCCGAGCGTTCTAAGCGCACGCCGTTATTCTGTTTTCACGATTATTACCGCAACGGAAGAGCCAGTCGTTTTAATTATCATCTAACTAGGATCGCACTCGGGAGTGGCTTCGGGATACATAAAAAATCGACGTCCAACTATCATCTATTTTACCTACCGACCTACAGAAAGGTTCATGTTTATTCTAGGTGCTGGCTAAAACGGATCGTTCACTCTGCAGTGCGGTTACACACAAGACTCACATCAACAGGCACTAGTTATAATATGAATGCTCACTGACCCCAGTTACCTGATGCTGCGGGTAGATGGCGACGGTGAGGTGGTTCCTGGTGTCGTCGTTCTTCTCTTCCGAGTCCGAGTCGGAGACGTATTCCACGTCTTCTACTCGAGCGTCGCGCATGTTTATTTGGCCGGTAGGGTTCTGGAATTGTGAGTGAAAATAATTAGATGCAATATAAGGTAGAATGTTAGATAGCTGCCTTTCATAGTGCCAGAGGAAGATATAGACAATGGAAAGGTTTTCCAACGGGAGTGCCGTAATAAGGGATCCCTGAAATCGACAAATACCAGAGCATCATAACAAGTACCAAAATTGACCAATCACAGAGGAGTTTTCTATTATTTCGTGTCGAATGAGAAATGTATTTTGTAAATTGTATCGATTTTCGAAAATAGCATTTCATAAATGTTACAGTTTTTAGCTCTTAATAATTATTTTTAATAAAGGAATGGAAACGTACTGATCAGTTTCCTGCGTACCGTACTTATTTGAGCTTCTGGGTAACTTGCTTAACTATAATTTGAGAATGGATCAAGTTGGTACTTTTATTAGCAGTTCTAGTTTCTAGTAGTTCTTTGTGTCAATGTCACTCTTCCCGTACAGTCCCAGCCCGTCTAGCACAAATATGTTACGCGTCTCTTGCCGCGCGACATAGCGTCTCCCGTCACTCACTCACAGTTGTGCTACGGGTCCATAAAGGGGTATTAGAATACGATTTCATCTTTTTTATGGCCTCAGAAGATTTTATTATTTTTTTAATAGTAATGAGACAGATATTTAATTTTTTTAGATTTTGGGATAATTTTGGCCATTCTCCATTCGAGATTTCGATCAACTTAATGTGTAACGTACCTGGTCCCCGGGCGACTTGAAGTAGAGGAACATCTTTCCGATCAGCACACACCAGCTCTTCTTGGCGTGGCCGTTCTTGACCTTGGTCAGCCAGCCCTGGATCGTGGGCTTGTTATCTTCTTTGCTGAGCAGGAGCTTCGTTGCGTTTCGCCTTTGGACATTCTGGAAAACGGGAAGGTTACGATATTGTTATCACGCACAATAGACACATACTTAGTGACTCTTAGTGCTGCTGCTATCTATGGAGACTATTTCAAAGTTTACAATAGTGATAGAGGAATTGGAAATTAAATAAATGGTAAAGTTTAAATTTGACTGGATTTATTTATTTCAGAGAGAAGAAGTGTAAGTGTGTTCGTGTGTTCGAAAGTGGGGACATGAAAAGTGTAGGCCATTTCTTGCATTACGATGTTTTTAACCCCAAAGATGAAAGGCTAAGATCTTATCTACAGATCAGTTCTGAAGGACCTGCAGTGATCATAATGACAATGATAATGACAATAAACAAGCATTTTTTACCTGTAAGACTCGAATCCAGTCCTCCATAGTGGCGATGCTATCCGCTGTGAGATAATAGGTGCGGCTGCCGGTGTAGATCTCGAAGGTGGCAGCACCGTCGTTGCGGGAGATCTTGCACGCCTCGCCAAGTCCAATCTGGCCCTGTGGCTTCCGCGCGACTTCAGATTGAGACTTCCAATAGGATAGCGTGCCATTTTTTAAGACGAACCTGGTGACATTTTTCATGAAATTAACAGTAAATAAAAAATAATTGAATAACCAACTCGACTTTGCAAGTTAGTTTTGAGAGATCTTCATAGATTGTAAACCGAATTAAACTAAAACATTATTAATGCGACTATTATTGGGCTAAAGACAGAGCTCGCTACATCTTGGTGCCGTGACCAGGATATACAAGAGTTCATTCAGCGAGCGTAATAAGTACTAACCATAGCTTTGTACTTCTATCCTTGTCGAACTAGCCACTTGGATTGTACTTCGCGGTGTCCGCGATCTACTTCGAATCACTAAGTTTTTAAGTGTTTAAGGATAAATAAATGAGTGAGAATGAATTATATACTGACCATCGCTTCCTCCATGTCTTGAGCTTGCCGCCCAGCTTGGCAAGATGTCCGCTCTTCTCGAGCGCGTCGTGTCGCCGCGCGTCTGGTGGCGGCGCGCGACACAACGACGCGAGCGACGGCGACGCACTAGTATCGCACGACACCGCGTCGGGTGGGATCGCGTAGTCGTCCGACATGCCGGATTCGAAAGACGTATCTGCGGATAATACGTTCACTAAACGGTGTAGTTCCAAACACAACCTTTTTGGAAACCGGAGCACAATGGTTTCGTACATTACAGGTATGCCTCGATAGAAACGTAATCTTCTACTGGGTCAATTAAAAACTGATAAATAGATTTTTAGGCATACGCTAGCTACAGAACCAAGTAACTAAACCTTCGAAGTACCTCTAGTTTTGCTTTGCTTGCTAGGCGATCCGCTACTCGACCTCTTCGCTGGACTAAGACTGGAACTAGTCTTCACGCTCTTAGACGGACTGCTGGCGCTTAAACTTGTATCTGATGAACTGCACTGTCCATTGGCACTATTCGTCAATACCAGTCCATGGTTGGATGTTTGTTGTATCGACGGGGGCAACACATTGGTGAGGTTAACGTTGTTTATCGGCTGGCTTGAGGTTTGAGCTGTGGATTGTAAAATCCCATTACAAAACTTGACCTCACAAAAAAGAATTTCACGGTAGAAATTTATTAGATATCAGTAATGTATAACATACAATACACTGGATAAAATATAGACCTTGACTAGATTTGGAACTAAGGCAGTTATACCACCATTCAAATAATTGTCACTGGAAAAGTTATCTAATTTCATAAACACTTTTTTATGGATATGAACAACAACTAGTCTTCCCATTCTCAAAAAACTTCCAATAATAATGACTCGATTACTAATATTTGAATAGTTAAACACAGTAAATCAAGGAAACGTGTAAGGCCATGCCTCTACAGATGAATAATGAGATGCCATAACTGGCATTAAAACAATAAAAGCGTTCATGAAGTAATACCTCAATGGTATGTTTCCTTTTGACTCATTGTCCATTCATAACATAAGAAAAACACGTAACCAAATACGCAGGCCATTCTTAATGGGTTTGAAAACAAGTAGCGATGACAAATTTTGTAGAATTACTACGCCACTATGCATAATAATGCATCTGATATTTTGTATAGAGGCAGGATTTATGCAGCGTTCATCTTATCTGCTTCAAAGTCCATACTATTCCGTAGGATTACCTATCAGAAACACTAATTTTTGTTTCCCATATACATATAAAGTTCTGCCAAATGTCCATTTGGCCCAAAAGCCATTATTTTCCAAAATTGTATTTTTTTTCTGAATATTCATAAAATAAACCTAACCTAATGGGTTTTTTTAAAACAGTGCGTGTAAAATCTTGAAATTATTACGGGTTTCATGAACAAAATACTTTCGGATAAATGAAAATTTGGCGAAACAGATGGGAGACAATGTTTCGGAGTCGAGATGCTGCTTGGACTCCTATAAACAGCACTACTTACCAAAGACATGGTGCGGGGTGTTGTGGACAGTGACGCCCATGGACTCCTCGCCGTCAGAGGAGTCGTCGGACGAGTCGCCCGTGAACGGCATCGATCTTATCTGGCTCGCTCGCTGTAAACATACAATCTCCATATTCATTTCAAGGGTGCCGACAGATACATAAAAAAAAAACAGATTTGCCGATAAAGTGGGGGACTTGTCCGTCTAGCACACCTACGCTTCGCGACTCTAGTCGCGCGACTTAGTGTCACCAGTCACTCTCACAGTAGTGTATACTTACAAAGAGATAGGTAGTAAATCTCGCGCGAGAAAGAGTCGCGTATAGCAGTTATGCTAGAGGTGCTGCACGTCTAGCACACCTATGCTTCGCGACTCTAGTCGCGCGACATAGTGTCACCAGTCACTTTCACAAAGTACTGCAGAGAAAGAGATACGTAGTATATCTCACGGAAGAAAGTCTCCGGTTAGTGACCCTGAGGCCATATTAAGGTAGATGTAGAACAACAGGATTGCCTAGTACCTAACTGAACAACACGTAAAGACATCTGCTTGACACTGTAGGATATTAACTGAGGTAGAGCAAAACATAATTGGTACTATGTATGTCTACTCACCCCCTTGACGGTGGCGTAGACGGGGACGGATATGTTCTGGTAGCTGGTCGACTCGTGCACGGGCCGCGGGCACGGCGGCGGACTCAGCTCTTCTTCCACTGACTGCTGCAGACCGTCGTCTGCCACCTGACACACAACATTCCGTTACTATCATCGCTTCGCCACAGTATAATGAATCCTTGTCAGCTAGGAAAGTGTGATAAATCGTACACACAACCCCACGAGTCTATACCCCAACGTGATTTAGAGTCAGCTATCATTGAACAGAAGATGAACAGATACACATTACAAGAATTGTAATTTTCGGATCCTTTTGAATTCCTCAAGTTTTTTATTATTAACGGTTTTTACTGTTTTAGAGCGTAGATTTAGGTAGCGAACAGAGCGTAGATTTAGGTAGCGAACATTATGTTTTTTTGGCTTCACCTTTGTATACACTAGCTGTCTATCCCGTAGATTTTAGTCGCTTGGATTTCTCAAAAGCTAAAGCCATGGTTTATTTGTCCAACCTATTAACCACCGAGCACATCAACGGAAAACTATCCCAGGCGCCAAGCTGACAGCACATACTATGACACTATAATAGTATTTTAAGCAATCGTTGCACAATGAAGGTTCTTAAAGTCGAGTACCGCGTTAAGGTTTAAAAAGTGCGTTGTTCTGATTTTGTCTGTGAAATTATAATTGACAGTTTAAAAAGGCTTCTAAAGGCACTATCTTAGGTGCTCAAAATGTTAAACCCTGTTTTATGCTCATGCCACATGGTAACATTCGCTAACACTGGACTTCGAGTTTAGGCGAGCCAGACTCAGGTTTAGGGTGTTGTAATGGAACAGGTTCAGGCACTTTGTGGCGAGTCATGGGGGAGGCCTATGTTCAGCAGTGGACGTCTGTGGCTGATAGATAGATAGAATGGAACAGGTTACCTGGTATATCTTGGCCTCCCAGCTGGGGAAGCGGTGCAGCGGCGGCGTGGGCGGGCGCGGCGGGTCGGAGGCGCACGAGTCGCCGGTGGAGGAGCCGCCGCGCGAGCCCGCCGCCGCGCCGCCACCCACACCCACACCCACACCCACCCACGCTGGGGTGCGCTCTGCAACAACAACCACCCACTGTTAAGCCTGTTATACATTATACTTGCTTATTTTCGGGGCGGGCCTTATTCACGAAATTGACGGAACCTGTTGTGGATCACATCGTTGGTTTGTATTTGACGAAGCCTGTTGCTGATTTGTTGTTGTATTGTATCTCACCTGACGAAGCCAGCGATGCGGATCAGAACTTACAGTAAATTTTCCTTTCGTGTGTCTTTTAAATCTTTTAATACATGATTTGTCTTACTTATACTTAACATTTTCTAATCAGAATCAAAATCAGACATTTATTTGCTCAAACATGGTACATACCAGTGGTCTTAAATCTACTTAAACTACATGTTTCGTCACAGAGACATGCAAATATATCAATATGTTATGTGTCATATTCATAAATTATTTATGAATTAGTAACAATATCATTTAAATATTCTTGAATCGAGTAATAAGCCTTAGATGCTAAAAACTTAAATAATGAGTTTTGAAATTCATTTATGCTTTCCAGCTTTAAAATTGATGTCGGTAATTTATTAAATATTCTAAAACGCCCGAATGGTCATAATGCGCTAATCTTATAAACATGATTCTAGAAAGCCATCTACACTATTATAAAAATCTAGATTTTGTTAGAAAAACAGTTTTCTATGGAGAGGTCATTATTTCATTAAAAATCTTAAAAGCGTCGTCTTTTGTTTTGTATGGGCGCGCGGCGTCATGCCAGTCTAGCGGCATCTGTTGGACATAAATTCCTTGGTCCTCACAACACGCCGAAACGGCTGAACAAATTTTAACCACTTTCGGTACAGGGATAGCTGGACATCCCATGACGGTTATAGGATACTTTTAACCCGACTACGGTGTAAGAAAATAACGCGCACGAAGCCCACTTTAGGACATATGGAAGCAAGTAACAAAAAAAACGCAAATAAATTTATAACATATTTTCTAAGTCACACATCAAATTGGTATATATAACAGCTCTTGGGAAGAGGAACTCAGGTAAATTTTAACCGTTGTGGCTTAAGAGTCAATGTATCATCCAACGAGTTGATATTGCAATTTCAACCTTGTGAAGTTGTGACTTATAAAAAACATTTGAAACAAGAAGAAAGGCTGAAAGACTGAGGCGTGGACCGCCGTTCCGGCGAGTACATGGCTCAAAGGATATCCCTGGCGATGGTACGCGGCAACTCCGCTAGTATTCTAGGGACCTTTGAGCCAGGCACCTTCCAGAAGGGTTCATAGATCCCTTCTAGTTTAATAACTAGTTTTACTTATTATTAATTTTAGTTTTATAGATAGTTTTAGTCAGAGCAATATAGATATAACAAGAAGATATTTGTTTTGCGATTAATTTGTTAATTCTTCTTTTTGTTTCAAAGTGAGCTTCTATACAGTAGTAAAACAATGGCTTTGTGGGGTCATGTTAACGAGATAATATCAACTTTACAGCACAGCCCCGACTTCAAATGTGAGAAACCGCGCTCAAATCGCTTCGCGAGCTCATTTTTTTGGCCGCTCGTCACTATCACTTGGCGCTAATGTCGTGACCGCACGCTAAGTTTTAACCTTGCTAACCCCATACAAAAATCTATATATATAAAACTCAAAGGTGACTGACTGACTGACATAGTGATCTATCAACGCACAGCCCAAACCACTGGACGGATCGGGCTGAAATTTGGCATGCAGGTAGATGTTATGACGTAGGCATCCGCTAAGAAAGGATTTTTCAAAACTCACCCCCTAAAGGGTTGAAATGGGGTTCCAGAGTTTGTATGGGGAAACAAGATTAGTTAGACTATTTTATTCGAAACTTCACAGGAGTATTTCTAACAATAAATGAGTAAACACGTGTTTCAGGTTTTTTTTAATTCATCCCCTAAAAGGGAGAATTGTGGTGACAAAGTCTGAAAATCCATTGGTAATGCTTTTATGGTTTATCGGGTCGGGTCGCCTGTTGGGGTGCGATGGGGTTGAAATGACTAAATATGGGTACGGGTGTAATTTTTATGGTTTGTTGGGACGTTAATTACGAAAATGCCACCGATTTTGAAATTTTATTTGTGGTCATGAAAATTCTTGAAAGCATTTGCGCCAAATTTAAATTTAATCGGTCCAGTAGTTTTGCAGCAAATCGATTGTAACAGACGGACTGAAAGACAGCTACACGTGATCCTATAAGGGGGTTCTTTTTTTGCTTTTGAGGTATGGATAGAGACTCGCGTTATCCTAATAGATTAAAAAAATAGTATTTGGTTGCATCTCGATCGTCGTCAATCGGTACCTATAGGCGGGCGGCGCGTTGGGACGGGATACCTGCATCCGTAATAAATACATTCAAGGTTTTCAATAATAAGTCATTTCAGAATTCTGAATTACGTTTATCTGGCTCAGAATAATACATTTTTTATTCATCAACGAAGAGAACCTCAATATCTTACAATAGAACATGGCTTAGAATCATTAAACCGATAAGCGGAGGCTCGGGACATTATAAAAGCTTTATACAAATAAAATGCACACATATCCCGGTGTCTTAGCTTTCACTTCGAGTTATGAATTTTGAAGTGAACTTTATTTGGTACAGTAAAAGCTGAGATCGCTTGATTTGAGTGCTTGAGTTTTCGGTTTGATTTGATAAAGTGGAGTTATGATAAAATAAAAAGCATTTCCCAGTAATATTAGAAAAGCAAAAGTCTGTGTATGTTTTGTTACTTCTTCACGCTAAAACGGCTGGACGGATATGCATGAGGGAAATGCAGATTGCAGATTATACCCTAACTTAACAAATAGCCTACTTTTAATCCTGAAAAAAAGAGCATTGTTCCCGTAGGATGATGTATATTATATAGGCACGCGAGCGAAGCCGCGGGTTAGTGCTAGTCTATATATATAAAAGAAAGTCGTGTTAGTTACACCATTTATAACTCAAGAACGGCTGAACAGATTTAGCTGAAAATTAGTGGGGAGGTAGCTTAGAACCAGGAGAAGGACATAGGATACTTTTTATCACGTTCCCGTGGGACGTGACATAAAACGTCATAAACGTGACAAAACGCAACTGATATGGAATAACAAAACGCAACTGAAAGCAATTTATCAGTAAAAAACAGTCTACCCGTTCATTTGTTAAAAATGGTATAACAAAACCAAACGCAACTGACAGCTAAAGAATTTTGTAGCTAACCGGTTGATGTGTTTTTATTGTGTTAAAAATGGTATAACAAAACAAAAAGCTAATTACAGCTAAACGTTATGTAGTTCTATATTTAATTGAAGTTGACCGGTTGAGGTGTTTGTTTCGAGTCTCGGCCAAAAGTTTAATAATATGCCAAAAAAAAAGGAAAAGATACACAAAAAAGACCCCACAATTGCAATTTTTTAATTACGAGTTAAATAGTCCGCCATGGTCCAATGCGGCCAACATTATGAAATTGAATTGACGCATTCGTAACATTGGCACGACGAGTCTGTTCAAGATCAATAAATAAACGCTGGTAGCCGAGTTTGTAAGTTACCATTTTCAAATAAACCCAAACGTTGTCTGGACTTTTTTTATTTTGTGTTTGTTGTGATTGTGTCTATCATAATGGACAAAATCATATTTCTAACAGGTTGAAATTAATATAGAAATCTTAGAATTTATTCTGCTGTATTTAAAGAAATATAAGAATATATACATAGCCCTGCAAGGGGTTTTACTACCCACGCCATATTGCGGATTTTCAGTGGTACCTACCTACTAAATTATTTTACTGGCAATGATATTTTTTTGGTAACTGACGTTGAAAGTTGGTGAACGTCACTGATGTAAGCAAAAAGGAAACAGGACTAAATATTCCGCGTATTTCAAGTATTTTTTGCATAATAAACCGAAAACAATCCACAGTGATGAAAGTCAAGTTTTTTCAATAGGATTCAGTATTTATTTCGCAAAAAGAACGAATGATTGAGCAGCATTCCGGTAAAAAATGTTTTGAAATTTGATAATTACAAATCCTTGATTGACGTTTAATAATACAAATATGACGTATGCACATTATTGCCATAGGAAAGCTGTTTGTAGCGTCACTATCCCTGGGCGGGACTGACGCTTGCTAGGCTATAAAATTACCGCAATCTAAGACAATTTAGTGCTGAGATTTAAAGACTGATTTAGACGAAGACAATTTTGAGACGCCTAAATGACGGCGCCAGTGATTACCGCACAGCACACCTCCGACCGTTTAGACAATGACTATTTTCAGCCGCCTAAATCTCGCCGCCAGTGACCAGCAAGCCGTGTTTACACAGTGCTTTTTTTCAGTACCAGTCATTAGTGGCAGCGAGAGACGCGGAGGGGGGGTCACTGGCGCCAAAAAATAGGCCCGTGTTCTATTCCGCGCCAGCGCTGGCATGCCGCGAAAAAATGGCGCGGAAAGTGTTTATACGGTGCCTTTTCGAGGCGCCGTAATTTAGGCGTCTCAAAATTGTCTTCGTCTAAATCAGCCTTAAGGGTTGTCGTTTTAGACCAAACAGCGAAAAAATATATATTTTTTTTTTATTTGACGTTGTCAGATGACAGATGCATACCGAATTTTATTAACGAGATTTCAAATCAAAATCTAACCGTGTTACTTAATTAATTACCTACGTATTTGCTGGGATTAATTTACAAAAATGGATAGATTCGCACGTGTGTGGGTTGATGAGGAATATACTCCTCCAAAATACACCAAGTAATGTTTTTGTGCCCGATTGGAAGAACGATTCGACGAAAACCCCCGATAAACGTTTCTTTAATGTGCCACATAAGAATAAAGGAGATTGGTGTCTAGCAGTGGGAAAATTGGTTGTGCCAAAGATACCATTATTTATCTGCGAAGACCATCTTGATGCAAGTTCAATAGTTACTGTTTCCAGAATCAGTAATGGATGAGTAATATGAATCAAACCAAACCGACAATTTTGAATTTTGATAATGTCATGTCAACCTCAATGACATTCCGTTTATTTTATTACTAAATCGGACTAAAGTAACCGTTCCATTGAATCAGAGTTTTGGCGCAGGGCGGACACTGCCTACTAAAAACTGAACTTGAATGTCAGTGTCAATGTGTGCGTGTAAGACGCACAGGGCTGCCTCAGACGCATTGCAACAACTTTAATTGCACATAAATATGACATAAGCTAGAAAATTATCACAACCACACGACAACGGTAGTGGTGTTGATGGTGATAGTGGTGATGATGATGGTGGTGACGGTGGTGACGGTGGTGATGGTGGTAATGGTGGTAGTCCGTGGTGGTCATGCTGGTGGTGATGGTGAATGTGGTGGTGGTGATAGTGGTGATGATGATGGTGGTGATAGTGGTGGTGGTTATGGTGAATGTGGTGGAAGTGATGATGGTGATGGTGGTGGGGATGGTGTCGGTGGTAATAGTGGCGAGAATGATGATGTTGATGATGATTGTGGTGATGATGGTGATTTTGGGGTCATTTATATCATCAGCCATCACCATCGGCACCGTCATTATAATTATCATCGTCATCATCATCACCACCATGACCATCATCATCAGAATCAACACCACCATCATCATACCTAATCATAATCATCATCATCACCAGTCACCACCATATTCATCATCATCACCAGTCACCACCATATTCATCATCATCATCATCACCAGTCACCACCATATTCATCATCATCACCACCACCAGTCGCCACCTTCATCATCATCACCACCAGTCTCCACCATCATCATTATTACCATCACCAACACCATCACTATTTCACGAGTCAATGCCCACCTATAACCCACCCATATACACAATTAGATCACAACCCTTTCAAAATTTTCTACGCAGCAAACTCGATTCCTACTCGGTGCCCTTGCGGGGTGAGGTAACTCGAATAAGGGGCGGGGGTGTGCGGGTCCATTCTGTATGTAGTACTATAAAGTATACTGTGGTTTTGGTGTTGCCACATTTTATAATGAGTAAGTTTTTATAAATTAATAATAAAATAAGTATATAGTTATCTCAGAAAAAATAATATAAACTTATAAACTTAATTTCATGCACTGAAATCGCTTATCTTAGCTTTAAAAACAGACATTACATCTTTCGATGCAGAATTCAGAAAAATAATAAAATTATAGTCATAAAAATATGAAATGTTGTACATTATCAGTGGTGGTAGTCTGAATTTAGCTATCTCTACCCACATTTATCGACTTTTAGGCGGTACGAAGTTCGCCGGGTCAGCTAGTACTGTAATAAGACTTAATTCAAGACTAAAACTTGTCAGGATATTTTGACGAAGAATACGCCTTATTGGCGAAATGCAAGAAAATAGATAAGATTCTAAAACACTGATTAATAAAAAAGAAATTTAAACACGTACCTTTTTTACCCTTATTGTCAGAGTAACAAGAGTGCAAAACATACGTGTACATATGCTCAAAAACAAATTAAACCGTATAAAACATTTAAGTATGTTCTACCTCTACTCGGCGTGTAAATCTCTGCGTAATCATGAGTAGTATCGCCGTCAGTAGATGTGTTGGGTGTTGTTGGTAAAACTACGAGATTCTCCACGGCCGCCTGCGAAAAAAAAACATATTTAGTAAACAAGCTTAAGTAGCTAATAGGAAAACAAAAACTGCATATTTTTTTATTCCTTTCTTTTCTACTTACAATCAATAAGGACGTCATACTTCTATCTTAATTTCTCGTAAAAAAAACGGCCTACTTTTGGTAAGGAAATGACCTTTATGACAAGAAAATGAGTAAGTTTACTTTTCTTATTAGGATATTGTATTGGTTCTCTCTTTCATACAGTACATATTGCGTAATTTGTCTATCATTTAAATTCGTATTCGTCACTCATTTACTTTAAGTTAACTGGAAGAGATCCCTGAAGGGGATAAGTTCGCCTCCATACTTTTTTCTTTGGAATATATTCATGTTTTGTGTTCAATAAAGGTTTTGTGGGACGATGTACAAGTGATATGTACTTGACATTTTCATAAATATATAAATAAATAATAAATAGGTTAATAATATTAAACTATATCACATATTATAATTATTGATAAACATTGTCTTCAATCTATTCATTCACACACGTGACAATAATCTGCATACAATCCTAGTGCTTTGTTGGACACCAAATTCGACTCAGATTAGTTGTGATCAACGTCCGGAACTAAATTATGGTAAACAATACGAGTAGATTGGTATGCTATACACCCATTGTGGTTACCTATTTGTATAGCAGAAGGTATAGCCAGCAGTAGTTACGTCTAATTTGAATAAAATAACAATATAAACCCAGGTTTCGAGTATCATACTCGAAGTAATAGGGATATTACATGTATGAATGAACATTTCAGTACTAACATTCTCGCCCATACCTAGTGTTTAAAATTTGAGAATTACTGGTTCATACTAGTTTAATGGCGTAGTAATCTACACAACACTAATAACACGAGTCACGTATAAAATGCACCCAATTGTAATGTATGTAGTATCTGAAGGCCAAAATTGATGACAGGACATGAGCTACTTTCGAAAGTCACAACACCAATAGTGTTAAGCTTGCCCGTAGTCAGGGTTCTTTTTTAGGGTTCTGTACCCAAAGGGCTCCGTACGGTAATCTATGTGTACCAGGTTCGATTCCCGGTCTCTTTCGTCAGGTGATGCATTTGAATTTTAACTTGATACCGTCTTATTGACGTGATAATCGACGAACGGCGGCTGCTGACCCGAAAAATCAAGACAAATTGTCACGTCCCGCCTGAGCCGAGCGTGCAAGCGAGAGCGCGGAACAAGCGATAGAGAGGCACTATCGGCCTAAGCGTTCGGCTTGTGACGCATCTATCTCTCTTCCACTCCAACGGCCAGTATGCAATTCATAAAAGTACGCAATTTCTCTTTGTGACTTTATCACGTAAAATTATCGTCCATAAACCGACTTTACAGAAAACCTAAGTATTTTTTTTTTATCAATGGTTCAGTCTACTCACAGCCAAGTCGTCAGCCAGTAGGCTGGCTGTGGTTCTCTCGTCCATAGTCCGGTTCATGGTGGTGAGGACGGGCGGGGGCGCGGTGCTGGCGATGTTCGGGGTTCCGATGGATTGGTTCCGCCGGTGACGGACTGGTGTACTGTAGTGAGGTTCCGATGAGGTTATTGGTAGCTGAAAAAAAAGACACTATTATTTGCTATTATCAAAGAATTCAAAACGAAAACGATAACTCAAGGGATTTTTTTTAAATTAGATTTCGATATAATATCCTCTAAGTAGGCTAATATGTATATAATTTATAGTGGAGTAACTATTAGTCAACGACTGATCCCACGATATTTTTTTAATGTATACCGGGACCACACGCTTGCCAACTTCGATAAGCCTACAGGACACAGTTATATGTTAGAGTGAGCACGGTATAGTTGCATATAACTGCGTCCCGCAGGCTTGCCAAGGCTTGGCAAGCATGTTACCTCGGCATTACACTCACAGGCATTAACAAGTGGAAGCGAAAGTATTCATTGCTCGTGACTTTTCTTTAAAGCCCCTTTTGAGCGCCAAAGACGGCAAATCACGTCGACATCGTCTAATGACGTCCAAATTACAATGGTCAAACACTTGGTAATTCATACCGCTACAAGTATTTTCAATCCCTGATAATGTTAGAGCACTTGTTTATTTTTTGCTGTGGCGTCACAGGTACGGTGGATTGCCTCATCGCTTGGCGTTCAAAAGGCTAAAGCCACGGATACACTAAGCTACAAATGTCCGACGACACGTATCGCCAGCGACATCGAGGGAAGTGCACTACGTTGCATCACTAAATTTTTTCTGTAATAAAATTATGTCGAGCGAAGTTCAGCGTCGCAACCTCTAGCACAACTGTGACTCGGTCGTCCTCGTACCACTTGGAGACGCACAGTCAACAAAGAGGCGGCGTCAACTGGCCTCGACTCGAAGAAACTTGAGGAAGCAGCGCAGGATCGGCGGCAATGGGAAATCCTTCTGAGAGCCCTATCTCCCTGACGAGGGATAACAGGATACTATCATCATATTCATCATGCTATAATGTGAGAGAGTGACGGGACGCTATGTCGCGTGATAAGAGTCGCGAAGCCTAGTTGTGCTAGACGGGCTGGACGTCGCCAGCGACGACGAGCGACGTCGTGTCGTGGGACATTTGTCACCTAGCTTATCCGTCTTAATGTTCACTTATAGTATACAACTGTGTATTAGGTACAACAGATTACCTTAGGATAGAAGACTTATACCAACTAAACATTCAGCAGTTATTTGATCAGTGCAATATTAATGGTTCTAGTAAAATTAAAAAATCAAAAAATCGAAACCATTTACTATTCAAAGTTTTTACAAAAACTTGTCGAATCCTCCTTTAAAATCATAGTGATAAAAGATAAAACATTAAAAAAAAATAACAATTTGATGGTGAGTTGTAAAAATATGAAAATATTATTATTTAATGTTTCAATTGCAACTCTGGTTAAGGAATAAAGGCCTGACCGAGATTCTACATCAATGCAACTTAAGTAAAAACGGAGAACTAGGTATGACCGGAAATCTACAATAATATTAATTACGTAACATGTATACGATAATATTCCACAACTTCAAGACTGGCTTTTTAATATACCAAAACTAATAAGAATTGTTTAGAGAGTGAGGAGTATCAATAAAATATATTAGTGGTTATTAATACGATTCTAAGTTGAAATTGTGCATAGAAATTAAATTAATAACTACGGTTACCGTTACACTACCCAAATATAGTCCAGCCCACACAACTACTTATGGTCCAATTTAATCCGAAAATTACTCGTTAATATATGATAATTATAACGAATAAACTTCAAAGTAAACAACATATTTAAACAAACTTAAATAAAAACGTATAAAATCACTGATAGAATATGGATTTTGAGAAAAATATACGAGTTTTGTTTGGACAATAGTTGGATGATTGGACTATAGTTTGGTAGTTTTACGGTACTCAATAAAGTCTAGCTTTCGCAGTTAGGCTAGTGAATTAGTGGATGAAAATAAGACATTTCTAAGTGCAAATTACATATCTTACGTTGAACTCAGATGTGGCCCATTATACTCGCTTGAGACAGCTGATTACTGATTATTTTGTCGTCATTATTATTGCGGCTTCACACTACTCGCGAAGTTGACCGAAGTTGGGCGAGGCTAAGTTGGCCGCTGGCAAGATCGCGGTAGTGTGCGAACAGCGTTTCCCTCGACCTTGCCTATAGCACAGAGGCGGCAAATAGAGGGGTTTTAAGTGGGTACACCATAGGCCTCATTAGCCAACATGGGAGTCCCACATAACCAGCAGGGTGGTATGCGTAACGCAGGCTAAGTAGGCCGAAGTATGGGTTACCGCAGCGAAGTGCCCCTCTACACTATCACATTCGCTCAACCTCGGCCAACTTCGCGAGTAGTGTGGAGCGTTCTAAGTCGCTTCATACCCCGCCTTTTGTCCCCTGGTTCGTGCATAAATAGGCAACATTTGAGTTACATATATAGATTTTGAAGAAATTAATTTGAAACAATTGTGACATGTGTTTTTACACATAGACGTAATTACAGAAGAATCCAATCTACATTAGTCAATTTAGTTCAAGTTAGATCCAGTGCCTGAACTTCAAGATCGAACATTGTACCATCCTGCTCACTCAAATCTTGTAAGTATAACAGGAACAAGAGAGAGATAGATACTTAAAGGCCTTACATGCCTAACTAACGAAAAGTTATGCCATGACTGAATGTATAATGGATCAGTTTTTATACACTGCATAAATATCTGCGAGGACAAATAATTTGACTGTTGCGTCCTATATTACAAATACGTATACAAAGATAGAAACAATGTTTTTTTTTAGTTTCTGACCGGATTCTGCATCTGTTGCATTCAAGCTCCCTAAAAATATTTAAATAAGGATATTTTTAAGCACTTCGTCCTGTCAGATATTGCAGTTGCCTGTAACTACATCCTACATCAAAATGAAAGAAAATTAGAGCACATGAAACAGACAACATAACGTCCAGCCAACTACGGACTACCTGTGGCCCCTCAAGGCTCTCTGATCTCCGTCTATTGGCAGCTAAGAGGCTGGAAGTGGCTCGGGGGGAGCCCTCTTCGGTCCTCACTTCGAGGGACAGACTCGCTCGAGTGGGGAGGAACTGAGGGGGTAACGGGGTAATACTAGATGATGAATTAAGATTTAAGGAAGATGTGTACTTGTGTAGTGAGTATTTTTATATAAGTATAATAATATTGAAGTGTAAATAACGGACTTGTTCATTAAGACGAAATTATAGAGTTCTACAGGTATAAATTTAACATTTTCCAATTAATATACTTTTCATTATGTACGTTTATAAAATACATTTTATTACATTACTGTCTATGTTACTAATGTATGGATGGTAATATGAATGTTGCAAACAAAAAAAGCTGATTACAAGCTTTAATTTAATATTCTCTGCTTGCAAATGTTTTTGTTTTTGTATGTTTTTTTTAAAGAGATTGCCCTTTGGCAATTCAATTTGTTATTTATTGTTAACATACACCTCAATACTATTATAAAATTCTAAAATTGTATAGAAAATCAGTTATATGGAGGCCTCTCCATAGTCACTAAGTATTACAGGAAATATGCAATGCTTTTCTTAATAACTCTTATTTTTTACAAAATTCTATTGATGTGTGTCTAAGAGTTTGTTTAAAGGACAACATCATGGTAATTCCAGCCTATGAATTGCTTTATGTACCACTCTCTTCTCATATATACATATAAAGTAACTGTATCATATACATATTATATTGCACTGTATAAGTATATGAAGTATCCTCACCGCACGGCTACCCTGCGTAGCAATATGGTTCCTCAGCAACTCCAACTGCTGGTTGCAGCGGTGGTTCTGCTCGCGCAGCTGCTGGTTCTGCTGCTCCAGCTCCTTGAGCTTGTTGGTGACCCACTCCTTGATGCGGGCCGCCTTTGCCTCCACCTGTTTCGCGTCCTGGAGTCGCAGCTGCTTCTGGAAAAAGTGTTTGTCAATTATTAATTATATTTTGTTATGACGCGGTTGATGCAATTTGTAGACCACCTGCCTGCAGCCAGGGCCAATATTTGTGTGATGAACTCGATTTTTTTATTGAGACATGGTTGTTCTATGTATCTAAGTATATATTTATCTATAGTATGTATATCGTTGTCCAGTACCCATAACACAAGCCTTCTTGAGCTTTGATTAGATTGTTTTGTGTGAGGTTGTCTGAAGTTTATTTATTCGACAAGCCCATATCCACATGTGTGATATCGCATCATTCAGTATTTAGGGATGATGGACTCTTACTAGCTTTTCCCCGCAACAACCCTCATGCAGAAGAATAAAATGTGCCTGTACAAATTTTCAACTGCTGTTTAACCCAATTATGAATAAATATCCTTATAAGCTATGTTACTGCAGAGTTTTATGGATTAATGTTATATAGTTTTTGTGTTTTAACATTCTTACAAGTGTCACATTTATAATATATATAATATGATTATCAATAGTTAAGCAGTTTTAATGGGAAAAAGAAAAGCAGGGTCTTTACTCTTCCCAGGTAATTTTCCTTATTTTTCTCTTCATAAAAACCTAAATATTTGCTAAATTGGTTCACGAGTTTCCGAGTTTTGCGCTTAACTACACATTTACATCACATTTAGTGATTTTTATTTATATAGTACATAGATGGCTTTGATATTTGTTTTGTAAATTTTTATTGATTGAATTATACCAAAGAAAGGACACACTTATTTAAAACACTTTTATTCCCAAAAGTTATTGTGTCTAATTTCATATCTTTGAAAACCATTCTAACAAGAATATTTTTAATATTTTTTTGCGTAATATGGTTTTAGAGACACAAAATACCAATGGAAGCAATTAAAGAAAGCACAACAATAAGATATATAATAGTTATTATAAGATACTAGAGAAAACAATAAAGTTTTCGTAGCTTTTACTTTACCTCCATGATAACAAACTTAAACACGAATAAAAGAGCATTTCTTTATGAATCGTGCACACGATTTGATACAATACTGTTGCCAACCACGCGAACTATATCGGAGTGAATTTATTACACACATTTTCATTCATAAATCTACTGAAAACGAAACAATAAACATCGCTGCACAAGCAATGAAGCAAAGCAAAAGCAACACAGCACCATTTCGACGTCACGTCAGTGTCTCGGTGACGTTCTGACGTTTAGTTTAGGTAGCATTTCGTTTTACGCTGCGTTTCGTTCTACATTAAGTTGCCGCGTTTCGTACACTGTCACCGGATATGACGCACATCAGATGCGTCCATAAAAATTTAAGATGACTCTCACACCTCACCTTTAATGTCAAAAGATAAATATTTAAGGACCATTCTAAAAGGTTGATGTATTATTTTGTTGTCTCTTTCAGTCTACTCAAAAGGAAAAACTATACATAGGATTACTTCGTTATCCGTCTGTCTGTATATCAAGACTGAGAAATCAAAATTGAACTAGAATCATACAATAGGCTAGTTGACCCAGTTTTGAAATATATTTGAAATGGTTAATAATGATCTTACTAGCTCTAAACAAATGTCTTATATTTTTGTGAAAGCTAGAAAGCTAAATTTTATCAATTGAAAATTCGAAATTTCATGAACAGACAAAAACGCCGCCGCCGTTTTTCCCTTTTGCTAATCTGTGGCGTGACGTAGAATTGCCTGTAAATATTCGAAATTCGACCGTCGTATAGTGCCATTCCGCTCACTCCAATATACTTTGACAGGAGATCGAGAAGGACGGCACAATTCGAAGTCGTCAAAGTAGACTTTCAGTTTTGTTTACATGATCGGTGACGTCACTATCACAAGTGAAATGGCGGACAGCGTTTTAAGCATTACAAAATACAGATTAAAAATCATATTTTCAAATTCAATTTTTTCAGCCATCTTTCACTTTTATGAATTAAAAAATATATATTTAGGGTTTCTTTGCTAAATACTATACGGAATAAACATTCGTTTCTTACAATTTGACATGAGTCAACTAGCCTATTTAGAATGTAGTGACGTCATAAAAGCAATTCGTTTTGTGTTGTTGTGGTACAGAACAATCGATAGCCTGATTTGCGCTTTAGACCACATACCATACAAACTGACTCGTCACTATGTATGGTTTGACAGTTCATTTGCTGCAAGAGTTAGCGTGTTTATTTTAATTCGAATAGGTATAAATCTACAGGGTGTGGTTTACCTGTTCCTCGATCTGTCCTTCGAGTCGAGTGATGGCTCTGGGCGCGCCGTCAGCGCCCGCCGGCCACTCGCACAACCGCTGCTCCATGGCGCGGACCTAGAACAAATAAACGACGTATTCTTATTCTTAATAATGTATACAAAATATCAAAAATATATGTGACGTTTTCGTGCAAAATGCTTTTTCACCATTTTGTACCTTAACATGAGAAAGTAATGTGTTGACAATGAATCATATAGATTCGAATTTTCGTTACATTGGTTGTTTTTTTTTGTTTGAAGACGAAGACGTTATAAATGTTCCGTAATGTGATAAAAGGTCACAAAAACGTACAACTGTAAAAGTAGAAGACGTATCTACATATTGTATAGTCCAAATGTGTAATGAAAAACCTACAATACATACATTATTAACGCTTTAAATGGAGCATCTGTTCACAAACAACATTGACACCAGAAAAAAAGTCATACATAACAAGCAAGCATTAATAGCATATTAATAATATAATAAATATAATAAATAAATATTAAGGGACAATCATACACAAGTCGACCTAGTCCCAAACTAAGCAAAGCTTGTGCTATGGGTACTAGACGACGATATACATAATATATAAATACATATATAGATAACATCCATGACCCAAGAACAAATATTTGCCCCGGCCGGGATTCGAACCCGGGACCGCCGACTCAGTAGGCAGGTGTCTACAAATACAAACCGAGCCAAACGCGTCGTCAAATATGGATATATGAACTTCCTTTATCATATTATCATCAAACGATTGCGTTAAAACCACAACTGCTAATATAGCACATTGCAAAACAGTGTAATGAAGTCAAGCCACAGGACTTCAATTTTGACCTAGTCCGCATTGCAACATTGTTCGAACGGTATTCGGACACTGCGGCACAATTCATACCTAGTTAAACCGCAACCTGCTATAGCATTACTTGTAGCTAGGTACCTGAAGCTAGCCAGGCAGCCTAGTTGGTAAAATGTTTTATTATATTTTGAGCACTCGAGCCAGACGAATTTGTAAAAATATACCTAATGTAAATCATGTTCAAAATATCTAGATAATTTTGAGTAATTCAGCCAAAACAACCGGTAGGTACTTAGATATAAGTACATAATTTATAGGTGGGTCTACAAAAGTGTAAACCATGTACATACTTTTAAACTGAATGGATGAATAATTTAATTAGAGAATCTAAAGAATTCATTTTGAAAACAACTAAGTTACCTATATAAGTGCCTATTCCCCTATTTTAATGAGCGTCTTTATACTTCGGGGCACAAGACTCGAATAATAGTAGGTAATTATAAATAACTTCTATGTTGTACCAAAAATAGACACGCAATATTAATCGATCAATAATTGGTACCTACCGACTGAATTTTACAATTCAAAACCACCTAATGAATGAAATAAACCCCCAATAATTTAGCATTTAGTAAACTTTATTTAGATGCAAATTAGAGGCTCATGACGACACAAACAATTCCAGTGCATGCGACGGTAGATGGCGGGTGGATTAATCAATCGTGGGGGATTAGAATAAGCCCCGAATTGAAATAACCGTGCCGCTCTAAGCGGGATTAACACCGTGCCGCGTATCGTGTTAACATTGTACGGTTAAGTTACAGTTAAATTACTGGCTCGTTCTTACTTTATTTGATAAGGGTGGCAGGGACACCATAAGGTATTTGGAAGCGCATGACTAGATATTCTGGGAATGGAATAGTTACGTCAGCTTTTTTTTCCTTTTATGCCGACAATTTTATATTACGGCTATAAGGTGAGTTACTATCGCTTATATTTCTAGTAGGAGTAGTAGGTTAGCCAATTAGTTTCGCTTGGAGTCAGTTCGATGTTGGAATGCATGATACTTTTCAAGCTTGGGCAATACTTTTGAAACTTTGGTATGACGAAAATAAGTAAAGTTCAAAGTGAAACTTTGTCATAAAAACTTAACCCATTAGGATTCGGAGCATAGGAACGGTTACAAACTTCGGAAAGCAGTTCCACTCACAAAGCCCGCATACTGAACACTTGTCAAAGTTTGCTTTTTCTTTATTTATTACGTTAAATTATAACTTTGTTGTCAACAAAGTCATAATTATAACAGGACAGCTTGCAGCTTAACTTTTGACTCCAAAGCTTCGAATACGACAATAGGACACGAAATTAAGGCTAACAAAACAAAAAGAGTTCATAATATAATTGTGAGCAGCATATTGTGTCAAAAAGCGCTTATGCTGTGTAAGTTTTTGTAATGTTTTTTACTAGACACTTTAGATATAGATTTGTACTAACCAATAATATGAGTCACCCTTGTTACTCGAATTAAATGATTTCATTTCATTTCAAACATCTCAATTTCACCATTTTTCTTCCATAGAAGACTCCCGTCTCAGACATATTAAAATACACATGACACATGAAGGTGTTTAAACCCGTTTCCGTTATACTTGTCTTCCCTCTAAAATTTCAAGTAATAGATATAGTAATAGTATTAGTATAATTTTTAAGATAAAATATCCGCTCAACACGAATCCTTCAGGACTTGACCCTAATAAACAAAAAGACATAAATCTGTAACGCGACTCGTCCCGCCAGTAACACGACGACATTATATAAGACACGTAGCGTCATAAACACGCGTCCGAAGCGTTAGCTGTAAACGGCATTCCGACGGCTTCGCCCCTTCATTTCGTCTGATTCATCGTCGTTTAGCATAGAGCCGTTGGTCATTTCAGGGCACTATACCTAGGAACTGATTTTGTCATAAACTAATAATAGCATGGGCTTCCAATGTTGTTTACACTCGCTATGGCAACGTCTGAAAAGCATATTCTCGTACCTAAGAATTTGTTTAAAATGAAATACCCTTGAGCTGGGGAAGGGGGGACCAGGGCGCCTGCCAAGGGCGATATTTACTTAAGGGGGGCGCCAAAATTCACATATTTGACGATAAAAAACTTAAGGATTAATAAAGTCGTAAATCCAGGGCTGACCCTGTTAACATCAGTAAGTGCAAAGTAGTCCATTAAATGAAAACTACTATTTTATTGAAGACAATGTAGGTATGCGGGTTAGAACTAAAATATCTCCTAATATGTGTCATGCATGAATTCGATTATTTGTGACTGGGTCATGAAAGTTTAAGTATACATTTGTATATGTATATTCCGTCTTCTAGTACCCAAAACACATGCCTACTAGACCTTACCTTTTTAGGATTGGGACTAAGTCAATTTGTGCAAGGTTGTCCAATATTTCTATATATGTATGTATGTATATAAACACTTTATTGTACATAAAAACAAGAAAAAAATTATTTATGTATATACTTTAACAAAACCAGCATATTAAAAACCAAGCCAAGGGAAGCAAATAGCAGGCAGAAATTTAGGGTGAAAGTAATATTTCGTTCCATAGTTTTTGTTTAACTAAGTCTTATGATATAAGAATAACTTAAAGAGCGTTCACTTGTACAATTAAAAGGATTTGTTCCGTTTAATCGTTAATAATCATTCGATAATCAAATATTAGTTTGAGAGTGCTGTATTATGTCGATAGCCCTTACTATTTTACAGCCAATATTTATTTACAAGTACCGAAATGCGGTTTCCTTGAGTTATAAAACACGTGGACTTAACGAGCTAATAAAATCCGGCCGACGACCTTATGTAAATACAAACTTCTATGATTTAAACATACATTAAGTAATTACAGATGCAACAAATATGTAGGTAACTACATACCCATAAATGGTAGAGGACAATAACAATTTGTCATAAAGAAAACATGAAGAGCGGTTTTAAAAAGACACCATAGGGGAAAATTTATTTTTTATTGAGACTGGAATTGCTTTGCAGTGCCGCCATTGTGGTTGACTGATAAACTGGAATGCTCTTTTCATAATCCTGAGTCCGTAATCCCTAATGCTAAAATATAAACAGCTGCTAAAGATAAATAATGCTTAACAATTAAAAACGTATAGTTTCTACCTAGAATGACCAAACATAATATGATCCTTTTACGTTAGAACAAAGGAAGTATAGGACACCCAGGAATAGCACACATTAATCACATAAGCCGTAATTTGCCTGACTCACGGTGCGAGGGGACGCCACTAATATCGAGAGTATTCCAGAACTTTCTAAATCCGGTAATGACAACACCGGACAAGGAAAATAAACTACAGTTCGCACTCGCAAGAAGAAAAGGAAGCAAACAGAACTCATCAAAACTTGAGCACATCGCAAACACAAGGGGTCTTGGAGGGTCATGCGAAATATGATCTAGGAGGTTTTGTGTTGTACTACCTCTTGCTTTTGATCTGACTGAATGTTATTAATCAAACATCCGGTGCCAGAAAGGTTAATCGAAAATAGTAAATACAAACGCCGGGTTAAACTTTTATCAAAGGAACCAAAACCGTTACTTAGTCATTACGATTTCAATGTCTGCTTAGTCTATCTATCAGCCACAGACGTCCACTGCTGAACATAGGCCTCCCCCATGACTCGCCACAAAGTGCGATCCTGTGCAGACCGCATCCAATGATTCCCCGCTACCCTCACGAGGTCATCCGTCCATCTAGCTCTCTCTGCGCTACGTCTGCTTAGTAAAGTGTCAGAATCACAGAATAAAAAGTTAGGGCTACATTACATTTAAACTCATTCAAAAATTTTAGTAGGTACCTAATGTGATTATGCTAGCTGGGTTGTTTGAGCAAGGTAGTTAAAAGGTCTCTCATTAAACAAAAACACATACGTCATATTGATTACAAAAGAGTCAACAAGAGTACTTTTATTTAACTTCCATTCATAAATTGCATTTGCACTCGGCGGCCAAGTGTAAATAGCGCGTAGGATGAAACACACGAGCTCGTTCATTACTAAACCTTCTCTAATTAAACCGTCGACAGCGATGAATTGTTCACCAACAAACTTCCTTGTTTATTTACTATAACATAACAGTTAATTTCAATTTTACTCACTGAGGAAGGAAGTAATAAAGAAACAAAAATAGCAAGATGGATACGTTAACTTTATTTTATTTTTATCTGGACACTCATGAAAGTATTTTCAAATTGCTTCGTCAATATTTTGAATGAAAACATGGATTCGCTTCGTTAATTTGAGTTTTCAAAATAATTCGTTTCTGAACGCATCCATAAGCGTCATCGATGTCGCACGGATGCCGGATGTGAGGTCGGGGAGCATTATTTATTGCTCATTTATTATTGCAGAAATAATTTCCTCTGTGTTCACAATGTTTATGACAATTTTAACTAGATTATGCAACGTACATAAAGTTTTGCATTACGCACAAATATATCACTAATTATTTATTTAAGTAGTAAAAATCGTATAAGTACCTACTGGCAATCGGTACTCATCCTGGTAGCTTTTGTAAAAAAATTAACGCTCAATTTCGATCGATCGCTTCCCCTATTACTTAATTGAAATCTGAATCTCCATTATTGAACAAAATCAATGTTGATCCTGTTTGTGGTGATAGGTAGGTACCACATTTCATATATTCAAAGAATAAATAAGAAGCCATATATTATTATACTACGCTATCTACTGAAGTGCAAGTGGGTGGGTTATGTTCACAAGTTTTACATATTTTTAGGCAATATTCACTTGTTTAATAGCTATTTAAAAAAGGAACGACCTACTATGAGAGCCCTTTAACAGTTTGTTTTTCTCGGCTTAGTGCCATCAATCTAAATGTTTACAAGCGACGAGTTCCATTTGGCTCCCGAAATAGATCAAAGTGACGAGTCACACCAATCGGAAGCATTTTTTTACACTGTCGATTATGAATTAACTAGGTACACGAAACGTAATTAAAAATATATATATCTGCTTAAAAACAAATGAGACTCGAATTTTTTACACACAGCCTGTTTAGGTCGAGTATCGGTATGGGAGTGGGAGTAACGAAAAAATCGTATAGAAGTTTAATTCACAAAATATAATAAGACTGTAAACCAACACAGGTTAATAAGGTGTTCCAGCTCCAGCGTAGCTTTTTTTTATTCTTCAATTATGGAAGTAAAAAAATAACCTGAATATACGATTAAGTTCCGTTTGTTGTGATAACTGAGCAAGTGAAAATCGTGTAAATTAAAATCAATAACAAAACGTTTTTTTTTTTTATTTAAGTATTTCATGACCATGGAATCTGTGTCCTTCTGTCGATAACAAACGGAACTCAACCAGTGTGACCAGCTTTATAAATTTAATTCATGGAAGTACATACTGATCAATCCTTGTATGTCAATCTTAACAGCCCGGAACATGCGTTTCGCTCCATTTCGCGCCAAAAACAGATCAAAGTGCCATCGAGACATCCGGGCCCGTTGGTATTTAGGCCGAATTAATTCACTCTTTCGGCGGTCTGAATTTTAAAAAGTTCGATTTGCGCCGGAAATTTTAGGGAAACGTCCGGTTTTATTTGCCGCAGCGTGTTTGAGCAGATGTGTCCACTGAAAGCTAGTTTAATGGATGTTTTTTTTTTTGTTTTGTTGAATGTTTGTTGACGTTTTATGAAATGTAGTTTATTGTAGATACTTTTAAATAGTTTTTATATAATTAATTTGTATAGGTAAGAACTTTTTTTTTTCGAAAATTATGTAATTTCCATTAATTGGGTAGTTTTACTAAAAATTAAGATTCTAACGAACTGGGATCCTCCTCCTCTTTAATAATAACGAAATCGTTTAAAAGACAGATACTTATTGGAATATTTTGAAATGAATAAAACGGGTACAACTTACATGGCCCTTCTTTATTTACAAAGTGTTCCTTCGAATAAGTTGCTCTTGAATATAACTAGGTGCCGCAAAATTCCTCATGAGATCTAAAACTTCATATCAATTTAGATATAACTATGATCTATCGCATGACTACAGATAGATCGACATACAGACAAATGGTCGCCGACCTCCGGGATGGAGATGGCACATGAAGAAGAATAAAATAAAAATAAAATAAATAAATATTAAGGGACAATCATACACAAATCGACCTAGTCCCAAACTAAGCAAAGCTTGTACTATGGGTACTAGACGACGATATACATAATAATATATAAATACATATATAGATAACATCCATGACCCAAGAACAAATATTTTGCACAAATATTTGCCCCGGCCGGGATTCGAACCCAGGACCGTCGACTCAGTAGGCAGGTGTCTACCAACCGAGCCAAACGCGTCAAAGAAAGAAGAAGAAGAAGATGATCTATCGAAATACAACTAAATATTACTATAGCGTTACTTTCCTGAAGAACCTGGAAGAGACTGCTAAAACTGCCATTATTTTAGGATATTTGGGATTTACTTCATTCTACATTTCTTTGCCGTTGACCTGTGGCAGTAAATAAATTCCAGGGCAAACCGGAGTAGATTAGTCTTTAATGGGCGTGTGCCCTGAAATAGGCAAGCCACCATTTCACTGTCATATACATATACTGCAAATATGTGTAATGCGGGCTTTTACCATCATATCAACCGATAGACGTCCACTGCTGGCCAAAGGCCTCCCCCACAGTTCTCCACAATCGGTCGTGCGCCACCCTCATCCAAATGCTTCTCGCGATCCTAACCAGCGGGCCTATATGATGGTTGCTTTTAAAGCATCTGTCACTCACACTCACATTTTGTCAAAACGTGACAGATGCTTTCTCACATTATCGCGTGATAAAAACAACCATCACAGGCCCGCGGGTCTTCGCTAGGGAATGCAATCAGTTAACCGATTTGTATGAAAACAACCGTGGATTCGTCTAAAAACCGTTGTTCTTTCATACTCAAAATAACCTATCGCATTCTCTAGTCGTCGCCGTTGGGGCTCCCACGCTGCGTCTTCCGGTACGCGGTTCCCACTAATTTCTGCCTCAACAACCTAACAACTGCAACACAAATCAGCAGGTTCCTTAACCCGTCTCCACGTGTTCTAATTGCGTTGTGTCCCGGCTCAAGTTCTAATTAAGTTTGCGTCTCCGTTGATAATTAGCTGTATTCTAACCATGGCGCACTGGCTTTGTCTTTTACATACTGCGGGTGTTAATGAATCCAAGTTTCGAGGAGATTTGTTAAGGTCGTAAAACCGAGGAACCGCATAGAGACAAAATGGAGGCAGATGTCATAATCATAACACACTTTTAAGACCCCAACTTTATTGCACAGATCAAGCACTAGCTTGTACTAACAAATGGCGGACTTAATGCCACAAGGCATTCTCTACCAGTCAACCATAGGGCTAAACAGAAACATTGAGTTGGTGCAGGGAGTATAAAGTTATGTGCTGCGCATAGGCTGTAAAGCGCTTAACAGCCCTTACGCAGCTTTAATAAGCAGAATTAGGGCTGTATAAGCTCTTATGCAGTGCTCCGTGGTACGTATATGACCTCCAGCACTGATGATGACTTAGACTTGACAGGTTTAGTAGTACCTAGTTAGCAGAGGGCTAGGCGGGTCCGTGTCCTGAGTACCCAAGCTCGTAGAACTGACATGAGACTTTAATATATCTTTATATGCTTGGTGAAAGCTGTTGGTAAGGGATTATATAAAGTGAAAAGAATACCTTACCAATTTGTACAGAATACTAGATGAATTGGCATATCAACTGAAAACCTTTGTAGCAGACAACTTCTTTGGCACCATACCCCATATGAAGACAAATATGTTTTCTCAAATCAAGTCAACTCACTTTATATCCTACATTATACTTCCCACTGTAACATATACAAGTAGTTTCAATTATTTTAATATTGGTTAGGAGGGAAACATAAAACGTTTTGTATTTTTTCGGTCGCATAAAAGATAAATCATCAAAATACAACTATTCAAATCATAACGTGTGAGCGATCAATATGTACAATTTTTTTTTTTATAAAGAATGAAAGTTGTAGGTATTAGGTATACCTACCTTTGTTATCTTTTTCTTTAACGATAGTGACAATGAAGATAAAGAAACTTCACCCCTAATCTTTATTAAATTTTTATTTAGAATTGGGTCATGGTCAGATTTGGAGCGGTACATTCAAACTTTATAGCCGTAACTTTGGTAAGTACTTTAGTAATGAATTCTTGTGATTCATTGTAACGAAACCTAGGATTTTCCTACGAAGCGTTCTGATATTTTATATCAATTAGTCATTCTTATTAGAAACTAAAACAAAAATAATGAAAACTATAAAAAATACCTCCATTATCACCAGCCATATTGAGAAATTCCAAATTCAAAATCCAATTCATAAAGTCACATTCACACTTAACGGTCTTAATCCCGCGAGACGGAACGCAGCGGAATTTGTATTTCGAAAATGGAATTCGAAACGGGACGCGACGTGCGCGCTTGGTGCGGCACGGAGGCGAACTAGCGGGGTCCTACAGGACGAGCTGCGTTTACGTTACGATCGATATTTACATAGTGCTTTTAATATGCAGTTGCATGTTTATTTTTAAACGTTGTCTTGTGACCAGTGTGAAACGGGAAACTTGTTTTTAGTTTTGTGACAGGTTTAGCTAACATGTCAGATTGTCTATGGTTCTCGTATCGAAGTATTATGAAAAATTATTCCAACTATGGGATTTGATGATTTTGACTTGATTTAACATTATATGTAAGTTTTTTAGTTAGTTTGTTACCGTATTGTTGAACGTTAAGAAGTTAAAGGTAAAAATAAACACTTCTATTTTTTTTTTGAAATTTTTTGGAGGTGTGCTTCTGTTTCTTAGAATAATAACGCCTAGAAACCCAGTTCACGCGCAACGGTGAGGCCACTAAAAGTAAGCCAGAAATGGCTTAAAGCGCCGATCGGCTCGTCAGTTGCAAGGACGCGAGAAAGGTGTAAAGAGCTCCCACTTTTTCAATTTTTATGGCGGTTTGTGCAGTGATAGGGTTTCACAATGCAACTGATAAAAAGGATAAACATGCTAAGATAACATTTCACTCGTAAATATTATTCTTTAACTCGTATTTTTACGTAAAACAGTAATCAAAACTTCATATTTTCTATAAGCGGCATGACAACGTAGTGTTTCCAGTGAAAGGGATTTTTTTTACCCATAATTCTGTCCTGACGATATACTGATTTATTTTTTGGGAGTCTATAATTAAAAATACAAATATGAAAAATTAAGAAGATAAATCACTTGATTTTTATCAAGCTTTTATTTGACTGGCCGTGTATGTTTGAGTATGTCCGGGTCAAATATTGCAAAATCAAATTTGAATCGAGTTTAAATTTTGTACACCTGTTTAAATCAAGTGACAATGCATTGTTATGGTACTACCAAGCTGGTCTGATGATGAGAACGGAAGGAGGCCATAGTAGGTAGCTCCTAAATTACACAAAAACACGACGTGCTCGTTACAAATGTCTTGATGATGAGTTGACGACTGTGCAAATAAAAGTGTTACGCCGATGGATTAGGTCAAAAACTTCGAACGTCGAAAGTGCTTTAGAAGCGTTTACAGCTGGCTGAAAAGTCATTTCAGGCCGTTTCAGGATTTGGCCATACCTACTATTAACGATTTTATTTATTTTCAACTGACATTGCAAATTAATAATACATAATAGTAAATAATAAAAAAACCTTTGTTTAATGTATTTAACAGTGTTTGAAGTTAACAACGGGTCTATTATTCAATTAAAATTTAGAATGTAACCAATCACCACTGGCAAGAGTATACCCCAAATTTCAGGGGAATGTGATTGCGCTAGCAACATTATTGCTGTGTTTGTGTGCGTACCGCCGCGTGTTAAATACGAGTTGTTCACAACTACATGAATCCATTTTATGCCTCACGTGCAGCGCCTCGGCCGTAAGAAACTATCCTTCTAGGCGTTATTATTCTAAGTTCTGTTTATATCCTAAAATAATTGCGTGTAGTAAGATTTTGCAATAAATTCTGTAGAAAATCAAACCAAGAAAATTTTATCATCAGTCGATGATCGTACTCATTCGTGTTTAGGTACCACTTTACTACCAGCTATATCGTTTCTAAATGAGCCCGATGAATCAACACGCACCGACAAATCTCTCTACAGGACGGATCTGTCTATTTTTACAGGAAACTTATAAATAAATCGGATGACGGAATCAAGTGAGTCGAGGAAGCTCTACAGCCCATGCTAAGTCGACGGACTCACTGCATACAAATACGAGTCAAGTGTGATGTGCATGTAGGGTTGGCAATTACAAGGTTGTTGAGGATTTAGGAAAGTTTGTTTTATATTTATACATACAGGCAAATTATTTGCTTGATTTATTGTTTACACTAAGAGGTTCTGAATACAGAAATCTGTATGTACAGACATAAACAATATTTTAAAGATTTATTTTTTGTATAGAATCTTTTTATCGATTCATATGTTTTATGTGGTAATACCACATTTTTATTTTTATAAATAATGACACAAAAATTTTCTTTCTTAATTTACATTAATTTATCTTTGTGTCATTATTTACAAAAATATTTTAAAGTTTCACACGGCTCCCAGCAATACCTATATGTAACTATGTACGTGTTTTAACTACGAGTATACAATCACAATATCCAGTGTATCCGTGTCAAAGACATTTCGACATGGAAGTCTAACCCACCATGATACCGAGTAAAAGGTATGTTTCAATATTGTCGAGCGTACCTATATAATAATACACCACAAATTTCGAAAAACCATGTTCTTGACGATGATTTGACGACTACTGTTGTGTTAGTGTTAAATAATTCGTAAAACAAAATCCCTGGGGTATGCTCATTATATTGTGTACCACCATTCACAGCAAATATGATCGTTTGGCATGACAGCGTTTTCTGTAGTGCTGATTCGGAATGATTGAAGTTTCGGAATTTTTGTGTGATCCGACAAAAAAGTTATTTAATTAAACATTATGGTGTGTGATACCCCTATTTAGAATCGTAGTATATTCGTTCTCAATGTGCGCGCGACTTTATTCCGGCATAATGGAGTGTATGAGATGAGCGCATTTACATTTCATTGCACTGTAATGAACTATGTGACTGAAATTAAAAGCGTAAAAGAACTGGAACTCTCTAAAGGCACTTCTAACCTCACTCTACCTATAGTTTATATTTTTTAAGACAAAAAAAAAATGTTATATTACTAACATTTCCTTCAATGTCTGTCGCGTCTCCGTTGTGGATTGTGGGGGCTTCCATTTAGTGATTTTTTTTCGTTCACAAGTCTTTCAGCAGACCTGAACGGCCTAATTCCACTTCAACTGAAGCTACATGAGCTGTCACTTTCTCGCGCGAGAAATATTACCTGTCTCTATCTTCACAGTACTGTGAGGGAGTGACGGGCGATGCTATGTCGTGCGACAAGAGTCATGAAAACAAGTTCTGCTAGACGGGCTAGTCTGTGAGCGCAGGGTGTTCCGGATTCCGGGCTAAATCCATCAACTTTACACCTAATATGCTGCGCTTCATAGCTCGCTGGCAAATCCCGAGTTTGGACTTTTGAGTTCTGAGCTTCAGTCATAGACCACGTTTGAGCACTGCAGGTGAGACAGCGATAGGTGATGGTGAGACGGGATGACCTACTGAACTCTATTATTAAAATGACATATCCTACTTATGTATGTACCTACTTATTGTTAACATTGACTTTTTTCAAAGAACTGGCCAGATACAAAACCGGGATAGATGGAAAAAGTGGAGCTTTGCCCGTCAGGGGGACATAACCGGGTCATAATAATATAACTAACATGTCATTATTTTAATCCGAAGACAGCTATCGCTAAACATCCTTCTTTATATGGAATTGGAATTTAATAATTTACCTACATAGTTACTCGTATTTCCCCAATATGTATCAAGGAACTTGTGTAAACACAACTGACTAATGAAACCTAAAACTAATAATAGAATTCGAATGAGTGCGCAAACAAGTCGTTTTTGAAGTATAGTTAATTAACCGCTACTTGATATAATAAATTATGACTAACAAACATTATGACCAGAGAGTAGCTAAGCGTCACACACAATATACAATAACAGCACGAACGGTAGAAATCGAGTACCTACCTACGATTCATTTCTTTTTTCCTTTTTAGACCAAGTCCATAGACCTAACCATGTTGTAAAGATTTTCTCTTTAAACTTTTGACAGCTGTCATACCAATGATCAATATTTTAATGTCAATCGGTTTGATAACAATGGTACATGCAACTTTCCCTCAATCTATCCAATCCTAATCAATCACCAAAGTTTAATTTTAAATCTAAACACCAATAAAGTTTCAATAAAATACAGATCACTCCAACAAATAACCATAAATCAGGAACAAAAATGAAACGTCCTTTATTGTCTATGGCGCCGTCTCTACTTATTGCGACGCGTCAGCATAAATCCTACGATTCCACACAAAATTGCTAGGTATCCAATGAAGAGTCGCGCTATCTTTGTAACTTAGTTTTTAGTACTAAATACGATTAGTTCTAGATTATCCATAGGGGCATATATTCACTAGTTTCATAATACGTAAACGCCATACTTTCAGCATATGTGAAATTAGGTCTATATTTGAATGAATGGTGTGTTTGTGTTATGGTTTTGTGTTGTAGACAGAATGTGACGCATCTTGGACGAGCTCCAGGACACTGGGGACACTGCCAAGGCTAGAGCCTTGAATTGTTGTGGTTTTATGCCAAAATTGGAGATTGGATAGTTTTCTACTATTTAGGAAAAACATTTCATGTATTTTGGCGGCCAAGATTCACAAGCTCATAACGCTTTCGCTGTATAACTTAGTATCAGGAAAAGCCAAGCCCCTTAGCCTTGACTTTATTAACACTACACTTTGGTCTAAAAAGTATGGCCTGGCCATTATATAAAAATGATTTTTTTGATAAATCCAAATGCCAACGCCACTCTGTAAGTAATAAAATAAGAACACATTGTAGTTAGAATATGTGTGAAGTTTTAAGCTCGAGAGAGATTTTAAGATACCGGTCATACTATTATTACCTACAGAACTAGGTTGTCCCCCGCGATTTCGTCTGTATAGATTGTTTAGTTTTTGATGAACATTGGAGTTATTTTCCATGTCAGTGCACCCTTTAAGTATCGAGTTTATTTGTCTTATTCCAAAAATTGGCGAATACGGCAGGATTCATATTTGAAACGGTGTTTAAGTGCAAAATGTGCCTTATCAATAATTCCATACTTATATTAAATTAAAAGGGGAAAATGTAATTTTTTTTTTCAAAGATATTTTTTAAATCTACGGTTAAAAAATTAACAAGTTATTCATATGACTAAGTATCAAACAAACGTAAAACTATTTTTTTTCCAAATAATTTAACATATGCCATGCAGTCATGTGACTTAGTCAGTTCTTCCTCTCAGCCCTTTTTTATACTACGACGTTGGCAAACAAGCATGCGGCCCGCCTGATGTTAAGCAGTTACCGCCGCCTATGGACGCTTGCGATGTTAAGAGCATCACACGCGCGTTGCCGATCCTCTCCCCTCCTCCCCTCCCCTCCCCTCTTGAAGATACTGTAGCCGTATTCTGGTCTAATTCAGTTCGACCCATGACGTGAACGTAAGCTAACATTCTCCTCTAGTCTAAACTAAAAGCTTAGTCAACTTACCAAAGGTGCCCTATAATAAGGTGCCTCTATAGGTACATGTGGTGGTATATATATAGGTCGTTGCTACACGCGTGCGTCCGGTTCAGTGCGTGCGCGCTCACCACATAATCGAATAACTCTTTATACTGTTTCAAGGCGCCTTGCCGACTGGAATTAATATTCAATGAGCGGTACACTTTTAATAACTTAACAAACAATAGTTTTGCTATGGAATAACGAGTAATAAACCGAAAGATCGAAGCGTCTCCGTCCGAAAATTCATCCGTAATACCTATTGGTTTTCTACTCCTATACTTTTATCCGTCATTTATATAGTCACCAAGTCTAATAAAGATGTACTTTACAAAAACCTTGTGTAGTCTATTGCCCAAATAAGCACTGCTAGACGATGTTTTAATTATAATGTCACCAAAACTTGGCTTTCCGGGAATCCCCGGGGCATATCCATATTTATTATAGTATTTAAGGTCATTCTCCCCAAATTGCACACCTAATCCGAACACGAACCGAAGCAGCGAAAAACTTGTGCGTGTCGGAGACGGTCATGAGTACGGTAGCTCAACGAAGCCAGCGCGCCATTCTAAGGCGACAGTAGCGCCCCCTTGAACCTGTTTTTGGCGCGCTAGACAGAGTCTTGGCGGTTCACTCAGCGAACGCCCACCGACACTTCACCACAGATTAATATAATAGTTCTTACTTCACTCTGGGTCACCGTCGAGTGCACTACTGCCTTGGAACTGTCCCGTTTCGTTGTGCTATACCAAGTTGATTAGACTCAGTGTGACTAGTTATAACTCTGCAATGTACCTAGTGTTAATTTAATAAAGACTATTCTGTTCGAGACTTCGATAACCTAGCTTACAGACCTCTGTGCCAGGAACTGTTATTTTGTGCTTCATTGTATAAGGAATAAATCAAGTTAATTGTATCTGAAGTATTTCATCTCGCTCGAACTACCTCCTCGTCCACAACTATATCGAAATAGCTCATCTAATGTGCCACACCACACCGGCCATCCGACCTGTCCCCGACATGCGTATGTTACAAACACTGCTTGTTACTTTTTCACGAATAAACGATTGGACCAATTTTGATAAAACTGGCATGGTGGTAGTTTGATACGCTGGATAAACACAAAGGCTATTTTTTATCCTCCAAAATATGTTTTTCTGTGGGATGAGTTGTTACTGGGCGCAGCTAGTCCTTCAATAAAATACATAATCATATCCCAAATATCCCGATATCTTGGTTTAAATAGATTTTAAAACCGACGTCTGCAGTTTCAATTCATCCAGCGTTTCCTTCGGAATAACAATTCTGGACCACTTCCAACGTGAAATTGATACTTTATCGAGTATTTTCTTTACAGTTGCTGCTCTCGTGGCTTTTTAAGAGCGGTTCTTTGTTTTAAACGCCTCTGGGGTGTCGTGTGGACGCGATAGGTGAAGCAATAGAAAAATACTGTTTATTTTATATTGTTGACACTCGTATAGCTAATGGAAATGGATTGGATGTGGATTGGATCACTTTTATCGTTTTTAGCTTTGTCTTTATCTCTACTAAATAAAAATCAAGGAAATGTGATGTAACTTTTAATTGATACAGGTCAACTGGATACGAGCCCTCTAAATGTGAAAAAGGTACGTAAAAATAAACTTGAAAGTCTTGAATAATCCTGGCGTTCAAACTTTTAAGGCTTTTTTTGCATCACGGAGTTATACCTATTTCCATTTGAATCAAAATGTGAATTAAGCAATTCGTTTATGTGATAAATATAAGCGGTTTTCACTCATGTGAAATTGTCAGGCCCGACAAGTTACGAATTCGTATGGAGCTCATTATTCATTTTCGTGAGCTTAGTGGCATACTAAAACCACTAACAACCTGCTTAAGGACTGTGTACCTAGTTGACATTAAGCAACAAGTAGAGCAAAACCATATTAAATTGAATGCGCTTCTAATGTGGTACTATACATTTTAACAATATCGATTTTGATTAGGTACTGAAGGAATATTAGTTAAATATTAATAATCAGTCTGTAGTAAACAAAATCATAGCAACAACAAATGAAACTTATACTAACTCAAAACTAGGCATTACACGGAGTAACAGTTACTCACAAGAGACATGAATAAAAAATCCGAACGTGTCACACTTATAATGCATGCGCTGGAGACAAAGTAGCCAAATTTTAATGTTACCAGATGAAATAAAAATCCAGCGCGATTTCCCGAGGTCACTGCCGCACTGGAGTCTTTCCAAAATTCACCAAATTCTAATGTTGCCAGATAAAATGAAAATCCGGCCCAATTTCTCGAGGTCAATCACGTTTATAGCACCGAAATCTTCCCAAAATCCACAAAATTTTTAGAGCACGACCTTATTGCACTTGGGGGGAAAATATCGATTAGTGACTCAAGTAACAAGGGATTGTTGCACCCCTGTTTTGCTCCACTGACTCACTAGGGTGGAAAGTTGCCGATATACGCATTCTGGGCCTTACGCGTTTGTGATACGGTGTTGACATAGGTCTGGACATATGGCGTTCAAATATTTGGCCATTAGCAATATTAAAGATGCCGCAATTTCATTATCCAGAAACATGTGAAACTAAATGGTTTGTCAACGCATAAATGTTACCAAATTAAATATCAGAAATGTATAGGCATATGTGGCTTGTAAGTACGTTTCTGTTTGCACATAAAGCTAATATCTTAAATGTATAATACCTTTTTAATGATGTCTCCAAAAGCATCAAGTATTTAGAAAAGCATAGTCAGATTTAAAAGTTATAAAAAAACTGTTATACCCACTCTGTTTCTGACCTATAAAGTACCAAGCCGACTTAGGATTTGTTCTATACAAGAAAAAATAAGCAGTATATTGGTAACACGTAGTAAAAAAAATAAACACATTACGATCATGGAACTTCCCCTTTTTGAAGTAGGTCAAAAAGGAGGGTATAATTTAAGCATTTATTAGCATCTATACCTCTTTAGCATATCCATAAGACCGTATTTTTGTTTGCTCTCAAGCGTTAACAAAACTTCCATAGGCCTTTTATGTGAATAAAATAAACTAAAACCTTTTTCCATAGAACAATTTGTAGTCGCAGCCTTTGATCCGTTGAAAGGCGATGGCAATCTATTCAGTAGGGATGCATCTGGTCTGGTACCGATACCGATACCGATTTATAATTTAATCTTATCGTGAAATGTCTATTGTAGGTAATTATTAATTCAGTTTGTAGTTCCAGGTAAGAAATGAACATGATGTCCTCCGGGTTATCCCGATTGCTTCGTTTTAGACAGCGCTATACGACATTCTGCAGTTTGATCTTCAAGATGACAGCCAAACATTTGGGTAGAGCTCCATCTCCATTAATGCTTTAAAAAGTTGCTCCTGCTGTGTCCTGAGCGGATCCTGTACTGAGTGATTCAATACCCAAAGATCCGAGAACAATTTTGCGCTTAAAAAAAACAATTGAAACGCACCCGTCTAGCACAATTATTACACTCCACGACTATTGTCGTGCGACATAGCGCCATCTGTTACTCTCTCAAAGTACTAGCAAATATATCACATTTCAGCCATTTCGAAATAGACTCGCAAGGTCTAGCTACAGCTATGGTTCGCCACTCTTGTCGCGCGACATAGCTTCCCTCGTCACTCTCTCACAGTACTGCAATAAAAGCGCTAGAAAGAGTCGCATGTCACAGTTGATACTAAGTCACTAGTATAAGATATCGGTATCGGTATCGTACCGACAAAAAAACGTAACTATCGTTGCATCCCTATTATTCAGATTTCGTCGTCGACCAACTGTAGTATGGGGCCTTTTCAAGTCGGCCAGTGGGGCAGATCGGGAGAAGGGTTATGAAAGGTCTGTTTTTTAATATGGCTACTGTTGTTGACATTGGATATTCATATGAATTGCTAGTTTTTATAAAATCCAGATAGTTGAATAGGGCGCTTTGGAGTGTGACGGATGGTTGTTTAACTATAAACGGGTTTCTACATAAATATCAAAGCAATGGGCAATAAGTATAAAATAATAATAAATAAAAAAAAATAAAAAAAAAAAAATAAAAAAAAATAAAAAAAAATAAAAAAAAAAAAAAATAAAAAAAAAAAAAAAAAATAAAAAAATAAATAAAAATAAAATGGGCAATAAGTATGCTTTAAATTAAATCAAGTACGGTTACAGTATATCATTGTATGAAAGTTGCAGCTCATACTTTCAATATTTTTGACAGCGGACTGACGGCGGTTGATACGCCTGTATAGAACCACACATAAGATCTATCCATTGGCTATCACCTAGGGACCCAAGGCAAGTTCGTGAGGGGTCACAGCATTGTTTTTAAAGTATTAATGGTTGTATGTATATTGAGACAAACAATACATACATAAGCCAGTAATAAAAGAATGTGCCTAAACAACATAATTCGAATAGGGTAACTGTATTTAATAGGGTGGAGCGTCGATGTATGGAGAAAAAAAAAAGTTGACTGATCGACCTGGAACATTTGTAATATAAATAAATAAATAAATATTAAGGGACAATCATACACAAATCGACCTAGTCCCAAACTAAGCAAAGCTTGTACTATGGGTACTAGACGACGATATACATAATATATAAATACATATATAGATAACATCCATGACCCAAGAACAACTATTTTGCACAAATGTTTGCCCCGGCCGGGATTCGAACCCGGGACCGCCGACTCAGTAGGCAGGTGTCTACCAACCGAGCCAAACGCGTCGTCAAAATAAAATGTTGCCTTAAGATAAGATATTAATGAAAATATATATAATATATATATGTAATTGTTTTTAAATATGTTTCAGCCCTCTACTTGAGCTAGAATAATTTTTTTTTACTCATAATTGGTAAAAAAAAACTTTTTTTTTTAACGTATTTAGTATTAGATTTATAAAGAAGGGTTTCAACTTCAAATGTTTTGAGCTTATTTCATAATTACGGCGACTACTACGTGAACCTGTGACCCAAATTAAAATTCAGTATTTAAAAAATATATATATATTTAATATTGTTATATTTTTATGCAACAAAATCTTTTATTTCGAGTATTATGTGCTTAGATAAAAATCACTTGACTTTCATTAAAAAAAAAAACAAGATTTTGATAAAAAAAAAAAAAAACAGTATGGGCTTGATCATAATATTCAAAATGACAGTAGAGGGCTAAAAGTAGTATTGAATATTTTTATTATTATTTTTCTCGTACACCTGGCAGCCTAATGCAAGGTTTTAGAGACGTTCTGAGTTGAATTTCCAAAAAAAAAAAATCGCTGCACCCTACTGTATGAGCAGCAACCTTATCAATTAACAATATTTTTTTATATTTAGTTAATCTAACTACTGTTTCGAGTAGATTTTGATACAGTACTAAACTGAGTATTTTCGTAACTATACCTGTACCCTTCCCTACCATGAGTTTACAGTGACAGTTCTCGCTAGCGACTGCGTCAAGGATTTATGGAGAATAGACATGTTGACTAATTTTTTTTGAGGATGTCAATCGATTCTATTTTTTATTGTGATCAAATGTCTATATGGGACTGACTATACTTAAACTGCTCTAAAAGTCAGAAATGACCGTCAAAGTTCAACATTTCTACGTAGCGCTAAAAACGCTCCATACAAAACGCGTCAGGCTAGTGACGTCACAGGCCGGTATAGGTACCAATAATTGTATGGAAAAATTAAGAAATTTGGCATTTTCACCGTGAAAAAGTGCGTTTAAGTTCATAGTTGTCATACAATTATTGTTTCGTAAAATTATGAGGATTCTGAAAACATTTTCAAAATTTATTTTGGATTAAAAAAAAAAATCATGAAATTTGCGTACCTTTGAAGTCACATATTTCCAAAAAAGATATATGTTTCTGGATTTTTTTTCTTTGTTTCGTGATATATTTAGCTAATTTTATTCATATAACTACAGTACGCTGTAGAATTCAACATCAGTCAAATAGCCTATTGTAGTTAACAAAGTAACCGCTTGGGCCGCTGCACTATTCTCCATGTAAATCCTTTACGCTGTCGCTAGCGAGAACGGTCACGTTAACTCATGGTAGGGGTACTGTCGCTATACGAGTACTGTGAACGCTGCAGTGTAGTATGTGCGGTTCCCAATAACTTATACCAAAATTCCCCTGCCCATAATATCCAGGTTAGCTTTGAGCTAGCCTCCTTTATGCAGTTAGCTGTTACGCTCATACAAGCACTAGGAAATTTAATTAAAACTACCACTAACATGGAACTTGCATACAGTGAGCCAGAGAGGAACAGACTACTAATCATTGAATTATACACTAAGGGCATAACATTGCGAGGAGTGACGTTGCCAGGTTAGAAATATCTCTTATTTATCAGCGTCATATAACGCATTGTATCTAACATATATTTACTTTAGCTATTAGAGCTGCATCAAATGGCAAACAAGGTGACATCTTAAAAATGCTCGCACCTGTAATTTGCCGTTTAGTGATATGACTCGTAGTCTTTAATTTTACTCACAAAGAAAATTTCATAATGATAGTTATTTATTTTGTTTCTGCGCCGTGCTTGTTATCTTTATATGTTTTTTTTTTATAAATGGCACAAGAAGGCTTGTGTTATGGGTACTAGACGACGATATACATACTTATATATATAAATATATACTTAAATACATAGGAACAACCATGACCCAAGCACAAATATTCGAGCTCATCACACAAATATTTGCCCTGGCCGGGATTCGAACCCGGGACCGCCGCTCAACTGAGCCAACCGCGTCGTCAAATATGTATGTATCAGATATGTATTTATATATTATGTATATCGTCGCCTAGTACCCATAGTACAAGCTTTGCTTAGTTTGGGACTAGATCGATTTGTGTAATATTTATTTATTTCGAACATATCACCTTTGAATCTAATCTGAATCATCGCTAAAGTAGACGCTAGAGTAGAGAATTCGCTGACATACATACTAAGCAATTTTTAATGTTTCGGCTCTTCTCTTTGGAATTATCTCTGCCTCTGGTCTGTGGCTTAGAAGAAATCCGAAAGATGCGACTTTTAAACTTTAAATTAGTTCACTTCAGGGAATACACACTCGTAGTAACTTGGAGAATTAGAGGTGCGGATATACTAAGATAGTCGATAAAACATCGAAAACGTTTCATTCATCATCTAAATCATATTTTACTTTGTCAGTTTGTCTTGCCTTACAGTATCTTGTATCGGCGCACTAGAGGTAATATCATAGTTTAGTTTCTGGTGAAAATAAACTCCGAGCCCTTCTTTTCTATATTTCATAGACCCGCCTATATTTTATACAGTTTAAATTAGCTGTATAAGGGTTGTTTAAGTGCTTATGAATCCTGTGGGCCGCTTGGGAGGACCACACCGCAGCACAGTTTGGGAATCTCCAATCACACTCACACCACCTCACACTTTTTATCAGAGCACGGCAGAGTTTGGGACTAAGTCGATTTGTCTCTTATTGACTGGGCATAACAGTACATGTTCAGATATTTATGGACGCCTTATATGCTGCGATATATCTGATGGCGACTGTCCCTTAATATTTATTTATTTAATACTAGCAGCGCGCCGCGGCGTTACCCGCGGTTTATCAGTTACCCGTTTTCCCGTAGGAATGAAGCATTTTCCCGCGGTAAAAAATAGCCTATGTTCATCAGGGATAATGTCGGCTTCTAATGGTAAAAGAATTTTTCAAATCGGTCTAGTAGTTTCGGAGCCTATTCAATACAAACAAACAAACAAACAAACAAACAAACAAACAAACAAACAAACAAACAAACAAACAAACAAACAAACAAACAAACAAACAAACAAACAAACAAACAAACAAACAAACAAACAAACAAACAAACAAACAAACAAACAAACAAACAAACAAACAAACAAACAAACAAACAAACAAACAAACAAACAAACAAACAAACAAACAAACAAACAAACAAACAAACAAACAAACAAACAAACAAACAAACAAACAAACAAACAAACAAACAAACAAACAAACAAACAAACAAACAAACAAACAAACAAACAAACAAACAAACAAACAAACAAACAAACAAACAAACAAACAAACAAACAAACAAACAAACAAACAAACAAACAAACAAACAAACAAACAAACAAACAAACAAACAAACAAACAAACAAACAAACAAACAAACAAACAAACAAACAAACAAACAAACAAACAAACAAACAAACAAACAAACAAACAAACAAATATTTCCTCTTTATAATATTATATAGTGTAGATTTGATTTCTACAACTTTAATTTTAACTATCAATCTGCGCCCAGACATATCTATCCCACCAAAAACATTCTGTAAAAAACTAGCCAAGTCTCGATGGAGCTGCTTGTTTATCTCTAAAAAGTAATGAAATCTAGACAAAGTCGTACCAAGTCTAAGGTTCCTTACTGCGATTTCTTTATTATTATAGTTAATGTTGTGTGACTAGGCCGTTGAAGGGTACACCAGTATGGGCTATTATCTCGCTTAACAAACATAGGTAGTTACAACAGATATAACATTACGTGAAAACAAAATTGACTTGTAGCGGTTCTGGCGACAGATTGGTGCAATGGTGTCATGGAGCACCTGGTTTTGTACCCTTGTGTACCCTTCAACGGCCAAGTCACACAACATTAACTATAATAATAAAGAAATCGCAGTAAGGAACCTTAGACTTGGTACGACTTTGTCTAGATTTCATTACTTTTTAGAGATAAACAAGCAGCTCCATCGAGACTTGGCTAGTTTTTTACAGAATGTTTTTGGTGGGATTTCACTTCTTTTTGTAGAAACGCGGGTATATTGTTTTATAACAACCTGAAATTAATATTTTGGTGTAATTTGTTTATTTAATAATGTTCGAGTAGAATAAAGTTAATCGTTCGACTATTTCTTCTTGTAAACTTGTAAGTATAAGTATAAAAGCCTAGACTCTTGTCCAGAGTTTTCCTTTAATTTTATTTATATGTGTATTAAAAGCAGAAGGGGAGGCATTCGCCCAGCGGGTACGTATTAAAATGCCGAAGTTCAAAATACCGAATATCATAAGACCTATGGACGGAAGGCCGAAAATTAACATTTCGAATGTTTATTTGACCGAAAGTTTAAAATCCCGAAAGAACGTTTGATCGAAAGGATGAAATACCGAATATTATAATCCCGAAGACTGTAATCCCGAAGAATGTAATCCCGGAGACTAAACCCGAAGATTATAATCCCGAAGACTGTAATCCCGAAGACTATGATCCTGCCTGCAGGTTGTAATCCGGAATATTATTTAAGCTCTCGAGAATTATCTCGTATTTCTGTAGTCTTACAGATTCTAATGTTTATTTTATACAAAGAATATTAACCTAAATTACGTAACCTACTTGCCTACTACTATACTTACTATTTATAAGTGAACTCTTCTGTGGAACCGATCTGCTCCGGCGCTTCGGGATGTGCAGCCCCTCCGCCCTAGTACGTTAGTACTCTTTATTATACTGTGGCCCTAGCGTAAGAAAGTGCGGGCATCAAGCGAGTCGCAGCGGCTGAGGCTGGTCGCCGAAGGTGACTAAATAGCCGAAGCTGCGGAGGCGAGCGTTGACAGCTTCGGTTCCAGACAAGTTCGGTTCGATTGGCAGTCCATGACAGAATATTTTATCATAATATCGAATATTTAGTGTCATACTTAATTTCCCACTTTCCCGGACTCTTTCCTTTTCTTAATCGACTTGCCACCGAAACAGAACCGAAGCTGTCAACCCCGATTCCACGTGGTCTTGTCTGCCCTACCCCTAGAGTGTATATAAAAGCTCGGAGGCGCGGAGGGAGGGCAGCCCCCGGCCGCCGTAAGAAAGTGCGGGCATCAAGCGAGGCGCAGCGGCTGAGGCTGGTCGCCGAAGGTGCCGAAAGCCGAAGCTGCGGAGGCGAGCGTAGGTGCCGCACTTTCTTACGCTAGGGCGGAGGGGCTGAACATCCCGCAGCACCGGAGCAGATCGGTTCCACGGAAAAGTCAGATTAGTTTAGTGTCCTGACACTTTTAAAGTGCTCATTGACTTTCGGGATTATAAAATTTCGGGATTATGAAATTTTGAACTTTCGATTTTCTGAGAATAGGTAATTTGAGCTTCGGTTTATCGAATATCGGCATTTTGAACTTTCGGTATTTTGATTTTCGGTATTTTGACCATCAGTATTTCAACTGTAGGTATTATGAACTTTCGGGACTGTAATACGTAACCCGCCCAGCTGTGGGACGCTATAGGCTAGATTCAATTAAAAGATGTGTCCCACTACGCTGGATTTTTGTAATGACAGTCGATTTTTTTATGTACCAATAGTAGAAGGGGGCATTACCAATCTCTAATACAGCTGAGACCAGCTGAGGGTTCTTCATCAAATAAATAAATAAATATCGGACAACCTCACACAAATCGATCTAGTCCCAAATTAAGCTCTAGAAGGCTTGTGTTATGGGTACTAGACGACGATATACATACTTATATAGATAAATATATACTTAAATACATAGAACAACCATGACCCAAGCACAAATATTCGAGTTCATCACACAAATATTTGCCCTGGCCGGGACTCGAACCCGGGACCACCGGCTCAGTAGGCAGGTGTTTACAAACCGAGCCAAACGCGTCGTCAAAATACTTCAGACCTTGGATTTTTGACATCAAATGAAGCGGCCCACCAAGTTCACTATTAAAATACTTAAACGGGTTTACTCACGTCGTAGAAATCGAATAACACTCGACATGTTTCGAATCGGTACGCGATCCATCATCAGGAGAGACGATCAGTCGCGACGGCGGCCAACCGAACACAACAAGTTGAATATTTTTTGTAAAGGCGGTAGGTATGTCGATCTCTAATAGTTTGGTTGGGCTCTTGTGTTTTCTAATCAGAGTACTCCAGATCTTCGATTATCCTAGTTTGTAGGGTTCCGTACCCAAAGGGTAAAAACGAGACCCTATTACTGAGACTTCGCTGTCCGTCCGTCCGTCTGTCACCAGGCTGTATATCAAGAACGGTGATAGCTAGACAGTTGAAATTTTCACAGATGATCTATTTCTATTGCCGCTATAACAACAAATACTAAAAATAAAATAAAATAAATATTTAAGGGCTCCCATACAACAAACTTGTTTTATGGTACGGAACCCTTCATGCGCGAGTCGGACTCGCACTTGGCCAATTTTTATAGTTTTCGCTTTATGTGGCCATTAAACCCTAACTCTGTACCAAATTTCAGCTCTCTGAATTTATGGGAAGTACTAGTTCTTTACTGATGATCATGAGTGAGTGAGTGAGTGTCGTAAATGCGAAACTTTGCTTTCGCTTAACTTCGGAACTAAATGACCTACAGACTTGAAATTTTGGATTTTAAGTATGTGATTATAGCTTACTGGATGACGAAAATTTCTGCGTTCTGGTCTTATCCAGAGGTGCTCAAATAGGGGCCTGAAAATGCGGCGAAATGGTTCCAGTAAAGGATGGTACGGCAGTGTTTGCTTCGCGCTCGACTTGGCGGGGGCACTGCCGTGCCCCCCGATAAACTAAGATTAAATAACATAGAATACATTAATTATTTGCACACTAGATAAAGTACTTAACTGGTTTACTACTAACAATCTTCTATTAAATGCCAAAAAAACTAAATGTGTTAGATTTGCTTTACCAAATGTTACGGCGGTAGATTCTAATATATTACTAAATGGCGAATGTTTAGAAATGGTGATTAATGCATTATTCTTAGGTATAACATTGGACAGTCATTTGCAATGGACTCCACATATAGCAGTGCTTGCAGGTAAATTAAGTTCAGCCGCGTACGCTGTTAGGAAAATTAGACAATTGAGTGATGTTGATACAGCTCGCTTAGTTTATCATAGTTATTTTCATAGTGTCATGTCATATGGTATTTTGGTTTGGGGCAAAGCAGCTGACATTCAGACTATATTTGTGCTACAAAAAAGAGCGATTCGTTCTATATATAACCTGAATTCTCGTGACTCCTTAAGAGACATTTTCAAAGATATAAACATCTTAACTGTAGCGTCCCAATATATTTATGAGAGTATTATGTATGTTATTAAGAAATTCATTTACAAAAAAATCCGATGTCCACAATTTTAACACTAGAAATAAAAATTAAATTGCTATTAGAAAGTTTCGTGTTCGTAAAGTATATAAATCATTTTTAGGCCAATGTATTCATTTTTATAACAAGTTACCTGATCATATTTTAAAATTAGCCTATCCATCTCTCAAAAATTATTTAAAAAAATCTCTAATGTCAAAAGCATATTATACAGTAGAGGACTATCTGACAGACAAAAATGCATGGCCTGAACCAGAAACCGAGTAACTGACTCCTTAGATTGTACCTGACTAGTTTAAGGAACACAGTTCTAATAAGAAAGCATATCAAACGTACATAAATTGTGTTAAACCATCATACTTTCTTGTAGTTTCTATATTTTATTCTTACACTAGTCCTCATTTATATCTTAGAATACACTTTTAATATGTTTTCTTCGAGAACTACGTATAGTTAAGTTCATATTATTGTAATAGTTTAGTACTTATCCTTTATGAAAAAATGACTGACTGTTGAGTTTCTTTCGGCGTTTCTTCTCAACAGTGGTCTCCTCTTGTGAAATGCCGGTAGACTCAGACATGTAAAAGTGCCCTTGTGGCCTACTTGCAGAATAAAGTTCATTATTTCATTATTTCATTACAATACTTCCTATAGGATACAGCTTATTCCTGTAGACACTTCCACAATTCTATCAACAAATTAGTCGAAAGCAAAGCACAGCGAAGCGACTAGCCGGCGCCGGGTGAAGGAACGCGTTATGGTTATGACGTCACACCCAGGACCATGCAAAACGGCTAGAAAACTTAGCAATTTATATTAGATCGGTGAAGGTCGACTGATAGTGAATGCCCTATGGCATTAAGTCCGCCTTTTGTACGACTTTTTTTCTTTTGTGCAATATTTTTTTTTTTTTTGTAAATATAAAATTTAATATATTAAAGATACTCAGGGAATTGAAATCAGAATAAAATGAGGTAAGTGAAGAAGCATCTAGAGATATTAGGGATACATAATAACACAACACAGTTTCATGTACCTACATAAAAAAAATACAAAAAAGAAACACAAAGTAAGAAGATCAATTAATAGAACAATGGCAAAACGACAAGCTCAGCAATGTGCTGGGAGCCTAGCCGCTGTGGTGCGGCGCAGTTCCAGTGCTGGTTTTCAGCATTTCAGCTTGCCTAGTGAGTGACTTTGGCGACTGCGCTGATACAGACGTTATTCAGCTTAGATTAGCGGTATACGTGCTGTATAAGGGTGAAGACCAAAAAGTTTGCTGCCTTTAACTCATTTAATTAAAATTTGTATCAATTTTTCCATTGTACGACGAAAAATTAACCACCGTTTTCGCAATTATTCAAATATAGTCCAGTCCGCATAACTATAGTCCGATTTAATCTGAAAATTGCTCGCTAATATATGAAAATTATAACGAATAAACTCTAAAGTAAACAACATAATTAAACAAAGTTAAATAAAAACGTATAAAATCACTGATAGAATATGGATTTTGATAAAAATAAACGAGTTTTGTTTTGGACCATAGTTGGATGATTGGACTATAGTTGGGTAGTTTTACGGCATCGAATAATGTACCTTAAGGTACTATTTTGAGGTTCATTACTGTGTCGTAAATTTTTGTCGCACAACTGAACTTTTTCCGATCGCCTTTTTTTCTAAGGCTAACTAAGGTACCTACATTATTCGATGGTTAATTTGTCGTCGTAAAATGGAAAAAATTACACAAATTTAAATAAAATGAGTTAAAGGCAGCAAACTTTTGGTCTACATCCATAAGCGCTTATGCAGCATTATGTGTTACGGAAAGACATGAACAAGGTCTTACTTTGATTTGAAAATCTCGCTATAAATAAAGATGTTCTAAACTAAAACATTTCTCATTTAACGATGACACCACGCCTTAGTTAAAGGAAGAAAATAAAATGACAGCGTCCATTTTAGTCGCAACTGTTCAAACATCGCGTGTTAAATATGAAAGGGCAAGGGATTGGTGGCAGTTGATGAGTAATACCTTCTAAATGGCGCGATATATCATTGGCGCTGAAATATGGCGCCATTTTTACACGTCATGTTTAAAGGAAAGTGGGTAAACAGGGGTTTGAAGATTTATTTTAGTAAGAACAGTGAGTAAGTATTTAGAGTGATAATGTCTATGACATAGCCTAAATAAAAATGTTAAACACCCTGGCACAAATAGCTTGTCATCATGAGACCCAAATTCAAAGAGTTCCATAGAAAATGTTACTAAAAACTGAACATAAGTACAAAAGTTTGAATTCTTAGCTTTAATATTGACTGAGATCTCGTCACTTGTTCCAATTAAAGCTATCTTGGTGATATATCAATATCGTAGCTAAGAATACAATTGGTCCATCCGTTTGGGAGCTATGATCCCACAGACAGACACACATTCACAGATACCTACACATGTTAAACATACACCCAACACCCCTCTTTTTTCGTCGGGGGTAATGAAAGATGCCTAGGAGAATATTTCCAATGGTAAGGAAAATATACTGGTAAAATAGAATTGTGTGTACACCCATGTAAGAGTCGTTTTACAATGTACTCGTTACTTTCTGGCAATTATGTATCGCGCTTTGATTTCAAATCATAGGATTTGCGACGCAAAGGCACAACAGTACTTGCATATAGAAGGCGCAAATCATAACATTTCCTCATCCCGTTACCTTCGCCATTGTGCTCCAAGCACCGTTGTATTTCTATTAGTCATACATTCTAAAGTACCCCTGTTGCCTAACGCGGCCCTAGAGAGAATATAAGGATAAACAAAGCTAAGACACGCTAAGTGCTACATCTAAGTTTAACTGTACTCCGGAGAGCTGTTGAATGTGAACATGCGGTGTCTAGTTTAAAAAGTTGCGCAGACGCTAATTAAGAAGTTAAAGTTGCTAGTATAGGACATTAAGACGTTAAACTAGTAAAGTACAAACAAAGAGTGCTTAGTCTGAACTTAGCTGGGCCCTAACCAGACGAGGCTTACGATATCATCACCAATTTTTTTACCGTTGCCCATACCTGCCTTGCCCATAGATACCTGCAGCACCAGAGGAGTCACAAGTGCATTGCCCTTTTTCAAATGGGAGTACGCTCTTTTCATGAAGGTTTTAAGGTCGTATCGGTACGGAAATACCGCAAGCGGCAAATAATTCCACAATGCAGTCGTGCGCGGAAGGAAATTTCTAGAAAAAGGCACAGTTCAGCAATACCTCAACTTCATCTCGCCGATATAACGGACAATATATTGATTTATATCTATGGTTTAACTGCTGCTCAAAATGGGTCAATGTTCACCAAAAGTTGTCACTCAAAAAATACATCGGAACCCAAAATGTTTACCCGCTATCCCATTTTTGTTGTGGAACGCTTCGCGGGGCTTCTATTTCCGCACTCACGGCTCAGGAACGCAAGGTACCTAACGAACCTACCTAGGTTAAACTTGTGTAAGGGTTTTTTCATTATAGTTCTCAATTTAGTAGTCATTTGGTCGAGTAAAATATTAAAACCTATTAAGATTAGACTATTAACTTATCTAAGTGACAATCACAAATTCTTGCAAATATACATACTTATAAAGATAACACAAGCCTTCTTGAGCGTAATTTGGGACTAGATCGATTTGTGTGAGATTGTCTGATTTATGTATTTGTTTAAATTGACATTTTAAAAGAGATATACAAATTACTTGTTCTTGTCATTGATATCCTGTAATACAGGGTTTAACGCTTTCTTTCGAGGGAAAAAGAAACCACAACTCCAGTAACAATAAAGTGGCTCACATGTGCTTGAGCGCTCAAATATATCTGGAGCTGAGTGTACCGAGCGTACGACAGCGATTTCGCAGTGTTACTTTATTGCCTCCACCGCGACAGTTTATTGCCGATCTGTACCCGTGTACACGTTGTACCTACTTGTGTACACTAACTTATAAGACGTCCTAGGACACGTAAATGTGAGAAAAAGAATTTAATCAAAAAAAGAACGGACTTCAAAGTAACTTGAAAATTAAAAATAACCCGTTCCTTTTATGACCCATTTTTATTATTGTATTAAGTATAGGTTATTTAGAGTAAGGTTTTAAACATACGGTTTTCTTATAGGTAATTAATAATATTGTTTCTTTAAATAAATTTATGACTTAGTCATAATATAGTTGTGCGACAGGATACAACGATGAACTATTTCATTCTAATCTCGGACTAATGACCTGGCGCTAGAATACTTAGAAACTAAAACAAAACCGCTTCAAATAATAAGCAATACCTACGTGAGCATCCTTAAGTTGCTATTACACTATCCTCGCTAAACGATTAATACAAATTGATGTCTATAAATAGGAAGAAACGAAAGAGAATTGTCATCGCATCGCAGACAGGCCTGGACTAAGAGGGCCAGATCCCCTAGGCACTTGGCATTTGGGGCCCCCTCTCTATCTCAAAATGCTATTCAGAAAATTGAATGGTAGGTATTTAATAGGTAGTATTTTAAGTGATAAGGAGAACATAAGTATGGTGCAAGTCTTACTTCTGGGACTGGGGCCCCTAGACTGGCTGGGCCCGGGCCTTGTGGGCCTAGGGGTAAATACGGCACTGATCGCAGATAACATAACCAATGAAGATGGCCATGGTCCCACAAACATCTTTTTTTTGTAATGCCATATCTACAACTTTAGAGAAATGGATTGTTTGTAGTCCGTTTTGAGAAATCCCCTCTACCAGTAAGTCGGATTTTGTATGGGTTGGTTGGGTGGTTTTGTATGGTAACGATTCGGGAATGTCTCCGTGCCACTAGAACAAGCTTCAAGACTGGCGAGTGTCCGTTGTACGTGACATGCATATGAAACTCTGGATCAGCTCGTTTCGTGTTGCGGATGCAATGAAATAAAATAATAATAGGTCAAAGTAGTAGGTTCTGTAATCTTTTTTATAATACTGAACTATTCAATATTTCATCTCCTCATTCTAAAAGTAGTCAGCAACCTGCATAGACCATTTATTTTATTTAATACGGAATATTCTAATGAGAAATGTCAGATGGCAAACGAACTCGAGGACTCAAATTTGGAATAACTCAACTTCTTCCTTTTGGTGATTTGCAAGGGTCGGAATCAAACCCCGGGGATTTGGGTGCACGATAGATTTGACGCCTACTGTCGGCATGGTGTTAAATCATTGTTGCACTGAAACCCCCGGGGAATGGTCGTAAATGGACAGAACCGATCCACAAATTTGCTTCACATTTATGACGGTGATGATCAGGATACTTTTTTTTTTTTTTTTTTTTTATTCAAAATAGCCATGCATTTAACCTCGATTGCACCTGATGTTAAGTGACAATAAGGCCTAAGATGGAGCATGCTTGGCTAGAAGATGCCTATTCACTCTCGACTTGAAGAGATCCAAGTTATATTTTTCAGGAAACAGGTGCGCAGGAAGAGAGTTCCATTCCTTAGCTGTCCTCATAAGGAAAGTAGACGCAAAGCGTTTCGTACGAATCAGTGGTATATCGACAACATAAGGGTGGAATCCAAGTCCGCGCCGAGTACTGTATTGTCTGAACGGAGACGGTGGAATTAATTCATGCAGTCCTAGTGCACACTCACCAAAGTGTATCCGGTAGAAAACCGATAAACAGGCGACTTTCCTGCGGTGTTCGAGGTTTTGCAGCTTTTCCTGAACTAAGGCAGGGTCGCCAATGAGCTTCTTCGCACGTTTGTCAATTGAATCCAAGGCGGCCAGTTGGTATTTGGCGGACCCATCCCAAAGATGGCAGCAGTACTCCATGCATGATCGGACTTGCGCCTGATATAATTGAAGCAGCTGTCTCGGCGTGAAGTACCGCCTCACCTTAGATAGGATTCCAAGTTTTTTTGCTGCAGTTGTAGCCAAGGATTCAATGTATTGGCCGAAGTTCAGGTTGGATGATAAGGTCATCCCAAGAAGCTCTAGGTGGTCTGAAATCGGAACGGATACACCTTGGAAAGTGGGAGTCAGGTCAAAGGGACTCCGTTTAGCGGAAAACAGACACGCCTGAGTCTTGGTGGCATTGAATCCAACTAAATTGGCATCTCCCCATTCGGACACTGCCACGAGCTGATACTCAGCTTTGCGTGGCAAAAAACGAACTGGAAGGGGTCCTTTAAAATGTATAAGTTCGCTTTTGTACTTGTGTTATGGGTTAGGTATATATGTATTTTTACTGTTTTTGTATACAATAAAGTGTTTACATACAAAACGGGAAAGTGTATTCCCGAAAAAGTAGTTGCTACGTATATGCTGGAGTTATTATGGACATAATTGAGAGCTTTAAGTTTTCCAGAGGAATTCATATAAAAAAAATATCGATGCACTATTTCGACCCAGAATGTAACCGTCAATTTCAAGACTACTTGTTTATTTTATTTTCTCTAGTAATTCCGTGAAGACCAAGGTAATGTACAGGTTTTAAAGAATATCTAAAAACAATAAAACTATCGTCCGACATCTTTAATAATTATAAAAACGGTTTAAACACACGTAAAATTAGTGGGCCGTGAGTCGCGTAGCAGCACGGATAGCTGTCCCTGATGAAGAGCTCCATATGAGTTCGAAACATGTCGGGCCGTTCCTGACAATTTTTACTTGAGTTTAAACCGTTTTTTATAATTAAACTATTCGTAGATTCTGAGTACTAATAAATGTCCTCCTTAAACAGTCGCAAAGAAGATTGTGTAATATCAAAAAATATTGAATTAGAAGGTAGTGCGTGTAGTGTGATAGCAGCTTAATTCCTGTAGACAGCAGCAAAAAGAACACCATGGTTACAGTCTGGCGGTTGTCCAAAAACGGACTACGCTGCACGGGTACGCGTTCGGTCGTGTGATATGCCTGCGAGATATTGCAGTGGTAACGCTTATCTGGCTACTACATATATATTGTTTGCGCCCGAGTATTTATACAGGCTTTATACAGCTTAAATTAGGGTTATAATAGCTGTATAAGCTCTGAGGTATACAGTCTGTTTGCCTGGCGGGTTGTACTATTACCGAGCCGAATATGGACTGTACCTATAATTAAAAAATTTGGGAGGCTACGTACTATCTTTTCGACCAATATCCCGCAGTGTCTCAAGACAAAAGTCTTTGAACAGTGTGTGTTGCCAGTGATGACATACGGAACTGAAACGTGGTCGCTCACGATGAGCCTTATAAGAAGGCTCAAAGTCACTCAGAGAGCAATGGAGAGGGCTATGCTCGGAGTTTCTTTGCGAGATCGAATCAGAAATGAAGAGATCCGTAGAAGAACCAGGGTAACAACCGACATAGCCCGAAGGATAGCAAAACTTAAGTGGCAATGGGCAGGGCACATCGCTCGTAAAACCGACGGCCGCTGGGGCCATCGAGTTCTTGAGTAGCGACCACGCACCGGACGACGCAGCGTGGGTAGGCCCCACAAGGTGGACTGATGACCTGGTGAAGGTCGCTGGAGTCCGCTGGATGCGGGAGGCGCAGGAAAGGTCATGGTGGCGTTCTCTGGGGGAGGCCTATGTCCAGCAGTGGACGACTTTTGGCTGATAATGATGATGATGATGATCTTTCTTTTAGCTTTTTTTGACAATCTATTTATTTATTTAATCTTTATTGCACAAAAGAAAGAACTTATCGTACAAAAGGCGGACTTAATGTCATAGGGCATTCAGTCACCCATTGGGCTAAAGCAGATAATTAGTAGGCGGTGCAACTAGGGTAAATCGCCAATAATTGGCCACCGTTCAATAACTGGCCACCTCAAACTAAAAATGAACTCTGTTCCCCTACAAACTGAATTCATTTTATTATATCGTGGCCAGTTATTGAAGGGCGGCCAGTAATTAAAATCTTTACTAAAATGAATTATATTTATAGGTGAACAGAGTTCATTTTTAGTTTGAGGTGGCCAGTTATTGAAGGGTGGCCAATTATTGGCGATTTACCTAAATTAAAACAATTTAAATTTCAAAAGATCTATTCACAGGTAAATTTTGTAAATTTTGTGCAATGTGCAATTACTCCAAATAAATATATTCCTACATACTTAGTAGACGTTGTTCATGCCATTGAAATTGAAACAATTTATTCATTAATATTTGTATAGAATCTTTTTTATCGATTCTTATTTTTTTTATGTGGTAATACCACATTTTATTTTTATGAATAATGATGAATTTATTCATTAGATAGGCCACAAGGGTGAATCTACCGGCATTTCCCAAGAGGACACCGATGTTGAGAAGAAAGCCGAAAGAAACTCAACAGTAAATCATTTACGGTCCAGATCCTTTGGCAGAGTGAACCTTCTGAACATTTTCAAAAGGAGAACCAGCATGAGGTACGGACCAGCTTATCAAAAGGACAAATCTAAGTGGCTCCGCACACTACGGCTTCTTTTGGCCGTGATAGTACATATGTCTCTTTTGCACGCTCGAAGTGAGAAAAAGAGAGGTGTACTGTAACTGTACCAAAGCAGCCGTAGTGTGCGCTGGATCTTAATCAATCACTAAACGCCGATTATAAGCGAAACTAGCAAAAGCCATTGAATATGGAATCGTAACTGCATTTTTTTTCGAAGTTCAAAACTTCATTTGAATTTGTATTATAAATGCAATAGGCGGGGACTTAGGTAGAAGCAAGTAGTAGTGTAGTAGTGCAATCCAAACACACCTTAAACCAAACAAACAATTAGCAAACACAATCACGTGTCCTCGGAATACTACTAATAACATTCCCATTACATTAGGTTGCGGACGGACAGGCTCCGCATATAGATAAGATAGAGGAAGTGCCGGCTTCCTGCCACGTGACGTGACGTCCTGGACAATGATCGCAACGTGGATCCCCTTACTCTAATGCTAGTCAATAGCTAGTAAACTCTAAAATGGTATTGAAAATCTTGTCTATGAGGAGACGAGAGAATCATGACCATGGCTGCGGGAAAAAATTAACAAGTGAAGGACGTTTTCTTTTGTATAAACCTCGATTACAGTGCCATTTTATATCTTGGTCCATATTGTTCAAATCAACCTTATTTGTAAGGTGATAAAGTCGGGTGTACGGTTTGCATGATAATGATAAATAGTTTAAGTATAAAATATTGAGATAAGCTGTAAGCGAGAGATAACGCGGTGGCAGATAAACCGTGCGCGGTTTTCGCCCACTGTATATTATGTTATAGATCATAAGTTCCTTGTTTTAAATAAATAAAAAAATAAATAAAAAAAAAATATTGGGCGGAGAATGCGGCGTGCAGCCTCATAAAGCCAAAACGGCTGCAAGGATTTTCATCTATTTTAGCACAGAGATAGAATTTTAGGATACTTTTTACCCGACTATTATAAAGAAAAAATACGTACGATCTAAAATCATTAACGGCCGTAAGTATATATTTTTTCAAACGATATTAATATGCCTTAAAAAAGTTTTTCCACCAAGCCGTTCACACCATATATCACGAAACATTCAGAATTGATTCAAAAAACGCCATTACAATTTCCATATCGCTGTAAAGATGGGTAATTTTAAATGTATTGCCTCGACAGCTGGAGCCAATAGCTGTTCAGAAATCTATGGAAATGCCCTCTTGAAATAACTTTAAAAAACTCGCATGGCTCTTCAAGTTAGTGGTTGAAATTTAACTCAATTCCCTGAGGGCAAGATCGGTTTTACAAGTTGCAGTGACGTTGGATTGGAGTTTGGTAGAGTGGCCGTTTGCTATGTAAATGCGCAATGCGTCATACTATGTGGAGACTCATGAATTATGGAGGCTGCCCAGGGCTGCCACTTGCCAAATCTTTCGGGAATGATACGACGGCCTTGAGATTTTGGCAAGTTTTAAACGTGCCCGTTCTTGGCAGACTATATTTATGATGAATGTTATCCAGACATTGTTATTAGTACCGTCTCCATCAGACGTCTCAGAGCGAATCGGGATCTCATAAATACGAGTATCAGAGCACGACTCTTATTGTCATGGGTCTTATTGTAAAGAGTGCCTGTTCAGATACATATCTAAGCCGACACTCCAGTTTTATTACCTATTTAATTTTATTGTCTTCAAATTGAAAATAGTTTGTACCAAATTACGCAAACAAAAGAGTTCGAAATTTTATTATATGAAGTAAAGAAACGTTGGTATGAAAAAATATTATGGGGTTTACCACCATTTTGTTCAATTAGAGACAAAATGAAGAAACACAACCAAACAAAAGCGGTGGTGTGTGCTCACTTTAACATATCGCGAGTATACAATCGATTGTTTGAAATATTTGTCTGTTTTTTTTATAGGTATGCAATAATATTTGGTAGCACAACCCTACGCGTTAGTGCGGCGCAGGAATTATGACAATGTCGTTACAACTCCTTGCTCTTTACGGGTGATATTATTCGTTCATTCCCAATTTTGTCACATTCAACGCTTATGCTGCAGTGTTATTGATAATTTGGGTAAGTAAGTATAAGTAAATAAACTTAACTTGGAAAAACAGCCAGGGACAGGAAAGATTCAAGGAGGAAGACCAAGAGGAAGGAGTTCCATAAGGATATGCAGTAGATCAATAGAAACGGAGGGCGATCGTCCGAAGAGCGATAAATAGAGGTCATCACGACCCTCAGCTATTAGAAATACCCTCTCCTTCTTGTGATGTCGACGCCATCGCCAGTGCGTTATTGGTTTACTATGGTTAAAGACTTTAATAAAGCCTCAAACTGTTCATGGTCAATATCGGACTTCAATTGCAGGTAGTCGCTTACGTTCAGCCTGATAAGAATGCTCCGAGTCACTCTATAAGAAGTCAATGGAGAAGGTTATGCTCGGAATTTCACTGCGAAATCAAATATGATGATCCCCTAAAGAAGCAGAGAGTTGCAATTGACAAATCACTTTTCAGGAATTGACTCATATATTATACAAAACAGACAGATTTTCATCTCTAATTACCCTTATATTTCATCAATAGAATATGGATGTCGTATGTAGGTACAATCGATATCACAAACCTATGAGCAAAAATGTTATCAAAAATATTTGTGATCTCGCCTCTATATTGGTAATGGTATAAAGGTGTATTCAGATATTATTTTTGATTACATTTTTGTTCATAAATTTAAAAACTCGACTGTTGGGCACGGGAGATTGGCACTTCGAGTAAGATATTAAATTATGTAAGGGAAGTTAAGTTAGGCTATGGTAAGATAAAACTAACATAGTTTATTATCTAATGAGGTAAACTTACCACTTTACCTTAACGTATACATTGTCCACGTTGGGTTATTCTTAATACGAGTTAATATATGTACTCGTACGTACAACAAACATAATGTACACATATGCACGTAACAACTGAAATAGCAAAACTTGTATCACGTTTGCAGCGGACCAAGTTTCCGCTCCGTACTTGTCGATGTTTTCAACTGTCAAACTTCCTTGTTCCAACAACACTCGCTTGTTAATACGTGAGCTGAATCCGTAGATCTGTTCGCTGATTAGTCGGCTATTTTGTGTAAATGAATGCAGAATTAAAATACCGGAGAACGGCTTAGATCAGCAAATCTTTGTTAATCAGCTTTTAGTATCATTGTTCATAATGTCGACAAATGAAGGAGTGTCTGTGTAACTGACAATTTTAAGACTACGATTTAAACAAAACTAAAATTGTCTGTTGTAATATAGCATGTAGCAATCCTAATGACAGCTATCCGAATGTCACTTTGACAGCTCTCTTGCCTCTAACCTACGACACGGGAAACATCGACTCTGCCAACATTGTATTAATTATTAACATAAAACATATAATTAACCACGAAGACTGCAAGACTATCTTTTATTTCAAGATCTTACCTTACATCTGTACCTATTGTTGCTGCCTGTACCAAAATCGAGCTGAATGCAACGTTTCTATAATGGTATATTACGACCGATATATTACCACTACATATACATTAGAGATGTACTCTATTTATAATAAAAATAGTGCGTGGAGGCCGTCCGCGCGGAAGAAGTGAAACTTCGTAATGTGGAAATGAAAATAGGAAGGGGTAGAAATTGTAATTTCAAAAGAGAAAACCTAACAATCAATTGATGTTCACAAGAGACGTACCTTAAGATAATGACACTTAAATCCGTCGTATTGTCCGTGGGATTGTTGCGTTGAACGTTTAACGCAACAGTGCTTTCCTACCCCGTCCAAGATAGGAACAACCTTGTTGGAAGTCGCATTAGAAGTTTCACTTCAATAAAATAGGTGCAACTTGTCGACTATAAATACGATGGTATATCGAAAAGGAAGTAGCGGAATTAAACTAACTATTTGGTACCATCGCCATTTTTCAATATTATTTGAACAGAAAATGTGAACGATTTTTTTACGTAACAAACTTACGCTAAAACTTTAGACTTGTGGCTTTTTTTGCTGATATTCGTATTTTCTTCCTTCTAAAGGCTGGGTTCGGACCGATCCATCCATAATTCTATGAAAGAGCGACTACTCTCTGTAGGTCTTATCCGACATCGGTAATCCAACCGATCCGATCTGGCGACCGATCCGCCGACTGGTCGTCGTCTGGCGAGGTTAGTGCACTCTATGACTCACTTTAACCTATAATGTTACTGTGTTTAGGTTACTTTATAAACCACCTTCGTATTCAATATACCTAATTTCTGTAAGAGGCTTAAAGAACTGTCATCTGATATTATGTAGGTATTAAAAAATAGGAATTTTGAATCTGAATAATCAAATTACATTAAAATAACAGTCACATATGTCCGCGATCCCGTGAAATGGCTGATATACTGGGTGTGACCTGTAACAGGAGCAATAAATTAAAACGTAGAGTCTACTCGTTAAACTAAACAACATCTCTTTAGTAACTTTTAAAAATATCTTGAACCTATTATTGAATAACTTGTAAAATATTGTTTATTCAAACAAGCAATTTATATCGAAATACATAAGGATGATAGTAGCGTGATGGTTATAGTATCAGTCATCACGATGTCATTGTTACACGGCGTACAATCAAAATAAAATTTAAGTTCTTAGTAAAGATTAACATCTGAAAGCCGTCTGTTTTTTTAAAGTTGGTGAAATGTTGTTCGGTTTGAAGAATAAAAAAAATATGTTTTAATCTTTTGCTCCTGATAGTCCTGATACAGGCCACGCGGTAGAAATTACCGATATCTGTTTATTTGTAAAATTTGAGCTGTTTACTTGGCACTGACAAGTTGTCATTTAACAGGTAATAAACCACATTCATTGTACATTACTGCTGATTTCGTGTGCTTAACATTTTGATGCGATAGCTCAGTTGGGAAAGCATTACTCCGGATTTTTTTTATTTTGGTTTGAGTCCCTTGCGTTAAGGTTAAATGAATAACCTATTGGTCGAAACAAAATTCGCTCAAAATTAAAAACTTCCAGCCATCGCATGACCGTTCCTAAGGGAAATTTTCCATAATAGTGTGTGGTACTAGTGTTTGCAATTTGCATGCAAAAAGGTAGTTTACAGCAAAATTTACATATCTCAAAGTGACCTTAGTTACCCGATTAGCGAATGTAACTTACTATCAAATGAAAATCTACTACTATCCACCGTTTAAATTACAGTCAGCTTGATTACTAACACTCTTTTTTAATAAAGGAAAATTAGGCATCATGCCTTTTATGGCTAAAGGAGTCTTCAAGTTTCTCCGACGGCAGTTATAATTTTGGATGTTTATTTACTTTAAGCATTGCTTAATTGTGTTTGTTTACGACACTTGGATTTTATTGGAGTTTTCCCATTGAGTTTTAGACTGAAAACGGAAACTTTTTGCATATCTCTTTTCGATTTCCAAGTTAAATCGTTCGGTCGCTTTTCAAGTTACACAACATAGGAATTAGTTAGTAGGTACCTCTAACTGGATTGATAACATTATAGCCATTTATATTGACATAATTAAAAATTCGTTCCTCAAAATACACAGGCATACATATACAACATGAGATACAATAAAACAACAAGCAGAGGCAAACCAGGTATATTATCGCTAAATAGCGAGCTCTTCCAGACAACCATACATAACATATGATCGTGGTATGGTCGATTATCGCTGATGGAAATAGAGCACATCACTAAAGTAGATGTATAAAGTGGACTCTCTATTTCGGACGAAGAGAGCATACTTGGGGCATCGGTCGTCCGTCCGTCCGCTGGGGAGACGAGGTGGAGATGGATCTGCGTAAGCTTCAAGCCGAAAACTGGCGAGAAACTGCGCTGGATCGGGACAAGTGGCGTACTCTTGTTTCGGAGGCTAAGATCCTGTTTGGGTCACTGAGCCAAAATAGTTAGCTATTTCGTACGGATGCCATTAGTAATATAGAACTTAACCCCAAACACTCTTGTAACACATTTAAAGGCAGAACTTACAAATAATATGGTGATATTTCAAACCCTAAAAAGCAAACCTAAAAGAAGCAAACTCTGTCAACTTTATTACTTTTAGAATAGTGAATGAATATGCATGTGAACTTCAAGAAGAACTTCAAGAAGTTAAACGAAAACGCTTCGTTATAGAAGCGTATAAACTTAGTTATAATCATAAAACCATTACAGTTCTACAGTTCAATATCCTTACTAAGGAAAATAGTACAAGGTCGTCGAGCATTTCAAGAACTCATTTTTAACGAAACCAGTAAGATGGAGGGAAATCCACCGCGCACGCGCGCTGCGAACAGCTGGGGCGGCCATGTTTCTTTTCGAGTCATGTGCTTAGCGTACGATGCTTAAAACTACGCCCATCCTATAACCTAGGGCTTGTAGATAGTTCTAGATATACCATAATGAATTTAAAGGACAAACTTACAGGCTGAAATGCTGTTTTTTAAATAATGATGGAGTAGTAATGATGGTATACGTCAATTGTTAGCTGTCAGAAATTTTGGCTAGAAACCAGGCTAAAGAGGTTAAATTGATCTGTTTTTGTATCTGGAATCATTTGGAAACGAATATGAAAAAGCATTATTAACGATATTTATTTGCAAAACAATCAGATGAAGTAAGTTTGACATACCCAAAGTTGATAAAGAATTGATATAGGCACCTAATTGATAAGTCTAATAATAAAAAAGGTGTTTTTTCATCAGAAATCTGAATGCATTTAGCCTTTTAGATCGTCAGTGAGAATACAAAACATGGTGACAACAAAACATCAAACTAAGTTACGTTAGGTCAGGTATCTATGTGCGAATTTGCTACAATTAATACAGTAAATGTTTCTTAAATTAATGATAAACTTACGGCCGTCTGCTATGAGCTGTTAGGGTCAGTCTTCTTCAGAGCTTGCCCTCGTTTCTCCGCAAACTCTGCACTTAGTCTATGAGCCTTCAGCGTGTTAGGTTTAGACATGTTCACTCAATCAATTGACTTAGATTAACACTTGTTTATTATACTATTTGTTTGCTTAAAGCAATTCGTTGTCACGCTTAATATAATATCACACACGAAGCAGTTTTCGGTAACACAAATAATTAAAGAGAATCTATTGATCACGGTTATTGGATAGCGAATGCACGCGTTTCTAAATGAAATATCGTATTATTTTATTATATTCTAAGTTTAAAGACATTTGTATTGAATATAGACGGATTCTTAGGATGTTTCTTGTAGTATTTTTGGGGAAAATTGATAGGAGATTTTGTTATGTATATACAGTATTTGGAACGAAGTTGCCGCGTATGAACGCTGGCTTGGATTCGCGTAGAGCGCAGGCGCGAAGGGTGACCGGGTAGGGAGACATTCTATTGTTGCCAGCACTTTGATATAAAAAAAACCGTGCTTTTAACACCATATTAAACCATTCCACTCAATTAAAAACGTTGCGTTTTTAGTACTTGTTTATAAAGTTTATAATTCTATGTTTTATGGTTTGAGAATAGCATGCTCGGTTAAAGCAAGGGGTGAGACGTAAAAATCAAAGCGTTATTATGTCATCGATGTTCACAGAATATTATATTATGGGAATGGTTTTTACAATTCATGCCGCGGACGGCTGTGTTTGCAGAACATTATATATTCATTTTACACATTTAAGTATACAGGGTGGCACGTGACGAGTTTTTGAAATTTTAGAAAATACTGTCTTTGTTTTATAGGACAATGTTTGCTGTAGATCATGACTTAAATATACAGTCGGTAGATTGTAGATAAGCTACAACCAAATACTACATCTGCATTCGAGACTATTTTACAATTTACTTTTCAAATTTGATACAGAAGACCAAAAATATAGTCATCGATTTTATAACAAGTCGAAACACCTATGTTTAGGATAGTACGTTAGTACATAAGCAAATATATACTAGGACCTTTTTTTTTCAAAACTGAACAAACAAACTTTTTTCTGTAAGTTCATGTTTATCAATAAACAAACTTATCTTGTTCAGTTTTAATTTACTGCTCCTGTCACAAGCGACACCCGGTATAGCTGGGACCTAAGTTTTTTAGCAATACTCGAAGTAAATAAAAGTCTATCAACGTCAAAACGAAATCGAGTATGTACATTCGCAGTTGAGAATAGTATTGAGACAGTAGTGAATGTATCAAAGCAGTTGAAAAGAAAAGGTGCTAAACGTGCGCCTTATGATGTTGGCTGTACTTTCAACCTTTATTTATAAACAGGCTGTTAATTTATAGAACGACGGTTTTTGAGATGAATTTTCTAGTGTTCCGTGTGTGTGCGTCGAGCTCGGCCGAGGTTTTCCCAAGAGTCTACAGAAAGGAATTCTTCAAGAGGTTCTAGTTACGCCATGTACTTGTTTACCACCGTCGTAGTGTAAATAAAAACCGGCCAAGGGCGAGTCGGAGTCGCGTACGAAGAGTACCATTAAATAGAAAACCGTCAAAAAGTCACTTATATATTTATTTTATTCTGTTTTTAGTTTTTGTTGTTACCCTTTGAGTGCGGAACCCTAAAAACGAACAACAACATTCGGAAATATGTAACAAATTGTATGGACTTTTGTCCATAAGGGGATTACACAAAAAACATACGAGTCATGCAATTCACCAGCATCAATATCTACTTACGTATGGATATAGGAGGAAGCGCAGGAAAAACAAGAGCCGAGTGAGTCATAATCCTGCAATTTGGAAAATCAATAGGAGCCTGCACCGCGCTCTTATTGGAGTGTAGCGTCAGCAAAATAGAAATCGATTAGAAACTTTTGGCTCGTGAACATTTTTTAACATGCTATATTATACTTAAATACGATAGAAAATTAAGGGGCAGTTAAATTATTATTTGCGCGTTGTCTCGTCTTTGTATCAATGAAAAAAAGGTGGTGTTAATTTCCCCATATTTTGAAAAATAATTGAGTTCCGAAATAAATATATTTTTTGAAATGGCTACAATATGATTCTTTTTTATGTTTTATAAAAATAAAGCTGAAGAGGATCGAAAGTATGGAAGATATTCGAAAAAAGTTGGCGGAGGATACTCAGAATCGATAACAGAACACGTTCCAACAGTTTTTAGAATTGTTGTCTGTTTATCTGTTGATCTGATTGTCTGCTGATTATTTGACCGCGCATCACGTGACGGCTTAACAGATTTTGATGAAAACATAATTAATCTGTCGAGAAAATCCCCGGCCATATTATAGGCATAAAAAAATTACTAATGAAAAGAGGGGTAACCACTACACTCGATTGGTTAAGTTTGCACCTGAATCTTATGGCGTTACTTAGGAATGAGGTGCAAACTTTTTTCAAACATGTGCTACGACTATCGAGTACCCTGATAAACTAACAGATGGCGCTGAAATTAATAAGTTGTGACATGAGTAAGCTGAGAGACACTGAGGAAGGATTTTTCCAAATTAATTCTAAGTTTAGAGGAGGGGGTACGGATATCAACAAATTTAAGCAATTGAATAATCGCTGCTACGTTGCTGCCTGGTGGCAAAACGGCTCACACAACTTTCAAGATCCCAATAGATTTGGACAGCCCGGAAAGTCCTGTCTGCGAGGTATCAGGAAACTGTGATGAAGCAAAACTGACTCAGACCGATTTCCACGCGTGCGGAGCCGCGGGCACAGCTAGTTTTTTATAAGTTTTATATACCAACGACATGTTGAAAAATTTCGAAAAACCGAACCGACAAAGAATAATTTACGAACCTACTCACAAAATAAAATTTCGATTCTTAAGTAATCGTTTGTGTGAGCAGATCCTAAGGTCCGAACTTGGATTTTTTTTTGGGCACATCACAATCGAATGCTCAATTTATCGCAATGGCACCAATTAAATAGGTACCTAGTTTAATTTATATACCTAATACAGTAAAATGCTAATGATACATTAGTATAAATGCACTTATAACCAGACCCCGTTATCAGTGGTGAAGAAACATTGAAATTACTAGGGCTGGCACTACACATTAATATTTCATTAATATTTTTGCGTGTATTATTTGATTATAAAAACAATAATACCTACTCATTTTATTTATTTATTTATCGTATGGCATTTCAGTCACTGGATATAGGTAGGTACAATTAATTAAATTAAATTTAAAGGTTATTGAAATTGCCAGAGATTACTTGGAGAAGGCTAACTTCAACCTTTAAATTTAATTTAATTTTATTCATAGGTATATATAATGTGAAGCCAGTTGCCTTAGAAAAAGTTTCATTTGGTTGTTGAACTTTATTATAATACGTACTAAGTTGGCATTTATTTGTCAAAATATGTTTGATGTAATATAAATACTTAATTTTTTGTTCAGCAAAAATATGAATTTAAAATAGAGTAAATGGCAAAACTGGAAATGAACCGAATGCGACGCGGAAAAAATGGTTCATGATTTTAGTAAAACTGTGTAATAGACGGCATTTTTTTAAATTGTTTTAGCGACACTTATATTATACCAGTATGTCAAATGTACACGAATTAAATGAATATTGTGTGACAACCCTATGATCCGATTTCAATGAATTTTCACCACTGATAACGGGGTCTGCTTATAACAGCTGGCCAAAGGTTACTACAACTAGTATACTAGTTGTACGTGTTGTTTATATGTATTTTTGTAGTTCACAGTGCCTTGGTTTTATTACTGTAATGCTGTGTAACTTATTTTATTTCAATAATAAATAAAATAAAACAAACGTTAACAGAATAGACATATCAATTTATTTTAATTAAAAGCAAGTAATGACCTGACGTTCTGTCAGTACACGGAATAGCACCCCAAATCCCTAAATGCCCCATCCCTTAGACGAAAGGGTGCGTTATGACGTGTCGCTTACATTTGTGGACGTAAAATGTCGCTCGTCTAATTACCTACAATGTGTAGCACGTTGAGGTAGAAGCGTCTGGTTTCATCTTTGTAAAAAAGTCGATAGTCGTATATCCACACTGCCATATCCAAAATTAAAAGACATAGATTTTAGAAAAAACACGGTGTGGCAAATTATAAAGGATTAGTAGATAATAGCAGACAATCAAAAAATAAATTATTCTGTTCAAAAAACTTAACGCAACCTGTTGTGTTTTGGCTAGGGAATCCAAACCAATAAAATTAAATTACCAGTAATTTACCGGTAATCCCATACAAAAGTTTACCGGTTTGCATTCCCTAGTATAGGCCCTGGGGCTGGGCGGTTATTCTGTATGTCGTCATAGCGACTAGCGAGCGACCACTTCAACCTAATTTCGCATACAATACACAAAGAAGCTTCGACTCAACAACGCCATAAATAACTAACTTCCAATAATAACTGGATAAGCAGCATTTTAACGAGGCAGTTAATTAACTTTTCGAACCGTTAATTAATAAGCCGCCCTTAAAATAATTAATTTACTACTTTCCAGTTCTGTTAATATCGTTTCTGACAGTTTCATTAGCGCCGTGCCAGTAACTCCCGATTTAATGCCGATATTGATGTAATTGATATTAATTGCTGGGCCAGGGGCGAAATGTAACCTTTCTTTCCTTTCTAATGTCTCTCCTGCTCGATATTTATAGGCCCTTTCTTCTATTGCTGTAATGTCACGGTGAAGTGACCGGTGGAATGAAGCAGGAAGGAAGGGAAGCCAGGTTAAGGTAGACCAGTATATTTCTTTTAAAATAATTACAATCGCACGAAACAGACGCGATCAGAATCATCTAGATATGATATGACACAAACAAATTGTAACAACGATTTATGAAATACAAGATCAACTTACGTTTCCGTACCTAATATTCTTTATTTGTAATTTAAACAGCAAACAACAATGACTTCTTCACGAAAACACACTGATCAAATACCTTTAGAAGACTGAAGCAAACTCGAATCTTAATAAGAAAAGTAGGTAATAGGTAAATCATGTGTTATACGGATTTATGAGGATTTAAACAATTTACGACGAAATATAGGTATGTGCTCAGCTCAGAGGATCAGATACGAATGGCCATTTCGACATCAATCGCACAATAATTTAACGTGTGTCAAACCAGACAGCTATTCAGAAACGTGTTGTAACAACGCACCTCGTTACAATGTTCAGGAGACACTGTTTTTGGGGGCTAAGATACCGACAAGAGAAGTTGGCGACAGGTGGTACTGCGACGCGTCGCCTGATGACTCGAGTTGGTACCAGGTATTATGTCTCGCTTGGCATGTCATTGTCTTGGCATTGACAAGCGCTTACGCTGCGTTCAGTCTAAGAGTGCAGCCGTGCGTGTGCGGTTCACCGTGGCGTCACCGATAGGTTTCACCGGAAGACCAACGCTGGTTCCCGGGCCAGCATTTATGCTGAGGTGTGACCTTTTCGTGGCATACAAAACAACGATTTTATTTTCTTTCTAATATTTGTTGTCCACTTTGTGTATGTTAACGAATACATTTTCATTCTATTCTATTCTATTCTCCCAGTTGTGTGGCGTCCACAATTATAACGCGATTCCCCCATTAAAAAATGTTGCTTATTGTTTTTGAAAAACAAAAAAAGGATAATGGAATCCGGGATAAAATAAGAGAAACGAATTATACGTACAATGACTGTAATTTGATTTGGGCATATTTTTTTTAGTGTCGAAAAGCATCATTCCGCTTCGTTGTTGTCGGTAATAGTTTTTAAAGCGATTATAGCCTCTGTGTCCCGGCTATAGGGTAAATAACTCACTATCCCTGATCTAAGACAAAAATAATGTAGTTAATTTTCATCGTTAAAATAAAGTTTCGCAGATAAAATCACGAAAAATACCCCTTGAGTTAAGTTTTGTTTACACACGTTTGTTTTCCAATTTTCGTATTATTCTAGAGTCTTCCCATAGAAGTGTGTTTAGAAACTTTAGAAACATTTCACATCAAAACAGTTTGACGAAGGTCCCCCGTCCTCAGAAGGAAGCACAGGATTAATGGAACACCGCTGACGCTACCTGACTTGCACATTGCTGGGATAGCAAAAACAACGCTTTTGTGAATGGGAAAAATAGGGGGAAGTGTGTTTTTTAAAGGATATTGAATGGATAAAATGTGTTTGACTAGATTATTATTAATTGCTTGCGAATTATTATCATGTTTCCGCGTCAAACGTTGTTTATAAATTACTATGAATTTATTACTATAAATTGAATATCTTTTTATCTAAATTCTAAAGTTTTTCATTGGTCCTGATTAAATATTACATAGGTTAGATTTCTTACCTTGTCTTCCGCTTCCTCCGCCCGCCCCTCGGCCTCGAGCACCCTTTGCTCGAGCTCCGAGAGCTGTAACAAACAAAAAAACACCATAAAAATCACAAAATTAAGCAAACAACAAATAGTTATTTGTTATGCAAGGCTGCAAAGTTGTTATTTGGCGCGAGTGTTGAAATTGAAAGCTGAGCGAGCGAAGGAATCTAAGATTGAACCATGAGCGAAGCGAATGGTTCAAAGATAGATTCCTGAGCGTAGCGAGGCTTTCAAGACACGAGAAGCTAAATAATTTTGCAGCCATGTGGAACACACAACTTTTCACCTCACTACAGCGAGAAAAGTGCAAGATTCAAGAAAAACAATTAAAACATAAGAATAATCATATTTAATTTTGCCTTCTATTTAACACACCAAATTTAAAACATAACACACTCAAATCCAAACCAAATAAATACGAGAGAAGCACACATATGAAACATTAAAAGTAATATGGCCGTTTGTATTATTGTCGTGTATATTTTATCGTTGAGTTTTTCTTAAGCACTGTTATATCATAGGTATTTGTATTTGAAACTACTTGACACATTCGTTGTGAATGTGGGAGAATGGCATTCTGGGAAGGATTAGTTGGCCACTCGGAAGTATTTTCCATAACATTTGCTTTGGAAGTTATTGGACGCTGGGATCGGAACAAGATTATATCGGCTTTATCTTCTTTAAAAACGCCAATAGTTTCGGTAAATTACTTATCGTCTCCAAATATTTATAACAAATCTTTTTTCGTTTTAATGCAGGCTTTTCGCATTGAATAAATAGGTACTCCAAATTGGGCTTAACTTTCTTGTTTTCGATATTTCTGTAAAGTAAGACAACAGTATGTATTCTCCACAGAACAAATTTACGTTGTTTACGTGAATTGTGAAAACTTCCAACTTTTTAATTAGTTTTTTTTTTCTCCGGTGCGTTCAGAAATTACACTCTTATGTTCCAACTTTTATAACAAATAAATATCAAAATTGGTGTTGTATTTAATATATTTACTAGTCAAAATATGTAAATGAAACCGAAATACTTACTATTAATATATATAAACATATTCAACATAAAATAAAGTGTAGAAAAAATAAAAACTTAAAAATCTGTAACCACAAACCAGGTTTCTGGACGTGATATTGTAGGTGTATTTTTTTTTAAAGAAGTATTCAAACGTGCATGTTTTTAGCCGGCCTGACCAGATCGCCCTTTATTGGCGTGCGTTGATTGGTTATTCGATGATTTATCGACTGATGAATCAGTCACGCGTTGAAGGAGTCTTAAATATTAAAAAGTTACATGCACCACAGAGAACCAAAATCGTCGTGTTCGCAATTCAAATGACTTTTGCACGCTAGCGGATAAAATAGACTTTTGCACGCAGATTTCGCCCTATAAACGGAGGTTTTCCGAGCGAGTGAGGTGAAAATATACATTTCAACTCAACCTCTTTCAAATGATACTGCTAACGCCATCTAACGGCGCAGCAACGTAACAACACGCGGAGGAGCCAGGCTTCGAACTTTATTCGAGGACCGTATTTTTGTAACGCTCCTGCCGACTACGTAGTTCCGCGACCACCCGCGAGATGGCGCTGTCGCACCGCGCATACTTTATTGAACCACGTGGTGTACGGTATAGTTAGCTATTTATCATGAAAGGCTGTAGAAAGGTATTATTGTTATGTAAGATCCGTGCGGTTCCCAGGGTGGCGTATCGTATCGGTTAGAAAGGGTGGCTCGCGAATGTTACTGATGTAATACGTGCGTTTGATAAATACGTACGTTTTGCTTGATATACGCGATTGTTTGGATGTTTATGCAAACATGAATGCGAGTTACAAGCGTAGCGATGTGTAACATGACGATATGGAGATGAATATTATAAATATTTATATCACGAATATGTGAAATGGTTAGATTTTTACCGCTGTCTTCTTCTGTATATCACATGAACAAATCCGTTGTTGTTGTTGTTTTCAAATGATCCTTATGAAATATACGTAAGTATAGGTTTAGAAGCTAACATAATTTTTAAAACAAGACAGGACATTAAATATTGAAATAAGAGAATAAGTAGGTTAGGTATATCTGGGGGCACGGTAGTGCCCCCGCCAAGACGAACAAAAAAGAGGCGGGGCACTACCTACCTTTTCTCGAACCGTTTCGTCTCATTTTCAAACCCTCATAGTTTCGTCCCAGTTAACACCAGAACGCCCAAATTCACAGGTTAAGGTGCAGTTAGGGAGCATATAAAATGTACAAAATTTCATTGATCTAGCTTTTATACTTTAGGTTTTATTGGTACCTAAAATACGCCGATTTTGCCACTCACTTATACACTGACGTATCAAAACCTCTGGGGTACTTCCCGATGACCTAGAAAGCTGAAATTTGGTATGTAAGCTAGTATTAGTACACAAACAACAAAATAATTCTAAAACTTGGAACTTTTACCCCCCAACCCCTTAAACTAGGGGATGGAAGTTTGTATGAGAATTCTGCAAATTTTGATACTAGAGGTCTGAAAATTGGTATAGGGACTCCTTGTTATAAATAAAACACATAATATTCTAGGATTTTTAGAAAATCACCCCCCACCCTTTAAATAAGGGGATGTAAGTTTGTATGGGGTTCCCATAATAGGGGATAAAAGTGTATATATATATGGGGCTAAAAGTAGGTATTTCTTAAATACACAATTATTACTACTTCTGTATTTACACTGACTTCGTATTTTAAATATTTCTTTATAGACCTACCAAAATGCGATAATAAATGTAGCACAATTAACACGCGGAATTTTATATTTTATATTGTTGAATCAATGAGTTTTATATCCATCTTAAGCAGATTTAAGCGTAAGACGAATGCGTAAGAGGAAATGATATCAACAAGAGAAATATGCAAAGATAGAGCTCTGAAGACTGATGCTCAAGAAACGCTACAGCCCAAAATAAATAAAAAAGCTAGGGCACCTTACAAAAAGAAATAAGATCCCACCAAAACATTTCATGTAAAATTGGCGGCCAAGACTCACATGCTCATAACGCTTTCACTGTAAAAAGTTATCAGATCCCAGGAAAAGCCAAGCCCCTAAGCCCTGACTTTACTAACCCTACACCTTGGTTTCAAAAGTATGGCTTGGCCGTTTCATAGTACCTTAAATAAGTCCAACGGACCGTTTGGCCCATTACGGTTTATATATTTACGGTAACCTATGAAACAGCCAAGCCATACTTTTGAAACCAAGGTGTAGGGTTAGTAAAGTCAGGGCTTAGGGGCTTGGCTTTTCCTGGGATCTGATAACTTTTTACAGTGAAAGCGTTATGAGCATGTGAGTCTTGGCCGCCAATTTTACATGAAATGTTTTGGTGGGATGTTGAAATATTGAGCGAGTTTCTGAAAAAAACGATAATGATTCAACTGGTTTCTAACTCTAATCCACTCGAAAAAGGTAAGTGGAAGTTTTTATGTGGAATACTTATTATACTAAGACGAAGTCGCGGACTAAGACTAATAGTATATATTAAGTACCTACCTACTGCCATAGGAGAAGGTACAGGCTACAGCACGCTCATTTGTTTCATTTATATATGGGTGTCTTTTATAAGGGCTTATTTATCTATTAAACTCATACAAAAATAAGCCAGTAAAAGACAGTCCTCATTTATTTGTAAGGCGTAGTACTTTAGAAAGCGGGGTTAGGTGTGTTATGTCAAAGTTGTAATTAGTTTTCGAAAAAACTAAGTTAACAATGAAACAGTTCGAGAAACATGATTAACCTGCAAGCTCAACCATTGATTCGCTATCAAGCCAACCTCACGAAAACGCTTACTCGTACTTATTGCTTTAAATAAAACCCCAGTCCTTTCCAATTTTCTGCATCACAGAAGTCCAGTTCCAAAGCAATCTTTAAGATCGAATCTACTGTTCCACCAACTCTTACCGTATAACGGTAAGGATAGAAAAGGTCAGAAGAATGGACTTTGACTGTCATAGAATAGTTCTGTTCCATTTGGTACTGAGTTTCTGGGCCAAATGCAGGTGTTGTGTGCGGAAAATGTATGACCTAACTTGAAGAGACTTCATACATATTTACTTGAGAATGCTTTCACTTGTAAGTTATAAGTTACAAGTTGTAACTAAGCTTACTTGTTTTTGTATAACTAACAATGTACTAAATCAAATCTTGGAAGTTTTTAATCTACTTTATCGATTGATTGATTGAACAATAAACGTTTTTGTAATTGATTGATTGAACAATTGACGTTTTCGTAAGAAAGTACAGTCGGCAATAAAAGCTCGTGTCAAAAAATATTTTTTGACAAAGCTCACTTTTCTCTTTATTGTTTTTTTTAGGGAAAACTTTACAGTGAATCCACAACACAACACAATTCTTATAGTGGAATAAATATTTTCTCGTTAAACTGCTACTGAAAAAAAATAAAGCCTAGAAATATTACTAAATTTAATGATAGTTATATGTTTGACAAGATTTTTACGAGTTCCTTGTTCGGTTCACGATTTTTTTGTTCCATGTAGTATTTTGTATAATTTACATAAGAGTAAGAATAATAATATTTTTTATTTACCAAAAGAGACGTTTCTACGTTTCATAAATTCACAGTGACTTCCACACTAGGCATAGCAGTCATGGAAGTCGGATCATACACGTCAGGTTCGAATAATTTTTCAATACGTAATTAGTTCATTACTAAGATTTATCTTTAGCCCAGAAGGGCGTAACTCCAGCTTTTTCCACTGACGTACGCCCTAACGTCCGTAACAGTAAAATTGATGGTGGCACAGGGTCATCAATCAGTGAGCTGATGTTCGGACGCTCCTTGACTGATTGGATGCGGACGTAACAGCGTTACAGGAACGTTTTATCATCCGAAGAATTAGACTTCAGTCGGCCACAATTTCCGAACGAAATCAGCTTTCCAAATGAAAACGGTATACCGGGACTACATATGTATCATCTGTTGACAACCCTAAGTAACAAATACCTACTTAAAACAATGCTCGTATCTCATTGTCAATCTACTTACTAAATACGAGGTTCTGAAGAGCAGTGACAGAAGTTTTAGCGAGTTTTGGTTGTCACTAGGCGATATTATCATTTTAAAGCACCTAAATTAGATTCAAAGTAAGTTTTTAAATAAATTGCAGCATTTCTGTTATAACGGCCACGTAGCTAACGTAAGCATGGTTTAACATTATTTGGACCGTTTTTTTAGGGTTCCGTAACCAAACGGTAAAAACAGGACCCTATTACTAAGACTCCGCTGTCCGTCTGTCACCAGGCTGTATCTCATGAACAGTGATAGTTAGACAGTGGAAATTTTCACAGATGATGTATTTCTGTTGGCTCTACAACAACTAATATAAAAAAACAGAATACAATAAACCATTAATACAAAGATCAAAGCTTAAAGAAAAATTGAAAAAGGAGCTACCTGGTGGAAGGGACCGGGAATCGAAGGGAGCGAGGGTAGCGAAGTGGCTAACGCGCTGGATCGGTAATCCAGAGGTACCGGGTTCGATTCCCGGTCCCTTCCACCAGGTAGCTCCTTATTCAATTTTTCTTTAAGCTTTGATCTTTGTATTCATGGTTTAAATAAAAATTGTGGTGTACCCACATTAAAAAATGAGACATTACATGTTTCATAAATTTATAGAATACAATAAAATTTAAATATTGGGTGCTCCCATACAACATACGTGATCGGTTGCGTTAACTTTGTATCGCATTTGCATGCGGCGCCATACATACTAGGTGCAAACTTAATTTAATCACTTAAAATGGGAAGTGTTTGTATGGAACCTTCGGTTCCAATAGTTAGTCAGGCGAGTCCGACTCGCACTTGGCCGGTTTTTTACAAACATTGCAACATTGCTGTAATTACAGCTAAGTCACCCCGCACTAAGCATGGCCCGAAATGGTTTTGAACGGTTTTCTTATTTAACTAAGGTTAAGCAATCTGCTACTTTGAAATGAGAGGCATCATAAGTGTGTCTTTATAAACAGTTTAGCAATCGACTTAAATAATTGTGGCCGCAGACCATAATGCACGGAATAACCTTTGGGTCCCATTTGACCAAAGCGAAGTAAATTCGGCCTTAAAAAGGATTCCTACTATAACTGGACCTACCGACTGTCTAGTAAACGTTTTCAACACGTATGTCCGTAAAGGTTGCATGAAGCGACTGTCTAGTAAACGTTTTTAACACGTATGTCCGTAAAGGTTGCATGAACCACTCTCGATTACTGCTATCTGGCCAAACACTGGCCCACACGTGACGGGCACATATCGTCCCTAAATCGACGTAATGGCAAGCCAGCTTACCACCAACCAATCACCCTGACCCTCCAAACCTCCACGTAACCTCATTTCGGTACATAAGCATAGCTCAACTTACACTGGTGACGATATATTTATAGAGCAATAATATGACACATTTAGGTCAGAGTCTGACAACTCGGTCCCGATTACACAAAAAGACGTATGATAGTAAAAATTCTTGAGAGTTACGCCGTTTTAGTATTAAGGGAGTATCTCCTCGTGGAGAGTAAATGTCAGTCTTATTGACATTTTGTTGTGGTACAGGCGAATTCGACATGTTGTTTATTGGATAGCAGTGATTTCGTTAATCCGTGCTTATTTGCTGAAACAGAAAATACGCCAACGATCATGAGTAATCATAATTCATAACATAACATAATGTGTGGTGTTTTTCGTGCAAACAATGGAATTGTCTTACTTTGACGACGCGGTTGGCGCATTGGTAGTACAGGTGCCTTGGCCGGCGGACTTGGGTTCGGATCCCGACAAGGGCAAATGTTTGTGTGATGATCTCGAATATTGGTTCCTGGCCCATGAAATATGAGGTAAAGAAGAACATATTTCAGCCATTTCAAAGAAAGTCGCGAAGCTTACTTCAGCTTACGGAGCCATTATTTATTTATTTAAACTTTATTGCATAAAAGAATGTGTAAAAAGGGCGGACTTAATGCCATAAGGCAATTCTCTACCAGTTAACCATTGGGCTAAACAGAAACATTTTATGGTGCAGGACCTGTCAACTATCAACATTATACCAAAATAGAAAGTTATTCTATCTCAATAATATAATTAACACAATAAATAAAAATACACAAACATGCAATACAAATATACTTACATAAACATTACTTCTGTACCCAGTGCCAAACATCATACTGACAATCAGTCTAGGAGCTTACTAGTAAGATGCTTGCGCAACATGTGCTTCAAGTTGAAGGTTTGTTTTGTTTGTGCTTGCCTGATAGAAAGTGGGAGATCGTTCCAAAGCCGTATTGGAACAGTGACAGCATTTCACATAAAACCGGTGCGATGAGGAGGGACAATGAGCATTACTTTTGGTTGTGTAACTTGGAATGCTGACCAAATGAAACTGATTGTTTACTTCACAACCTGTAGCCAATTTCGTTGATTACCTCACGGCTCCAATCATATGGACGTTGAAGCTCAACAACCAGAAAAACGTTTTCACTTCATGTTCCCAAGCTCGCATGGCTCAAAATGCTCTTTTGTTTTATTAGCTATTGTGTTCATGTCAATTGTGCTCAAATAAATGTATTTCTTTATTTATTTATTTCTTTCTTTCTTTCTTAATAAAACAATATTTAATAAGTCCACGTTACAATTTAAATTTTGATGTCGAACTTGGCATTAAATTTTGAAACGAGCGATGCGTCGTCGCCATTTTAGCCTATCCCAAAAAGAAATTGTATGCCCGTATCCGGGATTCGGGCTATTCACACCTACGGGCTGCATTTCTCAACCAGCTCTCGTGAAATTCTTTGAGCAGAACCTTTAGCACAACTTGGACATGCGACTCTTTTTCGCGTGAAATATATTGCCTATCTCTTTCTGTTCAGTACTGTGAGAAAGTGACAGGTGCCGCTATGTCTCGCGACAAGAGTCGCGAATTATAGTTGTGCTAAAGGGGCAGGTTGGATAATTATATAGGTTGGATAGTTATGAGATTTTTTTATAAAGACGTTGATATGGGAGTTGATTTCGAATAAAAACAGTCTCGCTAGGTTTGCTGCTCACAGAGCCACTATCAGCCACAGACGTCTACTGCTGAACATAGGCCTTCCCCATGACTCGCCACAAAGTGCGATCCGGTGCAGTCCGCGTCCATAGATTCCTCGCTATCCTCACGAGGTCATCCGTCCATCTAGTCGGGGCCACTAATATTATTATATCGACTCTATTGGCAGCAACTCGATCTGATAAATAAGAATTTAAAGAGCAACTTGTTCATACTACGCAATAAACTCAAGTAGTAAAAATCTGAAGATGAAGCCTTATTCTAGTGAAAGAATTATACCGAAGTAAATGTCGTCATATGGAGGGGATTGAGATCGTCACACGTCGTCATGAAAAACTCAGTACAATTTCTAAAGAATATTCATACCTCATCAGCTTGGTAATAGTGCTACCGTATAATTTCTGTATTTCTCAGTCAAACTTTCACAACGCTCACATTAACAGTTTCCCAAACGTTAAATACACGCGATATAATCCGTTTACAATATTTAGTACATAGATTTAATTTTGCAACGGTGTATTTTTTTGATACGAAGATATACAAGCATGGTTTATTACTAAAGTAAATATTATTAAATACTGACAGTGCATAAGCCATCTTCGCTGTCATTGATTGGGAAGAAATACGGGTCATTCCCAACCCATCTCTGTTATCTTTACCCACCGCTTCCATGTTAAATATTCACAGCTCTCTGACAGAGAGACAGAGTGAGACATACAGAAGTCTGACAGACCCTAACTAAACCATTGAACATGGTGTTGATTACAAATTAGCGCAACCAATTATATCAGAGCCGATGAGAATTGACGGCAAATTTGGTTACACGCCGAACTCGATTTCGCACGTTACAAATTAACGAGGACTGATAAGTAATGACGGATGACGGATAAATGACGGATGACGGTCAGTTATGACGGATGGGCCTAATTGGTTAGTCAGGCACAGTAATTACTTCATATCTCGCGGTGTATTCAATTATGAGGATAAAAATGGACTTCAATTTAAGAGCTGGAGTTTGTGTTGATTTGTTTATCGCAAAAGGTAGACTTGATACCGAAAAGAATTCTCTGACAGTCTCCCTCGAGGCAAAAGGAAGAAAAAAAAACAGAACAAATTGACCAATTTGACTCAGTAATAGATGAAGGGTCCGCCAAAGTTTTTGAAACAAAATTAAGAATGTATGGACCCGTTTCAATGAGTTATCATGGACAAATTTGATACTATTAAATACCTAAATAAAATAAATAAATGTCAAACAACCTCACACAAATCGATCTAGTCCCAAATTAAGCTCAAGAAGGCTTGTGTTATGGGTACCAGACGACGATATACATACTTATATAGATAAATATATACTTAAACACATAGAACAACCATGACCCAAGCACAAATATTCGAGTTCATCACACAAATATTTGCCCTGACCGGGATTCGAACCCGGGACCGCCGGCTCAGTAAGCAAGCGCTTACAAGCTGAGCGAACCGCGTCGTCAAATACTACTATTATTACTAAATACAGTCGTCTGGCCAATGTCGATATGTCGCGTTTAAAGATTAATTGAAATATCATATTGTGACAACTTGTTTTATAGTCTAAAACTAGGTCGATGCAGAGTCAGCCACCGGCTAAGCTTGCACCATAGATTGAGCGGAGTTTTTTTCTTTTTTGTTTGGAAATTTTCTCTTCGTCACGACCTAGCGAAATTTAATTTGTGCATTTTAAAACAAAAATTTCTAAAATCGGTTGAGCACTCGCTGAGATCTGCGCATTGTCACAAAGTCCATTCGAGTCGATCCATGGGAGCTTCGCTCGCTCCGCTCCAATTAGCTATGAACAACTTTATACAAAAGACGGAATAACATAATCAATAATCTCATTAACACTGAATTGCGATCCAATTGAATTATCACAATAAATTTTCCTAAAATGGTGGCTATAATTGGACATTACACCTACAAATCAATCACCGCAAACAATCATAGACGTAAGACGTTCGCCTCGCTGGGCGGTCGGCGAACGAATGGCCCGACGGCGGCAAGGTGACGCTCGCACTCAAATATTTACAAACTACCCCCCGCTTTATTGCTGTTTATAGCGATGGCTGCTGGCTGCTCGCTGCTAAGGATAGACTTTTATTTCATTTTATATAGGGCCGGTCTGTTAGGAAATTGTGGTAAGAAAGACATCGCAAGTTCAAATAACATCCCAAAATGTAATATGATAGTTTAATAATAAAACAGGAGGTATTGGATTATAGAGCTTTGTGTCTAATTGCGGCTCCACACTACACGCAAAGTTGACCGAAGTTGGGCGAGGCGAAACACCTCTGGTTAAAAGCGGTAAGAAGTGAAAGCTTTTGAAGAAAAAAATATATAAATTACTCTTTCTACATAATTTCTAAAGTTTTGAAAAAGCTCGTAAAATCTTTAAACTTTTTAATCGACTAAGTACTAAACTTAGAAATCATCAAGCAATCGTTGAATAAATAATATCTATTTGTTGGTGTAGGGCCTCTTATATATAAGATATTATATTATAAGACTCATAATTCATAACATTGATATTAACTATTACTAACACTCATTCAATATTCACACAACATTCTTCTCTTGTACATTAATAGTAAATAGACTGATAGCTAAGTTTAAAACGTATCTTACACTTCTTTTTTTTTAACCAGGCCTTAACCACATTTTTGCAATTTCGTTAATATCCCAATTTATGATTAAATAATCCATTTGGAAAGTTTCGTAGCAAATCATACAGTCGGACTATTACTAAGGCGGATTTAGTATGGAAATTGTACTACTGCAATGTTCTTTTTGCATGTTGCGACTGTCAATTTTTCCACAAGGTGACGTAATTTGAGTGTTGATTCTTAGACGCCGCTGCGTTAACCTTTTTTTATACTTATATTTTCAAAACTTATCGGTATACTTAATTAAATAAAAATAAAAGTTATGAGTTCTGTGATAATAAAGTAATGACATGTTTTTTGAGGGGTAAATTCCGTCACTGGTGACAGTGACATGCGTTTAAATGTAATTATAAACTAATGTAAAATATAATTATAATGATAATGATTGAATATTTTTAATGTTAATTACGTGTACCTGTAAAATGTAAAATTTAATATAATGACGTATAAAATGTATTTTTATGAATAAATAATTGAATTGAATTGAATTGAATTTGAATGAAATTAGTTTAAACTTAACCCTTAATTTCACGACGTATAGCTTAACTTTTTAAACGTGGGTTTCTTTTTTATATTCTATTAGAGAATATGAAATGTTGTCAATTAAAGAATAATTAACAGTATATGGAACTACTTTCCAAACCGCGGAGAAAACCTTTAATAAAACATGGACGCTCAAAAAAGTTCCTCAAGGAAGCTCAAAGCTTAATACAGATTTAACAGGAAAGCTCGAATGCGGCGCGCTCAAATATTAACAAACTACCTCGCGGTGCGGAAACAGTTTATAGCTTATTAAAGCTCTCTATAGCTTTGCACGAAAGCTTATCGTTCATGGAGCTTTATGTGTGAAAGAAAAGTTCAACGTTTTACATCTTTTATAATAATGGACTAAAGATAGTTCCTTGAGGTAATCATATAAACAACTCTGTGATAAATTGATAATAAATATAAATAAATAAATAAATATTAAGGGACACTCATACACAAATCGACCTAGTCCCAAACTAAGCAAAGCTTGTACTATGGGTACTAGACGACGATACACATAATATATAAATACATATATAGATAACATCCATGACCCAAGAACAAATATTTTGCACAAATATTTGCCCCGGCCGGGATTCGAACCCGGGACCGCCGACTCAGTAGGCAGGTGTCTACCAACCGAGCCAAACGCGCCGTCTAGATAATAATTAAAGAACTTCTCCGTTATACACGCATAATGATTGTTACGCAGGCCGTGTTCAGACCGGGCTGACTGTCGGCCGCCCAAAGTGAGCGAACGTTACGCAGTTTCCATACATATTCACACATTCGGCGGCCGACAGTCAGCCCGGTCTGAACACGGCCTAAAAGTAAAAAAAACATAATGGAAATTCATATAAGAACAATGATTGATACACCAAAAACAAAAAATAAAATACTAGAAAATTCTCCTTGACCTTGGGAAAAACCGGATTAGAAGTTATTTCATGGGTTGTTTTGTTTTAACTACAATGTGACTGACGTGTGTGTCGCTACGACTGGCTAAGAATGCGCGCTGATTTTGAATGATCAACAGCGGAAAGTGGAACCAAGCACAAAGGTAACGCGTAGGCGTAGGTTACTAATGCAGTTCATGAGAGCCCATATTGACATTTAATACTACCTATAAGTAGTATTATTAAAACTATCGTGAGACGTCTTTAATAAATGTAAAAACGGTTTAAATTCTCGTAAAAGTGAGTGAGCTGCGAGTCGCGTAACAGCACGGGTAGCTGCCCCTGATGAAGAGCTCCATATGAGTTCGAAACATGTCGGCCCGTTCCTGACAACTTTTACGTGAGTTTAAACCGTTTTTATAATTACTAACTGTAACTATAGTCCTGTAAATTGATAATCTTAATAAAACGCATCGAAAACGCCACTTTATTAAATATGTATGCTTAAAAACTTAATGAGAACTTCCAAACTCTGCAACAGAATAATCCTGATAAGATTTTTGCCAAGTTTGCAGCTCTTAAAGTTGAAGATAAAGTTTGTCTAGGATGGGAACATGAATTGAGCTTTAGCAGGAGCTTATGAGTTCTAAAGATAAAATATAATGTTCGACAATATTTGGCAACATTTAGGAAAGGAATTCAGAGTGAAGATAAAATGTGGTTCTATTAGAGATTATGGTCCTCTGTTTACTTTTCTATTTTATTGGCATTTAACAACGTTTCAAAATGTCACGTAGTAATAAATGGAAATTTCGTTAATTAATTGTTAACGAACCCAAAAAAATTGCTCGTTATTCAAGAATAAGAGCAGTTTAATTTTAACAGCGTTTTATAGTCTATTTCATGAATCTTTGTGCGTGGGACATGTCATCTCAGTACTTTTTAATATAATTTAGGTTATTAAATCTATGTTTCGAATAATTTTACTTGTCTCCTTGTACACTTTAAAATGGAAGAATGTATGAAGTGGTTTATGTGCCTACAAAATCGGGATATACTCATATTATTTAAGCATAGTCTTATTTTTTTTATCTTCTTTAAAAATATCCCGCCGGAAGTCTAAAAGATAAATTCTATGCTAAAAATATTATTTTGGAAAAACTTTTGCTCATAAGGACTAATAAAGCCAACCCATTCACGATTACCTGGTTTATTATTTGCTGTTTAGGAGTTTCTACAGGGGTATCTCGTCTCCATGATCGGATCAGGTCTAAAATGCTAAATTATAATGTTGTCTGAACTACATACACATGCAAAGTTTCATTTTGATACGACTACCTATTAGTAGTAGGTTAAAATTGACTTCCAAGATTTGATTAATTATTGTATTAAGCGGTTTATACTCACGTGTCATTTGTCAGGAAAGGCCCGACATGGTGGGACATTCCTGACAATTTCACGCGGCTTCGTAAAATAATTAAAACATGTCTCACGAAAGTTTTAAAAAGATTACATTGATGGTTACAAATTAATAAATCAAAAACCTAGTTACAATTGAATCTAAAAATCGTGTTAATAATTTGAACTGATTTAGCTGTAAAGATCTTTATTCTTCTGGGTATCGTCTAGCTTATTGATAAATGATCAATCAACTAGTCTTGATTGACGGCGATTGGATTGATAGTGTTTTAATGTTTACTGAGCAAGATTAATGGTGTAGTCAGTAAGTATCCCCTACTTAAATATTTAGATATCTCTCAAAAACAAAATCTTTCTTTTACAAGGCACATCGTACATCAATACTATTATAAAATTCTAGAATTGTATTGAAAATCAGTTTTCTATGAAGAGAGGTCATTGTCCAGGATAAATCATAACAGCGCGATGCAGGATTTGATTCGATGTATACTGCGCCATCTGTAGGTGAAATTTTCTTTGTCCTCTCATCACGCCGAAACGGCTGAACGGATTTTAACCAATTTTGGTACAGGGATAGCGGATATCCAAAGATAGGGTACATTTTACCCGCCTAAGGTAAAGAAAAATGTCGTACACACACGACGCCGCGGGCGCCTTCTAGTCTTAAATGAAATGGAGAATATTCAATCAGAAATAATACTAACATTATTACTAAACAACTCCGAACAGGGGATCCACTCATTGGCTTAATAAATCGAGTTCGCCGCGGAGTTGAAGTGAAAATTCTATTTCCCTGAAAAATTTAATACTTCACCAACAGAGTTGTTCTCTAAACCTGCTCCGGAAAATTTATTATAAAGGTGGAGCAAATCTGGTAGCGTTTAGCTTGTTGAATATTATGATTTTGCGATTTACGAGTTGTTTGGTCTAATAAAAAATATTGATTTAAGAAATTCTGCTACGGACTCGTTTAGAATCTTATGACATGATATATTTACCCATATGCGTACTTGTTTTCTGTTAGTTTCTAATTAAAATAGAATAGAATCGAATAGAAAAAGCTTCATTTAAGATAACACATCATTATAATTTTTTTTTTTTTTTTTGTAAAGCATCCGAAACGGTCAGTATACGCGACATGATCTGTTTCAACTTTATTTCGTGATAATAAATCATTGAGACCATATTAAATATAACAATAAATTAAATTAAACAACAAAACTAATAACTAAACCTAAATATTATCTAATCAAAAAGCCCACCCCGAATCGTTCCCGGTGCAAAAGTGCCCAACACGCTCGCCGCGTTACCGCGCTGGACCGCGATGGACAGCCTCTGCACCAAGAACGACTCGGAACGGGTGTCATGGCCTCTCTCTCGTAACCAACGCCCCACTTCCCTTAGGAACTTTAGTGCGTCGGAGCTCCAAACACCGGTAGTTTCCACCGCGAGTGGGACAAACAATTTACAATATTACGTACCTACAAGAGATGTGCACCCGAAATGGTCTCCACTCAGCAATGCTGTTTTATGTGTTTCCTTCAGCTTCTGCTGCACCTAGTCTACATTAAGTTAGACTTTTCATCAATTTCACTACCCAAAGATTGTCTGGAAGAGATCATTTTAAGCGATAAGACCGCCTGTTGTCCACCGTTATTTATAAATTGTATTTGTCTTGTTTCCTTTTGTAAACTTTTATTGGTGTGCAATAAAGTATTGTTGTATTGTATTGTATCAATAAGTATATAATTTTGAGGTGTGTCAGACGTGAGGCATGGTCGTTAATTTGGGTCAGTTTCATATGACCACTAAGTCTATTCATTGTGCAACATAAACATTATTAATATTTTACATAAAAATTCATTATCTTTATATTTACATCAAAGGCCTCAATAAAGTCTGTTAAAAAAAATACACATAACACTGATCTTCACAACGAAAAAAACGTAACCCCGCCAAAGACGCTCAATGATAGTAGACAAATGGACATTCAAACCCAATATCGATAAGAAAAAGTATGCATGATTGACGTCTGACAGGGCGCGTCAGCTACAGATCCACAACTATACCTCAGCACATAAAACTACTACAACGAACTCTATTCCCCTGTGATACGCACGTACACAATCCCCGATAAGTTGGGTGGTATCGGCGCGAAACAATTGAGGAACGGATTGTCTACTCAGTGACGCGAAAATGTTCAATATGTGTCTAAGGCACGGTTGAGCGAAATGAAAGGGATTTTTGGAATAACAGTGTTATTGGAGTTTGCAAACAAATGAATTGTACATGAACGTATTCGATTTAATAGCGGAATCAAAGTCCGATAACAAACGGAAATAAAACAAATATTTGGTAAAACGAATATTTGTTGCCTACTGAAATTTTTGATGGATACATATATAGCTTAACAAGCGTCGGTCCTGCCCAGGGATAGAGGCGCTACAAACAGCTTTCATATGGCAATAATTATGGCGTATGCATACGTTATAAATTATATTTGAATTATTAAACATCAGTAGCGATTTGTCAAGGAATTGTCATGAACCAACCTCAACATTGTTTACCGGAATGCTGCTCAATCCTTCGTTCTTCTTGCGAAATAAATACGGGATCCTATTGAAAATAAAACTACTTTCATCACTTTTTATTATGCAATGCAATAATTACTTGCAATTTGCGGAATATGTAGTCCTGTTTCCTAAGGCCCCCATACATGACCAGGTTTACCTTCAGTTCCATCTGATCGGATTTAAATCCGTACCGTGTACTTATGAATGAAACGGCCTTAAGGTCATCACGCTTTACGGCGGCCGGATGGACTGAAGCGATTCAATCACATAGGCCTGATCAGTCTTGCCTTCCCATGTATGGGGGCCTTTGTTTGGTAGTCGTCAGTTACCAAAAATTTGTCATTACTATGGCGTTTATATGGCCTGGGGTTAGAAACACCCTGTTGGGCTATAAAACCTACCATGAGACATTCGATTGTTGATATTCCATCTGCATTAAAACAGGAAAAATATTAACAGCTCGATGCATCCGCGTGATGCCAGCGACACAGCGCAATCTGTTGGTAAAATTTTATTTGTCCTCTCATCAAGGTGAAACGGCTTAAGGGATTTTAATTTAACCCATTTAGTACATGCATAGTACATGCATAGACGGATATCCAAATGGTTATAGGATACTTTTTACCCGACTATGGTTAAGAAAAAAAAATACTAACGCAAATAATGTCAAGATCGATAAAGAACGTCAATTAAGTGATGTTTCGTAGAGATATCGTCAGGCACGTCTACTGGAAAACGCACTAACTTAGGTTTTTAGGTTTATGAGGCTTTGTTTTTGTGGAGATTTTTTTCATAAGAGGTGTCCAACCTAAGAAAATAATGATACAACAACATAGTCACTATAGTGTGTTCGTTCTTACTTGTTTATTTTTGCAAACAAAGTTCCAACCTAAAAACTGTCATTTAGTGCCAAACTAGCTGTTTTATCGCACGTTAATAAATTTTATTAATGGCATTGGTGGCGTGATTTCCAAAACCCACAGTGATGGTTACTTCTTTTATAATAAAATGTGAATTTTTGACAAAAAGATCTCATATTTCAGATTAGAATGTTGATTTAAATTCGAAAAGTAACAGAGACCAGAGACACAGAGAACAGAGGTGAAATTTCGCTTCAGACAGTCATTGGAAACCTCGAATTATAAACAACCCTAGTTCCACTTCAAAGCTTTTTCGATACGCAGCCAGCCGAATTCAACAACGTCACCATCCAACAAAAAAAACACAGACATCGAAAAAACGTAAACAAAACGCAAACGTAGCTTAGCACATCACACACAGTTGACAGTGAATAAAAAGAGTTCCGTAAAAAAAGCAGTCAACCGCCAATCAACAGAATGGGTGCAATCCATCAGCGTGTCAGGAAAATTCCAATTTTCATGGGAACTTTCATCTATTTCTGAACTGGGAGCAATTAAAATAACTTCGGTGGAGGTTCATTTATCATCTCGGCTGACGCCCGGTGGCTTGTTTATTGAATTCCAAGATTATGTGATTAGGGAAATAGGAGTAAACAAGTGTTTGAATGAAGGAAACAATGCGGTACTCGGCTGTGCTTAAAATATTTTATTACACGCTGATACCAAGCATTGGATCTAGAGATGTGACTTTGCCCGATTTGCAAGGGAAAATGATGTTCTCGAGAACATTTCCTATACATTAATAGGAATGTTTCCGGAAATTCTCACATCGCTTATTGGATTTATCATTCAAAATTAAAGGGAATTAAAGAACAAAAGTAAATAACTACTACAAATATTTTATTTCATACCAAGAAATGGTCTACTATTTAAAATTACAGGGATGCAAAGAATAATAAGAACTATAAAATCAAGCCTTGTCATAATAACAACGACGTATAAAAAAACTTAGCATAACTTGAGAAGATCCCCTTTTTTGAAGTCCATTTAAAACACTTTAGGTACAATTTGGAAAATTCACACACTTCGCTCTGAAACTACATAAGTGCCAACAAAGATTCAACTTTATCCAACAAAAATATACCACAGATTCAAATCGGCATGTTATTAAGCAAACACGTAAAACGGCAACTAAGCTGCCAAACGCTCCAAGTTCTGCAGTAACCATTCCATTCCGTTGGCGTAGCTACTATGGACCAAATTCGACATGGATATGGATATCTGTCAAATCATATAAGGAGTGGAGCCAACGGTCCTAGGTCGAAATTATATAGTACGTGTGATATGCCATTAGAATCGTCGATTAGTGTCAAACACGCTTGAATATTATGCAAAAACGTAGATACGTAAGCAATTCAATGGTTTACCTTACACTTTGATTCCTAAACAATATGTTATTTCCAGGGGCCTAAAGCCGCCATTGTTTTCCGATATTCATAACATAAAACGCTTACATAATTCCCAAACACCATAAACCATTTGGAAATGTTAAAAATAAAAAAGTCACAAACTCCGAACAAGAGAAGTAAATACATAATGCAGAAAAAACGAAAACGCGCTCTCAGTTTGACCCAGTTCTGGCTAATTCGTTGGGGTTTACGGTGAAAAATTACGCACGTTTAAGCCACACTGTATCCTTAATATAGTACTAGGAAGCTAATAGAATCGCAGGTGCATTATATAAATTACGTGAAAAAGGTTTTCAATGCTGTTTATAAAACGTCTAAAAATCCCAAGCGATTTTGAAAGTTGCATGTGAAATTATTACGATTAAGAACATGCAATAACATTTTAGTTGAAATCCTTGTGAAAAAGTTGTTTTTGTTGGTTTGCTCTACCGCGCGACATGTCTGCGTTGATGTCCAGGGGACCTATGATGGTTACGTTTATCACGTGATAAATAAGTGACAAAGCATCTGTCACTCACACTCGCATCTTGTCAAAAGGTGACGGACGCTTTGTCACTTATTTATCGCGTGATAAAATCAACCATCATATGCCCAGGCCCACTGAGGTTTGACCTGCTTTGTAGATAAAAATGTGGCAAAAAGCGACCTAGGGCCCATTTAAATGGGGCGCGAACTCGAATGCTAGTTTCATTATTCTGCATCGTCCGTCTGTAGCCCACAATGTAACGAAGCTTGTATAAGAGTTTACTCCGCGATGAAATGGGCCTTTAGGCTATTTGTTTCAGATAACCACATGTTTCTAGATGGATAAGCATGACAACATGACAAGCAGAAAGAAAAATCTAATTGATACCGAATATTAAAAAAAAAAAATACTTTGTCGCACCCAGCTCACGGGCCAATAGTGGTCCCAGCCCTATAGGAGGCTTGTACGAAGCCGAAGCCAACGTGTAGAGGCCTTTTTGACAATTTGACAAGTACGTGAGAACTAAGAATGAACAGTCGGGTTTTATATATGTCTCGCTCGCTCATAGGCGAACCAGATAAGAAACTCTCAATATTCCTTTTCACCTTATCTGAATGTTCTTCTATTAAGATCTTACGTACTGTATTGTAATGTCATGTAAGTTACATAGGTGTGTCCGGTATGATTATTAAAATAAAAAGCTCAAAGCCGAGTAGACTATGTCCCAGTTTAAGCTAATTCGTTGTGACTTACCGGATAAAAATTAGTCACGCTTCACAGTAAAGCTGCACGTGTGTTTAATATAGTAAAGCTGATAATAGAATTGCAGGTGTTATATTAAATCTAGCAGGCTAACGGTTTTAAACGGGGATTAGGTCGTATATTATACGAGCAGAATATGTAGCGCTTCATGGATACTTTTTAATGGGGTGAGCCTGTATAGTGTGATGTGCAAAGCCCAGGGTTTTCAATGCAAGGATGATTACTGTCGGCCCAGTGTCAAATCATCCATGCACCGAAAACCGCTTTTCTTACATACTTTTTTTTAGGGTTCCGTACCCAAAGGGTAAAAACGGGACCCTATTACTGAGACTTCGCCGTCCGTCCGTCTGTCACCAGGCTGTACCTATCTCAAGAACGGTGATAGCCAGACAGTTGAAATTTTCACAGATGATGTATTTCTATTGCTGCTATAACAACAAATACTAAAAATAAATATTTAGGTGGGGCTCCCATACAACAAACTTGTTTTATGGTACGGAATTCTTCATCATGCGCGAGTCGGACTCGCACTTGCCCCATTTTTTTAATTATATCAAAATCGCGTTCGATCCGCTGTCATTCGTTTAAATGTCACGTATATTCTAACTGTAGGTATTTCACCAGATCTACTACTTCTATTAGGTTCAGCTAAACTATCAGGCTTTCCATAACTTTAGTCCACGCAATTTGCCAACTTCTATGACGTAGTTGAAGAGAAATTAAGTAAATTATTCATACCGCAAATCTAACATTCTCTTGAGGAATTCAAGCCAAAGTCATTTGTAAACTTGCTGTAAAATTGCGTCATAACAAGGACTTAACTCCTGAGAAATGATTCTACTTAAACTCTGAATCTACTTATATAATACAGCCTGAGACCTATACGAAGAAAAAGTTCATATAGTTCGTGTCGGTATGTGTGGGACATTGTCAGTCCAAAAAACAAAATTTGTCCCTTCGGTGGTCAAAAGTTAAGAGCTTGTATGAATCTAGGTTATGTTTCTATTACATCGGAATATAGAAGAGGGAACGTTCTTTATTCTCACAGGCATTTAATCAGAAAATTAGGCCCTGAAATCCTTAATTTCGCAAATGTCCACCGGAAAGACGCGCACCTAAATCTGCCAAGGACCCACGTACTCTTTATTTAACACTAGCTGTGTCGCGCCCGCTCATTACGGGAACACTGCATTTTTTTGGAATAAAAAGTAACCTATGTGTTTTTCCAGGGTGTCAGCTACCTTCACACTGAAATTTATTAAAATTTGTACAGCGGTTTGAGCGTGAAGAAGTAACAAACATACAAACACACTTACAATTCTCACAAACTTTCGCCTTTATATCCATTAAAATACTGTTTTTGCTGAAAAATTTAAATACAGACGCCAGAGGACAAGTCAGCCGGCAAGCTTAGTGACCCCTATGGCCTGTCAACTGCGGGTCGATCCTTACATCATTATTTATCATTATTCTGTACCTACCACGGTATAACCAAAAAGTTTTTTTAAATTGACAGTTCTCAATAATAGTGGCTCAAGGGATCTGTAACTTTGAAACTTAATAAAAAAAATGTTGATGGTTGGTACTTGACAGTGCAAAGCTTATTCTACTTGCGTTTAGCAGCAAATGTATGAACTCGCACTAATCACTAATCAATGTGTAATCAAGTCATTCGTTTCCCTAGACAGAAGAAGATCGTCATAAATTAGTTGGAAAACAAGAGCATTGCCGTTAACCATCCTCAAAACAAATGCGCAGCGATACAAGCTAAAAGTAAAACAAAAGACACCGGCATTACTTAAGGCGAAGGGATATGCTCATTTTTAAAAGGTATTTAACTACACTTTGAAAGCTAGTTAACGCATAAATTATAAATACATACTTTTATGTATGTGTGTATGTACCAATTTTATTGTACCTATACAAAAACAAGCAATAAATTCAAAAGAATATAAGCGTGTACAAACGCGAACTTATCCCTCTAAGGGATCTCTTCCAGTTAACCTTTGAGTAAATAAGTGCTAAACACAAATGTAAAAGGTAGACAAACCAAGCAACATATACTCAACTATTACTATTAGCACCGTTTACTATAAGTCATTCATTAAAAACGATGTCAATAATTCAAACTTAACGTACCGTTAAACTACCCAAATATAGTCTAGTCCACACAACTATGGTCCAATTTAATCCGAAAATTACTCGTTAATATATGACAATTATAACGAAAAACTCTAAAGGGAACAAGATAATTAAACAAACTCAAATAAAAACGTATAAAATCACTGATAGAATATGGATTTTGATAAAAAAAACGAGTTTTTTTTTGGACTATAGTTGGATGATTGGACTATAGTTGGGTAATTTGACGGTATTGACGGTGACAATTAAGCAACTTATCGAAAAGCAAATTGCAAAAGAGCCTGGTTTAAAAAGGGAAAAGCTATAAAATGCTAATGCATACTCAATAATATTAATGCTGTATGCAGACGAATGCACCGATAAAACCAGATAACTCGCAACTTCGCCTTAAATGAAAAAGTCAAACAAAGCAATGGACAATTATTTAAGCACAGGCAAAAAGCGAGATGTCCACTGAATAAATTGTCGCGGCAACAAGATCGTAGGGGTCGGATCAAAAAGAAACGCCCGCTCAGATTGCAGAACCGTTTGGAACTAAAATATATATCTCTCGTTTCATTCTCTGTAATTTCGTTTTTGTCAAACTTAATTGCACCGGAATACCTACTGCCTCTATATTATAAAATTCTAGATTTGAATTGAAAATCTGTTTTTTATGGAGAGGGGTGATTATTTCAGGAAAAATCTTGATAGCGTGATGCAGGATCGTCTTTTGTTTTGCGCGGCGCCATTACAATCTAGCGCCATTTGTTGGTCATAATTTCCTTTGTGCTCTCATTACGCAGAAACGGCTGGACATTTTAATCATTTTTGTTAGAGCGATATCTGGACATCCAAAGATGGTTATAGGATACTTTTTATGTTTACCCGTCTACTGTAAAGAAAAAAAAAATACACGGGTGAAGTTGCGGGCACCTCCAAGTCAAATATATTTCTCCTCTTCAAGAGACAGTCAGTAAGTCAAACCTTCATTTTGGTTGGTCAGGATTATGAGGTTTGACAAAGGTATTTTTACTAGTCCACGCAAAACCCGGACTTAGATTCCTGAAATCGTTATAAATAAGTGGACAACAGACATGTCATTTTTAAAAATAAAATTCATAATAATAATCCAGCCACCACTTTCTTTAACTGTCTATCTCTATCTCCGTCTATTTGAATAATAGGGTACCAAAACAAAAAAAAAATAAACAATTTGACCGTACCCAACTGTAATATCCATACTAATCCATACTAATATCCATCCATACTTAATATTATAAATGCGAAAGTGTGTCTGTCTGTCTGTCTGTCTGTCTGTCTGTTACCTCTTCACGCTTAAACCGCTGAACCGATTTAGATGAAATTTGGTATGGAGATAGTTTGAGACCCGGGAAAGGACATAGGATACTTTTCATCCCGAATAAATTTAGTGTTCCCGTGGGATGAGCGGGTAACACCGCGGGGCACTGCTATTATATATATATATATATATATATATTATATTATAAATGCGAAAGTGTGTCTGTCTGTCTGTCTGTCTGTCTGTCTGTCTGTCTGTCTGTCTGTCTGTGTGTTACCTCTTCACGCTTAAACCGCTGAACCGATTTAGATGAAATTTGGTATATAGATAGTTTCAGTCCCGGGGAAGGACATAGGATACTTTCATCCCGAATAAATGTAGTGTTCCCGTGGGATGAGCGGGTAACACCGCGGGGCACAGCTAGTAATATTATAAATGCGAAAGTGTGTCTGTCTGTCTGTCTGTCTGTTACCTCTTCACGCTTTAACCGCTGAACCGACTTAGATGAAATTTGGTATGGAGATAGTTTGAGACCCGGGAAAGGACATAGGATGCTTTTCACCCCGAAAAAAATTAGTGTTCCCGTGGGATGAGCGGGTGACACCGCGGGGCACAGCTAGTATCACAATAATATGTTTTACTCACAAATAAATTATATGATGAGTTAAGGGGAAGAACTGCCTAAGTCACATATTTGCCAAATTGTACCGTAATGACAATTGGAATTGTGCACACACCTTATAGCTGTATGGTGTACCTACGTAAAGTTATATATATTTAAAAAATCGGGATCCAGCGAGTTTTATCACAGTTTTAAATAGTCATGTGATGAACGAGGTAATTTTGTAGCCGTAGACTAGACTAAAAAAAACAATTTGAATAAAAAATGTTGTTAATTTCAATTTAAACTCCTAGGAAAGTGGTATATTATTTATCTATCTGTGCACGGGCGATATTTTTAGGTTAGTTTCAATAAGTATTGGAGCTCACAACATCATATAACGATATAATTTTAATTCGCATTTTAAACGTAGCAAGTCACACTTTAATCTCACGACGCCATTTTTAAATACAAACGGTAAATGACGCCAGCGTTTTCAGGACGTTCAAATTACTTTTTACGTGCCTGTGCATTTTATACTTCTTTGGATATGATGCTCTTTTGTCTGTCTGTGGTAGACAGGCAATTTCTTTTGTCTCTGGTTTTAAACAACGAGTTTCATGAGGAGAGTTGTTTTGTCCCTTTTTAACGCTTATGTGTAAGGCATATATAAAACAGATTATGTACTGTGAAGGTTGCACTTCACTCTCAGTGGTGTTGGCCACCGATATAAAAATAAAGTCATTTTTATGATTTTGAATAAGCGAGTGACATCCGTCATAAATATAAAATGTATAGATAGTCTTGGATTGGCCTCCGGGCAATAAAGTTATTAACGTACCTCCGCTCTTTTAATTACTCCATCTGAGCTACGTCCCCACATGTGGCGGAGGTGTTGAATTTATAACTAGAGTCGCGTATTTGAAAATCCCTCGCTCTCGACTAATACTTATTTTCAGATCGCACATATTTCGATTGAGCTGGAATACGGTATAGTATATGCAAAGAAGTGACGGAGCAGTCGACCTGCTCGTGGGTGAAGGGTGAAGTTGAAATTTCATAAATAATAAATCACCCATTATCATTACGTAATCGTGCGATCATTATATTGTCGGCGGCTTAAACTGTTTGTGCATTTCATCAGTTTGGACTCCATATAAGAATGGAGACGAATACTTTTGATGGCTTATCTGACGTCGACGACTTTATTTTTCAATTCAAAATATTGGCCCAAGTGAAAAAATATGAACCAGCACAATCACAAGCGGCGATCGCAGCGTATTTATCAGGACCTGCGTTACAATTTTATAAAGCTAACCACGCAACTTTCACATCATTCGAAGATGTTTTGACAAAGTTAAAAAACGAATTCCCGTCGAGCCAGAATTATGTACAAGGATTTTATTACCGCCGTCACGAGCCCCAAGAATCACCAATAATATACTATTATGCTCTAGAAGCACTGGCAGCTAAGGCCGGGAACATAGGAGAAGCGGATTTCATAACTCATTACATCAAAAATTTACGTGACAGCGCCAAATTTTTCTTTACAACATCAGCGATCAACACAAAGGCAGAGCTCAAAGCGGCTATTCATCGTTACAATGAGTATCATTCGCAAGAGCAAAAACCCTCAGTGGTCCTACCGATAAAGGAGACCCCATACGCAATGATCCAAAGTCAACAGAGTGGACAATCACTATCACCTATAAATATTTCATCCCCAAATGTTTCTACGGCACCCCAATCAGCATTTTCTACACCGGTACCAGTACATACGCCGGTACCAGCTTTCGCAACGCTGACCAACGATCAGGCGGTGAACACGCCTGTGAGCCGTGGTTATCCTGGTTATAATTTCAGAACAAGAACACAACAAAATTATCGAGGCAATTACCAAGGAAATGCACCTTCGAGATCGACGTACCGGTACGAAGAAAATCACCCAAACGCCGATGGACGACGCGGGACCGGAGCGGCGCGGCGTTGAACACTCTACGCTCCGATAATGTTACAATAATGAACCATTATATAATAGATCAAGTATAAATGTAGAACTATTTAATGGCAAGTATCTGGCTCTTATAGATAGTGGAGCAAGCGTTTCTTGTATCAGCCTGTCTGTTGTCAAAAGTTTGAACATTAAATTCAATGATGATGATAGGATTTCATTGAAGATAATCGGTGGCAAATTTGTTGGTACTGAGGGTTCAGTACAATTAAATATAGTTGTAGATAACGTTGTATATAATCATTAATTTAACATAATTGACATTAATTCTGACCAAATTATCATCGGTTATGACTTTTTGGTACAGAATGGTGCCAAAATTGATTTTCAGGAAAATGTAATGTGTTTACGAGGAAGATTTAACACGCCCTTGGTAAATAATATAATACAGGAACCAAGAAAACCAATGCCATTGCAAGTGACAAATAAACAAGGTATCCAATGTGAAACGGTATACTTTGCAGAAGAAAATAAGGATAGTATACAAATTGGTGAAGATTTGAACAAATCTCAGAAGCAGCAATTAATGACATTATTAAATAAGTATGAAGATAGATTTGCTTACAGTCCGTCAAATCTAGGAGCATACAACAAATACAAAATAGACATTGAAACGACGGATGAAGTACCAGTACATTTACCGCCATATCGAATGTCGGAGAAACAAAAGCAAATTATTGAAGAACAAGTCCAGGAAATGCTTAAGAATGACGTAATAGAACGATCTCAAAGCCCATACGCATCACTAGTCGTGATTGTAGAAAAAGCAGATGGGAAACCGAGATTTTGTATAAATTTCAGAAGCTTAAACAAGAAAATTCACCCAGATGCATATCCTATTCCGCGCATTGAAGAATTATTAAGAGTCCGCAGCAAGGTCCGCTCAACTCCGCGTTAAGATCGCGCGCTTACGCTTTAAAATGTTGTTGTTTCACCTAGAGGAAGACAGGGCGCTAGCAGTAAAGCGAGAGCGCGCTAGCGGGGGGCGGTGCTTACCGCCGCCCCCCCGGACCGTTCCCCGCGCTAGAGTAATTCGCTGCAGTTTCGCAACAATTTTTTGTAATTTATTTTAAGGTTTTCGTAGTTACGCTCTCATTTTAAAACTACGAGATCAATTTTGATAAATCTTTTTTCTTATCAAACTGCATAGTTTAATCGACACCGGAAATAGGTTTTGACTTCAATCTAAACTATATTTTGGTCGTTGTATGCCGCCAAACTGAACAACTTTCTGGGGTCTAAAAATGCAAAACTTGTACTCGCTCTATTTTCTTTCTATTAACATTTCAAGAGTCATAAACTAGTTTTAGCCCTAGATATATCTTATCTCATTATATTTAGAGAATTTCATGATAATGTGACATGTTATATTAAAATAAGGACGTAACTACGTTTGTATGAAGAATCGAGCTTGCTGCGGACTCTTAACGTGTCTAGAAGGAGCGCGTTTCTTTGCTGAACTGGATTTAAATTCAGGATATTGGCAATTATGTCTCGGAAAAGGCAAAGAAAAAACAGCTTTCATATGTCAATCAGGTCTATATGCATTCAAGAAATTACCTATGGGATTGATAACAAGTATGGCTCATTTTCAGAGAGCAATGGATACAGTATTAGCGGAAATGAAATACAAAAATGTCTTGGTGTATGTTGATAACATCATTGTCTATGCAAAGACATATAAAGAATTTTTAACGGCATTAGAAAACGTGTTACAAAAATTTCAGAAGGCAAATTTTACTTTGAAACCAACGAAGTGTAAGATCGGGTTTACAAGTTTAACAGTATTAGGACATACTGTATCGAAGGATAGAATTGGCCCCGACATGGAGAAGGTAAAAGCAATGCAAGATGCAAAGCCGCCATCCAACTTAAAGGAGCTTAGATCAGTACTAGGTCTATTTTCATATTACAGGAAATTTATAGATGGTTTCGCTCAAATTACATTACCTCTGACAGAATTGACGAAGAAAGGGCGTAAATTTGAATGGTCAACAGAAGCGCAAAGGGCCTTTAATATAATGAAAAACAAGATTTGTGAAGCTCCAATATTGAGATATTTCACGACAGATGAAGATGTGACAACAAGACTGTATGTAGATGCATCTGATCAATCTTTGGGAGCTTGTATTATGCAAGGCAAATCGGATCTACGGCCAGTAGCATTCGCTTCGAGGAAATTAAGCGACGCAGAAAAACGTTATACAATAACGGAAAAAGAATGTTTAGGTCTAATATGGGCCTTATCGTATTTTAAACAATATTTATGGGGCATGGAATTTGAAGTTTTTACGGATCACAAGAGCCTGGTATGGTTACGATCACGTAGAGATATGAATGGACGTCTGGCGAGATGGGCTTTAGCTATAAATCCGTGGAATTTTAAAATAATCCATTGTAAGGGAAAGGATAATATTCATGCAGATTCCCTAAGCAGAAATCCCCTCTACAATGAAGATAAACCAGAAGAGAATATCTCACCAAATCAGGACGACTTATGTTTGTATAGTTTTGAAAAAATAGATTTATTACAGAAACAATAGGTTGACGAGGAATACAAAAATATATTTGAAAAATTATCAAACAGGAACCAATATAAAAGTTATCACACAAAACGGAATATTTTAAGCAAGAAAGTATGGGTGGATAACCAGCTGAAAAGTGTCACAGTTTTACCAGAAACTTTATTTGCAGAGTGTATGGCAGAATTACATGCTAACACATGGAGTGGAGCACATTTTGGCTTATTTAAAACTCTAAGAAAATTCAAGAATCGCTATTATATACCGAATGCAGAAAAGACAATAGAAAATTATATAAAATCTTGCAACAAGTGTCAGGAAAAGAATATTTCACACCAGAGGGCGCCACTGAAAAATGTGAAGATTCAAAAATTTGGTCATCGAGTAGCAATGGATGTGCTTGGCCCATTCTGCAAATCAAAAGACGGACATCGATATGTCATTGGGGCTATAGAATACATGAGCAAATTTGCCATTTGTAAAGCGGTACCTAGAGTCACAGCAGAGGTTATCGCACAGTTTCTTGTTGAGAACATATTCTCCACCTTCGGGAGCATCGAATCAATCATCACAGATCGAGGTACAGTCTTCACTTCAAAACTGGTGCAAAATACAGTAGAAGAATTTGGTGGTCGACTTCTTCATACGACGGCATACCATCCACAGGCGAATGGTTTAATAGAAAGATTCTTCAAAACGTTGACAACAGCTATGTCAAAATGTATACAAGAAGATCAGAAGGACTGGTCGTCAGCACTGCCAAGAATTGTCTTCTCATACAATACTTCAGTTCAAGCATCTACAGGCGTCGCGCCATATCATATAGTTTTTGGACGGGAGCCGCATTTTAATCAAGATTTGAAGCTAAGACTACATGAGGAAGAGCACACTACGTTGAAGGAGAAAATTGACTACATACAAGATTTATCAGAGAAGCAATGAAAAATATTGAGAAGAAGACAAAATCAGTTCAATATGAACCTGATGATTTGGTCATGATTTTTAAACCAAAACGGTTGACTGGAAGAAGCTTAAAACTTTGTAGATTGTTTATAGGACCTTATAAGATAATCCACCGGTTATCTTCATTGAATTATGTGGTACAAAAACTCACATCTAATGGTTGTGCCAAGAAAATGGTAATTCATGTAAATAGACTAAAAAAAATTTATAAACGTTAATACTAAATCATATAAACAGTTCTACATTTCTAGGGTGTAAATAATAAAACTATTAATTTTCAGCAATTTTTAATTCAGACTGACTGTACTTGGATGCAATTATGATTGTTGCATTTACAAATATCACCATTGTAACTATAATTAATTTTCTTTATTTTCTTTACTAAAAATGTTTTTTTTTTAATTACTTGCACTATAAATTGATTGCACTTTCAATAACTTTTCTTTGACTTTTCTTGTAATAATATTAACTTATTACTTTCACAGAATTCCAATAATTAATTATAACACTTTGCTTCCAGCATTTTAATTTTTACTTGTATGATAATAATGTTTCATTTTCATGTAATTCGTCGCTGAGGCTTTGGCTGTCCCAGCATCCTGGGATTTCAGCGTATGCCCCGGGGGTGCTCGCAGTCTCCCCCAGGAGGAAGCAGGATCTTGGGGATCTTGGCCATGCTGAGCCAAGGACTTCAGTGAACCCTGCATCAGGCAGAAGATTTTAGCTAGCGTTGTAATAAATAAAATTATTAGTTTTCTTTCACTTTAGCTAGGTGATAGGTAGGATTTTAATAAAAAGAACTTTCGTGTTTTATTAATAATTAATTTTGCGACTTGACAATGACATAGCATTTGACATGTCAATATGACGTGTACTGCCATGGTCTATGGTCGTAAAATCAATTATGAGGTTATGGTTTATTTCTATTTAGGATTGGTACAAGTATTTGGAATAAATTAGAAATATTTATTCCAGATATTTATTTATTGGTATAGTAATTATGGTACAGAATTTTGAAGCATAGTTCATATGCGTCAGGATTCTAATATAAAGGTAATTGTAGATGGGTGTCACTATTTGATAGTCCTGTATGGATGTTTGAAGCGAGTGTCATAGACAATGTTTTCAAGCATCTAATATAAGGGCAGTGACACATCGTGGTACAATTGTTTGGGGTATGCGACGTGTGTCATGTGTCATACTCCAGGCAGTTAAGGTTAGAACATTCGTGACAATTAAGTCGGGTGTTATGTTTAAGCCGGTTTTAGACCAGGCGATTAAATTAATGAAGCTTGTTATTTTTGACATTGTATCGAATGGTCTATGCTTTAGTCTATTAAGTCAAATGACTTTTGGGGGTTAGTCAAGTTGGTGCCTTGCCTTTTTTTAGCGGGGTTTTTGTCAAGGCGAAGCCAGTGTCAGACAACATGTCGGAATACTTAATATGCCATAGGCTAGTGACCGATCATGTCCTGACCCTGGTTATCTCTTAGCAAGAGACCATCTGGATATAAATGTATGGGTATCCCTGCATAGGTAGGGACTTCTTATGTGTTAGGTAGGAGTAGTTTTGTCTAGTGTCTCTATAGTAAGATGAATGTCCCTCGTCCACCCCGAGACGGCGGGAAATGTGAAGGTTGCACTTCACTCTCAGAGGTGTTGGCCACCGATATAAAAATAAAGTCATTTTTATGATTTTGAATAAGCGAGTGACATCCGTCATAAATATAAAATGTATAGATAGTCTTGGATTGGCCTCCGGGCAATAAAGTTATTAACGTACCTCCGCTCTTTTAATTACTCCATCTGAGCTACGTCCCCACAGTACCTAATTTATGGACATATTTTATATATACGTTTTGTTTATTGCACATTACGCAATGAGAAGGTATAGACGCGGTAGAACTAACGGTTCAATTAAATGCTGCTTCACATTGCAATCATCATGAAGCATTAAATTTTTTTTAACTCTAAATACAATAAATTACAATAGAAAGGAAAACGTATTTTTATCACGTATTTTATTACAATTTGCATAAATATTGATAGTCGTTGTGCTTTTCCTATTAAATAAAATATGTTACCTGGACACTTTAAACTAAGCTTTGCACGCGTAACAATTAGGTACACCTTCAGAACACTGAACAAAATTACGTGAGGAAGACCTCACTCAACTAACACATTCGAACTAATTGGAACTAATACAACCCGACATTTTGGGTAATAACTAATTTTCTGAAATAGGCCCAACACCAGAACATTTCTAATAACTCAGTAACACCGAAAGTCCTTCTAACCTCTATTTTTCTGACAACATTTTGCGTGTTAAGTTGTCCAATGTGTAGCTCAAAGAAACTCGTGTGGCAGATCTTTTTAAGCGCAATAGGATGTCAGAAAGAGATTGCTCTTTAGCATTTAAGCCTTAAGTTTGTGACTTGTAACTGTGCCTTATCTAAATTAATAAATAAAAAGTATTCTCATAGACGATGAACGTAGCCACTTTTTTTATCAAAAACTATTTCAAACTGGCTCTTTTCAGGGCAGTCTTAAACCGACGTTTATAGTCGATGAAGGCCCGTTAAAACTCCGCCAGTTCGGCTTGAGGGTCGTTAAGCTAACGTATGGCACCGGTCGGTAACTTCTAGATTAAGCTCCTTCAGGCTTTTGATAGCTGAAAATTCTGGTTGCATTTTCAAGTTTTTTTGCGATAGGCTAGTTAACCCATTTTTCAAAAATAAATGGTTAATAATTATCTTACTAGCTCTAAAAATGTATTGCATTTTTGTGAGAGCTAGAAAGCTGAATTTTATATATTTAAAATAGATATTTCATAAACAGACAAAAAGGCCGTCCGCCATTTTTATACCTTTTGACTACTCCGATGTTCAAGATTCGACCGTTAGAAAATAAAAACCATATTTTGAAATTAATTTTTTTCAGACATCTACTTTTATGGACTGAAAAATATATATTCAGGTTTCCTATGCTAAATACTATACGAAATAAACATTAGTTCAATACAATTTAATATGTGTAAACTAGCCTATTCTGTAGTGTAGGTGATCAATTAAAGTAGTTATCTTGTGTACTGTGTTGCCTTGCTTCACAGTATTTGTATTTTTAGTTGCTATTAGTAAACTATATATATTTCTCATAAGTGGTAACCCATTTCAGCGCTATTCGTGGTATAGTACTTGTATTTTATTGATATAGATACAAATAAGTTATTGTTGTCTTGTTGTATCTTATGTAAGTTTTCAAAATCAAATACACAAAAATCGATAAATAATATTTTACATCTTATTATATATGTGACGATAACTACCCACTTCCAGTACCCACTAGTCAGCATGTTTTACCAACATGTATTTTGTGTCTGTTACCAGAATATCATTGTCCACACGTTACATTTTTATAAATTTTCTGGGTTCCAGAGAGGTTCAAATTAGATAACATTGGTGTCAACACCAGTAATTTAGGCGTCTGTGAAGTTATGTCAAATATCAGCAACCGTTACCGATCGATGACAAATAGCTCTTGGGCGTTTTTCACGCCGAATCCAGCCAGATCAGGGCAAGAAAGTGCGGACACGGCAGGGGCGGGGCGCCGTGACAAATGGTAGGGGACGCCATTGACAGTAATGGCTATTGGAGGATGCATAGTTTGTAGGGACAGTCAGGGTATTTACTAAGGCATGATTTGGAAATGGGTCAGTGTGGATTTCAAACATTTCATAAGTAATGTCAACGTCAAAAGTAGCGGACTATTTTACTACTGGCTTATGTGAATTTGAATACTAATATTGTCAGCTACTTTGATGCTGATAATATTAGTATTCAAGTACGTGCTTTGATACCATGTCCTACAAGCTTATTTAAAAAAGAAAACTCTGTTTATATCACCTACGGACTTGTATAGTTTTTAATTTTAATTTTGTATACAACTACGATGAGATAATCGCTATTACACAGCACAGATACTGTTAACACAAAAACATAAGTAAAATTTTTGGACCAACTTATGCCAGTATCATTAAGTCATGTTTACCTATAGATCCGTTCCTCTCTTTCGCATGTGTTTATATACACCCGTGTATTTGCTACGTAAACATGATGAAACTCGAAGTACTGTTAAGAGGCGTTTTTGGCTGCTCTAACAACCCCTGTATAAAAACTATTTTTTCTACTCCAGTACTTTTTTCTGTCATTTATATAGTTACTAACTCTAATATAAAGACATAAATTATGAAAGTCTGTAAAAGTCTATACTCTACTGCTCAAAAACACACTGCTAACCGATGTTATAATGTCGCCAAAAAACCATCAATTAGTACCTCAGATTACATGATGAACAGCTGCATTCACAGAATTTGCAAATGAAAAAAAAACTTTTGTACTAAGGCATTGGCGCCAACTTAAAAAAAAAGTTTTATCTTCAGTGCATGGATGTTTAGTACAGTGAACGTATACCTTTATGTATAAGTTTAATTTTTTTGACAGATGTTTAGTATGGTGATCGTATACCTTTATGTATAAGTTAATATTTTTTTGACAGATGGATGTCAATAAAAAAAAGTTTATCAGAGACAATTTTTCTTTTTAATTTTGTTGATTCCGAGCGGGAACATGTAATTATTTTCTTTGTTGTTTATTTGCATTTTATTTATGAAATGTCGAGTCGTAGAAAAAGTATTGTATGCAACGTTGTATAAGTAGGTCAAAAAACGCTCGTGGCATCTTTCTTACGATGTTCGCTGCGCTCACATCGTAACCCATGCCACTCGCGTTTTTTGCCCCACTTATACAACGGTTGCATAAAATACTATAGTAATAACTACATAATTTTGCGATCAAAATCAGCAACGGTTATTTTTCGCAAGTAAACTTCCCACTTAAAAAAACTTTTAAGGGACGTTTTCCTCCGCTTAAACCGCTATTGACGAAAGCCCGAGTATTATTCAATCGTAAATCGCGAAGTTTGAAACTGGCCACTTCGCCGCCATGCCACCTGCGCGCCCCACTTTATAGCGCGTAAGTTAACGCGGAATTAATGTTCGGAATCGCGTGAAAAATATATGTAACGCGCGTGTTCTCGTACAGGAAAAACGCCTCTTGGCGTGGAAGTGGAAGAGAAAAATGCGTTGTGTTCTGATTTTGAATTTCGCGATTCGAATTTGGAATTTACGAGTGTTTGTGCGTTTTGTTTAGCGATGAGATTGCTTTTAGTTGTACGTTTTTTTGTAGTGTATTCAGTATATTTTTTTACTGTAAGAATCTCCCTAATATATTATGCCTATAAGCGAAAGCTACAGTTTAATGCCGTATTTTAAAAGTTTTTTTTTTTAAATAATTGTCCGAGCGAGCGGAGCGTCTTCGTTTCAGCTTGGATGTTTGGATGTCCAGATGCTTATCGTCTATTCTCACCTAGAGGTCCATTCCTCAACCGATTATCATTCAATTTTGCGAGTAGGTTCGATATGTTTAAATAGAATATTTTTGTAGATTCATTTTTTCGAAATATTTAGAATGAAGCCCCATCCGGGTTGAAAACGTAAAAATTTCGAAACAATTTCGTAAGGTCTACACAGAGCCACTAGTTATTATTATAAAACGTGAACAGTTAAGTGATATTAAATAAGATAAGATAAGATAAGATATTTATTGAATAATAACTTATTTCACAGTAATAATAACTATAGACTAAGACATTCTACTTGGCAAAAGGCAAGTAAAAGATCTTATATTTTAGGGATGGCACAAGTCTTGTAAACCGTTATAACCAAAGATCGATTAGCTCTTCATATTTCACGACAGGTTAATTCTGGTAGAACGTCGATAAGTCAGACTTCACTTCCCAGACTGGCTGTCTAAATTCTCAAACGATTCAATTTCCGCCCAGCTCGCTCGTCGACGGAGACCAGCTTTTAAACGAGCGATATGATATTAATCACACGCTTTTAGGGTAAATAGGGGACCCTATTACTGAGACTTCGCTGTCCGTTCGTCCGTCCGTCCGTCCGTCTGTCCGTCTGTCACCAGGCTGTATCTCAAGAACGATGATAGCTAGACAGTTGAAATTTTCACAGATGATGTATTTCTATTGCCGGTATAACATCAAATACTAAAAAATAAAATAAAATATTTTTTTAAGGGGGGCTCCCATAAAACAAACTTGTTATAGATTATGATGACGGAACCCTTCATGGGCGAGTCGGACTCGCACTTGCCCAATTTTTTTTTGCCCAAGTTATCGGGTTAGCATAACTGGCCGCAACTACACTTATCGCTTGATATATCTTCACTTTTTTCTGTCACCCTATAACGGACAAAAACAATACTCGGGAAATCTACTGTATATTGCGCGACTGATCGACGCTCCTAGGGATGAATCGCGAACCGATTCGAAACATGTCGAGTGATATTCGAATTATACGACGAGAGCAAACCCGTTTTATATGCATTTAAATGTTTGGGACTCGGGGAGTTTTGTATGGAAAATATATTTTTGTAAAAAAACCTGACGACGACGCGTTTGGCTCAGTTTGTAGACACCTGCCTACTGAGTCGGCGGTCCCGGGTTCGAATCCCGGCCGGGGCAAATATTTGTGTAAATATTTGTTCTTGGGTCATGGATGTTATCTATATATGTATTTATATATTATGTATATCGTCGTCTAGTACCCATAGTACAAGCTTTGCTTAGTTTGGGACTAGATCGATTTGTGTATGATTGTCCCTTAATATTTATTTATTTATTTTATTTATTTATCGTAACAGAAAAAAAAATATTACAAGGAATATAACCCATTTTTTGTGTAGCTTTCCCTAAACATTATACTTTTGATAAGATTTTTTTTAACATTTAAGATAATTAAGTGGTAATAAATCATTAAAAGATAATTAAATGGTCATAAATCCATGTTAATGTTAGTAAACTTGTCGATTTTCAACCTAAACTTTCTCTTGATTTATTTATTTAGGTAATCGCATGGTATACAACTTCTGTTAGCTATATTTAGTTAGGTGAACAACAGCCGCTCTTATCGCTAAATAGCGATCTCTTCCAGACAACCTTTAAATAGCATAACAATAATCGTTCTAAGCAACATCGCACTATTTATTCAAATCACCGCAATCTGTCTGTATCAAACGTATACCGGCTAATGAATTAGTGTAATTACAAGCTGGCATTAATTAGTAATTCACGGCTACATACAATCGCGTGGCGTTGGGGCTCATTTCCCTAATTCATGTCCAAATTCAACGTATTACTGGGGTTTTGCTGCATTTGTGTTATTCTTGTTTCAGACACTATTGCGCTTGAAACTTAATTTTACGAACATGTAAAATATGTAAATAGTTTAAATCATGATGAGCAAACTCATTCAGATGAAGATATCAACCTGGTACGGCAACATAGCCATATTAAAATTTTACGTTAACTTAGAAGTTTCATTCCACAGCTTCAAGGGACTGTAGACCTGAGTGTATGATTCTCATCTCAACTCGATAACTTCACGCGTTCCCGAGATGAGATAAAGGGTCTTGACAGACGGACGGACACACAACAAAGTGATCCTATAAGGGTTTTTCTTTTAAAAGCACCACTACTACGAAACCAGTGATTTAAATTAAATTCCTTATATAGGGTTCCTTACCCAAAGGGTAAAAACGGGAGCCTATTAGTAAACCTCCGCTGTCCGTCCGTCTGTCCGTCTGTCACCAGGCTATATCTCATGAACCGTGATAGACAATTGAAATTTTCACGGAACCCTCTGCGCGCGAGGCCGTCTCGCACTTGGCCGGTTTTTTAAAGTAGCTGAGTCTCTCAAAGATATTACAACGGTACGCTGTTAAAATGTAAACCAATTTCCAACTCCGTTACAATGATACAATTGCACCGTCAAACATTATTTGATCCCGGAAAAGTCGATCTTTCCCTTCAGATGGGAAAACATGAGACACAGCGAGACTCTAAATACACAGTCAAAGAGAATAACGAAGGAAATACATTTCACTGCATCGCGGAAAATGGAGAGAAATATTCGAAAGCTCAAAACGGGGTTTTATCTCGAGTTCATAATAAAACGGGAAATCGAAACTTACTTCCGAAACCTCACATTGTTCGTTGACGACGCAGCGAATTTCAACCTTATTCTTCAGTAAACAAACTACTTTTGTAATAGCAAAGATTAGTGAGATGATTTTTTTGGAGGGTAGACAGAGGAAATCTTAATTTAGAGCCTGAAAATGTTAAGTAGTGTTTTTTGCGTGGACGCCGCTCTGAATGAAATAACTGGGGGTTTGGAGGTCATTAGAGGATTATATCATGCTTTAAAATAAGTGAAATGGCTAGGGAACTGTTGGGAGTCAATCATGTAAGTGAACCCTTATTTTTACAGATTGCTCAAACGAAAAATATCACACAACTATATGATAATAGGTTTTGCCCGCGACTTTTCCGAGTAGAACTAAATAATCACTAGAATTTAACAGTCACTGCTCTTCAAAACCTCGTATCTAATAAGTATATTGAAACTGAGATACGAGCTTTGTTTTTAGTAGGTATTTTTTACATAGTGAGTGTTTTGTTCCCGCCCAGGTCTACGGGCAACAGGGGCCCATCAGCTGTTTACCCAGCAAAACAGTAATTCCTGACGGGTACATACACGGGCGCGATTCGCGCCTCTGAACTTAAATCTAGCTTATACATACAGCACTAACCTTCGCATTGAGCCGATGCCGCCCAAATTCCAGCAAATTTGAGTTAGTGTATTGTGTAATGTGTGTGTATATGTGATTTGCTGGTGCGCCCTCGTCCTCTCGGCGTCCTTAACACCAGCCCCGTCCAAGTCACAATATTCACAGCAATTAAGAACCAAAGTATAACCAAATATTAACGAGGTGCCTTAGGCAAACAAACTACTCGTTTTCCAACAAAATATATGCAAAAGGCGTACACCAACAACGTGTCTTCAAATCGCCATGTCAATCGTACTCAAGTAAAATTACAAGTCCATTAAAAGCAATCTCCAAAATCATAGTGTCAAAGTGACGGCTCGGGTGCGTTCCGCTATACCTATGCAAAGTAAGGTCGGTTGGAACCGAACAGTGAGTTTTGGTTGTCAACAGACAATATGACAAATGAAGCAATCTGTGTCTAAAAAATGCAACCAGTATTTTTTTCTATGGTTTTTATTGGATTACCGGTAAATTACAGGCAAATTACAGAATATTGCAATAAATTACCGGTAAAACCTATAGAAAGAATTACCAGTTTGCATTACCTATCTGTCTCATGCCATCACAAAATCATATTTACCGTATAAAAATAAAATTAATGTAATAACAATAACCTTTGAGCCTTTAAAACAGAAATATGATTGGCAAAGCACTTATCAGTTCCCCAGGGTCTACACTAAACGAGAAACAGATACGCGGATGGTAACAGTTGAAATAAATTTTTAACGAAGCTGATTTCCTCAAGGCCCCTGCCTCCCCTTTGATGTTCATGATTGGCTTGATTTCAAATAATCTTAATAGAAAAATATGGGGGTGGGTAGAGGATAAATGGATCTTTTAAATAAGTACTTTATTGGCTATGATCTGATGCAGATATAGGGAGTTTGTTAAGGGTATTGATACAGTCGATTTCGTTTAGGTACAATTGGGACGAAATTGAGTTAAATTATGAGTAACGTCACCGAAATAAGAGTTGTTGAAAATGTTTTGAGTAATAATATTATCTCCTACACTTTTCAGAAACAATTGAAAGCAGCCGACGCCGTTGACAATACTTAGATAAAGTATATCGTGCGACAAGAAATTCCAACAGTTTTTATAGTGAATTGGTAATTTCCAACTTTTAGAGCTTTACAAGTAAATAGGTACCTAGTATATAAACACTGAGATCAAAACTATTGACACCGGCTCTCACTTACGCTAGTTAGGAGAATATAAATAACTACAGCTTGGAACTTTAGTTTTTTTTGGCAATAACAATAAACTCACTTTGAATGTACAAAAAATTTAGACATCTTTATTGTCGACATGACATAGTTCTGTTCGAGGAAAGTCCAAATAAACTCGAAGTTATGATCCAAGCTTTAAGCAAAGAAAGTTCCAAAGTGGGTCTGACAATGAACATGTCAAAAACAAAACTACTTACAAATTCAGAACAAATACAAATAAAAGCTGGTGACCACATACTAGAATACGTTGATGAGTACTCATACCTGGGCCAGCTCATATCCCCTAAATATCAATCAAACAAAGAGATCAATCTAAGAATAGCCAGTGGATGGAGGAAATATTGGTCTCTGAAGGAGGTCATGAAATCCAGAGAATTAAGTATCTCAGTCAAAAGAAGAGTATTTAACACTTGTATTCTACCTTGCATAACATATGGTTGTGAAACATGACAGAACAACAGAGAAATAAACTGCAATATTGCCAATGACAGGGACATGCGAGAGGGACAGAATAAGAAACAACCAACTAAGGGCAATGACAAAAGTGGCAGATATCCTTACCAAAATCGACCAGCAAAAGTGGAGGTGGACTGGCCACATGATGAGAGAAAAACAGGGAAAGTGGAGCAAAATAATCACTGACTGGTACCCCAGAAATTGCAAGCGAAGTAGAGGCAGACAACATAGAAGATGGGAGGATGAGCTAAAACTTACAGCGGGGCCCAACTGGAGGAGGGTGGCCCGCGATAGAGTACAGTGGAAACAGCTAGAGGAGGCCTTTGCCAGGAGGCACGCTGAACTGAGGGATATACTCTAACGAAACACAACCTTGTAGAAATCAGTTCAGAATAAGAAGGCATTATTATTATTATTATTATTGTCGACATATAAATTGCAAACAAAAATATATAACGTAAGATAAAACGGAAGCCATACATTCTGAAACTGTATTGAAAATCCGTTTTCTATAGAAATTGATCATTATTTCAGGAAAAATCTTAACAGCGTGATGCAGGATTTGTGTGGGCGCCCCCCGCCAGCTGTACAACGCCATCTGAAGGTAAAAAAAAAATTGTGCTCTCGTCACACCGAAACGGCTGGACGAAATTCAATAAATTTTGTTAGAGAAATAGCTGGACATCTGAAGATGGTTATATGTTACTTTTTACCCAACTACGGAATACGCGGACGAAGGTGCGAGCACCTTCTAGTTGTGTATAAACATCGAAATTTCAAACGTGAAAAAAACACGGCCAGCTGAAAAACGCCTCGCTAAATCAATCCTCTAAACAAATAGATTTGAAAAAATCGGAAAACAGTGAACAAAATGAAATTTCGTCGGACCGCGGCACCAAATGAAATAAAACCAGTTAAGGTACTGCGCTGCATACAGAACTAGATAGTTTTGCGAGTGCGAGTTTTTTTGGAAAGATTTTTTTAATCCTAGCCTGGCATATGTACATGTGCCTACAGCTTGGATTTCGTTCACAATGTTTTTTTTTTGTATTTTATTTTTCGGTTCGAATACACCTGTAGGCTGAAGCTATTTAAAGAATGATGTCTGTCAGTTACATGTATAACCCGATGGAGTCTTGTCTGTGGCATTTGCATTGCACTTGACGTTGTAAGTTAAGTACTTGAACATTTTCACTACTTGATACGTAGGGGGCGTGTACCAAGGGCACTAAAAAAGTAGTGTACTTTTGACTATATATGTACGGATATTTTAATACGGTTGTATTTTCAGTATTAACTAAAAAAAAAAAGTTGAATAATTTTCACGCTATACGGATAGCTTAGTTGAGAACAGGCTGCAAAGTGGCGGATCCGGAGGTACGGTTGAATCAAATAAAAGTTTTTAATTCATGCATTTATTTTTCAAAAGTGCCTGGGTCTCCCAATAGTTTGTTGAAAAGTTAACCGGACGAATGGTGTAAAACTAACTATTCAACTGTTTAATTCTTTGTGAAAATCACTCAATAATTAATACACACTTTTGAACCATGCTGTTTTGTTTTGGGCTAAAATGTAGCCTATATATGTGTTAAGGTATAGACTGATGTCTTTGTTCTAAGTTTCACGCATATCCATCCAGCCGTTTTAGCCTGAAGAATTAACAAACGTATACAGACACACACACAAACATTCGCTTTTATAATAGTCGTGGAATTAACATCAGTTATTTACAAACTTAATTTAATAGGTATAGAATAAACTTTTTTTTTTCTTCATCATGCCACTCGGTTGTCGATCCAAATATGAAGAGAATTAAATTGACTTTAGCGTGCTTTAGCTAGTGTATTTCCATATACCAATAGTGTTTTAAGTAGATATAATAATAGCGATATTGACGCATAAAAGGCGCTATATTGCACAGCGTCGCATGCGTTATTATGCCACGCTTTATAACGCTATAAATTCCATAATAAACGCGCGCCTGTAAAAATCTCATAAACCATCGCAGCAAAAAGTCCACTTAGAAATCACGCTCCCATATAAGTTTGCGTTGATAATGGTGTCATAGATTAATACTTTTCACTACAGAGGCGACTCAAACACTAAATAAAAAATAAAAACAGTTTATTTCTTATTCTCTTCTTCTTACTCGCTTCCTCATAACCAAGGGTTGTGATCAAAAAGGTCATTATTTTATGTACCATAGTCTCCATACAGTTTTCCGCCTTCCGTATTAATGCCTATGCAGTTTCCTGACAGGCTGCTTTCACGGCATCAGTCCACGGGTCGGCGATTTTCCTCGGCCCGTTTTACTTCCTCGTAGCCAATCATAATGTTTTTTTCCAAACCACTTTCTGGCTCACATAGGTAGTACGTGACCGAAGTGCTACTACAGAATCAGCTGGAGACAAATGGTCGATAAGCAACACTTAATCTTCAATTTGGCCAGGATCGACTTCAATAGGAAAATTACTTTAAAAGTATTCAAATTCCGCTTTTGATCTTTGCAAAAGTTGACTGTGTTGGTTTTAGTTGTTCATTTGTGAAAAATGCGACCCAAGAGATATTTCGCGAATAAAAGCCTTGGATCCGCGCAGACGTGTCGGCTAGTAGCGCGACTCGTGGCGCGGAGAGAGCCCTTCTTGATGTACCGAGATAAATACTACTCTGGCCCGATAGGACAGAATTAATCACATCTTTACAATGAGCCGAAAAATTGACCCTAAGGCATGTAGCAGCAACTAGATGAAAAATTCTATGGCTCTCGTATCAGGTTCGGTGGTCCAATAGGACGCCTGTGTTGGCCCGGAAAGCCGTTGGAGACGCAGGTTCGAACCCTGCCTGGACCACTAAATTTTTTAAATTTTCGCTTTATATTAAACATTCAATTTACGTTGGCAGACGTTACTGCTTTAATAAAAATAATTAATCACATCTTCCAGATAGTTACATACATGTAAATGTAAACAAATAATCCTTAAGGATCATTGCGTCAGTTACACAGTTTATGACGTCACCGCCGACCTCGACATTATGCCAAATGTTTCTCTAGCGTCCTTGCAATGTTTATTATGTTATCACATGGGGTAACGCTTGTGAAGTGTGTAATGCTACACATTGTTGGAGATTCGGCAAAGTTTCGTGTTTGCTACTCTCTCTATTAAATACAAAAAGAAAGAGACTACAGCGCGAATTTTCGTCGTATCCCGATAGTGTAATTATATTGCTTTAATACATTTTGCATCATTCTAAACTAAGAAACAAACAAGTACCTAAGTATTAGTCTATTACAGAAGGGTTTAATGGCTGAAAATACTGATAAAACCGTTTTTTACATTTGTCACGATATTTTCAATTAAATATAGAGATATTTTATAAAGGTTAAAGTTCACACAAATTGAGTTCGATCACGCGACCACGTTAACAAATACACATGTGTTCGAAATATCACCATTATCCCCATTATCTACTTTAGCGATGATTTACATGTACATCTCAACTTCTTAATATAACTTAATGCGGCTGGAAGAGCAAAAATCTATAGCCCTAGCTCAGACCACGGTCTTTTTGGGCTGTTACCGTACACTATGTCGTTAAACGCTACGTCTGGACCAGTATTTCTTGAATTTATGTAAATAGTGAAATTTAAGTTCTTTTATAAGCATGTTTGTTATAAATAAATATATCTACTTAATCGGCCATGTGTCCTAGCTATGACTGAATGTTATCATATTAATTTTAATTGATTTAGTCCCTCGGCCACCAAGAAAGTTAACCGTACAAGATATCGTCATAATCATGAAATACTAACTTGTGCCAACCGATAACCGAAATCTTCAAAAACCCTTGGGAAACCTAATTACAATAACATCTATATTTATAACAATGTTTTCCTTCAATCTGGTTCGCATATCTACATCAAAATGCCGCGGATGCCGGAGAAATAACATAGTAATCGGTGCTGCCGGCTGCTCCGGGCACAAGGAACAAAATTCTAGAAGGTCAGCTATACATAGGATACACATACGCTGAACTTTAGCTCCTCTATTGAAGCTAAGGCATCACCAGCTGCAAAGAACTTAGTGTTTTTTATAAGGTGAAACGGAATTTCACGCCGGAAAAGTTCTCAAGCTTTACCAAGCTGAAGTCCGTTCGTGCATGGAGCACTGCTGCCATCTTTGGGACGGCTCTGCCAAGTACCAGTTAGCTGCCTTGGATTCAGTGGAACGTCGAGTCCTAAGACTCATTGGTGATGGTTTGCCTCTTCCAGAGCCTCGGACATTGCCGGAAAGTTGCCAGTTTGTCAGTTTTCCATCGGATATATTTTGGAGTGTGCGCAGGAATTGCACGTTTTAATTCCGCCATCCCCGTTTCACCATCGGACAACCAGGCGAGGGGAGATATTTCACCATTACATTGTTAGTTTACCATTTATTCGCACGAAGCGATTTGCTTATACTGATACGAAGATCAACAGAAATTTCAAGAACAGAAAGATAAGAAAAAATAATTTGCACTCATTCATGATCCACACTAGGAAACGGGTAACTGAATTACTGATTCAATGTTTCATCCACTCGACCAGAAACGCAATGGACGTACATCTTCATTTACCTATCGCCTGATATCCGAACATCGGGAATTTGGACATATGAAAGAATTTTTGGCCAAGCTGAAATGGAGATACGGCACCGTCGTTGGTTTCGTGACAGTTGCCACTGCGACTTGAGCTCCCCTTGCTTTATTACCATCATGCGAAGTGGAGCCACTATGATATGTCGATGTAAAAAAAAACTTCGCTCGCTCGGTTGATAAATGTTCTTTCAGAATGTCCATAATGCTGTATTGGAAACTGCTGTATTTTCACCGCTGTGCCGAGCCACAATTTTCTCATTTTTCACCGGCATGATATGATGAAGCTTCTTTTGGTTTTCCTTTAACCGAAACATTTTCACCAAATTCTAGGATATCGTATGGCCTTAGAGATTGTTGAAAAAATTATGATGACATGTACGGATACAAGATGTAGTGAATAAAGTTTAGCGGTCGTATTGTGTCAAAGAAAGTTATTATGTTTCAGCCTCTATCTCTTTCATTATCGTTTATTGAGAGAACTAGTTAATCATCAATCAATTCTGAGAGCCAGTCGACGAAGCCCCGCTTCGAAGGGCTTCTATTTCTGATCTTATAAACGCAGTATGTAGGCCGAACTCTAATTCAACTAGGCGCGGCGGCGGTTTGGTTAGGAGTCGTTTAGCCATTTAATTTAATACCGGCAGCCAGTCAACGGCCTAGCCATTTATTTGTCTGGTTAAAAAGTAGTAAACCAGTAGACTATACGCTTATACGATGATAGTAAAATTGTTATTTTTTTTAACGTAAATGTTATAAATAGCACCTGATTAAGACATTGACGTAACGAACATTTGCGTAATAATTATTGTTCTAAGGGTGAAGAAAACAAACTAACAGAAGTGATTGCCTCATTCTCGTTCGCTCGATCAGACAAAAGACTTGTCAGTGTAACCGAGTTAGTTGCAGACAGTTCTGCATTCTACATAAAAGGTCCTATGTCAAAGGAACTTACGACCTTCTGCCCACCAGCTATGCAGTATTAGTGCATTAGTTGAGCCGAGCGTCGAACCCGCACAGATTGCGCGCTGATTGCATTAGGCGAGCTATTGTTTGGGTCTTTGGAAAATTGTGGACTTGAAACTATCTGAGAAATAGGTGATTTGAGAACACGATAAGAGAACGCGGCTACAATACTTGAAAGATTGAGGATGTTATCTAATCCCTGAAAGCTTGATGTGCCTAATTTTCAAACGACATTTTTATGGCACTAGCACATATTTATATACTTACTACCTTTTCTTTGAGCTTTGCTATCAACTCTGAGGTCTGGGCCATTGTCAGATTTAGGGGCGTGTCTTTCTGGTGGATATTTGCGAAATTAAGGATTCCATGGCCTAATTTTCTGATTAATGCCTGTGAGAATAAAACGTTCCCTCTTCTATAATCCGATGTAATAGCAACATAACCTAGATTCATACAAGCTCTTAACTTTTGGCCACCGAAAGGACGAGTTTTGTTTTTTGAACTGACAATGACCCGTCTAATAAGAATACATATGTTTAATGTCACAAAACAAAATGTGATCAAGCGAGTAGAATCGAACTTGTACATTTAAAGCCCAATAGTCAGAGGCATACTGTATATTATTATGTATAAAGAACTGAATCTCAGCACGACCGTAATTAAGGGACTGCATTCCAGTCACGATTGTCTTTTTTCCTCTGAATTTTCCACTTGCCCGGTCAAAGTTAATTCATCAAGGAAACTTGCATGGGAAAATGGTATGAGATAGAATGTAACATGACTGTCCTGGGTTCGAATCCCGGTGAGGAGAAATATTTGTGTGATGAATTCGAATATTTGTTTCTGGGTCATGGATGCTATCTATACGTGAATTTATCTACCATGTATATCATTGTCTAGTACCCATAAAACAAGCATAGTACAAGCATTGCTTAGTTTGAAACTAGGTCGATTTGTGTAAGATTATCTCTTATTATTTTTTTCGCTACTGTAGATACTGTTGACCATAGTCATATCATATATATCGCATTACGCTATTTTGTCTCAGAATAAAAGTCTTGGAATAAAAGTTTAGTCGAATCCAGCCTAAATCGTGTAAACATATTCCTAGACTTTTAGCCACATTGAGTAGATTAATTTACCGACGAGCCAGCTTAGTTCCCCGTCCTAGATCCGACACTATTAGTTACCATGAAGTCTAGCTCAGGCTGAAAAAATGGGCGCGCGACGCTTTAGGCAGCATATCTTTGTATCGAATTGCTTCGTTTGTTAACCGACTTTAAAAACGGGCCAAGTGCGTGTCGGACCACACGCAATGTATTAGGGTTCCGTAGTTGCTCATCAGAAGAAGGGAGTTTATAAGTGCAACCTCACTTCACTTGGATTTTAACAAATCTGTTGCCCGCTCCGCGACTGATCGGCTCTCCTGCCCATTTACACAACTATGCTTCGCGACTCTTGTCGCGCGAGATAGCGCTATCCGTCACTATCTTACATTACAGCACAGAAAGAGACAGGTAATTATCTTGTGCGAGAAATAGTCGCGTATGACAGTTATGCTAGAGGTGCTGAACCGATTCGAAACATGTCGAACGAACCCGTTTCATATCTATTTTAATTTGTTGAGTCCCGGACAAATTAAAATAGATATGAAGTAGTTTTCTACATCCAATTTTGTTTAAAATTAGGCAAACACATTGACAAAGCAATTATTTTTAAGTTACTTTATTTCTTAGACTTTGAAGTTTGAACATTGTGAACACTGTGCTCCTTTTTCAATTTTTCTTTAAGCTTTGATCTTTGTATTCATAGTTTAAATAAAAATTGTGATCTAGTTGTAAACTCACTATCAAACACAGTCGAAGTTTCAATAGCAATATACCCTTCCGAAAGTCCAAATCGCGCAAACTTGTGGTATATCTGAGTATCTGAGACGTGCACACCGCAACTACTTGGCATTCCGCGCGCAGGCGACGATAGAAAATTTTCACTCGCTTTGGATTCGGTCCTCAAGACAAACAAACGGAGTTGTCCTAGAGGAACTTTAATTGATTGAATTTTTAATTTTAAGTTAAAATAGTAGATTTGTTGCGTAATCAGCAAGCAATGAGGTGTGTGACTACACACGTGTACGACAGTAAGATTGTTATTAATTTTTGAATTTACACGATTTCCGTATAATTATACCAAAATGGGACTAAATAGCATTCAAAAGGACGTAGTACCCTTCGAGGCCATGGACGTAAAAACACATCTTATACGTCGAGGTAGATAAAAACTTAAAACGGTGTTAAACGCGATTACGTCTCATTTTGCAATAATATAGATTGCTTTTCTTTATTGGTAATTGTACTTGCCGGCCTTTCATATGAGCGTACGCACTTTTCTTGAAGGTTCGAAGTACTTATCGGTCCGGAACTACCGCAAACGACAGTTCATTCCACAGTCTTGCTGTGTGAAGTAGCGTATTGATTTCGTTATTTTGTAGTAATAGCTCATTAAGAGGAAATACTACTGCTTATTTTTTTCATATAATCGAAGTTTCGAGAGAAGAAAAAATAGTTTGTGTACTAGGCGGCCGCAGACGAATAATTTGTGTACTAGGCGGCCGCAGACGAATAATTTGTGTACTAGGCGGCCGCAGACGAATAATTTCTGTACTAGGCGGCCGCAGACGAATAATTTGTGTACTAGGCGGCCGCAGACGAATAATTTGTGTACTAGGCGGCCGCAGACGAATAATTTGTGTACTAGGCGGCCGCAGACGAAGAATTTGTGTACTAGGCAGCCGCAGACGAATAATTTGTGTACTAGGCGGCCGCAGACGAATAATTTGTGTACTAGGCGGCCGCAGACGAATAATTTGTGTACTAGGCGGCCGCAGACGAATAATTTGTGTACTAGGCGGCCGCAGACGAAGAATTTGTATTCTATAATCATTTGCGCAAAAATCGAAAGGGTCCCTCATAGAACATTTCCTTCTTCAGTTCCTAAAATTTCGTAAAGATTGGTTAAGTTTTGGAGGAGGAAATAGACGAGAACTAAACCTCGATATGTATACGCCGGTTACGATAAGTTTGAACCTCATTTGAATCAGACGCCATGGTTACCAGGTGCAAACTTAACATAAACTGATAGTCTGGGAAAAGTAGCAGTGATGTATGATAGAACGATCCCCTTTAAAATCATATATATACTGAGACCAAAACTTCATATTCTCCACAAAATCATAAGTAATGAAGTAATTATGGATTTTCAATACCTGTGTGAATGGATAACTGACCTCACTTTATGGCATTATCGATGACTATATCCCTACCTCTATGAATGATATTTTCAGTATACAGCCAACCGGCTGACAAGGTTTACCCGTGACATTTTCCCAAACAGCGAATGTTTTTATTCCAAACAAAATAACATACGAAAATAGCACCTTTTCACCGAATACGACCTGTCGCTAAATTGTAGGTTCGCTTAACGCGGCGCGCGTTTTTTCCAAAGCTACACAAAATATATAAATACACGACGAAGCACTCTCGTTCAAACCTAATAACAGGCGTTATTTCGAGTGTTTCACAGCGCGTAATGCGTTTGCAGTCCTTTCGCACGTGTAAAAGGACTTAATAAAATTCGATAGTGGGATGAAAGAAACTGACGCGATGTCCGGTTAATAGTGGGGACGATTCTGAGAAAACGTCAATAGATTTTCCTGATTTCGAGTGGACCGACTGATGGTTTCAATGTGTGTTGTCGTTAGACATCAGGACAAGACAATAAAGCTTGAATTCCACGGAACCACAATGTTGCTTCGTAAACGTAAACGGGACAAATGAGCCATCGGGGCAAGTGAGCCATCGGGACAAGTGAGCCATCGGGGCAAGTGAGCCATCGGGGCAAGTGAGCCATCGGGGCATGTGAGCCATCGGGGCAAGTGAGCCATCGGGGCAAGTGAGCCATCGGGGCAAGTGAGCCATCGGGGCATGTGAGCCATCGGGGCAAGTGAGCCATCGGGGCAAGTGAGCCATCGGGGCAAGTGAGCCATCGGGGCAAGTGAGCCATCGGGGCAAGTGAGCCATCGGGGCATGTGAGCTATCGGGGCAAGTGAGCCATCGGGACAAGTGAGCCATCGGGGCATGTGAGCCATCGGGGCAAGTGAGCCATCGGGGCAAGTGAGCCATCGGGGCATGTGAGCCATCGGGGCAAGTGAGCCATCGGGACAAGTGAGCCATCGGGGCAAATGAGCCATCGAGGCAAGTGAGCCATCGGGACAAGTGAGCCATCGGGACAAGTGAGCCATCGGGGCAAGTGAGCCATCGGGGCAAATGAGCCATCGGGGCAAGTGAGCCATCGGGGCATGTGAGCCATCGGGGCAAGTGAGCCATCGGGACAAGTGAGCCATCGGGGCAAATGAGCCATCGAGGCAAGTGAGCCATCGGGACAAGTGAACCATCGGGGCAAGTGAGCCATCGGGGCCAAGTGAGCCATCGGGGCATGTGAGCGACAAATGTTTCTACTAACGCCATTATAATTTTGCCAACTAACTATTATAGCTGCGTGGTTGTAAGACGCCGTTAGTGTTAGTATTGTACCGATTTGTACCGAATTTTCACAAATTTTACCGTTGATAAGTGTTCATGCGTGGTTTAAAAAATCCGAACGGTTAAGGAGTATGTAAGCAGCAATTAATTACCTAGCAAAAATTTGGTTTATATAGGCATTATTTTGTGACTGGTTTCTGAGTTTTTCCTACAATCAAGCAATGAGAAAGCGATGAGAAATGTTCTATCGTCTAGCGAAGTCTTACCAAGACTGCTATACTCCATATATCCATGTCGGTAGGTACCTGGAACAATAAATTATACCATTACTTCGACATACATAAGGTGTGATGTACTAACAAACACACAGTTACCTATACACCTCTTTTTATTTGCATTGTAGAACTCCTTACATGAGAAATTAAATAAATATATGTGAATAATAAATAAATAAATAACGGGCATCCCTCTTGTCCCACAGTAAGCTCAAAAGAGGTTTGAGTTATGGACACTAGACAACGATAAATATACACGACGAGTGTACAGGTAAAAATAATCGAGTTCATCACACAAATATTTGCCCATGCCCGGATTCGAACCCTATGCGCTATCGCATCGTCCATTGTCTCCTCAGAATAATGTATGTTTAATTTTAGCTCACATTGAATCATTAATTTAAGGTGAGTACTGCGTGTTCGTGTTGCACAACGTAGTGCTCAGATAGTCCGTTATTTATTTTTTAAGGGTTCCGGACCCAAAGGGTAAAAACGGGCCCCTATTACTGAGACTTCGCTGTCCGTCCGTCCGTCCGTCTGTCACCAGGCTGTATCTCAAGAACAGTGATAGCTAGACCGTTGAAATATTCACAGAAGATGTATTTCTGTTGCCGCTATAGCAACAAATACTAGTCATGATAAAACAATAATAATTAAGGGGGCATTTTGTATGATATTTCGTTCAACGGGCATTTTCTCATGAACCGTTATAGGTAGACAGTTGAAATTTTCACAGAATGTATATTTTTGTTACCGCTATAACAACAAATAAAAAAATTAAAAGAATATTAAAGGAGGACCCCATACAAAGAACGTGTTTTTTGTTCAATATTGGTACGGAACCCTTCGTGCGCTAGCCCGACTCGCACTTGGCCGGTTTTTTCTTTATTTCGCCTGGTGACAACTAAGACTCACTAAAATCTTTGCCACTACTCTTCAATACCTCGTATCTATTTTGAAGATTGATAACGAGATACGAGCTTTGTTTTAAGTAGGTATTTGTTACTTAGTGAGTTTTGTTTGTAAACAGACGATTTATTCTCATAATATGAAGTTTTACAGGAAAATATATTATTAATTGCTATATCTACATAAATAATGCACTTTACGCACATTAATTCAATGATTAATAACGGCACTTCCGGAACACGCTCGAATTCGTCCCTCCAAAGGGACGCCAACTTCAAATGATGAATCATTCATAAAGACATCAGATGGGATCTGACGGTTTACAATGTTACTTTCATGTTTATGGTTAGCTTTCTGAATTGTTCTAATAATCTAAAAAATAAAAGACCTATAGATAACTTACGGCGAGAACTAATTATATTTTCGATACCAACTGCTCACGTGTTCACATACGCGTTGTGCTCGTGAACGGGTACTGTTTGTGCGGTCCGATCTGTTCATGCTAGCAAAGGCTATAATTAAATATTTTTTCTACTCAAGTACTTTTTTCTGTCATTTATATAGTTACTAACTCTAATATAAAGACATAAATTATGAAAGTCTGTAAAAGTCTAACTCTGCCCGGAGCGTAACAAAAAAATTAATAAATCAAGTGAAAAGTGCAAGTGAATTGCGGCGGATATTCCCTGGGGTGAGTTTAGGGCTCACTTATATATATTCTACGTTTTGTACTTCGGATAGGTACACAAAATAGTCAGTTGGCCGTGGTTTTCGGAAGGCGAGTAAAATTTGAACCAGCGCATGCGGTCATGTGAAGGCCCAATCCCGCCGGCGGACGAACCGGGAAGGCTTTACATAACATTTGGTTACTGCCCAAAAAAACACTGCTAAACGATGTTATAATGTCGCCAAAAAAGCATCACTTAGTACCACAGATTACAAGATAAACAGCTGCATTCACACAACTTGCAGTTAAAAAAAAACTTATTGTACTAAGGCATTGCTGCCAACTTAAAAAAAAAGTTTTATCTTCAGTGCATGGAGGTTTAGTATAGTGAACGTATACCTTTATGTATAAGTTCATATTTTTTGACAGATGTTTGGTATAGTGAACGTATACCTTTATGTATGAGTTCATATTTTTTTGACAGATGAACGCCAATAAAAAAAAAGTTTATCAGACAATTTTTTTTTTATTTTGTTGTTTTCGAGCGGGAACATGTAATTATTTTCTTTGTTGTTTATTTGCATTTTATTTATGAAATGTCGAGTCGTAGAAAAAGTATTGTATGCAACGTTGTATAAGTAGGTAAAAAAACGCTCGTGGCATCTTTCATACGTAACCCATGCCACTCGCGTTTTTTGCCCCCTCTTATACAACAACGGTTGCATAAAATACTATAGAACTTGTATATAATCTGTGCCTATAGTAACCGCATACTAGTTTTAAATGAAGTAAATATCGACTACATATTTCTGTTTAACCCAGTGGTTGACTGGTAGAGAATGCCTAAAGTCCGCCATGTGTACTTCTTTTTGTATTGTGCAATAAAGTTTAAATAAGTAAATAAATGTGAGAAACTTTATCCTGTACTCGATTGAAGTAATTCAATGTTGATTTAATTTTTAACTTTGAACTCTAAGAGACTGCATACATCTTAGTTCAGTTTCAAGATACCAAATTATTATATTGTCATGTGAACTACGCTAGACGATATACGATAATTACATAGTTTGTTACAAACTAACAAACATTGTTAAAAGGGAAGCTAATAATAGCGTGTAAAAACTCGAATCGGTTTATTAGTTTAGGAGCTGCGATACCACAAACAAATACACATATGCACATGTTAACATGTATAACCCAATTTTTTCGCCGGAGAAAAAGGACGACCAAATTGAGCTGAAGGGCCATGTCCTGTGGGCGCGGAAATGCGGAAATTGCCCAGCGACGCCCGTCACCGTTCGGGCAATCAGCCGGCTAATTACTGGGCCCGTTTGATTCCATAGCGATTAGATTAATCTATACCTACTATTATAAGATTCCAAAATTGTATTGGACATTAGTTCTATGGATAGGCTTCATTATATCGAGAAAAATCTTAACAACGCGATGCCTCGAGCCACGATAGCGTGTAAAGGAGCTACGATGCCACAAACAAATACACGCATATTGCACATGCACCCCAAGCAGCACATTAGTGAATTCTGCAGCTTATCTTATAGCTTTAAGTTCTAAATGAGTGGTTTAACAGTGTTTGATACAACTTATAGCTTTAAACACAACTCAAAACGGTATATGAGTTCATCCTATCACTTGTAGTTGCATAGGAACGTTTTTTGTTACTACGTTATTACTTATGGTGGGATAAAGTCGATTTTGCTACTTAAAGTTGCATGCAGGTTCAAATAGTCACTCAATAAGAAGCAATAGTGCTATATAAGGCCTTAAAATAACTTATAAGCAACTTTTACATATAAGTGGGAACATACCCTTATTTGGAACTAAAAGTTCCAAATGACTAGTACAATAGCGAATTATATCACCAAAAGTGGCTAAAGGGATAATTTTACGGCTCTTTTGGAACCAAAAATTATTGCAACTTTAAGGCCTAAGAAGTACCTTATTGCCACTCCAACGCATAAATAAGTCTCAATAGGAGGTTTTTGGAACCAAAAGCAGTTATTTTCACTTATTTCAAACCACTAACGAACTAAAAGTTCTATTATTGTTCCTATTGCGCCTTGTCAAAATATATTTAATAGTCTTGCTTGTTTAATAGTCTACAAAAGAGCAAATAATTACTATTGGTAATAGCATTCACTGCTTTCCACTCGCAAGATACAAATAAGTGATTATTAGACCTGATAGTTCCAAATAAGGAGCAAATAAGTGAAAATAAACACTGTAGGATCTTTTTTGTTTCGCCATGTTTACAAATGGAAGCCTATGAAAATTAATTATTTTAACCAGAATTTTATCACACTCACGCATAATCACAGACTTTTGATAGTTGTGACGATGTTACTTTAACATTGTACGTAACCTACAATCATTAGGTCAGGTTTTTAACAGTTTTATTTCTTATCAGTATCTATACCTTATTTGATTTAGCACTCTCTTTTTTAATATTCCTGATCAAATCAAAGGCGCATCGAAATTTACTAAGAAACCATACCATAGTTTCACAGTAACAAAACATTCGCAAGAATTTCGTGCTTATTTCAATGCCTGTATAACGTGAAGTTTAATCACTCATCCAAAATTAATATGGCAGATCACATATTAATTTTAATAAACACAACTTTGACAGATGCCACGCCACTCAGATACTTTGGCGACTCATTAATCACTCATTGACCGAACTGAAATTGTTTTCATTCGTTCACTGGCTTCACTGCGCATAACTTTCACCCATAGTTCTAATTACCACTTAAGGTATTTGTGAGATCGCTTATGGATTCTATTTAGCACCAAAAATAGGCTGCAATTTTTCTCCTTTTGGTTCTATACTGGTGGCATAAGGGTTCTTGCCACCTATATAGCACTTAGTCATGGTGGTAAATTTAACTTAAGCATCTAATTAGATATGATATACGAGCTACTTAGACCCAGTTGTGCTACTTGGGACAAGTTAAAACGTATAACCCGCTTTTTCTGTCGGAGATGACGAAATTGAGCTGAAGAACCATGTCCTGTGGGCGCGGAAATGCGGAAATTGCCCAGCGACGCCCGTCACCGTTCGGGCAATCAGCCGGCTAATTACTGTGCCCGTTTGACTCGAAAGCGATTAGATTAATCTATTATTAGACTATCCAACATCTGCCTACGTACAATCCTTGAATTTTTCGGTCATATAGCCAGGAAGAGGGATGATGACTTGGAAACGCTCTTAGTGACAGGAAAGATTCAAGGAAGAAGACTAGGAGTCCCATGCGCTGGATTGATCAGATTCGAGACACAACGGTCACCAAGTTTCCCGACGCCAAGCGCCCTGTAACCGCTCGGCAAATCAGGCGGCTGAAATGAAATATCTGTCCTTTCATCACGCCTAAACGGCTGGACCGGATTCAACAATTTCGGTATGTGAGGAGCTGCGCATTCTCAGACTATAGAATACTTTTTACCCGACTACGGATAATAAAAAGGAGGATTATTTATTTATTTATTTATTTAAACTTTATTGCACAGATCAAACTAGTACAAATGGCGGACTTAATGCCACAAGGCATTCTCTACCAGTCAACCATAAGGCTAAACAGAAACGTTGAGTTGGTGCAGGGTCTATAACGTTCGGAGACAATTAAAAAAAAAACTATTTTTGAAATAAATACCTAATATATACATACTTAAATTTACACAAATAAATAATCATAATATACTACATACATATAAATTCATGTACCCAGTGAAAACACCATACCAATAATTCATCTTAAAACAGAAGTGTCAGACAGACAGTTCAGAAAGATGCTTGCGTAGCATGCGCTTGAAAATAGGTTTGCTTTGTGCTTGCCTGATGGGGAGTGGAAGATCATTCCAGAGTCGTATTGCCTGGATAGTAAAAGAATTTGACAAAAACCCAGTGCGATGGGGAGGAACGATGAGCGTGAGAGTACGAGAAGTGCGGAGAGTACAGCCTGGTCGAGCAGTCACAAATTGAAACCTGGTTCTGAGATAATCAGGAGCAGCTGGATCGAACAAGATGGTGTAAAGCGTGCATAAGACTCGTAACGACCTACGTTCTCGAATCGGGAGCCAATTAAGTTGACGGCGAAAGTCGGAAATATGGTCGTATTTACGTAGTCCAAAGATGAATCTGATGCAGTTGTTGAGGAGACGATCCAGCCGATTCAATGAAGCTTGCGAGATATTTGAATAACACACATCAGCATAATCAACGACGGGTAGAATGAGACTTTGAATGAGGAGAGTCTTGGTGCTGACAGGAAGAAAGTGCTTGAACCGGTAAAGCGAACGCAGTGTATTAGTCACTCTGCGACACACATCAGATACCTGCGGCTCCCATCTTAGGCCAGAATCGAAAATCAGGCCCAGGTTTTTCACTTCCGATGCCAGCTGAATAGCTTTATTATCTAACTTTACAGAGGCTACGTTCGTCAAGTCTGTAATGGCAAGCATGCGGGGGCTCCCGAGTATAATGGCCTGGCATTTAGACGGGTTCACGGCGATCCCAAAATTACGTGACCATGCTGAGATACGCTTCAAGTCATCATTGATGTCTGTTACAGCACGGTCCAAGTCACTGGAGCTCGCTTGGGTGTAAAGCTGCAAATCATCGGCATACAAATGGTAAGAGCACACTAGATTAGATGCAACTAAATTTATAAATAAAGAAAATAACAATGGAGATAGAATGCCACCCTGGGGTACGCCAGACGTGAGATCACACCAATTAGAGATTATGACTTTTTCTTCTTGGCACATTTTAGTCACACTAATATTATAAAGGCGAAAGTTTGTGAGTGTGTTTTTGTGTATGTTTGTTACTTCTTCACGCTCAAACGGCTGGATCGATTATCATGAATTTTGGTATGAAGGTAGCTGACACCCTGAACTAATACATAGGCTACTTTTTATCCCGAAAAATTTTGTGTTCCCGTGGGATGAGCGGGTAACAGCGCGCGGCGCAGTTATAGTTGCATCTATATTTACACTTTAGTGTAAATTACCCTATAGTATAAATATAAACAAACATTCCATTAAAATTACAGTACAAAGCGCTGTCCCATCTCGGCATCTATAAATTAACGAAATATCTCAACTTTAATATCGAGCTGTTTATTAATAATTTCGCAAAGTTTATTTAGGCATATTGGGAAGTAGGTCGCAGGTTTTCATGGCAGCTCAATTATAAATTCATAAAGGGCAGATAGGGAGGATCACCTTGGAAATTAGTCGCCTGTTTTGCTTGCGTCGACTTAAAATGGAAATGTTTTGATATTATTTTGTCATTACATTAATAGGTATCTGTTCTGTTTGAAACGGTTTTATATAATGCATATTTTGTTTCTTTATTTACTCGTAGCTGTCTGTAATCATCGAAAAGTACAATGCAATGTTATAACGTGTTATGTTTTTATTATATAAATAATTACATTACCTACATTATGCAATTCGGTTATTGATTTGTGACTCTTTCTATATATGCTTTTTCTCACTACCTTAATTTTTCTGCACCAAAATGTTAGTTCTTTTTGGCCCCATCGTTGACTGGGAGCTAAATAATCCCTTATAACATAAGTTCGCCATTTATGAAATATTGCCCTCTGAAATTCGTTTTAATAATGTAAATCTCTAATCTAAATCTCTCTTCCAGTCAATGTTACTCAGTTAAGTTGATCAAAAATGAACTACATGAGGTAAGTACTTAAGGAACATGCGTAAAAATAATATTGTAACCGTAGTAACATTTAGTCGCCTAGCAGCATACCTGCCCCTGATAAAGAGCTCCATATGAGTTCGAAATATGTCGAGCCGTTCCTGACAATTTTTAAGTGTTTAAACCGTCAATGTAACTTGCCTCAATTTTAAAAATTATATTCTTTCAACGTCGGTCGAATCCATCTGTTACACATTTTAGTCACGGATAAAAGGTAAAGGTTGACATAAAAGGTTACTTCACGTTTTCCGAAGCTCGCTGCGATCGAAGGTAATCCGCAAAGCCGCCCCATCATCTAGGAGACAAAATTAATGGACCTCCGTGAGGAAATACTGGGCTAAAAATACTGTACGTTTTTTAAGGGTTCCGTACGATTCCCTTGAACGATTATTTTTACTTGTATTGTACAGGGTAAAAGATTGGTCAAATTGACCGAAATTTTATTAATGAAACTTGAATTAAAAGGCCTTTGTTTTTGAAAGCCCACTTAACCTCATAAGTAAATCGATGGTAACATTAGGGGATCCCAAACCGGTTTTACTACGACAATACGGTTTTAGATCCCTGGGTAACATGACATTACATATCAACTTTTTAACAAATAATAATTGACGTCAAAGAAGCGAAACGTCAGTTTCGCCTTCGAGTATATAAAATATAATATACAGAAATAGTAAATAATAGTTTTCCATCGCATCTATCTCAACTTTTTCACCAAAGTTAATAGAGAAAACCTACTAAAACGAAGTTTACAGACAATACTATGGGACACTATTATTCACTACATCTGTACCGACGAATTGAATCCTTGCCCTGTTTTTGATCTCGTCTAAAGATCCGCCAACCATATTTGGCCGGTGCGGTAGTGGCCGGCCAGTCCGGCAAGGTGATAAATTTTGCATTCAGTGCTTCTTTTTATCATACCTAGGTATTAATTTCAATACTTTGATTCAAAGACGAGATAAGTACGATTAAAATCACATATTTTTTCAGTGCGAGTATAAACAATTTCACAGTACACAGTCAAAAAGTTCTTTTTCAAAACATAAGTACACTTCATTTTAGTAAATGAGAAATTCCACAAAACCCTGTAACATGACACAGTACAGTAATAAAGTCAAAACCGCCATAAATTCTACAATCAGTTACGCCGTTCTCGCACTAAGCTTGCGAAATAAAAAGGCACTCAGCAAACAATCCCCGGCATTTAATAAATTTAAAGCGTATCACTCCCAGTTCCCGCGAAACAAACAAAATATTTCATACATTTTATATTAACTCAATCACGTGATCAAAGAGCCGGGGTTGGCCTGGGGTACTCGAGACTGCATCACGAATAATATAACCAGTAGAATGACTATAAACAATGCTTAGCTCGAGAATTCCCTTTAAATAGATAGAAAATTAAATTTTGTAGTACCTATTTTTCCACACTTCACGCCAAGCAGTTTAATAAATAAAAACACACAGATCAAAACTTTCAATATGTTCATCGATTAAAAGGTTAATTATGAATTAATCTCCATTAAACACGGCGACTTATTTTCAAATTCGGCCGTCATCGAATTTTTTAATGCATAAATTAATATAGCCGCATCTTATCTTGTAAATAAATCACAGACGTCATAGAGCGTTTGCATGAAGTCAACATACTGAGACAGATACTTTTACTGTGTCCAGGACCTCCCAAATACTTCATTATATTCCTTGTTGTAACTTCAAAGATTTTCCAGGTTTTGAGGAACTGATTTATGCAATGCTAGTGGAAAGGACACGCTCTGATTCAGCAAAACTCGCAGCTTGTAATGGTGCTACCTCACCGCGAACATTTGTATGTAATGTAACAATAAGATTTCCATATATATTTGTCATATTACAGGCGAATTCTTGTGGTGAGGAAGCACCTTCAGGTTTTATTATTACTCTTTACATACCTGATGATGCAGAATTTGGAAAGATTCTACTAGACAATACTTCAGGAGCGTCATAATAAAGATAAAAAACCATGAATAATATATAAGACAACTTTTAATGCTAAAAAGGAGGTTTCAGCATGTTTCAACGGCAATAGTTTCAGTAATTGCCTACAAATAAAAACCAAGGTTTGACTTAACAGAACTAAAGTAATCTAAAACTAAAACTTTTTTTTTATTAAAGACGTTTGCTAGCGTAAACTATACATACTAAAAATTGGAAATTATGAACAGGCTTATCATGAAACGAACTGAACTGCATAATTATGTTGATTTAAACTTATACGGTAGTCACACAGTATTATAACATAACAGTAATTTAAACGCGTTTAAAGAAGTGATTAGTAATTATTTAATTGCGTTCATCGTCTCGGTCCTTCGAGACCATATCGAGATCATAAATAATCACTTTATTTAATGCAATTAATAATATAATAATTAATTTATTTCAGGCAGCAAATCAAAAGCCCATAGATAAATACATACCTTACAATCTAACATACATATTAAATATTAAAAACACTAAATAACTAAGGTCACATTTTTTCCTGCGATGTGTTACGCAAGTCCGTAGGGTTGGGTAGCCGACCGCGGAAACGCCGGAACAAAGCACCTTTCGGCCAAAATTCTTCCTTCATGAAGGTCGCTAGCTTGTCAGTCGGAATCCTCAACACATAAGAATTAAAATTAAGTCCCGTTCTTTTATAATTCCAACACGCGATATTTCCAATACCGACCACGTGATAAACAATATATCTATACTCCATCCGGATAGGGCTTTAACTAAATGTAAACAAACCATAAATTAGGTGCTTTATCAGGCCGACATTGGTTGGTCAATTATGTATTTAATAATATTACTTTAATAAAAAATATAATATTTATTTTGCCTTAATATATCAAGTTATAGAATAATCCATACGATACCCAATCAAGACTATGAAATTATTCCTTAAGCACATTAACTTAATAATAATTTCAATATGCCACCAAATATTTTACAAATTGTGCACAGTAAAGAACCTAAAAACCTAGGAATCCGCAACCTTTTTTCAAATAACTTGACACTTCTCGTGTATTCGTTTTCGCATACTATACTAGTCGGGATTTTCGCTTGCGTTAGTTTTCTTGTTAATTTGTTTTGTTATTGATCATATTATTATTTCATTCCTTCTGTTTATTATTAGTGTTATCAATTAGTGGTTATTATTGTGTTAGTTATTGTTTTTCTGCTGAAAAGGAACGGTTCATTATTAATGTTGGTGATGCTTCGTCATCATCTTCGGTATCATCAAAATTAGACAACAATAGTGACAGTTTAAATTAAACTATGATTACAGTTACTAAACTCTTTTATTTAATAATAGTTTGCCCCACAGGTCAGAAAAATTAACTCTTTAACGTAATATTTTTAGAAATAACATAACTTGTATTTTACATACCTAGCTGCGTTAGTGTTTGTGAGCAGTACAGAAAAAATACATTTAAAATATTGAATGTATATTCATACATAACATCTGTGTATTCATTTATTTTACGTCTTGGCAAAGGCCATTTAATTATTTTTCTGCTTTGCCGAACCTTGATCAGAGTCTGACTACCAAAGGAATAATCGAAATCAAGAATTAAAATTTAACAATTGATAAAATTTTGAGTACACCTGAATATGTCAACTTTGACAGCCAATGTTTGTTTACATTTAGTTAAAGCCCTATCCGGATGGAGTATAGTAACGTACCCGAGCACGTATAATCTGGCAAACGCCAGGCACGGCAGGGTGCCCGATACCGGATAGATCCGGATAAAACCGGAATTACCGGGCTCACCTGCGATACCGTGTGTAGTTTGCTATCTTGTATGTTTCAGGTTGAGACCATAGTCTGTAAAAGTTAATCAAAATCTTGCTCAAAACGTTGTTATGAGAAATACAAAATTTGTGTGCAAACATTTAAAAATTAAACACATATCCGTGTACTAACCAGCCAGCAGCTTTTCTGCCAACTTTAACCTAAGAAACGAATTGTATGTCAAGGATTTATCACAATACTATTATAAAGGCGAAAGTTTGGGAGTGTGTTTAGTATGTTTGTTACTTCTTCACACTCAAACGGCTGGATTAACACATAGGCTACTTTTTATCCCGAAAGAATTTTGTGTTCCCGTGGGACGAGCGGGTAATACAACACCGCGCGGCGCAGTTTGTTTCTAAATAAATTAAGCACAACTCATGTTGAACATAAATAACAGGCTAAAAACACACAACATGTCATGTGATAAACAATATAGTGTAACGTAACTGCTCCAAGCACGTTTGATCTGGCAAACGCCGGGCATATGGGGACGCCCGATACCGGATCGAGCCGGATAAATCCGGAAGTACCGGGCTCACCTGCAATGCCATGTGTAGTTTGCTATTTTGTTTATTTTAGGTTGTTATCTTATACCAACTATATGTTTAAAAACAGCTGAATTGTGTCGAGGATTGACTTTGATAACTGGTTGGTTTTTATTTAGCGTCTTTCCTTGTTCTCAAATGGGAGTCTTACTTTTAGGCTGGCAAGGATAATATCACTACGCAAGGAATATTAATCGCAAACTAATAAAAATGAACAAAATTTGTAAAGATATAATGACAATAACTACTTATTATTTCAGTTGAAATAGATCCAAAATCATATAGCGCTTCTACGAACATGAACGCCGGTAATGTATGCACGGCACGGTGCGACCCGGTTAAGGTGCGCAGCCGATTAAGTCGGGTTCCCGGACGTCGCACCTTTACCCGGCTCCATGCAACTTGTATACGAATACTTTATATATATTTGTATGTTGCATATTTTAACACTGGTTGTATTAAACAATACGTAAAACTCGTATCTCATAAGATTTAAAAAAGAGTATTAATATGCAAGCTGCGTGCACAGTTTACTTACCCACTGCATTATCGTTAACAACGTAGAAGATTAATTAAAATAATCAAAGAGCAAAGTATTTTGTTCAGCGGGCCTATTATGATGGTTGCTTTTATCACGCGATAAATAAGTGACAAAGCATCCGTCACGTTTTGACAAAATGCGAGTGTTAGTGACAGACGCTTTGTCACTTATTTATCACTAGCTTTTGCCCGCGACTACGTACGCGTGGAACTTGATTTTTTTTTTTTTTTTTTTTTATTCAAAATAGCCATGCATTTAACCTCGATTGCACCTGATGTTAAGTGACAATAAGGCCTAAGATGGAGCATGCTTGGCTAGAAGATGCCTATTCACTCTCGACTTGAAGAGATCCAAGTTATATTTTTCAGGAAACAGGTGCGCAGGAAGAGAGTTCCATTCCTTAGCTGTCCTCATAAGGAAAGTAGACGCAAAGCGTTTCGTACGAATCAGTGGTATATCGACAACATAAGGGTGGAATCCAAGTCCGCGCCGAGTACTGTATTGTCTGAACGGAGACGGTGGAATTAATTCATGCAGTCCTAGTGCACACTCACCAAAGTGTATCCGGTAGAAAACCGATAAACAGGCGACTTTCCTGCGGTGTTCGAGGTTTTGCAGCTTTTCCTGAACAAAGGCAGGGTCGCCAATGAGCTTCTTCGCACGTTTGTCAATTGAATCCAAGGCGGCCAGTTGGTATTTGGCGGACCCATCCCAAAGATGGCAGCAGTACTCCATGCATGATCGGACTTGCGCCTGATATAATTGAAGCAGCTGTCTCGGCGTGAAGTACCGCCTCACCTTAGATAGGATCCCAAGTTTTTTTGCTGCAGTTGTAGCCAAGGATTCAATGTATTGGCCGAAGTTCAGGTTGGATGATAAGGTCATCCCAAGAAGCTCTAGGTGGTCTGAAATCGGAACGGATACACCTTGGAAAGTGGGAGTCAGGTCAAAGGGACTCCGTTTAGCGGAAAACAGACACGCCTGAGTCTTAGTGGCATTGAATCCAACTAAATTGGCATCTCCCCATTCGGACACTGCCACGAGAGTTTGGTTCAATCGATCCACCATCGCCTCTCGACAAGACTGGATTTCGTCCCTCTTGGAATTTGCGCTGGATGTGTATCTGTCAACAACTGTGCTGTCATCAGCATACCCATAGGTACCGGGCATAAGCATGTCGTTAATATGCAGCAGAAAGAGAGTTGCAGACAGAACAGACCCCTGAGGAACACCGGCGTCAATAGCCCTGGGATCCGAAGTGTAGCCATCAAGGACTACTCGGATCGAACGCTCACTCAGGAAATCAGCAATCCATTTGCAGAAACCTTCAGGGACCCCATACGCTGGAAGCTTTCCCACCAGGCTTGCGTGCCAGACCCTGTCAAAGGCTTTTGAAATATCGAGAGACACGGCGAGAGCCTCCCCGTGTCTCTCGATCGCCTCGCTCCATAGATGAGTGACATACACAAGAAGATCCCCAGTTGATCGCCCCGGACGGAATCCAAACTGGCAATCACTGAGCAAGTCGTTCACTTCCAGGTATGCAAGGAGGCGTTTGTTCAGTACACGCTCCATAGTTTTACAGAGTATGGAGGTTACGGAAATTGGTCGGTAATTGACAGGGTCAGCCCGGCTTCCTTTCTTGGGGACAGGCTGCACATGTGCAAGCTTCCAAGACGTCGGGACAACTCCAGTCTCAAGTGAGAGACGGTACAGGCGTGTTAAGACCGGAGACAACTCAGCCGCACAGTTCCGCAAAACAACAGCAGGAATTCCGTCGGGACCACTAGCTTTATTCACATCAAGACTCCGCATGATTGCAAGAACCTCCTTCTGGCGTATATGGATTGGCTCCATGGTGGTTCCTACATGCGGCAGTATAGGTGGGCAACTACCTGCGGCGTCCAGATGCGAATTTTCCGCAAATAGAGAAGCAAATAGATTTGCTTTCTCCTCCGCTGTATGTGCTAGAGATCCGTCAGGCTTTAGCAGGGGTGGCAACGAAGAGCGACAGAAGTTGGCTTCGACCGCTTTAGCCAGGGACCAGAATGCCTTACTTCCAGGTGGATATGAGGCAAGTTTGGTCCCAATGCGGCGTATATGATCGAAGCGTGCCTTGCGTAGCTGTTTTTTGCAGGATTTGGCGGCTTTATTAAATGCTTTTTTCAGCTGGGAAGTATTCGAAGCTTTACGCCTTCGAGCATCAGCCCATGCACGGTAAGCTGACTCTTTAAGTGCCTCCGCACGATCACAGTCAGCATTATACCATGGGCGTGCTGCATAACCAGTCGAAACGTCTGAATATGGAATGAAATACTCCATACCCTGCCGAATGACGTCGGTTACATTGTTAGCGCAGCTTGACGAATCCCCCGAAGAGAAGCAGATCTCGCGCCAAGGGTAGGATGCAAAAAAGTGACGCATCTCGTCCCAATCTGCTGACTTGTATCGCCACACCCGTCTTTTACCACTAGGGCCCTGATCAGGTGGGGAACAGACGGACACAGCTTTCACCAGACAGTGATCGGAGGTACCCAAAGGGGAACCTACAGTCACGGAGTATTGATCTGGATCTGTAGTCAGCAGAAGGTCCAAGCAATTAGCCGTGTGAGATTCAACATCAGGTATTCTAGTGGCACAGCTGACAAGCTGGGAGAGATGTAGCGTTATAGCAAATTTGCGCGCCTCTCTCCCGGCGTGGTCGGTCAATTTGTACGGGAACAACCACTCCTGGTGGTGGGCATTAAAGTCCCCCAAAATGACTAGCTCCGCCAAGGGATACCTGATCTGAGCCTCATCTGCTGCCTCTTCGAGATATTTAAACAGCCGAGTTGTCTCCGAGTCTCCAGTGTGAGAACGATAGACGCAGGTATAGACGATCTGAGCCACTCCTGTGTCCACCCAAATCCATAGGACAGAATAACTGGACTCCTCAAGATTTTTGAGTCGCCTAATGCAGATGTCATCGCGAGCATACACACAGACCCCAGCACGAGGTAAAAACCTGTGCTCCAGAGTGTACCCGGGATAGTTCAGATATGACGCGTCAATTGGACATCCGATTTGGGTCTCAGTGAGGAACAGCAGCTGCGGTTTGTCAGTCTCTAGGTGGTGATGGACTGAATCGATATTGGAGTGCAAACCTCGGATATTAGAGAGGTGCACTTTAATTGGGAGGGAGTGCAACCGCTGTTGAAACTTGTCCTTTTTATTTGTGTTTTTCATGAATGTTTATGGGAAGAGAGAGTGAAAAGACGGGCGAATGCAAGTTGGTCGAGGCTATTTAGCCCACTGGACCTAATTTCAGGCTCATGTGTGCCACACTTTAAAACGGCTGACTTGGAGACCGCGGGGACGCCCGAACCCCCCTGAAACGGCCACCTGGCCCTCCCATCCGGTCGCCAACCGGCAAGGTGGAGCCATTCCAGGATTTTTCGCCAGTTGGCGGGGCAGCCTTTCACGGGTGGCTCTCCCGCTACTTGGGCCCCCAACTAACTGCGGTCGGCCAGCGGAGCACCGTGCTTCGGATCCCGCTAGCCTCCAGAGTCAGACGTTCGGTGTAGCACACATCAGCAGTATGTCGGCAATCGAGTGCTTGCATAGCAGCTGACCAGACGCATTCACCCAAAGGCTACCCCATACTTCATACCGGAACACGGGTGACCGTTTGGCGGTATGGCTTAGTACGAGGGGTGGTAACCAGCCACGGCCGAAGCCTGCCACCGGTGAAGATTGTTGTCCATTTTGCACCACCCAGGGGTCACTTGTAGGGTATCTTGGATGAATGGGTATGGGCTCACACCTACGGAAGCGGACAACATTAACCCCTATAAAAGGGATTATTAAAAGCGCCTAAGCAAATGTAAGAGCAATTGTGCTTTTGGTCTAATAATAACATTTTCTACAGGGTCACCGCACCCCAACAGAAATGTTCACTCACTTTTCAATCTTTTTAGGTATAATTTCCAGGATGAAAACTATCCTATGTCCTTCCTCCGATCTTAAACTATCGCTATGCCAAATTTCATCAAAATGGATTCAGCGGTTTAAGCGTGAAGAGGTAACAGACAGATAGACACACTTTCGCATTTATAATATTAGTATGGATGTGATAAACGCAACCATTATAGGCCCCCTGAACTCGAAATGTTTATACCGAGAAATGTAGCCAACGATTATAAGTATAGTGTTGTATAACTTGTATGATAATCATAGAGGTAAAATACGTTTCTTTAACTTTATATACACTATATTATTGTAGAATGATTCACAAAACTCAGTTTCCAACGACGTGCCCTTTATTAATGTCTGTTTTTACTGTTCCTGAAAAATAAAGCCACATTTGTTCCAGGTTTACTGAAATCAGATTTTGTTAGAATATATTAACAACATATACAAATACTATTTACACTATGGCGACATGTTAATAATCGATACCCGATTAAATTTATCGACACCGATGTGGCTCCGACTCCGACGCTATTGTGTAATTTGGATAATTTTGATGTAGGCAAAAGTTTGCTACTATCAGCTCGATTATGAATTTAGTATGTATTCCCAAAAGCGACAGTAACCACACAATGTATGAGTGAAACCTTTAAATCTTCTGGGTAACATGTAAATATTAACTTCTTCGAAATTAACCGCAAATCAGCATAATTTATTCTGTTTATAACACGTTACGGTTAGCACTAACAACCAATCGTCAAATCAAAACAAAACAATAGATAAATTATTTTTACAATGTCGTGCGAACATAATGAGCTTTAGCAAATTAGCAATTATTAATGATGAAGAAAGCCACGGTCATAAATCAAGAACCCAAGATTAACCGGGCATATCTTTTACACCTTAACCGGATTTCGCCTGGTGTCGTTCGACGTGAAGCGAATACATTAGCGAATATTTTCGCCCGGGGCCACTTTTATCCGGATATCCGGGCACATGATTATCCACGTTTTCTGGTTACTTTGTTTGGCCGTGCTTTGTTTTTAAGCTTTGTTTGTTACTCGGTATATTAGGATGTTTGTGGAAACTATTTTCTTTGTTTGCGGTGTAAATAAGTGAAACAGAAGCATAGGAAAAGGAGCAATTAGTATGCCAGTGTGCATGGTTTACTATAAAAATAAATTGGCTATAATTAATACATGTATCAACGATACTGATCGTGGACGTTTCGCATCATTTTTATCTTCTTGTTAATTGATTCGCAAATATGCCCAGATTGGAAACATAAACATAGGAAGGTTAGAATATTTGACTCCAGCAGGAATTGCACATGATGCCAAACAAACACCGCCACAACACAGGCAGGCTAACTCTGTAATGCTAATGAATGTTTTGATACCTAGGTATTGGAAACACCATGTTTTACGAGAAAAAGTAGATAATACATTTTTGACTTTGGATTTTGGTTTGGTTGACTCACCATCCACGGGCTATTGGTATAAAAATGTAAAACCAATTTCATCCTTGTAGCAAGGAAACCCAATGTTACCTTTTACTTAACACTATCACAATTTTAAAATGACAGGCAATTGCACAATACACGAACATTTATGTCTCGCCACTTTTTAGGGTTCCGTAGTCAACTAGGAACCCTTATAGTTTCGCCATGTCCGTCTGTCCGTCCGCGGCTTAGCTCCGTGATCATTAGTACTGAAATTTGGTATGAGTATGTGTATGTATCACGCCGACAAAACGGTAAAATAAAAACTAAAAAACGATTTTTTTGGGGGTACCTCTCGAACACCTAAAGTGGGGGTGAATTTTTTTTTCGTTCCAACACTAGTGTGTGGGTATCGTTGAATAGGTCTTAAAAAAATAATAGGGGTCTCCAAACATTTTTTTTTTATTAAGTCAGCAGTTTCGTAAATATTCGCTTCGAAAATAAAAAAATAGTGTCCCCCCCCTCTAACTTTTCAACCACGGGTCAAAAAATTATGAAAAAATTCATGAACATGAGGCCTTATAAGTACTTTCAATGAAAACTATATTGAACAAAATCGGTTAAGCTGTTTTTGAGTTATCTTAAAAGGACGTAAGTTGACTTCCAGAAGGTAATAAGTAACTACAGTTACGTTGGCGACCTTTTTATAGAGCTTGAAATCTTGCTCGTAACTTAAGTCTATTGTGAACGATTAGCAACTACGGAACCCTACACTGAGCGTGGCCCGACATGCTCTTGGCCGGTTTTTTTTTTTTGCCTTGTTCACAAATCATAAATATTTAGTGAGAATTGGCTAAAGAATGTTCCTATTCGACTGGCCGGCTAATAAGGAGTTGTAAAGATCTAACGGAAAAACCTTTGCCTTAACAAAGTAAACCCTCAAATATTATTTTGGAGGTTTTAGTTTAATTTATGCAATATAAAGTTACCATCTGCAATGCTATAACGGTTCTGTCAACAATGTGTTTGAATTACAAACGATGAACGATTTGTTTGGAACGTAACATAATGTCGATAAATACCGTAAAAATTGAAGCGCATTATTACGGTATTTATACGGCTTAATTGAGCATTTCGCAGATCGTCCGTTCGGGTGTTCCGGGCGATTTCCATTTGAACAGCTCTTGACCGGGCGGCGGCGGAAGGGTTATTTGCTGAGTTTCATTTCAACCAGGTTATTTGGAATTGCTCATAATCGATACTTATTGCATAGCATTTGAATATATATTTTTGAACCCCTTGTCGGACAGTGACTCCCAGAGCATACTAAAAAGGATTTTTTGTATGAGATTGTTTACAATTATTTTTTATTAATGCAGTCACGTGTTAATCAAATGCTTTTAATGAAGCGAAATATTAAAAAAATATGGCTTAGGCAGGGTTCGAATCTGCGTCTCCAACGGTTTTCCGGGCCAACACGAGCGTCCTACCTATTGGACCACTGAACCTGATGCGAGAGCCATTGAATTTGTTTATTGAGATTGTTTTCACTTTACTAATATTTATTTATTTTATTGGGTAAAGTAAGAGCAATACACTCGGCATTGCAGAATCCCCATCAGCGATCCAAGGGAAGTCTGGTACAAGTGCACCAGCGGGACAAGCGTAGAGTAGCACACAGGCTGCTTAAGCACTTATACAGCCTTTATACAGCTTAAATTAGGGTTATACACTTATACTTTGACAACGCGGTTGGCGCTGTGGTTAAGCAACTGCCTACTGAGTCGACGGTCCCGGGTTCGAATCCCGGCAAGGGCAAATATTTGTGTAATGAACACGAATATTTGTGCCTGGGTCATGGATGTTCTATGTATTTAAGTATTTATTTATCTATATAAGTATGTATATCGTCGCCTAGTACCCATTACCCATAACACAAGCCTTCTTGAGCTTAATTTGGGACTATGTTGATTTGTGTGAGGTTGTTTGATATTTATTTATTATTATTATTCACTCATTTAATTTTGTTTCTTAGGATAGGTATTTTTTACAATAAATTTATATAAAAAGTAAAATATAAAAAATACATTACAAATATAAACACATTATAAAAAAAACCTAACCTAGGGTGCCGCCGGCAACGGGGCAGGGCCCAGGCTACCGGTGGTTAGGGCTGCAGAGAGAGGAACCTCCTGACAATGCGCGCCGTGTCCAGGAGTACCGCCTTCTGTATCTGATTTATTATTATTATTATTATTATACAGCCTGCTTGCTACCTGGGTATCTACCTACCGTCTATCTACATATCGTCATAATATACTACTAATGGCATCGTACAACCAAGCAACTAGTTGTAGCCTAACAAGCCTCGGTCCTGCAGGGATAGTGGCTCTACAAACAGCTTTCATATGACAATAATGTGCATACTTCATATATTTCCATTATTAAACGTCAGTAGCGGTTTGTCAAGGATTTGTCATTAACCAAATCCAAATTGGTAAACCGAATGCTGTTCAATCCTTCGTTCTTCTTGCGAAATAAATACTGAATCCTATTTAAAAAACAAAAAACACTTTCCTCACTTGCTTACTATGCAAAACGTACTTAAAATTTGCGTACATCAGTGACATTCACTGACTTTTCACGTCCCAGAGAGCGAATATGAAAATAGAAAATTAAAATAGAAGCAGAGACGGCGAAATCAAAATAATAAGTTATATGATACTAATATATTTTCTTAGTAAGAAAATACTTATAAGTTTTATCTTGCTGAGTTATTTACTAAACGACGTTCTTGCTAACTAAGCTGAAATAAATTGGACACTAACTCATTCCATGCTATGCCGAAATAAATTGGAAAATAGTTTAACAATGTGCGTTTTAATATTTATTTTACTTGGAAGAAGCTAAAACAACCTGTTTAGTTAGCAATTTACTAACTACTACTCAAATACATAATGATAATGACATCAGGTTTCGAGTGCCCTCTACCACCTATAGACTAGGTACCTACATGTATCGTACTTCGATTCAATCACTCCCATTCTGTTCAAATCAAAGCGGCCTGATTAATACCAAATTGTCGGGTCCTATTCTCAAGTCGGGCGAGTAATGTCGAGGAGCTAGTGTCAGGCGTGTCACAATCAATGTGGAGGGGGCTATTAGATGTCCCGACGAAAATTGCTCCTTGGGAAATGCATTGCGAGTATGATTTAGGTATTCGATAGTTTACTATTAAGGATTGAGTGTTACACTCTGTGCACATTGTAAATAGGTACTTTTCGATATTCACTGAGGTGAACATGAATAACTCTGGAGTTTGACTACAATCAAGCTTTATGGTATGGCACTGCTTAAAACACAGAAAAAGATTTTTTTAAAGTAGCCCACATGTTAGCTGCTATAGTTACATAAATCGGAGGACTGACAAACTGAGGGCTAACCAAAATAAGTTATGTAAAATACGCATAATTTTGGTTACTACTAAGCACAATTTGGCTATTTTTCAAGTAGGTAAACTAGTTGAGCTAATTTTTTTTCGGTGTATTTATCTACCCATCAATCAGGCATGATGTTTACGATCACCAGAAGATGTACGTGAAGTTGAGTTCCATTGCTCTTCACCTTTTTACTGGAGTAGGTACTGTTGGTAGAGCCCAATCATTTATTTATTTCAACTTTATTGCAAAGATCAACAAGTATACAAATGGCGGAATTAATGCCACAAGGTATTCTCTACCAGCCAACCATAGAACAAAACAAAAACCTTGAGTTGGTGCAGGGTCTACGAGAATAAGGATCGAAGACAATTAAAAACAAAAAAATTAAATATATGAATACTTAAACCTACATAAATATAATCACTCATAGATAATAAAAAAAACTTCAGATATCTGTTGCGAACTAGTGTTTTAATCTAGTGCTAATCCTATATAACACAAAACGTATTCATACTCAATCTTCATTAAAATCGATACATCATAATTATAAACAAACCTTAAGTCCCTGAAAGTCCCAAGCCTTAAAAGGGACTGTCCTTCAGCGGAAAGACAATGAGCCTCTAATTTGAGCCAGCTGTGTGTGACGCCTCGGACCCTCTCAACGTCAATCAATACCTATTCATCGAAGACCTGACAGAGGCGGTATGGATCTCCCCCCCTACCCGATAATCGATCTTAAATATGTATTAATATTTCAAAAAAACTGTCTTTAACTCAGGCTTTTTATTGCACTATAACATTATAAAAAACACCATAATATGCACCCTGCAAGGTCACAACCCGTAATTTTAATTAAGTACATATACTTTAATAAAACCACCTTAATTATTCAACTATTTCATTACATATCTAGTAATCGTTAAAATAATTTAAGGAGTTTATTCTGTAGTTTTTTTGCGAGTGTTACAAATTTAAACTCTGCCGACATAGCTTGAAGCAGTAGGACATGTGCTCGTAGAACCGAGGGGCAAACGAGCTTTTTCGTGGCGACAACTCACCAGAAGTTTTATCATCAGAGTGTATTAGGCATCTTCTGGGTGTGTTCGCTTCATCAGGCCTGATTGTAGTCAGTTAAGTTAACCCATTCATGTTTAAAAAAAAGAGATTGTTGTTTTTGTTTGAGATGTTTGTTGTTGTTTGAGAGAGTGTTGTTCGGTTGTCTGCTTTATTTATTTCTTGATAGCCATCGAATTGAAAGCATATTGGTACAAAAGTTCTTGGGATCGCAAACCCTATTCTCAAGGCTGTGCAATACATAATTCGTTTTCTCATTGTAAGGTGACTTTATCGCCAGTAGTGCGCCAAAGTGGCCGGACTGCGGCAATCAGCAGTGCTCGCGTTTACTGTCGGTTTCTTGTAAAATATTACCTCAGGTGCCTTGCTGATAGTTCTATGGGCCGCAAGTTACAGGTGGAAAGAGGTTTGTGAAATCAGAAGTATTTCAGTCGTTACCTCAGTTTGGTTACATTTAGATTATTTTTTAGTCCGCCGTAAGTCATCAAAAATCATTAATTTCGAGCTTACTAATTAGATACATCCAACTGCAAGCTTATGGACTACGGTCTGAAATATTTTCAGGTACCTTGCTCAATTTTATGAGGCGCAAGTTACGGGCCAAAAGAGATTTGTAGCTGAGTCACATAGCAGCGATTTCGCTTGCGAGGGAGTGAAATCGGTTGTTATTTGGTGCCGAAACAAAAACTAGTGTCAATCTCATTTGCTACCGAGAAATTCAATAAGATTATTAAAGCGTTTGGGAGACATAAATACATGTATCTTGACTTGATGATGGACGTTTTTTTAAATTGAGCGCATTTGCCTCAGGTACACGCTCAATTTTGCTTTGAACGCAACCAATTCTCTTGAAATTTTGTAACCACGTTCAATAATATTGATTTTTTTCTAAATGTGAAATATCAGTCATTTTGTAACTAATTCGCGAGGTCTATAGCTATAAACTAGTGGCTCTGTGATCTCTGTGGGCTCAGAACAGTTCACTATACAGGTCAGAGATGTAGATAGCTTGTGCTCTACACCGCTACACTTGAAACTCTTGTGGCTTGCACCCCATACCCGGTAGCGAGCAAAACTTATAAATCGCCGTCATTTGTTCTCAACGACTCGCGCCCAATTCACACTTCTCAACTGCAACTATGGTGTTTGAGATTCGATAGGTACCTATTGCTCACGAGAAACCAGTCCTTATTAAAACGTGGGCGTTACTGATCCTAAGAACAATTGCAAGTAGTCGCTGACCATGGGCCATGGGCCTCTCATAAGGTTCAAAGTTACTCAAAGTACATTCTCCAGACCGTATTCGGTATGTTTAGTTTTGTATATAAAAATATTTAATTTGTTGACATCGGTTATTTTTTGTTAAAAAGTGATTATTGGCTTACGAATAAAAAGGTTTACTTTCCTGTGCCCGATATTGTGTGAGCACATACTCCATCGTTCAACACAATATCAGGCACATTAGTATCAACGAAGGTTGCAGCAAAGTGGGCAGGTACAAAACATGAATTTTCAATGCACATTAGGTACATTTCAATCATCCTAGTTATACTTAGCTGCACGTCGATTGCATATTAATTAGAGATTCGCCGATGCAGAGAGTAAACATATGTGATGCTGATGTGCGATAGTAAGGCAATATGCACTAATATATGCAACATAACTGACTATACTATACTATTCGCACAATGCACATTTATTTTCAGTAAGTAGCAAAGCCGTTAGTGAAATTTGATTGTCAATACGATATTGATGTGTAATCTAAACGGCTTTGCTACAGACTTAGTGAAATTTGATTGTCAATACGATATTGATATGTGATTTGAAGTCATAAATCATATTGTACATTTATAAAAGATGGTAAAGTAAAACATCTATACTAAGCAAGCAATATTAAATTAAATGTCCGTAAATTAAAGATAATTTACAAAAAAAGGTAATTGGCTATTTGGAGATGCGAGAATTAAAAAAAATCTGTTGTTCCTAAAAAATATTTGTTGTGAAAATGTCCGCAATGTAATGTCGTTTTCAGGGTTTCGTATTTCAAATAGGAATAGGGTTGAAATTAAAACCATTTATAATCAGGTCTACAGTAAAATATACTATCTTTATATAAAATACGTAAAACAGTTGCGGCCCAGCGGTAAAGTTAAGTTTGTCACTCAGTATAGTTTATCTTTTCGTTAGAGGAATATGCAGTGCTTTCATACTTCGTACGAAACCCTCGTTGCACGAGTCCAACTCGCATTTGGCCGGTTTTTTGTATTACAATTATGGGTATTTAATTAAACTAACATGTCCTCAACTACCATGCAGGAACAATGTTTACAAGAACCCAACTGCCATTCACATTTTAAGACCCGTGCGTCACAGAGACAAATTATATTTCAGCAATAAACGACACGTTTCAAGCAAAAGAGGGTTGAATCTCAAATTTTATACGTAATTCTACGAAGAGTTTAATCATCTCCGCACCCCCAAAGTCAGTCTCACACCGTTATACAGTTTACAAGACACTTTATTAAGCCAACCTCTTTGATCTGGCTGTAATAAAAAAAGTAAAAGACGAAAATTCGAAAAAGGAATGTCACGTTCCATTGTACGCTGACGCCTCGGGCGCTCAGCCGACCAACTTATCTGCCAATGTTCCGAAATTCTTCTAGTTGGTACAGAGAATTCATTTTTGCTTGTGTTTTTTCGCTTGTGAAATGGTACGTTTGTACGAGTAATAACTGCAATGGGGATGCGTTTGACGTTCGAATGATATTTTTTTGTCTTACATATTTTTGACATTAGTGTCATTTCCTTTGTAGGCGTAATTAACCCTGAATAATTGGTTCTTCAAAACAATAACGAGCTTTCTGATTAACTTTTCTGGGCGTTACTTTTTGATACTTCACTTAGGTACCTACGTACTATCTACATGTTACGCGTTAAGACCGAAAAGTTTGTTGGTTAATAGGTGTCCAATGTTGCATTAACTTAACATTCCATATTATTATTATTTATTTATTTATTTCTACTAATACTACTTTTGTTCCAGCCACATGTAATAAACATTACAATATACCTATTAGCTATGATAAGAAAATTGATAGCGAATACTAAGTTTAATTATTAATGTGAAGTACAATTTAAAATATACAATATAATCCAGCAAAATGAATGAAGAACTGCCAACATAAAACAATACAAAAGTGTAAAATATCGTAATCCAATAAATGAAAGCTATAAGACCATTCGTTATTACGAAAACTCACACAAGCTTAAAACCATATTCGTCCCAAAGCCCCCTTTACGTGGAACGTAACGTAAACGTCACATAAATTGAATCGCCTATTAAGTTTTTAAGGCCACAGATCTTTTACGGCGTCCCATGAAACGGAACGTTAAGAGTTCGCGTAACCGTTAAGCGTTGTTTTGGCGCGTGTTCGGAAGTTAATCAAAATCGTTGCGTAAGTCAGAACGCAGAGGGGCCGTTCGGTGCTTGTGCTTAAAAGAGTTTACGGTCCCTATGCTGGGCTCAAGTCGAACAATTGCGTTTTTGAACAAACTTTAAATGAGTATACATTTAATAAATTCTGCTTTATTCCTACCCTAGTTAGTATGCTTAGGCACCAATTCGAACCGATCTTCAATTAAGTTTCAATTTAAATAGAGAGCTGACATGACATACAAGGGGTTAAACAGAACAGGGCTGTAACGCCTGTGGCTATGATCTCATGCATCCACAAAGGTGCATCCTATCAATTAAGCTTCTTGATGGATCGGGAATGGCGGACGACCTAGATAATTTTTCTTTGGTTTCCGCGACTGTCACACATTTAAATAAAACAATTTAAACGTCAACCTTTGACAACGGTAACTGTAAAGCTACCAAAACGGGCGGCTCAAATAATTAATAAATCGACTTATATGTCATCATCGGCTAAAGAGGCAAATGAAAACCCCATGTAGGGCAAATGTATATAACTGTTACCCACAGTTTTCTTTTTGTGGAGACCCTCTTCTTTTCATGTAAAAAATCTTCACTGAATGCACCATTTCATAAAAAAAATATTTCATAGACACATTTTTCTCGGAAGTTTTTCGGAAATCTTGAAAATGTCAAACTACAGATTAGGTTAGGTTGGGTTTGTGTTGTTTTGTGTACACAAGTCCTAATTCTTACAAATTCTCGAAGAAGCAGGATATAAACGAGTTACAATTTTTTTCCAACGCATAAAACACCATAATACATTCCCGGTCCCAGTAAATATCTTCATAACTAACCTAAAAGTTGCCACCGCAAAGTAGCCCAACTATTAAGCCAAACAAACTTGCCGGTAGGGGGAGTTACTGTAGCCATTTTTTTCCTTTAACTGCATTATTGCGTGTGAAATGAGCATTAATCGGAACCTTAGTAGAACCCGGCTAGATAATATGTGGGTCTGGTACGTAGGTTGCTGTCGAGGAAGGTATAAACTCGATTTAGGCGGGTAGGTTTTAAACTGCATTGCAGGTATGTAGATGTATTTGGAAGTTTCGAATAAAGGAGAATGTAATTAGAGTTTCTAATTTGGGGTTGGATAATGTGGTATTGGTTAATTACATATTGTATTGTAGTTTATGCATAATATTCACAGAGTTAGTTACAATACAATACAACAATTCTTTATTGCACACCAACAAGAAACTTTTTATAATTGAAACCTTAATTTATAAATGGTAGACAATAGGCGGTCTTATCGCTAAAGAGCGATCTCTTCCAGACAACCATTGGGTGGAAGAATAATCAAAAATAAACAATGAAAGAGTAGGTGGTGAGATAAAAAAATCAGTTAACTAAATTCAGTTAGTTAAAATTAGTTACCTATGTTTCACCAAATTATAAGTTCGCTCTTTAGATTAATAAGTGTTTTGTATATAATTGTGGACATAAAATTTAGGTATGTGTATAATAAAACCATTTCAACGGTTATTAATTCATTTGAGCGTTTTTCAAAAAAAGTGTACATGGCAAAATTTGAATGTCCCACACGTTCAACGTGTTTTTTTTTTACTTTACCTTTAGTATTTGGGTATATGAGTGGTATCATTTGATTCTGTAGATGTGGGGCATTCATTTTATATTTATAAAACGGTTATATTATATTTATTACTAGATTTATTGCAAAATAAAGATATGAAAAGTGCTAAAATGGGTATGTCCCACGTCGACTCAGTCATGTTCAGAGGCTTGCAGAAACTCGAAATAAATTTGTATGAATATTGAATGTGGTCACACAGATAAAGTAATGAGTCTAGATTTTAGTCTTGTGCTTTATTTATAAACAAATACGGTTTATAATGCCGAAAAACTACTTTTTCCACTGTCCAAAGAAATCGACAGACCGGAACTTCCGGTTATAGTCACAAGCGATTTTAACATACTTGTGCAATCGATATTCCCCAAAAAGCGTTAATTTTTCAATCCTGGCAACATTTTAATGCTATAGGCATCGGATTTCATTGCAAATATAACGTCAGTTCCGTGAAAACGGTGACGAAAGGTGGACGCTGTGTCAGTGCGCTAAAAATAGGATTTCGAGTTAGTAACAGTTTTTTCGGTAAGTAGATTATAATTAACTTTTTAAACACAATTAGACATAGAAGAAACTATCGTAGTATCCGAAACTAAACCAAAAACACATTGAATTGGTTCAGAACACGTTGAAATTTTGATTTTAAATTGTCGAGGTAGAATTCGTCACGTCCGATTCGTGACGTGATATACTACCGGAACGATTTTGTGACGAATTGGAACTATAAAGCTTAGTACACAATCGAATTGTGACCGATGTTTTAACCGACTTCTAAAAAAGGAGTTACTTAGTTTGACCCATATATTTGTTATACATGCATGTTTATCCGCCATTATCTCGCATTTGTCAGAACCGATTTTGATGCGGTTTTCAGAAAAGTATTTGTTATCTCCGGAAGAAATGACTAAAAAGCAAAATAACAATTAAAACATTTATAAAAACCGGCTAAGAGCATGTCGGGCCACGCTTACAGTCGAGTTTTTAATTAGGCGAACTAACTTGACAGCTGAAAGTGTTGTCAGAAATGAAGAAAAAAAATTGTGATTGGTTTATGTCGATATAACCTTAAGTATACACCCATAAACCTTAACATATTGCAATAAGGTTTATATTTGTTTATAACTGTCAAGAAAACAAAAGGCAGACAGCGTTCTAAGCGATGTCCTAAAATAAAGTTCGTTCGATGTAAGTATTTTAATTACAACCGTTTTTAGGGTTCCGTACCCAAAGGGTAAAAACGGGACCCTATTACTGAGACTTCGCTGTCCGTCCGTCCGTCTGTCACCAGGCTGTATCTCAAGAACGGTGATAACTAGGCAGCTGAAATTTTTACAGATGATGTATTTCTATTGCCGCTAGAACAAAAAATACTAAAAATAAAATAAAATAAATATTTATTAATGAGAATTAATACTATTATTCTATATTTTGAAATGTTCATGTTGCTATTACTTGCTAAAGGTAATCGTAACATTGTATGTTTTATTTTAAACATTTTTAATAAAACATTATTAATAGTCTATAAAAATAGATAAATAACACTAATAAAACTTTCAATATTAAGATTATCATTTACTCATGAAAGATTTTTATGTAATACATAATAATATACATGGTAAATATTTATTATTACTAGTTCAATACATGCTTTATTATTACATATATAAACTAGTAATAATATATATTATACTATTTTGATTCCGTTGCAATAAATACGAATCATGACATAATATTTTTGTGATTTTATTTCATTATATTCAATCTATGTACACTATTCCTTACATTTTCCAGTTAGTCACATGAGATTCCGTTTAGTTACTGTCCCAAGATTTGGGATGTTGAAAATAATTATTTCTGGCTGCTGCAGTGCAACAATTCACATATTTAAGCGTTAACATTACTAAATGAATATTCCTTAATGTAATAAAAAATATTATTCGTTGATTTGTCGCATTTTAATGCAAAAAAATACATGTTTTAGCAGTCATTTGGTGGCGATTGTGACGAACTGGACCTTTATTTTATCCTCAAAGCTTGCTCGTTCCATTAATTCTATAAATTAAACCCGTTTTAAATAGTTTATTGTCTGTATTTTAAATGTGTAAACTAAAACTGGTCCAAAAAATACTTCAATCAATTTATACTGAATTTTATATTAGTGACTATCCGGAACTAGTTTCACCACAATCTGAGTTTAAAATGTCGATATTTTCTATATTTTTTAATATTTTAATGCCATTTTCTCAAATAATACACTATAACTTATGGGGAATTAAATAAGCCAAGAAAATTTAAAATCGGTGTTATAAAAAAAACCGTTTTCCGGTTCGTCACGTGTACACTTTTTTTGAAAAATGCTCATTTCAGGTATATGTTTTGGTTATATGAACACGTTGCCACTCCAGTTTCGCTTTTTTCGAACTATGAAGGTTTCTCCGGTTCCTCTAAGGACCCTCCCACTATGCTACTGATTTGCTGACGGAAAGTTTCCTCAAAGAAAAATCTAGGTAATTTCTCAAAATATGTTACCTCTAGGAAATTTCCAAATTAAGATATTCTTTTAAAATCTTGTGAAATATTTACGAAATTTTCGGAAAATTACTCAGTTTGTCCATTTGTACTCCAAGAGACCCTTCATATAAGTTCCCTCGTCACCGTTATATTTTTGTCACCCAGACCTAGTTGGTATTCCATTCCATTAGGCACGTTTTGTGAATAAGATAGCAGCTACCCGACATTATAAGCTTAGTGAACAATGTTCTAGCAAAATCAATTAAGCAATTTCCGCGAACAATAAAGTAAGCTCCCAACAAGCTTCAAGCACAGGCCATTAGCGAAAGCTCCGAAAGGGCTTTCAAAGACACCGTCTTAAGTTTTTACAACAGGCCTTAAGCTGCAAATCTTCGTACTCTAGACAAAATGGCAACGACACACCTATTCTAGAGAAAGCGATAAAATAAATCTTTTGCCGTCGTTTCGAGGATGTCGATAAAACGAGGTGTAAGGCTTTAATTAAGAACGTTTTCATGCTTTGGTTTTGATCGCAACACATAATTTTCACGAAAATACATCCTATCTAAAAATAACACAGTGTCAACAAAGTTTTAGAAAGGTAAGGTACTTATTTATTGAAGTCATTCAGTCACCAAAACAGATACATCTACATTTTTGAATAGAAGTGAACATAATAAAGGGGTCATTGATGGTGGGATGGGTGGATGGTTGAATGGAAGTGCCACTCAACGAGTACCATATGTCACACTTCAAATTAACCTTACAGCACCTGGGTTTTTATTTATAGACTCGAAGTCTCTATTTTTGGGTTTAAACTATTTCATATTTTTAACATTCAGGGATCACATAGGTTAATTTATGTCACTCACATTTACAGAGATTTACAGTTCACATTTCCTTAAATGTCAAATAACGTTCAGGAACGGTATGACAAATTAAAACATACTTTTAAGTGCGTCAGTAGTAGTTAGTGTATGTTCTCTTTAGAAAATGATGATGATGATGTGATGATGAACCATCACAGTTTTAATAGGTACTATGTATTTGAAGTTTAGATAAATATTGCATACCTACAGCCTTCAGAATCCGGCTTCCGTTAAACGTTGACGACAAAGTCTCCGTCAATTAAAATGTCGTATTTTATTTTATTATCGACATTCTCAGGTGAATTGGCAGTCTGAGTACTCGGTAATGTGTTTTCTATGTTTGGATGAAGTGCCAAATTCGATTGTTGATATATTCTGGAAGTAACTCAGTAGGTATTTATGTAATTTTTTGTAGGTATTCAATACACATAGAGAAGAAGGATTTTTCTCGCATAAAAATATTATGTTAATGAAAAAGACAAAATCATTAGACTACGAATAAATTTACAGGCAAATGATTATTATAGTTTTGATACCTATATAATAAAGATAGGGTTTTGCAAAAACACGAGTCGCCTTAGTAAGATTGCGAAAGGAATTGTTGATGTAGGCTATTATGAAATAAAGACACTGACTGGCTGATCGGAACGCCAAAAAACAACATTAAAATCAAATCATCCTACGACATAAACATAGCAATTCTAGTTGACGTGGTTGTCCACATTCCACAACAAAATAATTCCAAGCTTAAACGAACAATAAAGGCAGTTTCATTAAAATAATCGATTTATTCTGAACGATACGCAATTTTAATTAATTTCGATTATCCTTGCTCATTGCTGCCCGTTAATATTAAATGATACTCGGTAATTAATATTACGTTTGCTGCGATAACGATTGACTTCATTTCATGCTCATTATTTGGGTATAATTGCATCTCATAATTATCAATAGCGCAGATAAATAAAAAAAATTAATATATAAACATATTAAATATTTTTTGATATTGCTATGATCGCTTAAGATTTATAAGTATTACGCGTCAATGTCTTATATTAGGATTTCCCTAACCCTTAATTTGGCAGTGTATTCCAAAATGAACAAATTCTTTGACCATTTTTTTCCTTTTTTTTACCAGATTTTTTGCTCTATTTTCTACCTTAACGGGACTTGAACTAGCGACCTTCGTAAATTTTTGTCACATTAAATGTGAATCTTAAGTTGAAATATATGTTGAATGTATATTTTTTATTATTTTTTTGAAAAAGTGCTGTGGGGATATACAGTTATGTTCATAAATCAACAATATTCGATGCGATTATGAACGTTGCTCAACATGTTTTGTCCCTCCTTCCTAAGCCACCACCGCCGCTTCATCGCTTTGTGGTAGTAGAGAACTTCATACACAAAAGAAAATGTATGATATGATGATGAATGAATATGTGTGTAGGGTGTAGGTTGGTTCATCTCTACAAACACTTGGGGGCTCGCCCACGACTCGTTTCATAATACTTCACTTGTGTTATAATGCCTCTCATTATTTACAGTTACATAAAATACTATTTCTTCACCTCCTGCATCGCGATGTTGATTTTAAAACACGATTTTCGATACAATTTTATAATAGTAAACATAACATAACAGGAGTGAAAAATGAGTGTAGTTGGTATTTAATTGCGAAGCGCCTTGTTATTTGGAGTGCTCTTATTCGAAAGTAACTGAACTTTCGAGAACACTCGTTATTTTTATTTTACTTCTTTTGTTTCGTCTGTTTCGTTATAACGAGCCCGAGTATTTGTAGAGACAAACCAATTTAAAAATTAAAGCTACTTAAATGCGTTACGTAATGACTTAATAAAGTCTTTTAATCGATTCTGTTCTAATGTGGAAATTCAAAATGTTCATTTTTCATAAATATTCAAAGAAAGGTAAATTATCTAAGAAAAATATAATGTGCGTGTGTGTTACGTAAGCTTTAATAAAATTGTATATTGCTATGATTAATGAAGATTCATTACGTATAACTTTATAATTAGTTATTATTTATCTATACTATTATAAAAGTCTAAAATTGTATTGAAAAACTATTTTCTATTGAGTGGGACCCCTATTTCAGGAATACTCTTAACAGCGTACAGCGCTATTTGTTGGTAAATATTAAACGGATTTTAACCAATTTTGGTACAGGGATAGCTGGACACCCAAAGATGGTTATAGGATACTTTTAAACCGACTACGGTCAACAAAAAAGATTTGCGTGGACTAGGTTACGACCACCTTCTAGTTAACAATATTTTTTTATTATAGCAGCACTAGTTTCTTACCCAAACTCAGATCCAATTCATACTGAACTCTCTAGTAGCCATGCCATTCTTCGTAGTAGCTGTAAGCACAGAATATTTCATAGTACTACATACAGAATGGACACGCACACCCCCGCACCGAATTTAGTTACCTCACCCCGCAAGGGCACCGAGTTGAAATCAAGTGGGATGCGTAGAAAATTTTGAAAGGGTTGTACTGTGTACATATTATATGGGTAGGTGGGCATTGACTCGTGAAATAGTGATGGTGTTGGTGATTTATTTATTTATTTAAACTTTATTGCACAATACAAAAAAAAAGTACAAATGGCGGACGTGATGGTAATGATGATGACGATGATGATAATGAATGTGGTGACTGGTGGTGGTGATGATGATGATGATTGGGGTGATAGTGTTGACGATGATGATGATGAATATGGTGGTGACTGGTGGTGATGATAGTGGTGATGATGGTATCATCATCGCCACCAATACCACCACCTTCATCACCATCACCTTCATCACCACCACCACCATCACCACCACCACCATCAGCTTCATCACCATCACCTTCATCACCACCACCACCACCATCACCACCACCACCATCAGCTTCATCACCACCACCTTCATCACCACCACCACCATCACCTTCTTCACCACCACCTTCACCACCACCACCACCATCACCACCACCACCATCACCACCACCACCATCACCACCACCACCATCACCTTCATCACCACCACCTTCATCACCACCGCTACCATTGTCGTGTGATTGTGATAATTTTCTATCTTGTTATGTCATATTTGGGTGAAGACCAAAAAGTTTACCACCTTAACTCACCCTTAACGCACTCAATTAATATTTAAATCAGTCTCCGTTGTGCGACGACAGTTAACCTTCCAATAACGTACCTTAAGGTTCTATTTTTTTAAGGTTCCTTATTGTACCGTTAATTTTTGTCGCACAACGGAACTTATTCAAATCGCTTTTATTTGCTCGCTAACTACGCCTTAATTTCATCCAACTTTTTGGTCCTAACCCATTTATGTGTAACTAAAACACCAACTTGTTGTTGCAATGCGTCTGAGGCAGCCCTGTGCGTCTTACACGCACACTGAACTTGAATAGTTCAGTTTTTAGTAAGCAGTGTCCGCCCTTTGCTGTAAGTCCATGCCATTATCTGAACATTCTCACACCATTACTGGGGCATGTATGCCACGCCCTTAATTAAATCAGTTCTCTAAATTCAAATTTATGTCGCATGCATTTCGTAACAATCTGACCTCTGTCGTATTAAAAGTTGCGGCCCCGCAGGAACCGCTTTTTATTATTTATTGCCCGGCATAATAACTTCACCCCGTGCCTTTATTTGTTTTCTGAACTCGTTAAGGGAACAGACGGGTTACTATGAAGTTCGTAATTGGAAGTTTATATCGTGTCGTCCCTAGCGCTCTTGTCTGAAAATGTGTTAGATTAAGCGAGACAAACTGAAACGAACGTCGAAGTTCGAGTCATCCTTCAAATTCTGGTGAAATTCGAAAACATGCTTATTTATTCATTCAGTGTCGGTTAGAAGGATTGATAAACAATGCGTTTGAGATATTAATTAGGTGATTTAGGCTCGTTATGTATTTAAGAGTATCGCGGAATTGACGGGGACGGATTTAATTTTAATTGAATGGTAGTAACTTTGTAATGTCTTTGGAAACTCATTCCCTTAGACTGATTCGATCAACGTTTTAATGTGTTTTTAACACTCTTTCTATTTAAATGCCATTCTGTGCCATACGTTAAAACCAAAAGGGCCTTTAAATCGTATAGAGTGCACGAGCGCAATGCCATACTTCAAATATGAGTACAGTAAGGCAGTCAGGGGTTGTTAAGGTATTATCAATTTTATCAAAACTTTTTCTTCTTCTTTGGTGTCGAGGTTCCTCAAATATTTGATGCCCAAAAGACAGCGGCGTCGACAGCCCTGACTGTCGCATCCCTCAGGTCAAGAAGGTCAGGTCAGGTTTGACGACGCGTTTGGCTCGGTTTGTAGACACCGACCACTGAGCCGACGGTCCCGGGTTCGAATCCCGGCCGGGGCAAATATTTGTGTGATGAACTCGAATATTTGTGGTTGGGGTGTGTTGAGGTTGTTCTATGTATTTAAGTATATATTTATCTATATAAGTACATATATCGTCGTCTAGTACCCATAACACAAGCCTTCTTGAGCTTAATTTGGGACTAGATCGATTTGTGTGAGGTTGTCCGATATTTATTTATTTAAGAAGCGAGCAGGATTGTGGGCATGCCGGACACCAGCAGATGCGCCATCGTTTTTGGTGCTGAGTTACAGACGCATTGAGTTGACTGGTCCCGAAGCCGACCCCGTCGAGCCATGCAAAACTAACGAAAAATAAAAAGTGTACGCTGGTAACAATTGATTATCAAATTTAGTGTTTTTTCTTGATAGAAAAACCAAAACAATACCTACCTTTCGTGACCTATTCACTCATTGCACCAATTCCACAGTCATAAATTGTTTAATTGTTTGATGCACCGCCTAAAATTTCTCTGCTTTGCCCTAAGGTTGACTGGTAGAGAATGCCGCATGGCATTAAGTTCGCCTTTTGTACGTTAAGTTTTTCTTTTGTGCAATAAAGTTTAAATAAATAAATAAATAAATTGCTATCCAACGGTCAAATATAATTCGACGTTTGCGACATAATATAAAATTTTATAACCCGGTTAATTTTTACGCTCCCTTAAACCGGTTCTCACTGGTCATAACCGGTTATAACCGGCGTGCGGATGTGATGAGATGAATAAATTCCGAAGTCGGTATCGAGAGAGCGATATCCTAATTTCGTATGTGAATGTGTAATTTAGGGAGGTCGTGAAATTTTAAGCGCCTTTTCATCCCGTAATTTGCATTGATGTGTTTCTATGGTAATTTTATATTTAAATGTTTGTATTGTCGTTTTGAAAGCGCTTGCTTTTAAATTTCATTATATGTACGATATTTTTTACCTACTTATATACTTTAATTATATGATTGTTAAGTTAACGCGATTCTAAGATATATGCTTGTAGGACCGCATCCATTGATTCCCCGCTACCCTCACGAAGTCATCCGTCCATCTAGTCAGGGGCCGGCCAACGCGACGCTTTCCTATACGAGGTCGCCACTCTAGGACTTTGCTGCCCCAACGGCCGTCCATTTTCCGGCCTACATGGCATGCCCATTGCCACTTCAACCGTACAATCCTGTGAGCTATTATTATAGGTACTTATATTGTATAGTGTAGCAATTAAGAATAATGATATTTCTCAGGAATGGAAGAAAGGAAGCATGATAGCAACTTACGTCTGCAGAATAAGGTGAAAATTTGCACTAACATTTTGTGAAACTGTAAAATAAACAGCCACTCTCCTCTTACAAGAAATAATGTTACGGCTTACTTAGTGAAATAGGCTTAAGCACTAAAACTATTTAAACAACGAGCTTTTCAACTAATTCTAGTAAAACAACGGGTAAGTTCATCAGCTAAAAGCTTTCAGAAACTTCATTGACGATTAGCAGCAAAATAATGGATAGAATTAAGTTGTTTTCTTCAGTTATTATAATTGCTGATTGATGAGGTGAGACGTCAATTAGTTTTCTAATTTATTAAAGTTTCTCGATGGACCGGTTTATTTTGTCATAAGCTTTGATAGTGATTTATTGTTTTTTCTGAACCTTTGAGCGTTAATATATCACATTTAGACACAATATAGAGACAATAAAAATGTTGTTTCTCATTTATTTCTTGTCATACATTATGTATTTTCTTTCTACTATTTGTTTAATTAAGACAAGAAGTTTTTAACCGAAGGAGCACGTTCGCAATCAGGTATGTTTGTTATAGACACATATATATGTATAAGTATATAATGAATTATATACAAACCACACTTTGGCAACTTAAAAATCCCAAATCACAGAGCCCAAATAACGGATAATATCGGGAAATAATATAATACCTCTGAAACACTAAATGAACCCAACGAAAAAATCTAGTTCTAGTGATCACTGTGAAATTTATTTAGGTGTGTATGTGTAATATACAACACTAATACATACTGAATATATGTATTGGTACACAAAGTTATGCAGGTTTGTGTGTCGAATAAAATGATTGCGTCTGCCGGCGCATCAGACGGCGTGACGTGATAACACGTGAGGTCTATACGCGCGAGATGGGCTCCGTACAGTTTATAAAAGTATTCGTTTATTTCACAAATTGCATTTAAATTTATTCAGCCCAATGCGGAAAGCAAAATTATTAGGAAAATTTTGGCTTCTTTTGGGTTTTAATTTTGTTTAAGTATAGAAACTGTTTTCTTCTCGTAGTTACTCTGAAGTCAAATTATATTGAAAATCATTGTTCTTTAGGGAGAGGTCAGAATTGCTGGAAATATCTTAACAGCGATAAACGCGTTTTCTTTTGTTTTGTATGGACATTATTTACAATGCCATTTGTCAGTCGGAATACCTTTGGACCTAATCAACAGGGATTGAAAAATGCGAGAAAAATCGATTGAAATGACGTATGACAACCAATGACTTGACAGTCCTAGCATTTCAATGAATTTTGCTCGCATTTTACGAACCATGCTCATAACGTACTGCTTTCTTACATATTATGTAGTCTTATTTATTACTGTACTGTCCAATTGTTGGGTAAATGCCTCCATCTCGTTCTTCCAGTCGTCCGTAGTAAAGGCAGCAACAGACCAATCCCTTCGGAATGTTACTAGGTCATCCCGTTATTTTTGTCGTGGTCTGCCGCGATGCCGAATTCTGTTAGATAGGATCCAGTCAGTGGTAGTCTTGGCCCACAGTTCGTTCGACATTAGGCCAACGTGTATCAATACCATTACCATTCATTACCGTACTACTTACTTACTATCCCTGTATCACGATTAGCGGTTGTCAGGGCTGCGTCGGCTAGTCTCACGAAAAACTAATTTTACTTTTAACACAACTAATAAATAACTAACCTCGAATTTCTGATGTAAGAATTTAAAATATTATATTTAGACGGCGGAACCCTAACAAAAAGGAACGCGGCACACGGCGATATTATTTCTGCATTTCCGCGCGACATTTTTCATTTTAACGAGAGATATCGAACGCGCCGATATATCCGTCTAGTGTCGACACTTAATAATGCTAGAATATTCGAGGATATTCTAGAGTATTCCGGGAAATTGTTAGAAAATATTGCAGTTTCAACACGGCGGAGACGCGATTCGTGTGTGCACTTTGGTATGTAAGTTTACATTAAATTTCCATAATGCGATATTTTATATAGACCAGGTACCAATTTTCTTACATCATATGATTTTAGGTGTTTGCCTCGTAATGCTATTTATTACTACAAAATGCTGGAAAATTTCATCTACACAGTAGATAAACAGTTTTGCGTTTCCGTTGTTGGGTAATAAGTATAACCTATAATCATTTATGAATGCCAAAATAAACAGTAAAAATCGGTCTATTCGTATAAGTGTGGCACCTTATTATTGGAGTTGAGACAAGAAAACTGTCTAAAGATTTCAATACAAATTTTAACTTCCAAATACATCTAGAATCTAACAACCAATTACAGACAGTTAACTGAACGAATCTGGATACTGCAAAACGTCAAAAAAAGTTTCGAACCCAGTTAATAACGTTTCCAATGCAGTTTGAATGGGTTTTTAAACAGAAATTCCAGCGTGTATGGAACTCGCTTGTAACTGCCTGATACTCGTTTTCAGCACAAAGTCATACATGTAGTTACTGCGTGCCGAGCTAACGTCGAGTTTGGGAAAGTTTTTGATTTCCAATAATTTTGCAGTAATACTGTTGCAAAGCACATTTTGGCGAGTTATGATATAAGTAATTATGCATTTAAACTCAGCATTTAAACTGTTAGCAATAACGATATTGTCTTATCTGGTCCGATTATGACAAGTTCAGAAATGTCTGGAAATCAGAAAGATTGGATTGGATTGGAACGAAACGGAAGATGAGAGGAAAAATTAAACGAATGCGCGAAGCCAATACAATACCACGCTTTTTCTATTTGTGTGTTATTTAAAATGTAACCCCACTTTATGCACTGTTATTCTTTTATTAAATGTTAACAGTTAAAAAAATAAAATAATAACGGTTTCATACAACTTATGCTCATTTACTCGGTAAAAAAATTTGGGATGGTCGATTTTTTCTGAAATATCTCACCATTGCTATATTGGTACTTCCTGTTAAATCTGCTAAAATCTTGGGAATAAAAAAACACTGTTTATTGCACATTGATTATTTCATTTGCATAATTTATCGAGCAATCAATGATTTCTGCATCAAACGTACCTCGTACAGACAACCCTTCGAACATAGTCGAATACAGTATTTCATGAAACCCGACACGACGTAATTAATACATGGAGAATCTTAAACTCGCATATCTCTTAATCACGTTCTTTAAAACTCAATCATACCTCAAGATTGATAAAGTACAAAATCCTACAGCTCACAAAGCCATGAACGCAGCCGGTATCCCATAGCATACGACCTTGGGTTTGCTATGGGATACCGTTGGTGCTAGTTTAATTAATTCATTCGTTATTTTCAAAAAATCGTATCGTACGCTTTAGTTTGCTAGAGTTTGGATCTCAAGGTCTTACATCAAAGGATATTTTGATGTAATAAGACCCGTGTTTCGATTTTATGAAGAGGTGCCCGCAACTTCATCCGCGTATTTTTTAAGGTTCCGTCAACTAAGGAACCCTTATAGTTTTGCCATGTCCGTCTGTCTGTCCGTCCGCGGCTTAGCTCCGTGACCATTATTACTAGAAAGCTGAAATTTGGTATGAGTATGTGTATGTATCACGCCGACAAAACTAACCATCGTTGGATGTCCAGCTATCCCTGTACCAAACATGGTTAACATTTGTCCAGCCGTTTCGGCGTGATGAGAGGACAAAGGCAATTATGCCGAACAGATGGCGCCAGACTGGCATGGCGCCCTTATATAAAACAAAAAACGATCGGGAATCACGCTATTAAGATTTTTACTGAAATGGTGATCCCTTTCCATAGAAAACAAATCCAATACAAAGTTAGAAATTAATAATAGTTATAGATAAGTTATGCTAATATGTACGGACAGGTAAAACCCTTCATTGGTTAATTGAGAACAAAATGTATTAAGGTTGATTTTTCAAGTATAATTCCAACTGAGATGTCACTTAAGCCTCTTTTATGATTGATATTGGCATACGTTGTGTTGTCGGCTGTAATTTAATTAGTACATTGATTAACGCATGTCAGGTTGTATGATGATAATCAGTTGGAGTGACACTTACAATCTGTAAAATGATGTTCAATTTACCGATAGTGTAACTATATAGGTACCTATATCTCTATACCTATACTAAAACCGACAGTAGTGGCAGATAGGTTATTACATAAGTGGGTACTAAGTACCTACTGGAAAACACAGCGTGGATACTGGATTCAAATTGAAACGACGATCTTGTAGTTACCTAAATCTGAAACACTATTTTTTGTTTCCCAACTGTAACGTCCAGTCTCATTTGTCAAAAAACCCATTTCTTTCCAAAACTGTTAATTTTTCGGAATAATTATGAAACAAATCTAACCTAATGGGTTCTTTAAAACGATGTTTATAAAATCCGGAAAATATCACGGGTTTTAGGAAAAAAATACTTTCGGACAACTGAAAATTTGGCGAAACGTTACAGATGTTTGTGATACCCGCTGGATACGGTTGGATCAATATCAATATCGTAGAATATTGTACGTGGAGATCCTTTGGGAAGGCCTTGTCGTTAAACGTTAATATAATATGAATAGTGCATTAATACAGAGCCCGGGAAAATGGGAATTGCCGGCCGAGTCGGTATATATATTTACTGGTTATCGTTATCGCAAATATGTAAAGAAATATTGTCATTATGTTTCTTAAAACTCTTACGTTGTCTTACGTTGATAACCAACGTGGATGCCATAGATAAAAAAAATGAATCTTACCTTACGAAGCATCTCCTCGAGCGAGTCCATGTCGGCGGCGGGCTCGCCGCCCGCGCTGCTCCGGCCGTTATTGTTGTTCGTCATAGGTGTATCGACCCCCACATTTACACTTGCACACACGCATGTACACGTTGCGACACACACATGTACACGTAAACACGTCACATTCCAAATTCAAATTTTCATTTTAGAATTCACTTGTTTATTCGGAATTTATACTCTAGTTTATTTGGCGACGATTTGATCACTGTTAATACTGGCCAGTTTGTTTTGACTAGGATCGGAAGACTAGGAAGCTGAAAATCGGAAGCGATTAAAAAATAATAATTTACGGCCGATACAAACTATACACTCACGAGTAAACTAAGTATTTGAAACGCACATATCACAAACGCGAATCGTTAGTAGAAATGTGCCGTTTTCGAAAACCTCCGGAAACTTTTCTCATTTTGTATTGTAAATAAGGAAAGTTTTTGGAAATTTTCGGAAACGGCATATCACTAGTCGTTAGCTCGTTAAAAAAACATCGTGTGTACAGGCCCTAACGACCTGGCCACGACTCCGGTCGTAGCGGCAAGCGGAGAGGCGAGCGGCGCAGCGTGGAAACAAATAGAGCGACAACCGCGCGGGGCGGCTCGTGGCGTGCTTTACAATCGCTATGATTCTGTTTTCGCTCACCGCTGCCGCTGCCGCTGGTCGCTCGTAGTCGTTGCCGGGCCATAAAAGAGAAATAAAAGCGAAGCAAAAAGAAAATAAATAATACCATTGAATTTGATATCCTGGGAATGTGCTCGGATGACAAAGGCTAGACGGCTAGAATAAAGCCTGATTGTCTACTAAAAGCATACCAGATACTACAATAGCGCAATAAAATGTTGACGTCCCATAAAAGATATTGTGATATGATATTTCGAAGCGATTCAAACAATGTACGTCAAAGAAACGTTTTAAAGAGTTGAAACACATTGTAAAAGTGCAAAGTTTTATATTTTATATTATTGATACGAGGGTAAGCACAATACTGCACATTCAAATACCTATACGTAATATCTGTATGATTATAATAATTGCATGGAAAATCGTAAGCCTAATTCGAGTGACATAAAAATTATAGCAGTTCCAGCGATAGGCCGACCAAATCAACGGAAAGCTATAGACAGTATCGAAAAAAAAACTATTATATTGGTGTATGTTATACGAAAGTTGCGAAATTTTCATTCAGATCTTATCATTAGATTTTTTTAATGAATATCTTATTTTCGTCTGTACATTTTCTGCTACTATAAATATAATATATTATGGCCAATATAAAAGAACACATGGCTAAGGTAGACATGAAGCGACGATATATCGGACAAATATCATCAGAAGTATTCCATTCAGGCCCTGAATTTCTTTACTAAAATAGCGCCATCTCCCGGCCGAGTGGCTGCAAAAGTTGATAAGGTCAAAGCTATACATATATAGTTACACACATATGAGGATATACAAAGTAACAAGGATTTCCTATTATGGTGGGAAATCAATAACTGATAACAATCGGGAACTATGCTCATCAAAGTATAAAGACTTTGCGAGACAGGGAGTCAATAAAGAGGTACCATGTGTTCTCATTAAGTAATATAACCTCTCACTCTCACGTATGTTGTAGGTAAGTGCTATAAATAAAAATACACAGGATCAGTGAGTTGGCAAATGCGTAATTAACATGAATTAAAACCTAAATAAAAGATGCTAAAAATTATATCACGCAATGCAAAGCAAACAATTTGATAGAGGTTTTTTTTTTCAAATTTTTCTTATCTACGTTCTATTTAAATACAGATTTTAAAACATTTAGTGCTTGTCCCTATGAATTCCATGATTAAAACTGGTAGACAATTTTGTCTTGAGACCCTAATTTAATTCACATGCTAGGTAATAAAATACCTATAAAATAACACTTGTACTTAGCGCCCTCCTCCTCTCCAGCAACCTATCATTGTCCAGTAGTGATAATTACATACTGCTATTAAATAAACTGAGTAAATAAAATCTCACAAATCAAGTCGTATTTCACAGACCAATTCACGCTGTACTACAGTGAGAAACGTGCGGGAAATCGTCGAGTGAGAACCGATCGAGTTATCCTGGATATTGTAGTAGGATCCATCTGTACAAACACAGATAGCAAGCAAGACTAGGAGCCAGCGTGTGTCCGCGCATACATTAACGGGATTGGATGATTTGCATTTTGGAACCTGATGCAAAAAGCGGCAATCAAGTAAATTATGACGTCATGTTTCAAACGAACGGTGGGAAAATGTGTAGGGAGTTTTGAATGTAATAGTTGAGAGACTCGAGTAAAACCGAGATAATGCTAAATTGAATACAACTCAATGCCACGTCGAATTAGGACCCTAATTTCTAAAGATTACAGAGGGTTGTCATTGATCAATAAATACTACTTACTTTGATATTTTGCAACTGTTGCAAGTTACTATTAAATTCATAAAACAAAAGCCAGTACAAATGGTGGACTTAATGCCAAATGACATTCTCTACCAGTCAACTATAGGGCTATAGTTTTTTCTTTAACACGGAGATACTAGGAGTTGGTGCAAAGCAGAAATGTAATTGTACAGATAGCGTCTAGGGTGTAAGTAAATATAATAGTTATATAGTAACTATGTAAGTATATGTATCTCCATAGATATATTTAAATAATACGTATATAAACTGTAATTTACCATGACATGACACAGGTAAATGGCTATTTATTATTTCAACGATACAATATCAGTCTATCTTTACAAAGTGCCACAGTTAAGTAAACCCAAAATCGAAATGGATATTTGAACACGCGGATTTTAATTAAAATGAGCGCCTACACCCCACAAGCAAACATCGTTCGAAGATTGATGCACGCGCCATGGATCTTGTAAAGTAAATATTTTCAACACGGTTACACTGAAACACATTCGATTATTATCAGATTCATTGATGAAAGTAGGTTTTTTTTTTCAATTACGGAGACGCCTCTGCTTTGCGGCAGCGGCAGCGGTGCGCTGTACGTATGTCTCGCTCTCTCGTATGGCCGCCGCGTTCGGATCTTTCGCTCAGCCGCTCGCCGCGCCGCTGGTTGCGAAAAGTCGTGGCATCTCCCACTCACAAACAACGGAATGCATGTCGTTCACGTCAGGTCTCCTTGATCGTCATTATGTTTAAGGTGAATTCCCACTAACGTAATATCCGTCTTTGGAACAACTGGTAGCTCGCTCCAGTATAGCAAGAGATGTCACTTCAAATAAAGTGGTAAATTTTGAGAAGTTCATCATTACTAAAACAAAAGATCAAAATAGTCCAAAGAAGTTATTGCTAATTAGCGGATCAATATTAACTAGAAGTTTTATTTTTTATCTAAAACTAATTATCTTTAATCCTTGTATTTAAAAAAAATCAACCAGTTATACACGCACCTACATATCGGACAAACAATTTTATATTGTTTCTGTTCTAAAAAATCCATAACAAATTCCGTTATTCAATTACAACATAGCCCACAGCTTTATTTTTGTTTTATTTACAGTAAAAAATGGAGGCAACCCTGAGCTGCGGTTGTTTTAATATTATCCGCGCAACACTGGCGATGGCGGCGAGCACAATAACGTAGGGTTGGCGATGTGGTGAATTGTTTCGTCAATTTATGAGTATTTTTCAAAAAATCATTAATAGTTAAAGGCTTAGTAAAAACAAAACTACGATGGCGTTCTTTGTGTAACTTTCGTTACAGAAAGGACGTCGTTACACAAAGGAAGCGATTGTAGTTTTGTTTTTATTAAGCCTTTAACTATGTACATGTTTCTTTGAAAACCAAGGGTCTGCATCATATCTGGCTAACGACGACGTGGTTGGGGCAGTGGTTAAGCAACTGCCTACTGAGCCGGCGGCCCTGGGTGCGAATCCCGGCAAGGGCAAATATTCGTGTGAGGAACTCGAATATTTGTACCATGGGTATATATTGAAGTATATATTTATCTATATAAGTAAGCCACCTCCTATTTTCTGTTGATTTTTTTCTCTCCGCTACTCAAAGGTTGCCTGGAAGAGATCGCTCTTTAGCGAAATTACCGGCTATTGTCTACCATTGTTTAATTTAAGATTTAATAAATTTTCTGTAATATATTTCTTGTTGGTTATGTACGGAATGTCATTTGATATTTACCACTCGCTTTTCGGTGAAGGAAAACATCGTGAGGAAACCGCCTAAGCCCAATAAGGCCTAGTTTCCCCTCTGGGTTGGAAGGTCAGATGGCAGTCGCTTTCGTAAAAACTAGTGCCTACGCCACATCTTGGGATTTAGGTAGCCGACCCCGATTGAGAATTCATTCTCAAAAAATGGGACAAAGGCTAGGAGGATGATATTGCTTGTTGGTGTGCAATAAAGTATTGTTGTATTGTAAGTATTATCGTCGTCTAGTGCCTACGAGTATAACAATAGCCTACTAGAACCTACTGTGGGACTAGATCGATTTGTGTCTGGTTGTCCGATATTTATTTATTATCTAGCACAGCGGATCGGCATTGCTTTACATTTTTGCGGCGTTGCTAGTATTTTGGCACACATACCATTGGCGGCCATTTGTAATGTATATATTTCATCTAAAATTAATGACACTAATATTAAATTAAATTAAATTCTGATTTTACAAAGAAAATAAAAGAATAATGCATGCCCGTGAAACTATCTAATTAGAACAGAGACCAGCCAGACAATTTATGAATTATGCTGACGGCATGGGCTAATTAAGTTAGCCATAGCTTATTTGCTAATTGCAAATGTAAATATGCTGTTAGCGTAAAACGCGAGCTTAGCTAGCTTGAGTTGTAGCGCAGAGGAGAAAGTACCTACAGTAGGTCATGCTGCTATTTACAACAGAATCGTACAAAATAATGCCAATTGCAAATATAAATATGCTGTAAAGTTAACGTAATACACGAGTGTACCTGCAGCTAGTTTGAGTTAAAGCGCATAGTGGAGAAATAACAGTAGGTCATGCTGCTATTTGCAACACAACCGTACAAAATAATGCGAAAAAAAAATGAAATCGGCAGCCAAAATGTCCTGATGACTGTAGAAATTCCAGCTGCTTTGACTTTGACCATAAACTGGGTGTCCGCTATGGTAGCAAAAAGGGTCGTTCACGTTTTCTTCTCTGCATGAATAAAATCGCGAGTGCATTTTGGAAGTTAATAGAAGAATTTGAAAAGTAAAGCGGTTGCCTACTAAGAGCTCATGTTTACCTCATTATTTGACATGATAATACTGGCTCTCTAGGTCTCCCAATACCATGAGTTCACGTGACCGTACTCGCTAAGGACTGCGTAAACGATTTGCATGGAGAATAATTACAGCCGTAGCGGCTACTTTGTAGAACAATTCCCCATTCAAATTACTGTAAACTCATGAAGGGTAATGACCCAAATAAAGCGGGTATTTCAACGGAGGATTCCAGCGAATCTACTGCATTTGTTGCCATTACAATGTAGCGGGCGTCTGTGTAAGGCCCTTCGCATTTATACGTATAATTATAGAAAAGTTACGCCATGCGCGAGGGCGTTACTGGCAACTTACACAACTTGATCTTGTGACGTGATTCGAATAGAATTTTGCCCATTATCTAATGTGACAAATTCACTGGATGAAAAGTAATCATCGTCGCATATACGCACAACACTAGAGGAAATAGAAATTACATACATAGGTATTTATGTAAGTACATTCTCAGCACTTACTGTTTTACGGCCAAATTCGACGTTTATACCTTTTGAAATATTGCCATTATTCGTTGACGATATCCACTATTTACTTTTCATGATAAATTAACTATGTTATAAACGGGTCGCATTCAAGTTGCATTGGCAAAAGTAAATAAAGGATTTCGCAAAGTAGACATAATATAGTGATTTATCGGACGGTTAATTAGAAACATCGTATTTATTATCTGTTCTAACTAGAGATACAGTTGGTTATATTTTAAGCTTTTTAGACTGGGTTCGACCGAATTTTTATTCTAGGAATAACACTTACTCTCGTATAGTAATTTTACCCCTACCATGAGTTAACGTGGCCGTACTCACTACAGACAGCGTAAACGATTTGTATGGACAATAGTACAGCGCCCCTAACGATTACTTTGTAGAACTACAATTCTCCATACAAATCCTTTACGCAGTCGCTAGCGAGTACGGTCACTGTAAACTCATGGTAAGGGTGCCGATTGACATTCATATTCGAGAGTAAATGTATTATTGGAATAAACGTTTGATTAACAGCCTTAGTACTGCAATAGATACCTAAGACACCTACTTATAAGCGTAGTTTGAAACCGTGAGGCATGTCTGGGAGAAATCCCCGTGTAGCGATAATTGTGTTTGCTGACGCGGCCTGTTTGTCGACAACTCGACACTTTCCGACCACCTGTGTCTGTTTGACTATTTAGAAGTAAAGGGACTTTGATTGTCCTATTACCGGCCGTTGTTCTCATGTCGTGAATACATTTAGGTTAGAGGGAACGTCTTTGATTATTACAAATGTAGATATAATTAGGATATACCAATAACGTCCCCATTGTTTTACTTAAAATCGTAGAATATAGGCCGATTTATGATACTGATTTCATCCGTTTCCCGAATGCTTTATCAATGGTTCATCTACTAATGTTATAGATACGATACAAAGATCAAACACAATGGAAAACCGACCACTGTATACCAAATTTTCATGTATTTCCGTTTTTATTCTGTACCTGTATTTAATTGAGAGTTGAGACTCTGTTTTGCTAAACTTCGTTGGATAGATAAATTATTGTACATTTGGTAATTGTCAACAGTAATAAATTGAAAGCAGATATCTAGTTCTGCGGTGTAATTCAATACTGCGGTTTGGTCCGCTCGCAGCATGCAGATGTGAATATTGTGCACCTCGTTTATGCACCAGCATTACATAATAATAACTAAGTGTAGGTTATGGTTGGTTATATAATCTACAGAAGCGTTCGTCCCGTATATCTATATCCATCTATCAGTATCTATCAGTCTGGTCTTTTTAGGGTTCCTTATCTTAAGGGTAAAAGCGGAACCCTATTATTAAGCCTCCGCTGTCTGTCCGTATCATCAGGCTGTATCTCATGAATCGTGATGTAATTGTAATTTTCACAGATGATGTATTTCTGTTGCCGCAATAGCAGCAAATACTATTCATGATAAAATAATAATAATTAAGAGGGGCTCCTATACGAAAATAGAGGTTCTTCCTTGATATTTCCTTTGACGGACATTTTCTCATGAACCGTAATATGTAGACAGTTAAATTTTTCACAAAATTTATATTTTTGTTACCGCTATAAAAACAAAAAAAATATATATTAAGTAAAAAAACTTACTTAATTTAAGTGTATATGTACCTTACCTAATTTAATACCAATTGAAATCTGATATCGTTACCTTTTCAAGGCCTCGTTAACTGCATATCTGTGGACATCTGTTATTGGCTTTATGTTCTAGCTATAAGCATTGTTATATATGTTCTGTAATGCTGTTGATGTTCCAAATAAAATAAAATAAATAAATAAATAAATAAAATAAAATTTTAAGGGGGGCTCCATACAAACGTGTTTTTTGCTCGACATTGGTACGCAACCCTTCGTGCGCGAGTCCGACTCGCTCTTGGCCGGTTTTTGTTAACAATTTGGCTGCCGAATGAATTCAGTTTTTATGCGATTTCTGCGTTGGACACAAATAATTGCGCTGCCCCTGCCCTTATCACATTGTCATGACGGATCTCTCCATCTGTCGCTACTCGACTAAGTTCCAGCCCACGTAAGTATTTATAAGTATATAAAATAAAAAGAAAACTATGTTTTTTTTATTCAAATTGATTGTGACATAAAAAAGTAAAGATACCATTAGATTGCAGAATATACGGTACCCGAGTTTGAATCCCGGCTGGAGCACGAAGTCTTCCTCGGTCTTGTTCGTCTCTCTTTATGTGACTATAGGTATTTCCATTTCACAGTTGATTGAATAAGATTTACACTTAACTGTGAAATGGAAATACCTATTGTCACATAAATAGAAATAACCGTCATACTTCCACTGGATTGAATTAGATTTACACTTCAGTGGAAGTATGACGGTTATTTCTATCACAAAATAGTTAAATAATCACGATATTCACGATAGATGTCAGTGTCAAAACGTTGAATTGCGGCACTGGGCGCTAATTCTAGTGTACTTTGAGATATCACCGAATAAGCGATGTCTCCGCCTGAGACTCTCAGGTATATCTCAGGTGTACCGCTTTTAACTGTCTTAAAACGCATAGTTTGCGTTTCGAGATGCACAAAGTGACATCACGTTTCTACCCGGTCAAGTTAAGTGTGGCCCTGATTTCTATGGCCCCCGCATATAATATTATATGTAGTTCTCATCGATTTCGATAACAGCAACCTTACGCAAAAATTATAGACCTCGTCTATCGTGGGCTCTGATGGGAAGCTAGGCCGAATTTAGTTTTAAAGTACTTAAATAAAAAATTACCCGCAAACATTACGCGACAGGGTTGGCGAAGTGGTGGTATACTACTTCGGAGATCTTTCCAAGATATCACAGAGTAATATATGGAATTAAGGCCCCGGATGTCAAATCTATTCCAGTAAAAGCGCCTACACCGTGCTGATGATGATTTTATAATTCGAAACATGCTATGAAATGCTATACTTTAACGACGTGAGCTCTACTTTAACCGTATTGTAATCTAAAATTTCATCAAATGACAACACCTAGTTTTTACTTACTCGTAGAATTTACTTGTTTGTCGCACTAATGAAGGTTTCACTGCAAGCACAGTGGGACATTGTCATCCCGCTGCCAAGTGTCATTGACACCGAGCCACGTACAGTTCAGCACAATAAAAACCGTGTTTTCGTGTCATAAGGTGGTTATTACGCTGAGTACATATTGACGCAGTGTGTTTGTTGTGCTAAAGAATTAACCGTATAATGCTTTTTATTAAAAAATTAAGATTTTGATCTATAAACTCATATTAAAAGTGCATGTTGGTTTTGGCTACTTTGGTGTTCCTAGCACTATATTTAAGAAAGAAGCTCACTGAAGTTACATTTGCGATTAATTACTTTAGTCAAAGGAAAGAAATATTCCTCAGAAAATTGGAAATTCCTTCTACTCTATTAAAAAGTGGAACTCTTTGCCGGCACATGTGTTGTTTACTTCTTACAACATGGGACAATTCAAACAAAGCGTGAAAAAGCATCTCTTGGGCCAGCATGGCAGTGTCATCTAACATGGCGCCGTTGGTTTCTTGTCAGTTGCCAATGCAACTTGAGCTCTCCTTTTAGCTTACCACTAGGCGAAGTGGAGTCAATATGTTGTGCTCATATAAAAAAAAAGTCGATATTTAGTTACTCCCAACAGAAAAGTCATCTTACTAAACTCAATGCAGCCCGAATAGTAAAAATATAAATATGCCCGTTATATGACCGTGTTAATGCCCATACCGGGTGTTGCATGTAATAGGAGGAATAAATTAATTATTGGACGACGTACATTGAAAATACAATTTAATTTGTTTGAAATAATGAAATTCTCAAAATTGTTTTTTTTTTAAGTTGCTGAACAAATGTTGTTCAGTTTGAGGAGTAAAACCTATGTTTTAATGTTGTTCCTATTACAGGCAGCACCCGGTATATTGCTAAATTGAGGAGATTAATGCCTATTAAATTAAGCATTAGATAACTGCGTAAAAAAATATCATCACTTTTTCAGATCGATCACTAAATACGTAGGAAAACTACACATAAAGAGAAGAATAGCACTAACTGCACGGTATGTGAAAATAAGTCAAAGAATGCAAACCGAACTCATTTCAAAAATTCGGTAAAAAATTCAAATGAATGCACAGACATCAAACCTAAAACGACCACACTATTACGACCTCTATAACATCACTCTAAAGTTCTAAATGACATAACGGCCCGCCTACACTCCAACCTAGATTCAGCGAATGTCAAAACCCTTAAAAAGGAAACGTGACACTTTAACGAACTATTGTGAGCTACAGATGTTATTACATATTCTTGTGACAAGCTAAAATGGATCAAGTTTCGAGGGGTCAAGGTTCAATTAGACTAGTCCTTTCTGTTAGCTGTCTTTAACGTACTTGTAGTGCTTGTATTTGAAAATAGTTTCAAATGAGTTTTGATAAGGCAGAGTTTGGAATGGTCAAGTTGTTGTGGTCAGGTCATAATAGACTGTAGACTTGAACTTCGCATGACAAGTGACGGTCAGGTTTTTGTTTGTAATTGTTTTCCTAAATACGGTCGTCTATGGTCAGTCAACTATCACTTACAAAGCTTGTAAGTCACACAACTGTTATGGTATTCAGAAAATGTTGCGCCGCGCAGCATCGTCGCTACTAGAATATGACCCCTATATGCTACCGGTATAGTTTAATTCATATACGAGACTACAAATGCAAAAAAATAATAATAAAAGAAACAACGATTTGTGAAAAAGTTCAAATGTTGAGGAATAGTAGTAATATGAAGGTTAACTAACAATTAATAATTGTCCACCTACAGCAGTCGAAAGCAAACTAAACTCGAAGCGTTAATGTTGCTATTAGCCCACGATTGCAAACAGTTAGTCTGTCCATTCATACCGTACACCCATTGAATGTTTGCGAGGCCGCTGGCCGCTCTATTCACGGTCTTTTCTGAGCTGCTGGTAGTTAAAAAGCGAATTAAGACTATTTATATTTGAAAAGGTAACGAATGTAGAAAGTGCTTAAAAGAGTGAAAGGAAACACAATAAAGAAGAAGAGAGGGAAATTCTTTGGTCACCGACATGACGCTTTTATAAGCAACATCATAGAAGGAAAATTAGAAGGCAATAGAAGGAATAAGCTACATAAAACAAATAAAAGAGATGGCAAACTAAAAAATATATACCTGAAACATCGTTTATTCGGCGGCATTAGTAGACTCGAATTAGCGCCATTATTTATATGTGCATGACCTCAAAAACTTGACTCTGTCGCGCGACAAACGTGAACGCTTCAATGTCAAAGCACCATATTCCAATGAATAAAAATATTAAAATTTCAACCTGGTGACAAAGAAAAGACGATATAAATATATTTGCGATTTATTGTTACTTTTTTCTGAATTGAGTTTCTCTACACGATTAAGACACAGGCATTGTGCGATAATGTTAAAAAAATAAGCTCTCAAGTGGGAACGGAAAATTTCAACTATAAGCATAGTTAAATCCTCGTCTAACCCTGTCTGCAGTGTTACGTAACTGAAGCGACGTCGGAATGGTAAGCAGAGGGTTCGATGCTCGACGCGACCTACTAGCGGTACCTGGATCGGAGTTTCTTTGTTTAGACGGCTATTTTTACTAGGTTTAGTCTCGCAATTTATTTTAGAATTTGTGTTATTCGATGGACGCTATTTTCGATTGGGTTTGGAAATGCTTGGACCAAACAGGGGCTAAATTCGATGTTGTTAAAGACTCGAATCGATTCAGAACATATCGAACGACTTGAGTAAACCCTTTTCATAATTTTGTATAAGTATGTGTTTTAATGTTTGAGACCCACGGGAGTTTTCTAAATAAAATACAACTGTTCAGTCGGTGTTCAATTAAGTTATTACAAGAGGCCAAAATATAGTTAAACAGTTGTTGAACGAGATATCGGCTGACACATAAATTGAGAGAGAGCAACCGTTTATCCAGCTGGCCCTAAAGCCGAATAATAATTAACGAAACGTTATCAACCGGGGTAAACGACTGGATCACAGAACCTTTTTATCTCCGACTAAACCTCCGACCAGTGATAACAATAGGAACACTCAATTTAATTAATTCCAGCCAAACTCCTTTCCACGGATATCTTTATAAATTCAACGTTCTCGTTTGACGAAGATTCGCGAAGACATTTTTTATGACGAAAATTGCCGAGGGGCGGCCATTGTTGCGGCCGTCTTTTGTTTCGTTTGAAATTCGACCGGATTGTTGGACGGGAAATTGAAATGTTTTTTGGGTATCCTAATTGATTTTCTAACTGATGGGATGTGTTTGTAGTTATGTACTCGAAATCACACAAACAGAGGCAAACATGGGCAGCCTTTTCCTTAAAATTTTATATTTCCTATTAACGGACGATGTTTTTCCTTTAAAAACATGACCACCATCTTTATAACAAAACAAATGTATTGTATCATTAACTAGAAGGCTGATGAGAATAAAAGCTCGCAACTCTCTTTTCGTTTAACCAGTCGGGTAAAAAGTATGCATATTTGGACCCATCTGCCAAGCAAAAATAGTGGGAAACCATCGTTGTATCCAAGTATATCTTATAAACTATGAATATTATTAATTTATTATAAGTATCTGAAACTTATAGGGTAAATAAAATTTGATTAAAAATAAAAAATATTTTTGTGGTCTGTGGTGAATTTGATAAGATATTTCCATTAATATTATTCCCTTTTGACAAATTTTGCGATTTCATAAATGAGCAGTCGTTCCGAGACATCCATTAATGTAATTAAAACGTCGAATGATGCATTGTCACGTTTCTCACCGAGATAGAGGAAATTTTAAAGAAGAACTGTCCGTTCTCTGGCCAAGTTGGTCGTCGCTCTATTGATTAGTTTGTAATGAATGTGAGAACTTTTCCTCGGGTTATTGAGATGCTAGTTGGCCATAGAATTCACCTCGATAAAGGGTATTTTAAATTAGAAAGTTTTAAATTGATGTTAAATTTTAATCATTAAATGTTTGGTGATTGTTTTTTTGTTTTATCTACATTTATATTAATCGTCTTATCATAAAGATAGATTTGATTTTATGTAGATATGAAGTACTTAGTACCACCAGTAACTCCTGGGGAGAAGAATGAATGAGGCTACCCAGCCCGAGATATCTTATGTTATGAAATAACATCTCTGATTTTGGTCTTCCATTCCCCACCGTCGTCGATGCCAAGTAATGTAGGTCTTTACCTTTATCTGACCTCGCATAGTAAATAAACAATATGAGCGTACTCGTTTGATTTGCAAATCACAACATAGAATTAAACAAAGTCGCTTCCTGTTGTCTGTCTGTCCCTACCCAACTAGCACACAAGCGAATTATACAGCCATTGTGCAGCCTGATAGTTGTATAGGAGTCGTTCAAGTGCTGTACAATATTCCTTAAGACGTATAGTAGCATTTTGGAAAACCCATTAACAGTAGGTGGTACTGTAGCCGATTAATAGCAATGGAATAGCTTATGGTGGTATAAGATCATTCAGTACCGCAGCAAGACAGCCATGAGAAGTATTATGGAGTTCATGAAAACCATTGTGCCACCATAAGACGTAAAGGAGTGCTTTAGTAGGCAAAAGAGTTTAAAAAAAGTTTTGAGAGGCTTTAATGGCGCTTAAGAGCGTACAGAGACATTTTATAAAGCCAGAGGTTCTTAAACGGAGTTGTGTACGGCTGTTGTAACACTTATCTATAACAGAGTTAAGTAGCGCTTAAGCGCTATTTGTGAGAATTATATGGCTACTGTACGGCTTGCAGTTGTATAAAGAACCATAGGAAGTATTTTATACAGGCGAGGGAGTTACAGAATAGTCTTATGGCACCTTAAGTGTTTTAATAAAATCCATTAGCGCTCTTGTAACTACGTATCTACAACGGAGGAACGTAGCTTCATATTAGAGCTCGAAGCGCTATATCAGAGATTTATAGCACAGAATTGTGACGTAAAGCTGTAAAACGTTAGGTATATGTTACTTTATGCAGCCCAAGACGGAGACATGAACCTTACTGGCGCTTTTATGTCGTTTACAGACGTATAGTAGAGCGATTATACTGCCAATAACTGATCTCTCAGTTCAGTCTTACTATAGTCTCAGTTTTGTCTGAAAATTTAGTGAGTGAGCCAATTTGGAGTGGTCAACAGGTAATTTTATCATTGAATTCATGCTTAAATTGACTTTCTAACGTTTTCAATATTCAACGATGGACCTCTAAAATGGTCTTATAAAGGGATACCTTGAACACCATTGTACAACTTTAAGTCCTTAATATCAATCGCAAAAACCTGCTGTGCCACCTAAATAGTTAAATAGCACACCTATAACACTACTGTTAAACCTATAAGTTTACAACAGCATGCACTACAGCCGTTGTACGACTCAAACCTGCATAATAGATATAATCAACACTGAAAGCTGCATGATTAGGACGCCATTTTTTTTTTTAGTAAATGTGTTTTTTTAAGGTTATGATGAAGTTTTGGACATCGTATATATACTTAATTTGTAATTATTATTGTAATTAAAGTCAGTAATTTTCACACATCAAACCGTACAAAAATGTTTGTAGCCTTTAAAGTCTTCTTTTTGTTAAAACACAATTTTGTAAACAACGCAGAAATATATTTTATGCATTAAAAACTGAATATTACGAGGGCGCATGAAAATTTTGACTAGAATATACATATACATTGACAGTAAACTGGCACTCGCACAGATATTTAACGGCACGATGAAGTAAAACAATGCTAAACTTTGTTATTGTATCATCCACAGATCCCATTCGTATCGTTCCTTTCACTTCCATTGTCACTGCACTACACTTTCTTTGATTTTATGAAAATATATTTTGTGTTGCCCACAGTAGACCTACTAAATTACTAACTTAGAACCCAGAGATTTAATATAGCGGTATTAGCGGTACAAATTTAGGTAAAGGTAGCGTTACGGCGCTACAAGCACTTTTTCGAAATCTCATAGCGCTGATCATCCCTTTTAAACCACTTCTGTAGAGCCATTATAACATAAATATCCGACCACTGTAGAGCTATTGTAGAACTATAAGCTGTATAATTTGGGGCCTAATTGGCGCTACAAGAGATCTATATCTGGATATAGAACCACTATAGCGCTTATTTAGGAGCCTAAGGAGTTATCAAAATCCTTTATCCGGCTACTATACGGCTTCTTATAGCGCTTGTGTGCTAGTTGGGTATGTATGCTTTGATCTTTAAAACTACGCAACGGATTTTGATGCGTTTTTTTTTTTAATAGATAGAGTGATTCAAGAGGCAGGTTTATATGTATAATACATGCATAACATAGCATTGCACCCGTGCGAAGCCGGGGCAGGTAGCTAGTTACAAATATATTATTGTCATATACTTGTTTATTTGTATAAAGAAAACAAGTATGTTGCCATTACTATACTACATTTACCATTTTGGGCAGACTATTTTGGCGGTGACTGTACGACACGGTATGTAGACTAGGACAGTATGTAGACTTTTGCAAGACGTCACTGGATGACGGATGAATAATGCAGCCCGCGCGTTGTAACGTCCTGTCTGTCTAGCACAATTATGCTTCGCGAGTCTTGTCGCGCGGCATAGCTTTACCTGTTACTCTTTCACAGTACTATACAGAAAGTGATGGATAAATCTCGTGCGACAAGAGTCGTATCACAGTTGTACTAGAGGTGCTGTGTGGTCTAAGCGGTGATTATGCTCGCGTCCACTGATTAGTATACGCGACGTTTGATGCACTTTGTATAACGCTGACTGTACGACCCGGAACACATGTAGGACAATATTTAGACTTTTGTATATCGTCTTTGGATGACGGATGAATTACGCAGACCGCGCGTTTTAACGTCCTGTCTGTTCTAAGCGGCCATTGTGCTCGCGTCCACTGGTTAATATACGCGACGTTTGATGCACTTTGTATGATGCTGACTGTACGACACATGTAGAACAATATTTAGACTTTTATATATCGTGACTGGATGACGAATGAATTATGCAGTTCGCGCGTTGTAACGTCCTGTCTGTTCTAAGCGGTGTTTGTACTCGTGTTCCCTGATTAGTACGCGCGCCGTTTGATGCACTTTGTGTTTCAATGGATGGAAAGGAATTGAACGACTATTGCAGAATAATTGGATATTCTATAATAGTCGTTAAATTCACTTGACAAGTACATTTTACTAACACTGTACGGTCGGCGTCGACCTTGAAGGGAAAATGTTTTTTTTTTTTAACACATTGAAATATTGAAATCTAATGGTTTTTTTTTTAGAATCTCGAATCAATAAATAAACTTATAACGTTATACAGAAACCATGATTACTTAATAAATAAGCTTATTCATAAAATTGATTTCGAGACATTTTGATGATCCCTACTCATTTTAACGAGTACTATTGATTTTAATAGAACTTAACTTTCTCATAAACGTCTGTAACAAAAGTAATGTAAGCGTAAACGCCAAAAATATAAAATCTTCTTCGCCTAGTACACTTAATAGTAATCCTAATCCAAATACACACTAGTAGTAGAACGAACATTCTATAATTCTTAGTTTTATACAGATTTACGTGTATATTTGACTTTTGCATACATCTATAGGTAGGTATATTTGTGCAACTAGAACTGCGTGCTTCGGCACAAAATCCTCGAACCCTTGCTAGTTCCAGCTAGCGATGAAAAGGGTTCATTAAAACTCCTACCAATCCTACATTTCCAGAGTATTATTTCGCTGGAGTCACAGCTAGGTAATGCGAACTCTATAAGAAGCTGGCAACTTCCATGCGGCTTAGTAAACATTAATTGCGTTACAACTTGCTCTGTGGCTTTAGTTAACTTGGTATTTACCGGTATGCTTAGATCTTAAAGTCGTTTCTGTTGAAACCCAGTTTATATACCTGCGACTATTCGATGTTAGGATGTATATATGTTACTTAAAATATTTTTACTATAATCACCAAGCTGTGTTTATAAAGATCCTATTCCAATATAATAATATGATTTTCATTTATGAAGAACATTGTCATAGCGTTTTTGTAATATGATCGTCATTACGTATTAATAGAAAAAGACAACATGTCGGTTACAGTTCGGAAAGTAACTTCTGCAATGTGTTTGATCTTTGTATCAAATCTTTAACAGATGATGATAATTCAATGGCATGGTTGACATTCCGTCAATTGGAAGTGCCAGAATGATTTTGTGAAATCTTATCTCAATCATTTATAAGTATTTTTATACTCGCGTACTTTAATCTGTCAATTATAATTTCACAGACAAAACCACAATAACGCACTTTTTTATCCTTCATTCATAAGACATCTCTCTACTCAACTCTAATAATTTCAAACAGAGAACATCCGCATATTTGATCAAAAAAAAAAGAATGCGGATTTGTTGAAATTACTTGTCAAACAATTTAACCAATCACAAGGCACCCGCCATGACCATCGCGATCAGTATTTAGTTGAACGAAAAATATTACTTAAAAATAAAAATTCACAGTGGGGAATGACGATTAAAGTAAAAAACGGGGCAAGTGCGAGTCCGACTCCGAGTTTGTTGTATGGGAGCCCCCCTTAAATATTTATTTTATTTTATTTTTAGTATTTGTTGTTATAGCGACAATAGAAATACATCATCTGTGAAAATTTCAAGTGTCTAGCTATCACCGTTCTTGAGATACAGCCTGGTGACAGACGGACGGACGGACGGACGGACGGACAGCGAAGTCTCAGTATAGGGTCCCGTTTGTACCCTTTGGGTACGGAACCCTAAAAATTATTTTCTGTGTTTTTTCGTTTAAAAAGTATTGTATGCAATAGTTACACAATTAGGTCTTAAAATCTCGTACCTTACTTAGGCCACTCGGTAAGCCTCGTGACCTAAACGCGGTACTCGATTTTAAGAACCTTCATTGTGCAACGATTGCATAAAATACTATTTTATCCAAGTATAACACGACAGTAATGAAGTGACATTGAACCTATTATTACTCAAGTACAAGTAGGTATCTCGGCATTAGGTGGGTGAATCTGGGGGCGACGACCTATAGACGCCTACTACGTAACAACGTCCTTTTGCTTATTTATCACCGGTTACGCGACCCCACGCTTTATAGACGTGTAATAATAGTCTTGTAAGTGTGACACACTATTGTCATTAATTACTGACTGACGTCAAAAGTGCGGGTAGGTATAAATTCTACGTGACTGATGACATCTATCCAAAAGCTCACTATAATAATATAATGTTTAAATTAGTGTACTAATCGCATTGATTTATTATTTTTCAATGAATAGAATATACTTTATTTTGCCTGGCGCACAATTCGAAATGGCGGGTCGTATTATAATAATAATAATAATAAATATAATGAATATCGGACAACCTCACACAAATCGAATCCCGAATTAAACTCAACAAGGCTTGTGTTATGGGTACTAGACGACGATATAAGTACTTATACAGATAAATGTATACTTTAATACATAGAACAACCATGACCCAACCACAAATATTCGAGTTCATCACACAAAAATTTGCCCTGGCTAGGATTCAAACCCGGGACCGCCGGTTTAGTAGGCAGGTGTCATCAAACTGCGTCAAACGCGTCGTCAATAAATTCATCGTATTGTAGAATAAAAACGAGGATATTTTACATACAATTCCACTTAATTGCGATAAAATATCCTGATAAAACAGGCCTGTTTGAACAAGGAATGGTACACAATTGTAACGGGTTTGATTCTCGGCCGAGAGGCTAGGGTCTCTGCCGTCCCGTTTCTGGCTCGCCAGGCAAAGGGCCGACTCATGCATAAACCCGAATTATATATATGTATACATGTATCTTACATGAAAGTGGAACTTGTTTTACGGTACAGTTAACCTCCAAAGCACCGTACTGAGAAAAAAGGTGGACACAAATTTTATTTTTGATAAAATATTTTGTAACATATATGTCCCGTATTTATTCGCGGATGGATGCTCTTAAGCATAGGCTCTTATCGGTGGAGTCAATTCTAACAACAACAACAACAACAAATCCACTTTATTGCACACCTCAAATACACAGGAATACAAAACATGAGAGATATACAGTAAAAAAAAACTAACTTTGTCTGCATTCCGATTTTTCATTCACTTCTATCCAGAATACGATTAAATTTGATTCAATTAATCTTTTTTTTATTCCATAAAAGCTATTTAAACAAAACATTACCTAATAGTACTACATAAAAAAAGCGCTTTGGCAAGCCTGGAAATTTAAAAAAAATATTATTTTGTATTTTGAAGGCGTGCAATAAAGAGTATTTTATTGTAAACGGTGTATTTTGATAAACTTAGTGTTTTTATATTTACACGTTCACTGCAAAGGCAAAACAACAGATATAAACGGTAACCTAACGCATTAACTTAAAAAAATACTACTCAAGGCAGAGAAAAATAATGTTTATAAACAAAGAGATTTAGTTAATTGGCGAACTTTTTATTTATCTGTAAACCAAATCAAACCAATAGTCTCATAGAAATGGTTTATGCACTGATTCAAACTACAAAACAATTCAATTAAAAAAAAATTAAAAACCTATTACTTTAATATCATGTAATGTTATTAGTTATCCAATGAAACGACATTCTCCATTCTATTTCATTAAGAAGAATAGTTTAATATACACGGAGTCTTAAAATGTAAAATAACTTTTTCTCTTTCTCAACATTCAAATATTTGAAAAAATTCCAATTCTAGGCACAAAACATACAAAGCGAATTCAATTCCTCTGAACACTGTTACCGCTGGCTTCGAATCAAAACAAAGCCTTTTATAAAAGTCGCGGTTCTTTGAAATAACAAAGTAACGTTCCTAGGCTCTTTAGGAAGACGAAAAAGGTGCATTCCTGCCCTAGGGCTGTTACAGCCTTTTTAATTTGGAGAGATATGCAGGTGCATCTTGTTACGGCTTGACAGACGGAACCAATTTATTGCTAGACGTTGTGTGCACTAATTTGGTTGAATTTATGATACAACTAGTAGCTATTTAGCCTGATACGGGATGCTATATGGCATGTAAATTCACCATTTATTACTTTAGTTTTGTGCAATACAGTTTAAATAAAAGGAATCGAGTATTGGTCCACGGTTGCGTCTAGCTCTGTGCCAATTTCGTGTTAATCTATTTAGATGCTTTGAGTCACATCATTGAGTAAAAAAATAATGAGCATCATATACTTTCACATTTACGATATTAGTAAAAAGTGATATACCTGCATGCAAATGTCAGAAAATAAAAAACTTTAACATTACACATCTGACAAAAACCGAATTGCTAACAATATAACATGTAATGTAAACACTCAATGCAAAATTTTGAAGCTTGAGACACTATCCGTCGTTTGTTATGGTATCTGTTCAAAATATTACCACTATTATGCCTATTTTTGCGATGAGATCTATTTACATTTAATTGACAAATAATTAATGTGATTTTAAGGCATCTCGAATAACAATAATAATTATGTCCGATTGTTCAAATATTATCGAACTAAAGCTTTAGAATGTGTGCTGGAAAACATTAAGTAAACCGAAATTGGGACAAACCCAAACTTACACCATTTCGGAATTGTTTGGTTCATTTATGCAAAGGAGATATAGAGACGAATGGAATTACGTTTTGACGTAATTTATATAAATGGCTCAGCGACGTCCAGTGTTTCATAAAACCTACGGAACTCAAACACGTTAGAAAATGTCCTATTTTCAGAATACATTTATTGTAATAAAACTGTATTTTTTTAGCTGGTGCTACAATACCTACTTGTGATACCAAGGATGAAGTTTATTTACTAAAATTACTAAACATATCAATATTGCAAATTACAATTTTTTAGAAGGTCGAATTTGTATTCATTATTTAATACCTGCTATTGAAATAAATATATCTTATAACAATATAGTTCATAATTGTAGTCATTATTTAAACGCATTTTTGCAAAATTTTATCAATCAGGATATGTAGGTACTAAAAGATCAAACACAACAGTTACGAAATTATAACAATACAGTGTATATAGTTTATTATTTGTGTTTACGGAATAAACATCTTATAATTTGAATAACAAATATACAACCATGAAGTTTAGATAAATAATTAAAATTTAACACTTACTATGCCTAGTGATGAGACCATGATAATGCCACTAGTAAAATATCTCACGTCAAAATTTCATTTTAATTCACACGAAAATTTCAAAGCCTACGGGGACTTAACGCTGCCAAATTAAAAGCCTACGTACGTACACAACACTGGCAAAACGAGCAAATTCCCAGGAAAAAAAATACACCAAAATCACAAAGAAAACACACCCACGCGCACTAGAACCACATTAATTAAAATATGGCTTTTGATTTTTTGCACTAAAGGGAAAACTCGAATTTTTCGTAGCGCTGTGGAAAACTGTAGCACAGATACACGTCTACGCGGGTGGCAGCCGCGGCACAGACTGGTTGCTATAGTGCCCGCCTACGGCTACGCGCTACGTAGCTACGGCGTAGAGGCTTGGTACGGCTGGTGTGAAGTACGAAATGGATGATTTCACGTCGTTGGACGGTGTTTGGTGTGATTTAGGTTTGAGCGTATGAAAGGTTTGATTTAGAATATATTTTCAAAGTTGCTCACTTAGTTGCTTGGCGTTATGGGCCTTTGCGATTATCTTCAATTTAGCAATATGTCGGTTTTATCACGGCATTACGTAGGAAATATATCAGATTTTGTTAATCGAACTGCATTGAGTTACGAAGACATAATATAAAGGATATATGAGTATCAGAGGTCGTCGGCAACATCATGGGACTGCTAGTCACGTAGAGTTGGGTTGGCAAGAGTAGTGCCCGCAACCCTTCACCCAAAATAGGCGCATTGTAAAACTTCGAGTTGCGGAAAACCAGCCCGCGATAACCTATAACCTATAAAGGATATATGATTTTTTGACATCTTGCTCGGTCCTTTCTCCTGTCTTTCTTCTGTCTAACAAACCTTAAAATACTATAACAGTAAAACTCAAAATAGCACATATCGCTAAAATAGCTATATCGGGGCGAGATAAATGAATAGATGTCAGTGTTAAAACTCGCATTGAAGCCAACCCTGCCATAATTAATAAATAAATAGAACATGTCACAGTAAATCGCGGTAGGTATCAGTAGAGCAATCACCCGGCCCAGTGGCTGGAGGCGAATTGCTCCTGTGATCTTTAGCCGTGAGATCAGAAGCGTGGAATTAAGATTGGCATCGGACCTAATAGGACGTTAGGATTTTAGAGAGCTTTGGAGCCGAAGATTTATACAATTCATCATCATACTCATTCTCATACGTGGATTTAATTTGCAATTTAAATTTTATAGCCAAGGAGAAAGTCATTTGAATGTACAAAGACCTGATTTGTGTAGGCATTGCTTTTTTCGTTTTTCCATGTTGCCTAGAGTAAACTCGCTTTCTATGACGATTGAATATCTAGTTACGACAAAAAAAAAACATGAGATCATCAATTAATATAATTCAATCTAGGCGTGTATTTTAATTTAATGTAAATATCAGCCAAATAACAAAATCTTATTTTTTCAAGTTCTCCACTACCCAAAGGTTGTCTGGAACAGATCGCTCTCTAGCGATAAGACCGCCTGTGGTTTACCTCTAATTGTAATGTCTTGCATTATATTTTTCCTGTATATTTTATGAGGTGTGCAATAAAGAGTACTTGTATCTTGTATATCGGCTCATAGGTTACCGTACGATTCGTACAAGGCGGGAAAAACATTTTAATTGTTTTTTAAGCTTGTAACGGAACTATGCTCCAGTGAGTTTTAGCCAATGGTTTTATGACGTGAAGCGCCATCTAGTGTTTTATTGGGAGTCTTTTGTAAAGGGTCGACGTCTACGCTGCCTTACCTTACAACGCCATCTCGTAATTCATTGATGAATTAAGTATTGATAGGGTTGCTGGAGCGTGGATTAAGTTTAAATCTTTCACACTAGAGGGCGTTGTGATAGACAAGCATAAAACAAGGATGTGTTTATTAAATATTTTAATATAATTTAAAGGCCGCATGCTGTATTGGTCTCAATGCTTGTAATTGTGCTGGAAAGCTCAGTTGTTGTTAATTATATGACATGCGTTGGTGTTTCTAGGAGGTTTGTTGATGTGGTCTTGTCGAGTGTAATAGAAATGTCAGTGACGTTTTGGGAGAAATTGCGTTAAAGTCACGTTCTATTATCTTACAAGGATTGGGAACTTTTAAGACGTACCGAATTTTAAAGACAGCTATGTTGGGATTAATAATTAATCTATAATAATAAAGATAAATTTTAATTTGGTTTAATTTGCCGTCAATATCATTGGCTACAGTAGCGACCAACGGCGAGTAGCGGAACTAAAGTATATCTACCTATAAGCCTATAGATATCTTTTATTTGTGTGAGTTGTAGATAATACCAACCAATGAGGAACTGGGAATTCATTGAAAACATAAAACACATGGACACAAATTGAGTTCCGCTATCCGACGCAGTGGCGCTTATGGGAAGATTTGGATTGATTTTGATCGAGAAGGTTCGAGATGGGCGGCTCTGGAGAATGTTCGAGATGGGCGGCTCTGGAGAATGTTCGGGATGTGGAGGACGTGCGGAAGGCCTGGGGGTCTTCGGTCTGGATCGAGAGGTGTAAGAGAAAACCCTGACGGATAAGAATCGAAAATCAGCTGTTCTGGGTTTCGGAAGATGTTGATGGTCATGTGGGATGTGGTGTGGAGTGTTATTATGTCGGATTGTTTGCTTGCAATAATCCTTATTGCGAGAGAGGTAAGCGCTGTTGTTTATTTCCACATTTAGGAATTTTAGAGAAATGTCTTTTCCGGCCAGGCCTCCTTTAACACTAGATGCATTTCGCATCGAAGAATCGATTTTGAATCGAAGACGAGAGTGTTAAGATACAGGCCCTATGCACTTCTGATGCTAAGTGGCTGAGAGTTATCCGCACTGTGTTTCAGCTGGTAGTTTAGACAAGTACCAAACATGTATATCTTATGTAATTGTGGATAGATAAATTATCCCAGAAATAGTTGTGTTATTAATTACATTTCCTTCACACTATACTGACTACACGTTTAACACACCTATTTTAATATTGGTATTGGTACACAGATTTGTCTCTGTTTAAAATAAATACTGAGGCAGGTCTGTCTTGAAGGTATAAGGTATGTGGTAGACTCTCTCCTTCAAAACAATGTCAATGAACAGAATGTTCAGCTTGGAGAAATATACTACTTTGGTAGTCGTTTGGTTGTCTGTTCCAGATTGACATGAGAGGCTCAGCTGATATGGCGACTGGTTTGCAAAGACCCTTGCGTCATACATAGTACCAGGTTCGAAGCGTATCGCTGGTCAAAGGAGTCCTCTATAGAGCAATTCCGGAGATTGGCTATAAGCTTTTATCTTAGGAAGGCTCGGGTTCTGCACTGTTGGGTCTAATTCCATCTACTAAAGACTTGGAGGTTTCTCTGACGAGGGAGATGGTTGGCGACTATCGACTTTGTAGAGTCCCTTTGTCAATAGACTATAAGTCTTAATTTGGGGCGACGACTAAACCCATATTTGATCCAAGTTGAATATGATTTCTAATAATTAGAAGAGTGGTGATGGAAAGAGTTCTGGTATGGGTAAAGGTTTTACAAGGTAAAATATCCTTCCTTTCCCTCTGACTGTCCTGGCACAATTTTCATATTTTTATCATAAAGAAACGGCTGGTTTCATTGTTATATCAAATTATTATCATCACCCAACCATGTTGTGTTAATCCATTGCTATGGTCTGGTATTACTTAAGTGTCAATTCTCAGTTGTGATTCTCTTGTGGGATGGATGATCTGTCTATATACCTAATAATAGCTGAAACAGACACTACCAGTATTTTCATACTGCACTTACAAGCGACCATTATAGCAGAATATATTGATTTGGTGTATTAGCCATTTATATTGACACTAGCAGTAACCCGCGGCTTCGCTCGCGTGCCTATACAATATACATCATCCTACGGGAACATTGCTCTTATTTCAGGATTAAAAGTAGGCTATTTGTTAAGTTAGGGTATAATCTGCAATCTGCATTTCCCTGATGCATATCCGTCCAGCCGTTCTAGCGTGAAGAAGTAACAAAACATGCACAGACTTTCGCTTTTCTAATATTACTGGAAAATACTTTTTATTTTATCATAACTCCACTTTATCAAATCAAACCGAAAACTCAAGCACTCAAATCAAACGATCTCAGCTTTTAGTGTACCAAATAAAGTTCACTTCAAAATCCATAACTCGAAGTGAAGCTAAGACATCGGGATATGTGTGCATTTTATATGTATAAAGCTTTTATAATGTCCCGAGCCTCCGGTTATCGACTTGGGATATTCGAGATTGGTTTAATGATTCTAAGCCATGTTCTAAGTTACGTCATGTTCTATTGTAAGATATTGAGGTTCTCTTCGTTGATGAATGAAAAATGTATTATTCTGAGCCAGATAAACGTAATTCAGAATTCTGAAATGACTTAACATAATTATTGAAAAGCTTGAATGTATTTATTACGGATGCAGGAAGTTTCCTGATCATTACTCCTCCCGTCCCAACGCGCCGCCCGCCTATAGGTACCGATTGACGACGATCGAGATGCCACCAAATACTATTTTTTTAATCTATTAGGACAACGCGGGTCTCTATCCATACCTCAAGAGCAAAAACAGAACCCCCTTATAGGATCACGTGTAGCTGTCTGTCAGTCCGTCTGTTACAACCGATTTTCTGCAAAACTACTGGACCGATTAAATTGCAATTTGGCACAAACGCTTTCAAGAACTTTCATGACCACAAATAAAATTTAAAAATCGGTGGCATTTTCGTAATTAACGTCCCAACAAACCATAAAAATTACACCTATACTCATATTTAGACATTTCAACCCCATTTCACCCCAACAGGGAAGATGTTAATTCACGTCCGCCACGTTGGATTTTCAGACTTTGTCACCACATTTCTCCCTTTTAGGGGTTGAATTAAATAAACCTGAAACACGTGTTTACTCATTTATTGTTAGAAATACTCCTGTGAAGTTTCGAATAAAATAGCCTAACTAATCTTGTTTCCCCATACAAACTCTGGAACCCCATTTCACCCCTTTAGGGGGTGAGTTTTGAAAAATACTTTCTTAGTGCACCCCTACACCTTATAAAGAACCTACGTGCCAAATTTGAACTCTCTAGAACCAGCGGTTTAGTATTTAGACATTTCAATCCCATTTCACCCCAACAGGGGAGATGGTAACTCACGTCCGCCACGTTGGATTTTAAAATCGTTGCGGTTTTCGTAATCAGCGACCCGATAAACCATAAAAACAATACCCATGCTGATTTTCAGACTTTGTCACCACATTTCTCCCTTTTAGGGGTTGAATTTTCAAAAAACCTGAAACACGTGTTTACTCATTTATCGTTAGGAATACTCCTGTGAAGTTTCGTATAAAATAGTCTAACTAATCTTGTTTCCCCATACAAACTTTGGAACCCCATTTCACCCCTTTAGGGGGTGAGTTTTGAAAAATCCTTTCTTAGCGGATGCCTACGTCATGACATGTACCTGCATGCCATATTTCAGCCCGATCCATCCAGTGGTTTGGGCTGTGCGTTGATAGATCACTATGTCAGTCAGTCAGTCACCTTTGAGTTTTATATATATAGATAACTTGGTGGCGAGATATTAACATGAGGAAATGGCTGAGTCCATCTCCTGGTTTACTTATCCAACTCAGCTGTCAGGTTGTGTACCTTACTGCTTGGTCTTGTGCTCCTTTTAGTGTCATGTATCAGTTACATGTCTCCTGGGACAGATTATCTATCTATATGTTTAATAACTGAAAGAGACACTAGCAATATTTTATATTGCATCAACATATGACCATTTAGCAGAATATATTTATTTTGGTTTATTAACCAGTTATATTGACATGGCTTGGTGGTGAGAAATCTCTATCAATAACTTATAATGGAATTAGCTGTTTATTATAGCGTTCCAAATATGTGTCTTCCCTTTATCCTGTCAAGGACGGATTTATTTGTTGGACGAATCCGATTTCTGGACAGCGGGGTGGGGCTGTCCTTTCCTAACAAAAAACCCCTTTAGTTATATATTTATGTATTATATCGAACACTAAACAGCCATACACTATCCACATTCCTACTGGGTCATTTGGAAAAATGTTAGAACAGAGACATTGCATCATATAAATAAATATTTCAACCTTTAGGTATTTATTATTTGTTTATTAATTAAATAACTAACACTACTTCTCGTCCAAGATGGATATTTAGATTCATTAACCTTCATTATTGCTTCTGCGAATAATTATCAAATAATATTGACTTGTCCTAAATAAACTGCTAATATCGTCTGATTTGTATCCTTACCGCAGAGAATCTGGTTATTATAAAACACAACTGGATCCTTTAACCCACTAGACATGATCACAATCTATTATTAATTAAGGCCAAAATATAATCAAACTACTATATCAATTACTGAATTCTGGTATGGAATCCGGTAAGGTGACTGATCCTTGCTCCATTCGCTTCTTCAAGTTGAAGTTTTTACAAGCTACAGAAAAACCTGTATTTTTTTTAGGAATGAGGGGGTTATTCCTACCTATTAAGAAACGTTCCGTATTTTGCACGATTGTAAACTGGACAGACACAGTACCTGTAACAAATAAAATCAAAATTAGTTTTTCAGGAAAATACGTTTATTTCGGGACATCCACAGAATAAAACAGTAGTGCAATAGCTGCACATTCAAATATACTTAAAGGACTCTCTTTACTCGACTAGTGCAAAGAAAAGAAAAGAAAAGAGTTAGCCGTATGTACAATGAGCTGCAGAATTGCATGGCCCATTTATCAATGAACTCATTTATAAATGGGCCATACTATGGGCTGGCCAAATGCAGCCCATAGTACGGTTAGCAAAACAACGAACTATCACTATCATCCAGTCTCGAGTAAGTCTCCACAAACCGCACACAAACAAAACTGACTCACGCGCAACACCGCCCACTGCACTATTATCCAATACTATACAATCCCACTCACCACACCACACTATCACACCAATTACAACTGAGAGTACAACAAAATACAGTCCATTATACCTTGTTCTAATGATTGTCGTTTACCGCCATTTCATTTTAAACCGTAAACAAAAAGCGATCAACGTCAGAAATGCTTATGAATGTATGCATCTTATTTTCAACCTTAATGTTTAATGGGTTGAGTTTAGTTTTGTTTGTGAGTGTGTTTGAGTTATCTATGAATGAACCAGTGAGCCCACGCGCAGGCCTTGAGTAAATCAGATGTTTGATTGAGAAATGTTTCTGCTGACATAAATACAGATAAACTGATTATTTGTGATAGTTTGGCATTACAAAATCCGGCGTTTGGCTGGCGGGTGAAATCAACATATTGTCCATGATTTAAAGGATATAATGATTAAGTACTCAATTAGTAATATTTAGGTACTCGATTAGTATAAAGTTGGAGTGAACAATACTTCCGACGTCCCGAAGTCAGTAGCTAAAATGCAGAAGCTTAGTTTTTATTTAGCTATATGTTGTAGATACTAACCTTAGTTGTGTCACACTCTAATAATTAAGTTTTTTATACTTAAACCATAAATACAAAGATCAAAGCTTAGAGAAAAATTGAAAAAGGAGCTACCTGGTGGAAGGGACCGGGAATCGAACCCGGTACCTCTGGATTACCGGTCCAGCGCGTTAGCCACTTCGCTACCCTCGCTCCACAACTTATACTTGTTGTATAAATTTACTGTTTACACTTCCGAATATACATTTTAACCGTCAACAACTTTATAAATTTATTTTTACCAAAATTCTTAAATGTACTCTTCAAGGCTTTATACCCCGCGTATTTCAACACTATTTAAATTACATAGCACCTTACAAATATGCATTGTGAAGCATCATTGGTGTAAAGCTCTGCGACAGGATAAGAAATAGCACAGAATACTTAATAGTGAAATGACGATCTAGTCATTATAATTGAAAAAGGGATGCTTAGTTGGTTTGGACATGTAGAGAGGATGCATGAAAGAAGATTCACGAAAAAAATCTACAAGGCGAATGTGAACGGAAATGTTGGAAAAGGAAGGCCTAGACGAACGTTTCTTGATCAGATTTGATACGTTCTGAAAAAAGGGCGAGTCAAGAGTACTTTAAACCGACGAGCATGCATGAGGAGATTAATGAATGGTGATGAAGCGAAAGATGTATGTCAGGATCGTAGCAGGTGGAAAGATGTGGTCTCTGCTTACCCCGTTGGGAAAAAGGCGTGATTTTATGTATGTACGTACCTATGTATGTACAAATCGGCAGACTTAATGCCATGAGGCATTCTCTATCAAAATGTATTGTTCAATAAATCATTTAAAGAACAAAGATGAGTAGACTTTTTTATAATTCTCACTTAAATAACTTTGGTGAGAACTCAGATGATGATCTCAGCATCGACCGTATTGCTCGTACAGTATTGAAATGAAAGTGACAGGTTGTCGCAAGAAAGAGTCGCATTTATGCTAGAAATACAGATCGCCTACTAGTTATAAGTAAAAAGGTGATAAAATAACGTTAATTGAATTACAAATTGATCTCATTTAACAATTTCCAGCCAACGAATAAACATATTGCAAATTTAAATGAAATACGTATTTAATAACAAAACAAACACTAATTACAAAAACAAACTATACGCATCAGTACGCAATAACAACACTCAATGCACTCAATTAATTCATTTTATTAATACCGTTACTTCCCATAGTGAACGTAACGAGTTTACAAACACTCTAACAACCAATCCAACCTTATAACGCTCTTAAAGCACCGTAATACAGCTGTTGTATGTGCGTTGGAAAGTTGGTGTTTTTACGTGCAGCGGTTGGCCGCTTACCAAACCAGAATATGGTTTTTGCAGTTGGCAATTAGCGCAAAAAAATGTCGGCGGCTTGGGAACATCTGTGGCTCTGAAATATGAATGTTTGTCTGCTGTAGATATAGGAAATGGGACGGAAACAAAATGCAGCGATAGAAAACCCATGGTAACCTCGTAATATTATTTACTGGAAGGCACTCTTTTCCTGACTGTTTTTCGTGTAGTAACCAAGTGTAGGTACATTTTATTTATAATTTTACATTCACGAATGTGAATTGTTTTCGGCATTTTCTTTGGATATTTTTTAATATTTGTCTTTTAAAGAAACCACCACGAATGACGAAATTAGTTCCAGTGAAATTCCGCAATATGGCGCATCCTCATATATTTCTGGTCAGGCTTTACAAGTAGACATCTTTTCTATCACATCGTACAGGGTTATAAGTATATTATACCTAAATGAATAAAATATATTAAACTATGTATATATTTATAAATTACAAAGTATCACGATCTTCAAAACATCCACATCACTAAAATTTAAAATAAGGTTAAATATTTAATAATCCCCGACCAACTTTAATCTTGAAGCAGTTGAAGCCAAGCAAACTTCTCAGCCAGTCGCGATATTTCAGAGTTGTTAACACTAACTGCTGTATAGAAGCCAATTAGGCAGCTATTAAGCAGCTAACCCGGACAGCTTGAAATATTGTTATGTAATTTTAATTGATGCAGCTTGGTTACTTAGCTCGGATTTGCGGGTAGGGCTTGTTAGTTGGATAAGGTTAATGGTATAGTAATATTGCGTGTTTATATTTTGAGGTAAAAGATAATTAACAGGGATCGGACGGATGAGCGTCATTATACCTACACGGTGTCTTGTATTTAATGGACAACTTTTTAACGTCCTACAGAGCACCTTAGAATGGTCCAAAAATCTAGCCTCTTTTTAGCGTTATTAAAAGTCCCATGGTTTTAAAGAAAATCGGACTATATAATATTTTTTATAAAGGGACCTTGTTTCACTCTCATGACTGTCTAGGCCACAGATGAAGCCATTTTATTGTTCTTTTTGTATTCTTTAATACTGATGCTAACTTGAGTATGAGAACTTTACGGTACCCAGATTCTTTTTAAACAGGTGTTAATTAATGAAATCTGTTTCTGACAAAAAAAAATAGTTTAATCAGTTGTGGTGAGGAAATAAAATAAACAATGGAATTATCTATATAACATTTCGGTTGGTTAGAAGGTTGTCCATTAAATACTGGACACCATGTATAATGATAATGACGCCCATTTGTCGAAACCTTGATAATAAAACATGAAGTTTACATAATATCTAGGAACTTTGCCAGCGTTTTTTTTTCTTTACCATAGTTGGGTAAAAAGTATGGTATTCAGCCACCATGTACCAAAATTGGTTAAAAACCCGTCCAGCCCTTTCGGTGTATTGTGAGGACCACGAAAATATCACCAACGGAAGGCGCTTTGTGGCTGGCGCCTTGTTCAAGATTATTAATTACGCGTCTCCATAGAAAACTAATGTTCAATAAAATTTAATAGATTTTGGAGGTTTTTATGATTTTATTGCGTGTTAATTTATGTTTACTAAATAATGGTCTGTTGACAGTATTATATTTCATTTGAAATGGAAGTATAGGTCCTTTTTATTACTCACGAATCCTTTTTATTGAGCACACTTCAATCATTATGGAAAAAACACAACATGAGATACATTAAATCAACAGGCAGAGGTAAACAACTGGCAGTCTTATCGCAAAGTGATCGTGATCTCTTCCAGACAACCTTTATTTAGGTAGCCGAGTACTTAATAAGAAAGTTTGAATTAGAAATAGTTGTTAGAAAAAAAATAGTTCAGAAAATTAAATGATAGATTTGAATACGACATACGATACGATAGTACTAATTAATTCTAGTATTTTATCATAATTCATAACAGATTAAAAACCAAAAATAAAACAAAAAAGTTGTTATAGCAGAGCGTGGTTTCGATCCACGGACCTCTGGGTTATGGGCCCAGCACGCTTCCACTGCGCCACTCTGCTCTCTGAGCGACCGGGCGAAATTACCGAACAGTTGCCGCGACCTATGACTAAGCGCGTTTGTTCGTGACGTCACTTGGCGTCGTCGTCTATTACGAGAGTATTGCACACGTATTGCATCATCTAGGGCGTGCTCGCTTTATATCACTGATAAAAGAAATATTTAGTACGATACATTGTTTATCAGAACTTGACTACATTTATTGCTCATAATCAAAGTAGTAAAAATTTCATATCTGTACACAAACGTGTTGAAAATGGCTACCTCAATGGACTTCAAAAAGGAAGCTATTGCTTGTTTTTAAATGTTTTTTTTCGAAAGTAGATATCTAAACTTAAACTTATTACTTATAAAAAAAACCGGTCAAGTGCGAGTCGGACTCGCGCACCGAGGGTTCCGTACAAACACTTTTCATCCTTAAGTGGATAAGTTAAGATTGCACCTGGTATGTATAGCGCTCTATACAAATGAGGTGCAAAGTTAACGCAACCAATCCCTTTGTTGTATGGGAGCTCCCCTTAAATATTTATTTTATTTTATTTTTAGTATTTGTTGTTATATAGCGGCAATAGAAATACATCATCTGTGAAAATTTCAACTGTCTAGCTATCACCGTTCTTGAGATAGGTACAGCCTGGTGACATACGGACGGACGGACGGACAGCGAAGTCTCAGTAATAGAGTCCCGTTTTTACCCTTTGGGTACGGAACCCTAAAAAGGAGAGTCATGACTTTTAAATTATTAAAACATAATCATTGATCATATTTATGACTACATATTATTATCTGGTACAAGACTGCTACTGCTTTTTCGTCACTAAGGGCTTAGGAGTCCTTACTTTTATGACAGCTGAGGTCGGTGCTGACCCTTCCCTAATGATCAACTACACAATGTAAGGGTTCCGGCCCACGGTATACACTACGTCATTTTAACACGATCTAGTTCATGCTATGGAGAACCAGTTTATTTTATTTTATTATTGTCTTGAATGAGATTTTAGCGTTACCAAAGAACTTGTTTGAAGAAAATAGTCGGTATACATTTGAGGATATCAAAGATTCTTTTAGTCCATTTGTTCTTGAGATCTTGAGAAAAATATGCCATAAATCGTGAAATTTGTAGACCTGTTCTTTAAGAAAATATGCATAACGTTTTGTTTTTGATTATCAATGTTTCTTGTTTTCTCCTTCATATGAATATGGAATAATGTTCTCGATATAAAAAAAGGAAAAGAATTTATTGCGTAAGGTTAACCTACAATTAAGTAAGTTCAAATTGTCAGGAACGGCCCGACATGTTACGAACTCGTATGGAGGTCTTGAAACATGTCGGGCCGTTCCTGAAAATTTCACGTAGGTAAGTGTAAACCGCTTAATACATAGTTTCTGAAGTCGTTTAATTTTTTCTTAAAACTGAGTTCTGGGACAAAGTAGTGGGCAAATTGTTTCTGCTTAATACAATAAATAAATATGTCTCATGAAAGTTTTAATAAGATAATGACTTCAGAAACTTTAAACGTTGTGACATAACACCATCCTGGCCACCGACGGCTGCATGCATCAAAGTAATGTATCCAAAATGAAAGTGGCCTCCAATTTCCTGCAAAAATAACAACACCTGTCCCTGTCCGTGGGCTAATGGGGGGAGGGGGGGAGATTTATCTCGGCTTTGTGGGGATGTATCATTAGAGAGATGTGCCGTTAAACATAGCTATAACAGTTACATATTGTCAGTTCCTCAGGCGACTTTAGAGGAGGATATAAGTCATGTTATGTTTTTTTAACTCCGTTATTTAGGAACTGAAGTTTCTGCATCTTTGTACTTATTACTTTTTAAGGAAAACGCAGTTAAATTGGCTCCCTTTGCGCAATAATAATTTATAGTTACATAGGTATAAGTGCAAAGTTTTACGTCCACCCGTAAGATGAAAAAAGAGAGCGTAGGTTATAAATTTTTGCTTTTCTATAATATCATCAAAAGACGTATTTGCCTCTAGAGACGCAATTACCTCAGCTTACCTTTCATCATTTAACTATGGCTCAAATATGGCCCGTACATCATTCAAATGGCTACATGACATAATCAATCAAATTACACCATAGATTTCCCAAAAATAAGATTACAGTCTCAAGTTATTTATTTTACTTTGACTAAGTTTGATGTGAATGTGACGTAGATTCATCTTTGCTATAAATACTTATGAGAGAAGTCCACAAACTTCAAACACTAACAAATGTGAATTCCGCTTCATTACCGTCCCCTAATGACCGTTCATTAGGTACCCGACGTATAAGATATCATCCAGAATTAACATAGCAACTACACTCAAAACCGCTCCATAATTCAACTACATTATCACGACTTTTCGAGCCAGTGACCAACGATGACCACCCAACTCTGATCTCCAACACAAATCACTGCTTGGAAAATTACTCGCAAACAACCGAACGCTGCTGGAAACGGAGCTCAAGATAAACTGGACAGTTACCTCGATGCCCAGCTTAAGAAGATCTACCGCGCCTCCCTATTGATTTTATTTTGTTTGATACAAGGGGGAACGCTTGGATAGTTATAGCTCAGGTTTGGTTGGTAGGTACTGTTTTGCTGTAGTAAGTTACTTGGTTCGAGTGACGCGAAGTGGAAGCAATGGGTTATTGGACATGGGCCCATCACGAGCAATCACTGTAATACGGAATATGAGGATCTGTACGGTCCAGTCAGGAGATTATTCTGGGGGATTTATTTCTATCTATTACTAAAGCTGGGAATCAATACGTGTATAAAAAATACAGCGTGTATTTTTGATACAACCTCAAATTTTACAAGTTGTTACTATGGGCCCTAATAAATCAGTTTTTCTATAAATTAATTAAAATGCACGATTTTTTTTCCTCATAAAATGATTCAGCACGCAATGTGCCTCGTTTTTATTCTTGCTTAATGCTTCGTCATCGACTGTCAATTCAAGTCAAATAAGTGTACGCAATACATTGCTGCTCGAAAAATGCTTCAAAAATTCATTTCTCTCTGGTAGTTAACGCTAAATCAACAATTTGAAATAGGTAAAGTTTCTTAGCACTAAAATCTACGGTACAGTTTTTGGCTATTTCAACAATCCACGATGTATAAAGATGAGATAATATAAAGACTAGCTTTTATGGAGGATGGTATTTCAGGAAAAACCTTAACAGTGAGATGCAGGTTTTTTATGGGCGCTGTACAGCGCCATCTCTTGGTAAAAAGTTCAAGTTTGGTACGGAGAAAGCCAGGACATCCAAACACGTTTATAGGATAGGATACTTTTTATCCGGCAACAGTAAATAAAAAATAGGTACGCGGTCGAAGTCGCAGGCCCCTTTAAGTAGGAGAATGAGACCTAAGAACAAAGGGCTAGTAGTAACCAGACACTATCTTTATGATCTACTGTGGTAGCTGCACTAAAATGCTACAAAGACCGTTCTGCAGGGCGAAAACAGCGTTATCACCTAACGGTTTAATTGCATTTGCAAAGGTGAGTTATGGCATCGGGGGGGTTAACTGTGTCTGGACATTGTCTGTACCACAACGTAATGTGTTTACAAGTAAATACATTGGAGTTTTAATTGTTTTTTCATCATAAATATGCAGCTGAGCCTGTTGATATTTTACCCGAGATAAGTTCTGAAAGATAAAGCCCATTTTTTAAATATAAGGTAGCATTTATTACCTTTTGGTAAGCGGCCATTAGGCCAGAGTGGTAACCAAGATAATGCTTACCTAAATATCAGAATTTGTTTTAAGTTATTCTTCGCAAAAAAAGAACAAGTACACGGCTACCCCGGCTTGTTCAGTCTTCGTGTGGCGCCACGCGACAGCTAGTCTCGGAGTTTTTTATCGCCTCAGTGGTCCCGTAAATCCAAACCAAATCAAAAACAATATCCATCGCGATCACTGACATAAATCAGTAGAATCATAAATTAATACGAACATCAAAACATGTCAACCGTATTGATAACCAATCAGGATTTATATCCCCGGATTATAACAAAATGGCATTCAATCCACAGATTAATTCCAATGTCTAATCCATTGCATAAAAAGCCTGTAAAAGCACCGTCCAATAACGGAGGATTAAACCGCTGGAATTTCCATAACTCTCAATTACATTTGGATTTAAAATGGCTGCCGTGCGGATTGAAAAAAAAATAAAAACCGTATGCACATGTGCGGATTGCAGACGAATCGTAACGGTTTTTTATGTTTTTCTAGTTATTTATGAGTAGTTATGGAAAAGATGGATGGATTTTATCTTCGTAATCCATTAAAATGGATCGCGTAAAGCTCTTTATTTTTATAATAAAAAGGCGTTATTTACGCACGGTTTTATGATGCAGTGCGGTGTCATAATGGCATAATAGGATTTGGTATTTTATGCAAAACATGAAATGTTCGTAAAATGTGCTTTTTGATTATTATTGGATAATTTACTAAATCGGAAGAATAATAGAAACATAACAGGCAGTTAAAACATTTGTTTAAGTTTATACATAGGTAATTGGTACTAGCAACGTCGTCCATGCAAAACTTTTTTTTGTCGTAGTGGGGTAAAAAGTATCCTTTAACCACCTTTGGGTGTCCAGCTATACTATACAGGATGAGCAATCCAAATGGGTCAGTTCAGTAGAGAGAAAACGAAAACTATAAGAGAAGGGAATCTGTTCTTAGGAAAGGCTTCGATTTTAGATTTATTAAAAACAGAATTCAATTTTTTTTCGTATATCTCATGCATAACCGGGAATCAAACCCTTAATATTCAATGTTGTCTTACACAATTCAGCGCGATTGTGTGTTTTTTAGGGTTCCGTACCCAAAGGGTAATAAGGGCACCCTATTATTGAGACTTCGCTGTCCGTCCGTCCATCCATCTGTCACCAGGCTGTATCTCAAGAACGGTGATAGCTAGACAGTTGAAATTTTCACAGATGATGTATTTCTATAGCCGCTATAACAACAAATACTAAAAATAAAATAAAATAAATATTTAAGGGGAGCTCCCATACAACAAACTTGTTTTATGGTACGGAACCCTTCATGCGCGAGTCGGACTCGCACTTGCCCAATTTCTTTGTCACACGGGCAAACGATCAAACGGATCGCCTGATGGAAAGCGATTTACCGTCGCCCATAAACTCCTGCAACACCAGAGTCACAAGTGCTTTGTCAGCCTTTCAGGTAGTATCGGGTCGTATCGGTTCAGAAATACCGCAAGTGACAACTTATTCAACAATGCTGTCGTTCGAGGCAGGAGTGTCCTCATATTCAGCCCCATGAACAGCTTAACACTGCAACGCTTGGGAAGTCTACGAACAATCGATATAGTAATGCTGATACCCAAGCAGTCAAGTTACCGGCACAAAACAGAGAGGTACGGAAATCAATCTACATACAAGCGCGCTCGAGCAAACGCACACATAGACATTGCTCACGGACACGATATCTCGGACCAGTTCAGACCAGTGCGAGCGCGAGTGCCATCCGCTTGACGTGTCCGTGAGCAATTTCTATGTGTGCGTTTCCTCGAGCGCGCTAGTATGTAGATTGATTTCTTTACCTATCTGTTTTGTGTAACCGGCTTAGTTGAGGTGTATACATAGTTTGTGTTCGAGACGTTGGCACGTGTTTCCGACTATTCTTTATACTCTACTAGATGCGCCCCGAGATAAATAGGTAGTAGCTATGTGTTATGCCAGGGTGTCTTCAATGAATTTAGCTCGCATTTTACGAACTCTGATACCATCTATATGGCGTCAGTAGTGCAACATTTTTAGATTTTTCATAGTAAGTGCACTTAGCCCGAGTAGTGCATGTCCCGACTGACATTATATGAAAGAGACTGCTGCTAGTGAAAAAAACTACAACCACTGATCATGAAAATGATAACACCGCAATTCCGTAAAATGCATTTTGCGCATAAAATGTGCTTTTGCACCGGACGAGCATAAATCAAGTTTATTTAGCACAACCCTACCTTGACCGCGTACGAAAAGAACGGATATTTAACAGGAAATTTACTCCACTCAGCATTGTTGGCTGGTTTAAACTGTATTTCATATCTGTTGCAATGCAACGTACTATTTTCTTTCCGTTTTAGTTTAAATCGCACTAATAATAAATGCGAAAGTTGGTGAGTGTGAGTGTATGTTTTTCTCAAACGGCTGGAGCAATTTTTATAAAATTCGGTATGGAGGTATCTGACACCCTGGATTAACACATAGGCTACTTTTTCCCCGAACACGTGTATTATGACCGCGGGACGCAGCTATTTGCTCTATACATCCAGTATGTATGATCCCCGAAGTAAATGACTGTATTCTTCTAGTCACGTTAGGAAGAGGACACTTCATATATAAATTCAAGTCATTAAATGCACATGTAGGAGTCATAATTTAAAATAAATTTTATTTTTAGGGTTCCGTACCCAAAGGGTACGGACGGGTAAAAAAGGGACTCTGTCTGTCTGTCTGTCTGTGTGTCTGTCTGCTGTCCGTATCCGTCTGTCACCAAGCTGTATCTCATGAACCGTGACAGCTAGATTTTCACAGATGTATTTCTGTTTCTGCTATAACAAAAAATACTAAAAATGGGATAAAATAAATATATACATAATTGGGGCTCCCATACAACAAACATGATCGGTTGCGTTAACTTGTATGCAACCTCCTCACTTGTATGCAAACTTAACTTAACCCGGCCAGTTAAGATGGGAAGTTTTTGTACGGAACCCTCGGTGCGCGAGTCCGATTCGGTCCTTTATATAATTATCGTCAAAATCGACTTATCCGACTTATAGGCGTAGACTTCCAGGTACACGCATAACATCCCTTTCTTCCGCCAAGGGTTAGGATGCGACATAAATAGGAGCCGTAGAAAGGAAAATATTTTACCAACAATTACATGACGACTTTTTTGAAATAAGCCTAAGTATTTTTAGTAAGGAAACCTAGTTACTCTGTTAATTTGTCGTTAGCCCAATGACGAACTACAAAGGCACGAACACAATGTGCCACTCGAGGAAAAATAGCCGCTTTTGTCCCGCCGTTTCGTTCGCTCATTAGCTAATGTATTGTCTTGCTCCAAGACGCGTGAACGTTCTCGAACAAATAGTCATCTGGTTCTGTCGTCGGGTGCTAATGAAATAAAGTCCCTTTTTTGCGATTGCACTAAAAGATCGACTCATCTTCCTCTTCGATTACTTGAACGGTAATGTGTAAACGATAAAACCGTTCGATGTTTGACGTTTGTATTTTTTGTGTGCTTGTCCCACATATCTTTGATTAGTCACATAAAATTGCTCCATCAATCCCCTCTCAGAATCGCCATTATTGCCGAAGTGCGACGCCGATGTCTCGTGTCGCATTTTAACCGCGAGGTCTAATGGACGTGTCATGTTACGGTATAATAACCTGCTGGCTCGAGAAACTCGATTCAGGCTCTAGGTAAGGAATACTATTAAGCAACTCTCCACTCTGAGCTACTCATGTGATGCAACCAGAAGGTGTTTTTTTTACAGGGGACGAAGTGAGGAAACATGTATGACGTCAAATCAAAGCTTATGCTTTTTTATGTGACACCTAGAGATTTTCTTTAGTAAATATTTTATTTTATGCAGGTAACAAAGAAGGTTAAATTAATAAAATATACATATCGGACAACTTCACACAAATCGATTTAGTCCCCTGCTAGTACCACTTCAGTTTGTGTTATAGGCACTAGCCAACGATATACAATCTATGATCCAGAAACAACTATTCGAGTTTTTCACACAAATATTTTCCCTTGCCAGATTTGCAAATATTCGAACGCAGGACCGTCGACCCAGTAGACTACCACTGCGCCATCCGCGTCGTCAAGTTAAGAATGCCTAACCCTTCAGATCGAAACGAAACAATTGTTGCGACTCTTGTCGTGCGACATAGCGCTACCCATCACGGTCTCACATTACTGCACAGAAAGAGACAGGAAATCATCTCGCGCAAGAAATAGTTGCTTGTGACAGTTATGCTAGAGTTACTGGTCTACCTTAACTATAGAACTTTTCACCTATGAAGAGTTCTGTGACACCTGTCATCTCAGTACATTTTTCCGATTATAGGTTATAAAATGTACTGAGATGGCAGTTGTCACAGAACTCTTCATAGGTGAGAAAAATCTGTAGCCGCGACTTCGTTTGTCTTGCGACAGTATAACCGTCTCTTTTACACCGAGTAGTGTGTACTCAGTGGAAAAGTGTGTGCATTATATTACCAAACTCATTTTATGAAAACACATCAACACCAACAATACATAAAGTACTCCAATCGAGAGCAAACATAATCATGCAACACAAGTACAATGTGTACATGATCATTGATCACTTCAACCAAGTATCGAGCCCATAAGCAACACAAACTTAAATAATAAGCCAATGGAGGCCATCGAATTAATCGATGAACATGAATAGCGTAACAACCAACAGACTTGTCATTCCATTTTAAAGAGATACGACTAAAATTGAAAAATGTAGTAGAGCAAAAAGGTCTCATGAGAAAGAGGGGTAGGATATTGGCATAGGGCGATATCGTTTGGTGCGTTGATGCTTCGTTTCATATTTACTGTGTGATGAAAAATGATTTAATGGATATTTAAGTCTATTTACTAGTAGATTTAATATTAACGTAAATCATAAAGTAACATGGTTGCAGTTTCATATAGGTATTAATATAAAATTATCAAATAAATCTAAAAAAACTGTAAATAAATGCAATTTACTCGAAAAGAAGCAACCACAAAGCGAATAAATTTTAATACTCTAATGTTGAAATAAAACGTAACTACACTTAGATATAGTTAATGAATATTATAATTCCGTTTGAAATAACTTCTTGAAGCTGCCCAGTTATTTGCTGATACAAATTGATTAATTTGAAAATTTTACTCCAAACTTGTTTTCAATTTAGTCTTAATTTTATTTTCTTAAATTTTTTTGTTTAATAAAGTGGGTACATAACAATAAAATGATGTTAAAAAAATGTTCATTCAGTCGATGTGTAGGAGGGCAGCACCGTCGTCGAATCCCAGCCATTTTGCTAGTGGTTTGAACTTATTTAGTCTTAATTTATTTTATAGTTTAGGATTTAATTGTTTACAAAATCAAGTATAAAGGTTACACTGGCGAGGCGAAAGAAGACGATGTTTAATCATTATTAACATCTAGCTCATATTGTATGAATAAAAAAACAATTTTAGAACATTACTGGAATATCAATAGAATATCGGAGTAGTATCATCCCCTTCAAAATCAATCATTTGAAAATCCTCCAAACCGGCAAGCCTTCAATAACATATTAAAATGACATTAAGAACCCAAAACTCATCTCCAGTCCCCTCCTCGCCTGGAAGATAAACTTAAGTGCGTAAATAAACGAAAACCCTTGAACAGAACTAACGACCCGCGAACAGAAGTATTGAAAATTTATTCTAAGTACGAGGGCACGTGATAGTTAGTTATTGGTACAACTAAAACCGCCCAGAACCTCGAGACCCCTGAGAGGCTTGAAGATTTCACAGGTTAGATACTGTGCACTGACGCGCCGTATTATGGGTGGGGAGCTCTCCTTACTCTGGTGAAATATTTACAAAGGTGGCTTGCGAATAAACGTTTTAGAAGATATGTGGAGTGCAGATGCTACTTTTGAAGACTGTTACATCTTGCGCTGTACAGGTGATATGTTGGGGGATTAAGGAAGTGTTTTCTGCGATGGCGTGTAGAGTGAAGAGTGGTGTTATCTCCCTTGATGTTTTGTGCTTAGGGGAAGCGTTAAGTTATTGCTTATAAACTTGTGCACGATCGCATTTTCTGGTGGAATAGTTACTGGTTACACAGTTTGCTGGATTTGCGAATGATTCCGTTGTTCTTTTTTTTTTAATTCTAATGTATCGTAAAAAATTATGAATAGCAAATTACAATACCTTATTAAAACTGTATCAATATATTAAACGAAGTTTTATCACTGAATTGTCTTCCTTGGATATTTAAAACCCAGGGCTAGTGATCATTAGATTTTCAGATTTAAGGTTTGTTTTCACAGGGTAATAAACTACGGTAAGTAAATAAAACAACTTTTTCCATCCCGCTAGTCGTAGTTTGCGCATTGCAACCAGATAACGCCAGTTTCGCCTGCATGTCATAGTTGCATGCAGTTTGGGCGCGGACATATTTTAATCACAATTAGTTATCTGGCAACGTAACAGTTTTATGTGAGTTTCTGATATATATTTTTTATTTTTTTTTACTTTTCGCTGTGCGATAGCTAAAACCCGGGGCGTGTTTTAGACGTGTATTTATTTCAATAGGCGGCGATTAAGTCAAAACTTGCAACTCCCCAGAGAGTTCTGCATTCTGAACTTACGCCTACAAAAAACGAACGGTTGGTATAACTATTTTTTTTTTCACTTTCATATCAGGTTAGCCTCGCATAATCCAGGTGCACGAATTGTGAAAATTGACACCCCAACTCATTGCGTTCCAGACTTTCCTACGTAGAGTAGTATCGTGTACAGTCAACGACATTCGCGGTGGTAGGTACACTTACAGAAAGTTTGCCTTGATGATTGCAGCTAGCACATCTCAATCGTTGCTGACTGTATTCACGCTAAGAGACCAATGTAAATATTATTGCTATGCTACGATTTTGAGTACGTTATATTCCAATTTGTAATACAGTTGCATTCACGGGTAACAAAACCCCAACTTCAAAAACTGAGTTCGAAATCGTACAGTCGCTTTCACTCATAGCTTATTTAATAGCAGCGAGAGTAGGATGGCAAGAATTAATTAGTTTCAGAATAAAGCATAATTTGGGACATTTTCCGAATTCACTTCCACATTATGTTTGTCACGTGCAAGTATAATTAATTTCAACTCATTTAGTGCAAAGCAGTTTCCATTATGAATTTACGAAATTGTTTAAGCACTTCATTACGTTTCACTGGTTTTAAATTAATAATAACTGGAAATTTAATTGATATATTCAAGCGTTATTTTGCAGATTGTGGATGAGCATTAATAGTTATTTGCCTATTCTATGAAATAAATAATTATCAGACTACCCCATCACACAAATCCCCAAGTAAGCTCTAGAAAGCTTGTGTTATGGGTACCAGACGGCAATGTATATAAATTCTTATGTAATGTATTTATAGATAAATATATAAAATATACAGGGCGTAACATTTAGATCGGTCAGTATGGGAAAGTCTGAAGATGTAGGTAAGATATACATACGTATATCTGTTCTGGAACCTTGTCATCGATTTTAGTGACAAGGAAAACTGCATTCATACATTTAAAAAAACCTTGTACTGAGCTCGGGAATCGAATCCTGATGCTTTGAAAAATAGAAATAACACTAGGTATTCCTACATAGATATATAAATTGTGTAAGTTATAGGCAGTAAATGTTGATAATAATACAATAAATTGTTTTAATATCCTTTAATTTATTTTAGTAGGTGTTCAAAATGGGGTGTGATATGTCTTTCATAAAAAAATATTTTCGAATCGTAATTTTACATAATACGATGATGTTCGTATTATGTAAAATTACATCATAACTTTAAACTATAGATACAGAAATAGTAATAAAACATAAAAACAAAAATTAATAAAAACAAATTGCATAGAAAAGCAGTCAATAGTCAAATTGTATAATTTTTAATTGCATTACATTTAATACCTACTCATAATGTGCTTTTATTTTAAAAACTTTCTTAGGGTCAAAACAAACTTAATCTAACCCACATTTATGATAACAGTTTGTTGGGTTCACATTAATAAACTAACCTTAAAGACTGTTCTCACTGTAAGACGAATCCGCTTAGAGGGGCTGCCCAAGTTCAACTAGAGGATTTTTAACGTTACTTTTTGCATTGACTCGTTCGAAATGACAACATTGTTTTCAATACAACATTCAGCATTATAGGTGTTGCGGACAGCTTTGCAAAGCATTTTAGTTTTAAGAGAAATAATAAATAAAGATTATTCAATACTTAGATATAAGATCGTTTGCCCGTATAAGCGGCTGAAATTAATTAAATTTCCCTGTATAATCATTTATTCATGTAGAGCTCCCGTCAAGTCTTAGTAAAAGACCACGGCAAAACAAAGATGACTCATCGTGGTAATTTCCGCTCGCAGCGCGAGACAAAGGAGTCATGTTTGTTTACGTTTGATGTAAAAATTGAGGAAAAATTATAGATTAATTTGAAACTTTGTAAGACTGTAGATCTCAGTAAATAAAGTAATTTTGTAGAACATTGTCCCGGCCGCAACCGTCCGAGAGCACGACAAATCAAAGACTAAACGTGGCTCACAGCGCGCAGCGCGTTAAGAGTGACCGCGCGAGTGTATATCTCGGACGGTGCGAGCGAGACGGCCTCTTGCCGGAGACAAAGAATCGTTAGGTATTTTCACGCCTCACAGTCAGACGGGAGCTCCCACAGCGTAAACACGCTAATATTTTGTGTATTCAAACAGCGTCAATCTATAGAATAAGTTATTTATAAGCTGAATTATGTGTAACTCTTGTAATTTGATGTATAAAGACAGGGCGGGCGTCCCCCTGAGTTTGAACCGTTTTGTATAAAAGGACGGCCATTTTTATGTATAAACACAGTTCATCGACAGTCATCTTGTATCCTACGTAGAGTATCACTCCGTAGTCAGCGTTGATCATCGATCCGCCATAGTTCATCACTTCCAGTTCTTGTTCTCTTGCATTAACCATCTTGTAACAGTGTAGCGTAGTACCATCGGTCCGCGAGTTAGTTTGTTAGTATAGCGTAGTACCATCGGTCCGCGATTTAGTGTGTAAATTCATAGACAGAGACTATAATTAATTAAGTGTAAATTTAAGTGTTATTCCGATCCTTGTTGTTTTGTTTGTTTGTTAATTTGTGTAAATATATATCGTCTGATTTAGTTTGCGTTTTCGTTTCGTCCGTTATTACCTTAGCCTACAGTCCACTTCGCTCCATAACTCATCCCTGAGTTTCGGAGTGCTATTGTAGACGATAGCCGTCGGACGCGGTTGTCCTCTACATTGTTTGGTCCTTCGAGTAGCCGGATCGGAATTAGTTAGTTTAGTTTAGGTTCGTTTGTGTAGCGGGAAAAGTGCGGTTTTCCCAATCGTCAAACAAGATGGTTTTAACGCGAGGGAATAAGAGTGAGGAGAGTGCGCGCTCGCAGCGTGAGCGCACCCAAGCTGCAGTCGACCTACAACGGTTCGCGGTGACAAATGTTGCAGTCACGCACTCACCGCCCGCTGCCCAGGCCCGGCCGGGCCATTCGGGACTGCAGTTCCAAACCGACTCACCAGAGTCCCCCGCTGAAGAAGCTCCAACTTCGCCACCAACCGACACATCGGCGTGGCGCAGCGAACTGGAGAAGCGACTGTCGAAGAGCGCCGAGCGTTTCGACCAATCACAGCGCACCGCGCCGGCCGCGCACGCCGGCCAATCACAGCACTCCGCGCCGGCCGACCAATCAGAGGCCCGCGCGCAGCGGCGCGACTTCAACGTGACTTTCACCGATAAAGCCCACGCGCCGCGCAAGCCTGCATCACTTCACTCACGCGCGTCGAACGCGACGGACATGCGGCGCCAAGAAGCAGAACTCGCCGCAATGGAACAACTCAAGCAACTTCGCTGCGAGGAAATTCGGCTGGAACGCGAGCTCGTCGAGAAGAGGCTCGCGGTTGAAATGGAGCGCATCGATGAACAATCCCGAGCCGGCGGTTCTCAAGCTGACTCTCAACGTCGAGTCGACGACTGGCTGACAGGCGTACAAAATGCTGACGCGGACGATGCGAAGCATGCTCGAGCACGGACGCCGCAACGCGAGACACGCGGGCGGCAACAGCACGAGCCACAGACGCCACATAGCCAGCGGGAGCGATCGACGAGCAGAGGACGAGCTATCGACCGCCTGACGGACACCATCGAGACCATGATGCGGCCACCTCCACGTCAAGTCTACGAGTTGCCGCCATTCTCTGGGGAGCCGAGCGAGTGGCTCACATTTTACAACGGCTACACCGAGAGCACTGCGCGCTACAAATTCTCACCATTCGAGAACGTCGCGCGCCTGCGCCACAGCCTGAAGGGAGAGGCGAGGCAATGCGTACAACACATGCTTGCCTCGTCGACCCGCCCCGAGCTCATCATACGAGTACTGAAGAAAAACTTCGGGCGGACTGACCTTCTCATCGACCGAGCCATAGAAGAGCTGAAGAGGATGCCGCCATTGGGACCGAGCGCCATCGATCTCAACAACTTCGCCATCAAGGTCATGAACATCGTCTCGACGCTGGTGGACCTCGATCGCCGTAGCTACGGCGCCAACCCGCTGCTGATTCGAGAAGTGACGGAGCGCCTAAGCCCGCACTTACGCAGCCGATGGTGCTCCTACGCCAAGGAGCGCCTTTCTTCCGCCGAGAGCGAACTCATGCTCATGGCGGAATTCCTGCTGGAGGAGAGCGATGCGGAAATGGAGTTTTCCCACGCCAAGGCGCCGCCACGAAGACCGACGCCCGCCGCCGAGCTACGGGGATCGCAGCGCGTCCCAGACAACCGAGCAACAAGCGGCGGCGCCGAGAGAGGAGACGTACGACGCCCTCATGAAGATCGTGCGCACATATACACGACGAAGCATGCCGACGGCTGCTTGTACTGCGGCGGCACTCACTCCACTACTGACTGCCGCAAGCTACGCGAGATCACAATCGGAGCCCGATGGGATTGGGTCCGAAACAACAAGATCTGCGTCACGTGCCTGGACCGCCGGCATCGCCGCGACCAGTGCCGCGCCCGCGGCTGTGATGTCCCCGGGTGCACTTACCCGCATCACCGTTTGCTACACGCCGATGCAAGCCCAACGCCGAGCAAAGCGCCAGACAGGGCGCAACCAGCACCGCCACGCACTTGGACGCCGAACGCGCCGTACACGTTGATCGCCACAGCGCCGTGTACCACCGAGCCGTTCGCCTACCGCCAGTACGTGCCGGCACCCCACGCGGCTGAGCAATTCGCCGCGACACCGAACGCACCGCAGTATACGTTGAACGCCCCAGCGCCGTATACGCCGATGCAACACGCCGTCCCGTACGCACCCTATCCGTACGCGCCGGCCCCCTTCGCGACTGAGCAAGTCGTCGCGACGCCGAGTGCTACGCCAGCCGCTCTGCCACAACCAATCCCTGCGCAACACACAGCAGCGCCGCGACGGCGCCCCGCTACGCGCACAACAGACGATGCACCCGAGACGACGGCGTGCATTTCCGAATTTACCGCCAACACTGCGGAGTTCGGACACACCACTTCAGTGCTCCTCAAGCTCATCCCAATCATCATTGGCGGACCACGCGGCGAGACGCAAGCCTACGCTCTGATGGACCAGGGCTCAACAATCTCGCTCGTTGAAGAGAGCCTCGCGAACGAGATCGGCGCCGACGGCGCCACCACGCGCCTGCACATACAAGGCGTGGGATCCATGGCTGCCAGCGAGAAGAGTCGGCGAGTACACGCCCACGTGCGCAGCCAAACAGGCGGCCCGGCACATCCGATCGAGCTACGCACCGTCGATGACCTGGGCCTACGCGCACAACGGGCGGAGAGAAGCGACGTCACGCAGTTCCCGCATCTCACCGACATGGGCGCAGCCTGCTACAGCCAAGCCCGCCCACGCATCCTCATCGGTGCTGACCATTGGCACCTGATGCTGCCTTACGCACTCCGCGTGGGCAGACAGAACGAGCCCGCCGCCCAACTCTCTCCCTTGGGTTGGGTGATCTTCGGGACGGCGCCACAGCAGCACTCAAGCAGACAGCATGCAGTGCTGCACTGCCACGCCGTAGACGACCCGACGCCACAACGTGAGCCCCAGCCCGTGACGGCGTCACTCAAGTCCCTACGGAACGCGCCGACCGAAGACAAGCGATGGCAGCCTACAGCAGAGGAAGACGATCCCTGCACCCGACCCACTTCGGCGGCGTCGCCCCGAACACAGTACGTGCCGACGGGGAGAGATGAAGACGACGCCCGCCGCCTACGCCGAGACAACGGCCACGCCATACACCGACGCGGTGTAACCTCGCACACAGCGTGCACAAAAAGAAAACTGCAAGAGACGCCAGCGGCGTTACCCCAACCACACACTACAACAGTGGCGTCGCCCGCCGCGACGCCGCGCAACCAACGCCGACGGCGTTGCCCCCGTTCCGACGCTACTAGTCGACGGGGGGAGCAAGGCGTCGTAACGCGCACGACGACGCCACGCGCGCAGACATCACGTCAACGCGCAAAGAAGAGGAAGCGGCCAAGCAGACTACGCCGACGGCGTCACCCCGAACACAACTACGACCAGGAGCAATGGAGATGGGTGCCTACAAGGAAAAATCCCGCCGACGACGCTACGAGGGCCGACAACGCGCGTCGCCTGGACATAGGCGCCCGATGGTACGCCGGACCCGAATTCCTGTGGCAGCCTGAAGCGGAGTGGCCACAGGAGACGCCGGCACCACGACAGAGGGTGATGACGCACGCCGCGACGCCTGACGCGTCACCTGCCGCCACGCCCGATGCGACGCCTGCCGTGTCGCCTGCCACTACACCCGTCGCGATGCCACCCGCGTCGCCTGCCGCGACGCTCACCGCGTTGCCCGCCGCTCCTCCGGCCACGATGCCACCCGCGTCGCCTGCCGCGACGCTCACCGCGTTGCCCGCCGCTCCTCCGGCCACTCCTCCGGCCGCGACGCCTGACGCGTCGCCTGCCGCCACACCCGATGCGACGCCACCCGCGTCGCCTGCCGCCGCGGCGCCTGCCGCTCCTCCGGCCACGACGCCACCCGCGTCGCCAGCCGCCACTGCCGCCACTACTCCGCCCGCGACGCCACCCGTGTCGCCTGCCGCCGCGGCGCCTGCCGCCACAACCACCGCGACGCCTCACGCGTCGCCTGCCGCGGCGCCCGCCGCGGCTGTGTCGAGCTACAGCCAACACGAAGCGCAGCCACCACGCAGCGCACACACTCAGCGCTGCCAGGCGTTGCCCCCGCTTCAGCGCTGTCACACAACGGGGGGAGAAGAGCGTCGCGTCACACGCAACGACGCCGCGCGCAAACATAGCGCGCCACCCGACGCCACCGTCGCGACGCGCTACCACAGCGCGCGCCCTGACCACATCACGCGCCATGACGGCGCGCCCAACCATGGCGCCAAGAAGAGGAGCCGACGACGCTGCTCGCCGAGGCCGAGGCGATGTCAACGCCCGGCCACTCACATACGTCTCCGTGGACCAGAGGAACGAGGCAACACATCCGGGTCCCGACGGCGAGGTGCAGAGCGCGAACGAGCTCACCAAGGGCGGCGTATTCTGACGCCCGTGCGGAAGCTGTCCTCCCCATGCAACCCGAGTCTACGCGGCAGCTCGACGGGGGGAGATTGTTGCGGACAGCTTTGCAAAGCATTTTAGTTTTAAGAGAAATAATAAATAAAGATTATTCAATACTTAGATATAAGATCGTTTGCCCGTATAAGCGGCTGAAATTAATTAAATTTCCCTGTATAATCATTTATTCATGTAGAGCTCCCGTCAAGTCTTAGTAAAAGACCACGGCAAAACAAAGATGACTCATCGTGGTAATTTCCGCTCGCAGCGCGAGACAAAGGAGTCATGTTTGTTTACGTTTGATGTAAAAATTGAGGAAAAATTATAGATTAATTTGAAACTTTGTAAGACTGTAGATCTCAGTAAATAAAGTAATTTTGTAGAACATTGTCCCGGCCGCAACCGTCCGAGAGCACGACAAATCAAAGACTAAACGTGGCTCACAGCGCGCAGCGCGTTAAGAGTGACCGCGCGAGTGTATATCTCGGACGGTGCGAGCGAGACGGCCTCTTGCCGGAGACAAAGAATCGTTAGGTATTTTCACGCCTCACAGTCAGACGGGAGCTCCCACAGCGTAAACACGCTAATATTTTGTGTATTCAAACAGCGTCAATCTATAGAATAAGTTATTTATAAGCTGAATTATGTGTAACTCTTGTAATTTGATGTATAAAGACAGGGCGGGCGTCCCCCTGAGTTTGAACCGTTTTGTATAAAAGGACGGCCATTTTTATGTATAAACACAGTTCATCGACAGTCATCTTGTATCCTACGTAGAGTATCACTCCGTAGTCAGCGTTGATCATCGATCCGCCATAGTTCATCACTTCCAGTTCTTGTTCTCTTGCATTAACCATCTTGTAACAGTGTAGCGTAGTACCATCGGTCCGCGAGTTAGTTTGTTAGTATAGCGTAGTACCATCGGTCCGCGATTTAGTGTGTAAATTCATAGACAGAGACTATAATTAATTAAGTGTAAATTTAAGTGTTATTCCGATCCTTGTTGTTTTGTTTGTTTGTTAATTTGTGTAAATATATATCGTCTGATTTAGTTTGCGTTTTCGTTTCGTCCGTTATTACCTTAGCCTACAGTCCACTTCGCTCCATAACTCATCCCTGAGTTTCGGAGTGCTATTGTAGACGATAGCCGTCGGACGCGGTTGTCCTCTACAATAGGTAACGATCTTACTATTGCATTTTGGCTCTTCAGATGGTGAATTTGCATTCAAATTGTCTCTATGGCTTGGTCTTCAATGGTGTCGTAGCTTGTTTTGTACACTTCGTACTTAACGTAACCCCACAAGAAATAGTCTAGTGGGGTTAAATCGGGCGACTTCGCGGGCCATTTGATAGAGCTGCCCGTCCATTTTTGGGGTAAGTTCTCATTTAAAAAGTTTACAGCTAGGTGACTATTGTGAGCTGGTGCTCCATCCTGTTGAAAATAAACATTAAATAGATATTAAAACAATTTTAGACATCATGTTTCATAATTTAAAACTAAGTATCGTGAGACATCTTTGATAATTATAAAAAACGGTTTAATTAAACTCACACTCACACACTCGCTAGAACTTAGTGTTATCTAATACTACCATATCTTAAGGAGAAACTTTACTTTGAACTCGATAAACTTATTAATATTACTTATTTGAACGTATAACTTCTACGCTTCATGAGTATTCTGAAGGACTTAGGTAAGGAACCGTCTTATTTTGTGATTAAGATTATTGCCCGTTTGGTTTTTTATCTTTCTTGATTTTTATTTGCATTACCATCGTCATAAAAAGTATCTCGCGCATTCTTAGTAAATATCTCACGTTTGATAACGTCTACTCTGTGTTAATATTATCATAGTAAATATTTCGTGTACTAGTATTTGCAACTATCTCACTACATATATTTTTTGCATTAGTATAAGTATCTTGCGTACACTTTGTAATTAACGCACTTTTAATAACGTTTACGTTAGTATCGTCATAAGAAATATGGTGTATTATTTGTAAATATCTCACCTTTTTTCACGTTTGCATTGGTATTTACATCTAAAGTATCTCGTGTTTTCTTTGTCTTAGCTTTTTTCACATTAGTATGGACATAAACAGCCTGTGAACGAGAACCACTTTTTTTTACACCAATATTTTCAATTATCTCTTCTCTAGTCGGACCTGACCAAGACTTGGCTTCATAAAATTCTTCGTTGCTGATTTCCTTTTCAATATAATCATCGACTTCATCGCTCAGCGAACGTCTCGTACGTTGTCTTTTCTCTTTAGGTTCAAATATATGGACTAGTTTCTCACGCATAAATCCATTTTCTTGTTCAGCATTCAACAGAAACAGTACTTTATGTCGTTGTATAATTTCAGTCTTCGTTCCGTAACTGATTACAAAAGTATTACCACGGACTGCGAAGTTGGCAATAACAATGAGCAGTATTTTTACAGTCATCTTGTCCGTATGTTTACGTAGCTCGAAGCGTACTGACATTGTGTCGTATTTAAATCGTTTTAAAACAAGTCGAAGTTTATACATACGATGATGTAAGTAAGCAATTTTGTCTGTTACTCAAAACAACACCCAATCAAATATAACACCAGGAGGAGACCAAGGTGGGTTGGCACAGAACTTACCTTTTGGCCAGTACTATGATCATTATACAAAACTAGCTTTTCCCAGAGGCTCCGCTCGTGCAGAAATATGAAAATTGTAAGTGTACAACTTATTGTTGAAATTACTGTATAGTTGCTGTTAGGTACAATAATTAAATTGTGTGTAAGTTCCACTGAAACACAATCCCATAAAACATCAGTAACATAGGTTAGATAATAGAATAGGATATACGCTACAATTTATAGGGCTAAATTGTATTTGAAAGTTTCACTTCATTTCATTTTATTAAAAGTGGGTAAACTTTAAATTTGATGTGAAATATACCTGACGATTCTAAACTTTCTAGTATAATTAATTATTGTTTAAAAATTTACGTAAATATTTGAATCTCTTGATTGACATTTATTTTTAACACAATAATAATAACTTTTAACACGCAAATCGTTAACTTTTATTAATCTTTTAGTTAATGTTTGCTATTTTTGTACTTAATTTTAACATAAAACCCAGTGGTCGTCAACCGGAATGCATATTTATCAAAAACTTCGGATTGCGGCCATGGTCGCAATCCAACGTATACAGCAATATTTTGTTTCTCCTAGTATGGTCCTTATGCTTCATTCAAAACTGTTATAATTTAAGGTGTAGTGTTGTAAAACTGTAAAGAAGTGATTCTTTGGTTTGCGGCCGCCAGTTTCTTTGAAGGAACTTTATTTAAATCGACTACAAATATTAGATAGTAAGTAGGTGGTCGTTAACTGACGTAATTGAAATAAATACGTTAGTTCGCGGCCACCATTATTTAGTATGAGGGAAAGGATGGTCGTAAACCAAATCAGTGTGAATAAAAATATTGGTTTGCGGTCACCATAATTTAGTATGAGGGAAAGGACGGCCGTAAATCAAATAAGTATTGGCTTATTGAGGGCGACCACGTGTGATTTTTTTAATTTGGCTGGGTATTGAAAAGTTCTATTTATGCCATTAGAATTCATACTATATAGTATATTATATACACTACTATTGTATATAAATTTATTGTATATGAGTGAGTTAACAGTACGGTTTTGCTAACTCGAGGCAAATATCGGTCTTTATATCTGATCCCGGGTCATAGCAGACAGAAATATATTATTAATTAAACTCATTTTTTAGATGGCGCTCCCAAACAAATTGGACGCAACAAAGAAAAAGAAGCGGACTGTCCAGTACCCTTCGGCCGCCGACGAAACTATGCTACGTAACCAGTTACGTGTGAAGGATTGTTTTTCTTGCTACGAAACTAGTTACGTAGAAAGAGGTTTTTTCTTCCTACGAAACTGGTTTCGTAGAAAGAAGAATATTGAGAAGAATACTCAAAAGGCTTCTACTGGCTGCGTTTATCGTGGTTCCCGACAGAATAGCAAAATGAAAGTAGCCTATGTCTATTATTAAAGGCGGTTCTTTTTTATAATTTTTTATTTATTATTTTGCTTTGGGAATTAAATTGTACAATTGATGTTTACGAAAACCTTTTCCAAAATTAAACAAATGCTCTCCTGAAAACCGCATCCAAATCGGTTCTGCCAAATGCGAGATAAATGCGAACAAACATCCATGTATATTTTTTAGAATCCCTAAGCTTTGTGGCTCCAATTTGTAACAAAATCGTTCCGGTAGTATATCACGTCACTAATCGGAGGTGAGGAGTTCGACTTTGTCTGAACCAATCTATGTGTTTTTTGTTGACTTCCGGATACCACGATAGTTTGTGAAATGTCTAATTGTGTTTGAAAAAGTTAATTATAATCTACTTTCCCAAAAAAACTGTGACTATCCCGGAACCCTATTTTTTGCCCACTGACACAACGTGCACCTTTCGCCGCTTGCTACCAGGCTATCCAGCTTTTCAACAAACTATCAATACAACCAAAAACAATAATTAACAGTCGTACTTTCAATGCAAGACTCAAAGACCTTTTGTTGGAAAAGTGTTATTATTCTGTGTTGGACTTCATTAATGATTGTAATAGTTAATTGAATATTTATTATGCATGTATCGACAGTATTATGATTATTTAAATTGAGACTGACATGTATTTAACTATTTTAATTTATGTATAAACCAATTGTGCAGTATTTTAGTATTAAGTTATGTATTAGGCTTTATTATTATTATTTTTATGTTTGATATCATATTCACATACAATGTACATTGTGACTGAATAAATAAACTGAACTGAACTGAACACTACTTCGTTTTATTGGAATTGACGCTATATTTGCAATAGCAGCCGATGCTTATAACATTCTAATGTTGCCAGAATTTAGAAATTAACGCTTTTAGGGGAATATCAATTGCACAAGTCTGTTAGAATCGCTAGTGACTATCTCCGGAGGTTCCGGTCTGTCGATTTCTTTTGACATTGGAAAAAGTATTTTTTGGCATTATAGACCGGTTTCTTTTATAAATAAAGCACACGACTAAAATGTAAACTAGTCACTTTATCTGTATAGCCACGTTCAACATTCATACACATTTATTTCGAGTTTCTGCAAGCCTCAGAATATGACTGAGTTGACAAACACATTTTAGCACTTTCCGTATTATTATTTTGTAATAAATCTAGTAATAAATATAATATAGTTTATTTATTTATTACATTTCACAGCATAACAGTTACAACCAAGGCACTGTGAAACTAAGAATACATAACGTTTACATAAAAGAACAAAGGACAATTGTAAATTACACAGAAGAAGATCGAACATCCATCATCTCACAAAACCTCAAACATTCATCGCACACATCTATCCTCTGCTTGCAAATATATCAAAGCGTGGAGCTGATTCTAGGAGCGAGTTTAAGAGGTGTAGGGCCCGAACCAGTGGATATCTTCCATGGGACGCAATTCGCGCGGACGGCGCCGCTAATAGATGGCGACAACGGGGTCGGAAAAGGATTCTACTTGGAGTGGGAACATACAGGCGCACTAACTGAGCAACTAATTCGGGGCAGTCTGTATTACCACGTATGTACAATGCTACTTGCTACAGTAAGCAGCCTGCAATTCCGTCTTACCTCCAAGGAGTTAAAGCCCAAGAAACTCAGCAAAAACTTTGTCGGATATAAGAATGGGTAATAACCATATAACTTTTTATATAAAAAACGAAGGAACGCCTTTTGCACTCTTTCCAAAAGCTAGATGTAGGTTACTTCATGGTGGTTCCAAATAACGCTAGCCGCTTCGAGCTTGCTTCTAACCAGAGCAGTGTAAAGGAGCTTTATGGTCCCAGCATCATCGAAGTCCCTAGAGTTCCGAATAACAAACCCGAGCCTTCTATAAGAGTTAAGAGCCAAGGTGATCATGTGCTCATGAAAGTTAAGAGAAGAGTACAGAGTAACTCCTAAATCCCTAATAGTCTCAACCCGAGTTATTTTCTCTGATATTAGGGTATAATTGTAAAGTAACGGATTACGGGCCCTACTGAATGTTATAACCGCACATTTCTCAGCATTGAAGAGAAGTCTATTTTCAATACTCCACTGGTATACGCGATCAATATCATCTTGCAGGGACTCACAATCTGATAAACCCTGTACACCATAAACGAGCTTCAGGTCATCGGCATACAGTAAATTTCTGGCGCACTTGGAAACCAGAGCCAGATCATTGACCATAACTCCAAAAAGCAACGGGCCCTGGCTGACCCCAGAACCAGTATGATATGGCTCTGAAATAAAGCATCCGTGCTGCACGTACTGCTGCCTGTCGCGAAGATAACAAGCAAAGAATTTCAGCCTTTTCGGTGAGAGACCAATAGCGCACAACTTTCGCTTTCTTAAAGTCAAAGTACAGCACGTCAACCTTTATTCCATTATCCATATGATCCGAAATGGTATCAACCAGGGTTAAAAGGTTTGTCTCTACTGAAGGACGAGACCTAAAGCCATGCTGGGCATCACAGAGTAACGGCTTCAATTGTGGAGCTACGATTGTATTTATAATGGACTCAAATAACTTAGCTATCGAAGATAGAATAGCTATTGGTCTATAACCCTCAACGTTGCCCGTACAACTAGATTTAGGAATCGGCCTCACCCGTGTAATCTTCCATTCATTAGGGTACTCTCCGGTATCCAGGGCCAAGTTAAAAACTTAAAGAAGCGGCACTGCTAACCATTCTTTGCACCCTTTCAGAATGAACGCCGGAATAATAGTTTTGTATATGAATACCTAACATCTATAGAATCAAACGATAGCACTCATACAAAGGTAAGGTGGAAAAAAATATATATGTTCAACGTGTGTGACATTCAAATATGGCCATGTACACTTTTTTTGAAAAAAAAAAAAACGCTCACTTTCTTATTTTCAGACCCCTAGCCAATAGCAATGCCTGTGTTAACAAAATACAAAAATATGTTTTGTCCCTTTCCCACTAATGCAAAGATGTGTCAGAAACTGGTTTCGTAGCAAGAAAAATAATTCTTCCCACGTAACTGGTTACGTAGCATTGGTTTTGTAAGCGGTCGTACGTAACTAGTTTCGTAGGAAGAAAATAACCTCTTTGTACGTAACTAGTTTCGTAGCAAGAAAAACAATCCTTCACATGTAACTGGTTACGTAGAATGGTTTCGTCGGTGGCCGAAGGGGTCCAGTACACCGAAGAGACCCTGAAAAAGCTCTCAATGACATTCGGGAGGAAGGCAAGGGAATAAGAGAGACTTACAGATATCAGAAAACAGTATTACATCAGATGATGAAAAATACTGTCAAAGTTGATTATTTTTGACATCGATGTTAAGAAGAACGTACTGAGCATCAGTTCAAATGCAGTCGGTGCTGATTGTATTAGTCGCAACATGATACTTCCTCTTCTCGACCTGCTTACTCCCGTTTTTACCGGCATCTTTAATTTTTCAATTTCCTCTAGCGTATTCCGTTCACTATGGAAGGATGCAGATATCATCCCTTTACCCAAAAAACCCAATCCTTCTTCTTTTTCTGATTACCGTCCAATATCTATTCTCCCTTTTCTATCCAAAGTCATGGAAAAACTAGTGCACAGACAAATAAATTCTTTCTTGAACCAGAATGACCTCTTGAACCAGTTTCAATCTGGTTTTCGTCCTGGTCATAGTACCACCACTGCGCTTGTTAAAATCACAGATGATATTCGAATGTTGGGCATGAATAACCGGAAGTTAACGGTTTTAACCCTCTTAGATTTCAGCAATGCGTTTAATTCTGTGGATTTTGACATAATGCTCGCCATCTTACGTTCTCTTAACATATCTCCTGCAGTGATGGACTGGTTTCGTAGTTACTTAAGCGGTCGTCGGCAAAGAATAAAGGTGGAGTCCTCTCGTACTTCCTGGTGCAGTATATCGGCAGGCGTTCCGCAAGGCGGTGTACTGTCTCCACTATTGTTTTCGATCTTTATAAATTCCATTACTCAAAACCTTTCATCTTATTATCACCTTTATGCCGATGATCTTCAAATTTACACGCAAGGCGTACTTGGTGATCTCCCCGCTGCCATCGACACTACGAAAAATGACTTGTTACGTATTTTAGACTGGAGTAGCAGTTACGGTCTGAAAGTGAATCCAGCGAAAACGCAAGTCATCATCATTGGCAGTAGTCAGATGGTATCGAGGATCGACTTTTTAAAACTCCCACCGATTATTTTTAATGGGATTGTAATACCATATTCTAACCAGGTCAAAAATCTTGGCGTTTAAATGGACAGTTCTTTATCTTGGGTGCCACAAATGTGTGAGGTTAGCAGGAAGATGTTTTCTGCAGTAGCTTCTTTGCGACGGCTGCGTAACTTTCTCCCCATTGCCACTAAAATTGCATTAGCTCAAACGTTACTTCTCCCTATTCTGGACTACGCAGACATCTCCTATCTCGATCTTACAGAGGAGCAACTTAATAAGCTTGAGCGCATTCAAAATGTTGGCATTCGGTTCATATTTGGGTTACGCAAATATGACCATGTATCTAGTTTCCGTTCTCAGCTCAAGTGGCTCCCAATCCGTTTTCGTCGTAACTCTCATATTCTTGCTCTTCTTTTTAATATACTTTTTCATCCTGCAACTCCCCGCTATCTCAAGGAGCGTTTCACTTATCTCACTTCTGCTCGATCTGCCCAAAATTTGCTCCTTGCCGTACCTTCTTCCGTCTCAAATTTTTATAATAATTCGTTTACTTTTAAAGCTGTCTGTTTGTGGAACTCCTTGCCTGTGAGCTTAAGGCGCGCTAAATCTCTTGTTTCTTTCAAAACTCAACTGAAAGAACATTATCTATCCCTTTCATAATTCGTATTTTATTCAAATGGTCCTATTACCTGTTGGCTGAATGTATGTAGGTATGTATTTATGTATTTATTGTTTATTATATTTATGTATTTATTTGTTTTTTATGTATATATTATTATTATTTTCCGATTTTTGCACCGCCTTATAACAAAATCTTATTTTTTTCAAGTTCTCCACTACCCAACGGTTGTCTGGAAGAGATCGCTCTTTAGCGATAAGACCGCCTGTTGTTTACCTCTAATTGTAATTTCTTGCATTGTATTTCTCCTGTATATTTTATGAGGTGTGCAATAAAGAGTACTTGTATTGTATTGTATTGTATTTTTAGGGTTCCGTACCCAAAGGGTAAAAACGGGACCCTATTACTGAGACTTCGCTGTCAGTCCGTCCGTCCGTCTGTCACCTCACCAGGCTATATCTCAAGAACGGTGATAGCTAGACAATTGAAATTTTCACAGATGATGTATTTCTATTGCCGCTATAACAACAAATACTAAAAATAAAATGAAATAAACATTTAAGGGGGGCTCCCATACAACAAACTTACAGATATTGGTACGGAGTCCCACTCGCACTTGGCCGGTTTTTTAATTATTTACCGAATAAGAAATAAATATGATTATCCTCCATTGTTAAAAGGAAATATTAAACATATTTTTAAATCAATTGTACTTGTTTTATTTTCATAATTTAAATATTAACATATTGGTCGCAAACTGGCTTACTGGCGGTCGTAAACTGATGAAAGTGGTCGCAAACTGACGTTTTGGCTATATTATTACTTTATCAGCATTTTATAATAATTTATGGATTGGAGTATAATATTTTTGATTTCATATTCAAACTAGACTATAATTGGAACTAGTTTACATTAACGCATACTATGCTGTGTGTTGATAATATTTTTTTTTTCTCATCTGAAGTTGGCAACTCCGTTAACTGGTCGCAAACCAGCGCAATGACCCTACCCGACTTTAAGAACCTTCATTGTGCAACGATTGCATAAAATACTATTCTGACTCTTAGACATTTCATCCTTATAAATAAAAGATCTTTAAATCTTTAAAAAATTGGGTTACCTATCATAATCCCGAATTTTTGTTTCCCCGCTGTAACGTTTCATCGAATTTTTATTTGCCCGAAAGCTATTTATTCAAAAACTATTAATAATTTTAAATAATTACAAAACAAACCTAACCTAACCTAATGGGTTCTTTAAAACAGGGTTTCAGGAAAAAATGCTTTCGGGCAAACGAAAATTCGGCGAAACGATACAGCGGGGAAACAATGTTTCGAAGTTGCGATAGGTTACCAAAAAATTGTCATCATCCCAATTACAATTAGTTTAGTATCTACTATAAGAACTGGGTAAAAAGATATATTAGGCAACAAAACAACAATCAATCCACATATTGAAATAGGTTTATTAAGTTGAAATAAATAAATATTAGAGTTGTAAAAGGTAAATATTTATTTGTGTTTTATACAAAGAAAACGCCGACATCCTGAAGCAACCCATTTGAGATCAAAAATAATCGTGAATCACATAATGTAATTATAATTATATATCCAGTGAAACATATTGGACCTGTTTAAGTGAGACATCTACAATACGAGGAAGAATAGCAATTACATTCAAAGTACGGTAAGAAGTTGTAACATAATAATGCTTAAAATAAATTAAACATAAGATAAAAATTACATAATACCTATCGTCTTTTATATTTTAAAATCGAAGGAGTGTTTTAAAGTTATATCTTTGGTTTGCTTTTTCTTTTTATGATGTATTCTTTTTTTTGATAATATTCTACACAGCAGCGCCCCTTATGTATATATATCATACATAGGGGCCATATTTGGTATTCCTCTGATTTTTTTGCTTCTTACATTCTCGTAGAACAAATATGGTCCTTCCTTGGAACCTTTTCTCATATTCCACGTTTGATCATCTATCTGAGGCTTGATTAGACGTCTCCTGTTGACGCTTTCTTGATAATGCAAGTCGAGTAATATTTGGAGGACTACAGACAAACTTTTTCCTACCTCCACTTTGTCTAGATCTTTATAAATCAAGTTCATCATTAAGTCCGCCAGACCGGCAATGCCATCACCAAGCTGATTTTGTGCTGCTTCAAGTAGTTTGTCCGTGAATTTGGCCGAATCCGTCATAACGGATGCTACTTTCGGATTAAGTTTTGGAGCTTCAACATTCAAATTTGAATGCATCGCCAACGTTGTCAGTACCTTATCTCTTCCTTTTTTGCTAAGGCCGCCCCATAGTATTTTGCTCCAATGTTCAAGAATGTCTCTACGCTCGGACTCCCTCGCTTTCTCTGTTTTGTCTAACAGAGCTTTTTCACCAGATACGAGTGAACTAGGCGGCTGAAATAGGGTCGAGAGTTCCGACCTAGCCTCTGAAAATCGATCAAATAGTAAAGTTATTACTTAAATTAACAATCGTGAAAAGCAAAATAGTTTTTGTTTCAGTCAATTCAAAATAGTTACAAAAATCCTGCTTAAATATAAAAAAGTATTTAAAAGGAAATATATCCGGGTAAACATTGCCAAATTAAAGATCAAAACAAATTTGCATTTGGTATATAAAGATGGCGAGCAATTAATATAATTAGTATCTTTGCCACAACCAATAACGGTGTGTACATCGCCATCACAAACAACAAACGAAATTGTTATATTAATTGCAGCTCGAACAGTTCCGATGCACATAAATAAATAAATGCTAGCAGGATATCGGTAATCAGCAATACGAATAAGTTTACCATTCACTTTTTTCTAAAACCCGGCTCACTGTGCTTAGTTCATGCGTTACAATAAGTTTAATTAGGTAGTGTTTTAGTTAGGTTTAGGTAATTGCTCGTGTTGTGTTGCATTTATTACCTGTTCGTTTGGCTGAATTTCCATTTGCATCAGCATCGTGGTATAAATGTGCCCTGTCGTCGTAAAAATCTCTTCCAATGTAGTCACTCATTCCATAATCCCAACGTTGCGTACGTTTCTTCTCTTTATGTGATATATGACCTAGTTCCTCAATAATTTCAATAGTGGATCCGTTATTGGTTATACAACTACCAGTAATTGCGCAGTAGCCAATAACAAAAAGGAGTATTTTAACTGCCATTTTGTCCGAATGCGTTCGTAGCTCTTAGTGCACTGACATCGCGTATAGCCGACACTCGACTTGAACTTGACTATTGTTACTTAAACAAATAAAAGTTTATATATACAAAGAGGCAAGTCAGCCGTTCAGGATCTAGTAATATTATCAAACTAGCTATGCCCGCGGCTCCGCACGCGTGGAATTCGGTATGTATCAATAAACGACTAATTCACCTCTAATTTCTCTCCCTCTATCCTGGAGGCGAAACCTGAAGTAAAGTAAAGTGAATAATGATATATGACTGTTGTCCAGATTAAATATTTTACAATTACCACTAAATAAAACTACACTCCAAAATCAATAAGTTTTTTCCCTTATTAAATTATTTGACGTGATTTCACGTGGTGTATATCGGATGATACAGTACCTTTTTTGTATTTTCACATCCTTGACTGATTCGATTAGTCTAGTCTAATCATTAGACTATTTTATTCCACGATAAAGATTACATTACACATTGGCTTAATGTCAAAACTATACGAATTAATATTATGATCGTCAAACATAAGGCAGAATTATCCATAAGAAAAAATATTGTTTACAAACTCAAAATAAGTTTAAAATAATAAGGGAAATCAACAGGTAACTAAAATATAAAAAGTATACGGATAGCACGTTTTCGCAAAATTAGGACCCTTGTTGCGTCAGTGGAATTACCCCAGATGAGCGACTATGCTAGTAGGGAGTGGAAGTAGGCGAAGTATACCTGGTTAAGTGCCTCGTCTGAGATAAGTTGCTTTAACTTCCGCAGCGCAAAGACAGCACTACCCAACTTGTTACAAATACTGTCAACAAGGCACTTCCAGTTTAGGTTCGCGTCAATCATGAACTCAAGGAATTTACTTGCCTGACATATAGGCATCGGGCAAGAAGGTATTGGGATCTTACGGCCAGAGATAAGCATAATATTTGACTTTGCAACATTTAATAAAAGCCCGTTTGCCAAAAACCAAGCCTGTAGTTGTTCAGAGGCTTCATTAATCTTGGCAATTAACCTATCTGACTGTACCTATTCAAATCATGTCCATGGCAAAAGTCATCCACCGATTTGGATGTCAAATCAGTCTAAGCATGAAAGGTAAGAAATATAAACATAGAAATCCAGAGGCGGCGCGCAGAGTCTGGCCCTGCGACTTGATGGTCATGGCGAAGCAGACGCTCACGGGGAACTGTAGGCGCTTGAAACGGAATGGGAAGTTGCTCGAGATGAGGGGGGTGTGCGTAATGAACAGTTTCTTCGGCGCCCGGCGCCGCAACATGTCAGTATCTGCACCTCGATGAGGTTTCGCTGCATCTGCACTACTTTTAGCCGGGTTCCGTTGCATAATTTCGGAGGCGGCAAATTCCGAAGGAGCATTCAAGCGCAAGCGCTAGGCCACAACACCGATCTCTGCAGGCACACATTTACCTCGTCGGCTCGAATACCACGCGTCACGACCGGCAAAGTCGTGGAGCATCCTTATTATGGTTTCTGCGGCCCTTTTATGCACCATAGTACCAGTCGATAAAACTGCATTTCCTGTAAAACTCTTGCTTTATCACAGTTTCTTGATACCTAGATGACAGGACTTTCCGTGCTGTCTAAACCTATTGGGATCTTGAAAGTTGTGCAAGCCTTTTTGCCACCAAGCAGCAACGTAGCAACGATTGGTCAATTAAATTTGTTGATCTCTCTTCTAGTACCAGTCGATAAAACTGCATTCCCCGTAAAACTTGCTTTATCACAGTTTCTTGATACCCAGATGACAGGACTTTCCGTGCTGTCCAAATCTATTGGGATCTTGAAAGTTGTGCAAGCCGTTTTGCCACCAAGCAGCAACGTAGCAACGATTACTCAATTAAATTTGTTGATATCCGTACCCCTCTTCTAAACGAGTTAATTTGGCTAAATCTTTCCTCAGTGGCTTACTCATGTCACAAGCTATCAATTTCAGCGCCATCTTTTAGTTTATTAGGGTACTCGGTAGTCGTAGCACATGAAAAAGTTTGCACCTCATTCCTAAGTAGCGCCATAATTCAGGTAAAAACTTAACTCAATAGAGTGTAGCGGCTACCCCCCCCCTTTTATTTTTAAATTTTTTATATACATTTTCTCGACAGATTAATGAAGTTTTCATCAAAATCCATTCAGCCTAACTACACAGACAAACCTCTCAGAGAAAATTCTAATAACTGTTGGAGTCGTGTTCTGTTATCGATTCTAAGTATCCCCCGCCAAGTTTTTTCGATTATCTTCCACGTACAGACTTTGGACCCTCTTCAGCTTTATTTTATTATATGTATAGATACAAATAGTATAAATATTATGTGTTATATTAATTAGTTTATGTACATACTCATTACTTTTAAGTATATACATATACTATATATCTATCTATATAGATATCTCGTTTGTACGCAGTATACTTTGCCTATTTTTTTCAATACCTATTCCTTCAATTACTCAAAGGTTAACTGGAAGAGATCCCTAATAGGGATAAGTTCGTCTATGTACGAATGTACATGTTTTATTACTTATGAATGTATTTATAACCAGTTGTTGTGTACAATAAAGTGTTTACGAATATACATACATACTATTTACCTGTTGCTCCTGCTAGAAACATGATTATCTAGGAACCTATACTTATTACCATCCTGGCCCTGTTGAGCTATGGTTGAGCTCATACTCAATCCGTCGTCGCCGTATTGTACCTTCTAAGCCACAAATAACACTTCTACGAGGATGGAATAGACTTATAGGGATTTGTTGCAGGATATTAAAACCATGTTGTTATAGTTGGTTTAATTTTAATAACCTCTAAATCTTACAATTACAATAATAAATTAATGTTGGTGCTAATAACTTTAATCACTATTGTTTAAGTTTTCAACACTCAAAAACCTGCATGAATTTCTTTCTAAATCACGCCCGCTGCCCGAAAACGCGCTAAAAAAAAAACTTCGACAGACGAAAATTTTACGTTGTTGTGTTGTGTTTCTTTTGTATATTCGTTATTACATTTTATGGATTTTAGTAGTAGTTTTAACATGTTTGGTCCTTCGAACCGGATTGTAAATTTGAAAATAGTGTGTATTTTAAGTGGTGTGTTTTAAGATAGCAGTCTTCTTTATAAATTGCTCCAACAAGTTTCCCCGCCTTTGGCACTGATGTGTTTTATTTAGGTCGTTTGATAGTTACTATTAATTTAATGTCTTGATACGGTTAGCAAACGTTCAGTCACGTTAATTTAAATAAAAATAATTGAACAGAAGTCTTAATAGTACTATACTAACTACTATTTGTACTAATATATGAATTACTTACGATGATTCAGTGGGCCTATGATGGTTGCTTTTATAACGTGATAAATAAGTGACAAAGCATCTGTCCCTCGCACTCGCATTCTATTTATTTATTTTTAAATTAGTTACAAAGCATAACAGTAAATAAACCAAGGCACTATGAACTACAAAATTACATTACAAAAAAAAAACTTAAATCTAATTTGATTTAGGCGACGTAACAGCGTGGCTCCTTTGCGTCGTCTGATCTGGTGCAGGATTCGGCAGATTGCCCCGGAACTGCCAAAACACAACACCCTTCAGCCAGAAGTCTGCACTTGCGATGGTGCCCTGCAGCGGCCGCGGCACACGCACCACAAACGAGCTGAAGTGCACGTAGTGGCGGGACTGCAGCTGGTGCACCCTCAGCGAGAAGCCAGTCTTCCGGCAGACGTACTCCACCAATCGTCAGCCACGGCGGAGTGATGCAAGCGCGACACATAGAGCGCCTTACTCGGTGTGGCAATCCGAAGACCAGAACCAACCGGCTCGGCAGTGCCACTCAAAAAACGTGACGCATGCTTTGTCACTTATTTATCGCGTTATAAAAGCAACCATCATAGACCCGCAGGAGTCAAAAGCGCGAGTGATAAGGTGAAATGGCGAGGGTCACGCCAAGTAAAGTTCGCTATGGGCCAACCACGAAATTGTAAAAATACTTGTTTCTCAGACTGACATGACCCTCCTCGTCCTCTCTGTCACTAGCTCGTGGCTCCTGAATCAACCTGTATATACCACTGTGGCCATAACTAAAATTACAAACAGTGTTTACACGCGTTATTAATGCAAGTAAATTTATAAGTTTTTTTGTCACTTTCTGAAACAAAAAGCATAAATTCTAATATTTGCAAGGTGTAATGCAGCTCCGGCAGTGTGGTCACATTTTCTATTATAATTTCTTTAGGATGTAGTTTTTTTATGTCATTATAGTTGATTATTGTTTTCATTTTAAGCTGTCGGGAGTAGGAAAAGGTGCCGTCTTTCCAGCATCAAACATTTCTAGATAGTCTTCTTGTCGCTCCTGCTGGCTTTGTTGCGGCTTCTTCTTCTTCTTACTTGAATTTGATTTTTCTCTATTACGAGTAATTGAACTTATTTCATTCTCGCCGAACAAATATTGCCTTCTTTTGGCACCCTTAGGTACATTCCATTTATTTTCATTAAGCTGAGGGATGATTAGTCGTCTCCTGTTGATGCTCTCTAAGTGATGCAAATCGAGCAATATTTGGAGGGCTCTACTCAATTTTTTGCTTATCTCCGCTTTGTCCATATCTATTACGTTCATGGTTAGATGCACCAAACCGGCAATTGCGGTACCGAGTTGATTTTGTGCCGCTTCAAGTCGTTTATCTAAGGTTCTGGCTGGATGCATTAAAAGGGATTCTACATCCGGATTAAGTTTTGGGGCCGTGATATTAAAACATTGAGATGACAGCATCGTTGTCAACAATTTTACTTTTCGATTTTTCCCTAAGCCACGCGATAGTATTTTCCTCCAATATCTATACATTTCTGTAAACTCGTGGTCCACTTTCTTTTTTTCCTCCGTTTTTCGTCGCGAGGCGTCATTACTTGATACGCCTGCCGTAGCTTGCTGAGGTTTGAACGAGGATACCGACTTTCTACCTGAAAAACCAATCAGATTGTATAATAATCATTCCTTTGTACTTATAAGACTGACAGAGCATACCACTACACCATCAGGTACATTAATATAGCAGAGCTAAAAAGAGTGAGTACTAGAGTCTGTACAGTGAAATTTTACTTCATTGCAGCGTTATATTACTTTTTTAAAGCTATTTAATAATGTGTTATGCTTAATTCTAAATTCAGTCATAACTGCTTAATTCACATTAAACGATTCGTATTGAAAGATTTTATCTTTATAATCTGATGAAATAAACATAAGGAATGATGCTTAAGTTTCGGCATCCATCAGCATTCTTATCCCATTTCATCATCTCATACGTTTTGTATTTCCTTGTTATTGGTACATTCCAGCACAATATCGTAAAAACATCTACGCCACCTACCTATAACAAATCCCTAAAATACACGATCGACACGAAAGCCCAGTTAAAAATAGTATCGTACCAAAAATTAGACCTATAATTGTTAGAAATATCAAAATACTTGACTCGATTATGTTACGTAAGCGATATTTATGTGGAACTTTAATTTTAATTATAATATAAATGTTGACACAAAGGTAAATTATGAAAGAAACATGTAATGTGATCTACTACAATCTAAGCAGGACTCGAACCTGCGACCCTACGTTTCCGGCGTAGTGCTGTCCCAACTGAGCTATTAGATCGTTACGTCAATCACACCAAATCTTTCATTCCATAATTCTACGCTACTGGAGCGTCATCTGCGTCATATGTGTTTAAAATGCTTATGCACATTAGGCATACCCTAGGATGTGCGCTTTACACGCACGATCCCCAGTCCCCATTGCATACATTAAAAATAGAATCGATAAAAAAGATTCTATAAAAACTTTAATTATGTTACTGTATTCTCATTCATATTCTTGTAAAATACAAATCTCTATGCTAATAGTGTTTCGTTTATTTTATTTCGTCAACAAGTTCCATTTAACATTTATTTACTCTTCAGTGCGTATTTAAGGCAATATCTTGCCCTTGACTTCTGCTAGCATTCGTATCGTTATAAAAATAAGTTGTGCAACAGTCTTTGTAATTAACTCACCTCCGTCCAAATCTAACCAAGGCTTCTCATTATAATAGTCTACGCTGTCGTCTCCCACTTCCCTTCCAAGGTAGTCGTCTAATTCATCGCCCCCACGTCTCACACGTTTATCTTTTAGTCCAGATTCATCAACTAGTTTTTCTTGTATCAATTCATGTTTAGCAATTAACCTAGTGTGTGATTTGTGTATTTTATTTTCCACGTGGACAATTTCACTGTTCGTTCTGTTGGTGGTTTCTATACTACAACTACTAACTGCGTTATTGGCTACAGCAATTAGTAGTATTACAACTATCATCTTGTCAGAGTGAACAGTCCAGTGTGAACTGATATTTTGTCGTAACTAACTTGAATAATTACTGTTTATAAAACAAAGTAAAGTTTTTGTAAACGAATAAGGTATGCAAGCTATTGAAAATTTGGTCATATTATCAAATAACCAGGTTAGTTGACTCAAGTTAAATTAAAAATAGTATTTGACATGGGAAACCTAAATATATAAAATTTTCAGTTCATAAAAGTAGAAGATGCCTGAACAAATTGAAATTGAAAACGTGATTTCTTTGTGTATTTTGAAATGTTTACAACGCTGTTCGGCATTTTCAACCTGGATTTGATAGTGACGACACCAATCCAGTAAAATAAACTTAAAACTAATATGAAAACGTCTTTCGCATCATAGATAAGAGTGTTTTTGGTCTTTATTTACTGGATCGCCTACGTCACGCCCCAGATAAGCTAAAGACAAAAATAGCGGACGACGTTTTTTTTCTGTTCATGAAATTAATAAAACTTAGCTTTCGATCTCAATAAAAATACTCGTATATACAGCGTGTTTTTGTTCAATTGCTTTAATTTAAGGGTTAATTCTTTACGTCTTATTGAGTCAACTTCTCAAAGAAACTAAGTTCCTAACTCGCACCGTTTTCAAATTATTTAAAATCCAAATTTAATCACTAATCTCAGTTTAACCAGTGTAAAATCTTCTTATAACCAAAGACTATTTTCTGCTGGTTCGTATGTAAAGAGTTTTCAGTGTTCCTTACGTACGGACAGGGTCTAAATAAATAAGTTCTTTTTGATTTTGCTCTCACTTGTGTGTGACTCGCATGTGTCACGTCAAATTGACGATACTAATTTATTGGGTCTATATTGGAATCCATAATTTCCTTTGTCCTATTTGTAAATTCCATAATAACTGTGGTCATAATGATCTTTTGCCATAATAACGTTTATCCTAATGTAAATGCCATAATATTGATCATCCTAATATTGAATATCCTAATGATTATTTGCACTATTATCTTAAGTACTAATGATCAAGTGTCCTAACAGTTACATATCCTAATACTAGTTGCCATAATCATCATATGTCTTAATAGTTACTTATCTTAGTTAGTTTTCGGGGTTCAGCAAGTCTTTTGACGCTTCGCTCGCTCCGCTATACGTGGTCACAATACAAACCTAACCTAACCTACAGTTTTCGGGTTTCAGCCAATAACCTAACCTATAGTTTTCGGGGTTCAGCGAGTCTGACGCTCCGCTCGCTTCGCTCGCTGTGCTGTACGTGGTCACAATACAAACCTAACCTAACCTACGGTTTTCGGGGTTCAGCCAATAATCCAACCTACAGTTTTCGGGGTTCAGCAAGTCTTTTGACGCTCCGCTCGCTCCGCTATACGTGGTCACAATACAAACCTAACCTAACCTATAGTTTTCGGGGTTCAGCAAATCTGCCGCTCCGCTCGCTTCGCTCGCTCCGCTGTACGTGGTCACAATACAAACCTAACCTAACCTACAGTTTTCGGGGTTCAGCCAATAACCTAACCTATAGTTTTCGGGGTTCAGAAAAGTCTGACGCTCCGCTCGCTTCGCTCGCTCCGCTGTACGTGGTCACAATACAAACCTAACCTACAGTTTTCGGGGTTCAGCCAATAACCTAACCGATAGTTTTCGGGGTTCAGCAAGTCTGACGCTCCGCTCGCTTCGCTCGCTCCGCTATACTTGGTCACAATACAAACCTAACCTAACCTACAGTTTTCGGGGTTCAGCCAATAACCGAACCTACAGTTTTCGGGGCTTAGCCAATTCGATATTTGACAAATCCGGTTTTCTATTTTTGTTCTAACGTAAAAAATTGGTTAAAAAAATAATCTTTACCCAAATACTCCGAAATATTTAATTCCGAATTTACTTATGAATTTAATTATGGTTTTGTATATTATGACTCGTAAGTTTTATGTGTTAATAGATTAGTACAAAACATATTAGGTATTTAGAGCATTAGGCAATGTAATATTATGGTTTATGATCATTAGGATGTAAGATCATTATGGCAAATAATCATTATGACAAATGATTGATATGTCAAAAGTGTTTAGAGTAAATGTGGTATGGCATTTGACTTTAGGACATACGATATTATGGATTGCGAAGGAGACCCTAATTTATTATTGTTGTAACGTACTTAATTTTTAATTAAATAATTAAGTTCACTTGCTTGGTGATGCCACTTATAAATTATACGACCGAAGAAGAAGCCAATATGCACTTTGTTTACGGTTTTTGCAAGGAAATGCGGCGGAAGCAGTAAGGGAGTACCGACGTCGATATTCCAATAAGAACTTGCATAATTTGGATTATTTCGATGATATTCCATTGGAAACACTGCGGATACACTGGATCCAGCATGACACCCGCACATTTTAGACAGTATTTGGATGTGCACTTTACTGGGCGTTGGATTGGACGCGGCAGTCAAACTCTTGCGTGGCTCGCCAGATCTCCGGAACTTCACCCTTAGACTTTAATGTCTGGGGTACTTTAAAAAAAAAGTCTACTCCAAACCTGTGGCTTCGAGGGAAGACCTACCTACTGCAACGAATTCAGGAAGAAGCCGATGCCATGAGTGCCTCCTGTCAACCTAAATCGCGAAATACGATTTTGGTTGAATATTTGTTTGGAGAATAATGGCGGGCACTTTGAAAACAAGTTGTAGTAAATTATTATTTTGGTTTAATGTAAATATTGAGTATTAAATACTGATAAAGGAGATCATTTTATTTTATTAGGCTAATACTCAAACAATAATTAATTTAATTTGTGACTATACCATACCATAACCGCAGAGAATTAAAATAAAGTTAATTCAAAGAAATGGATTTAACACATCGCAAACATTCTTCTGAAATAAAAAAAAAACACAAAAAACTAAAGTTTCACTGCCAATGAACAAAAATAAATACAAAAAGAAACTTCTTTACCGGGGTTTGAACCCAAGACCTACCACATGTATTCCACAAAGCTAAGATTTTAACGAGCTCTCAATTCTGTCATCGATGAAGTTTTTATCAGTGACGTTAAAATGACAACCAGTTGACTCTAACTATTGCCTAACTTAAAAGGACCTTCTACAATACCCACCAACTAAATATTGAATTACTTTGTATGGGATACCAAAAAAATACTTTTTTTCTAATATCATTAAACGGTTTAAGGGATGAGTTTACGTTAATACTCCAAGCACTATGTCGAAGTTAAATCAATTGAACAAAAACAGGGTGTATATATTTAGAGTTAGTAAGATAATTATTAACCATCCATACTAATATTATAAATGCGAAAGTGTGTCTGTCTGTCTGTCTGTCTGTCTGTCTGTTACCTCTTCACGCTAAAACCGCTGAACCGATTTAGATGAAATTTGGTATATAGATAGTTTAAGTCCCGGGGAAGGACATAGGATACTTTTCATCCCGAATAAATTTAGTGTTCCCGTGGGATGAGCGGGTAACACCGCGGGGCACAGCTAGTTTAAAATATATTCAAAAATGGGTCAAGTAGTTATTGCATATTGTCTTACAAAACACATCATCAGTAGCGTGATGTTCATTGAATCCGGTTCCTACCCCAACGTACTACGTACTACTAGCAAAGTATTTTGGGTAATTTCTTTACCAAACTGAGGAAAAACAATATCAGTTATGGAATATTTTTTCATCAGCTTTTTTTCCAAATTTGCCAAGTATAGTTCGTTACCCACATACCCATTATACTCTCACTATTTCTACGCATAAAGGTAATATACGAAACTTAGACGCCATTTTAATTATTTATTGTGATTACGATCCGTGTTTTAACTATTGATCACCATCACGTTTCATCACATTTTAGCTGACATTTCATCACATAGAGAGAAAGTCACCCAGACGCTTAAAATTGCGTCAAAATGGTCGAGAATAAAATCAACAAACCGCGAGAGTACAATGAATTATTTCAGACATTTATTTGATAACATACCAAGATTTCAATCTGTTGCCTGCGCCATTGCATACCCAAACTTTTAACTTATTTTATAAACAATATTCAAGTTAAATACGACAGAATGTCGTTACACTCAGAGTAGCGTCAACCCTCGGTCGAGATGACTGTTAAACTCGTCATTATTATTGTCAATTTCGTAGTCTGTGGTTATAGTATAGAAAAAAGCAACGGAACGAGCAGTGCAGTTCTAGAGCGCTACAAAGTCCAGACTCCAAAAGTGTCTGAACTACGAAATGCAGAAAATAGATCTATTTATGACAAATTATATCATGTAATGATAAACGGTCAAAGGCAAGAGAAAAAACAACGTCCGCGACGTGATGACGTAGATGATTACATTGGACGAGAAGTTGATATCGATGAATATTATGATAGGAAGCATTGGACAGATGAACACAGAGGTGAGATTATTACAAAGAACGGTGAACAAGTTATTTTCTATGACGACTCAAACGGATATCATGGAAGACAAACGAAGAAAGCTATAAATCTGTATAACTAAAATCTGAAAAAAGATATTGTATTTTTATAAGAACATTTATGAAACTATACTTATTTGTAATTAAAGTTTTGCCAATACTTAACCGTAATAATTGATTGTGACAAGGAAAGAGAAGGAGAGCATTACACAGGTGTGTCGCTCACGTAACATCATTATTTTGAATCTTCGAACAATTTAAGGACACCAACTTTCAGTTTTTTTTTTTTTTTAAGTCTTAGGGGGCAAACGATGAAACGGATCGCCTGATGGAAAGCGATTACCGTCGCCCATAGACTCCTGCAACACCAGAGGAGTCACAAGTGCGTTGCCGGCCCGGCCTTTCAGGTGGGAGTACGCTCTTTTCTTGAAGGTTTGAAGGTCGCATCGGTCCGGAAATACCGCTAGCAACAATTGATTAAATTCACTAATACCATAACTTGACTTTCTTATTGCTATATGTAGGTACTTCAATGTTGTTTCTGGTGTTCACATTGTCTTGCTGCTTGCTTGCACAAAGTGCTGTTCTGAGGAAATGCTCTAATTTTAAAACATACATGGTAAAAGAAATAACATTGCAGGCAGGATAATACCTATAGTTCCCATATTTATATTGACATACCTCCGTAGGGTCTGTTTTATTTTGAAACTAAGTAACGAAATTTCAAGTTTACAAGTAGTATTTATCACGTAACCCAAAAACAGTTTCATTTTTATTTTTATAGTGACTCAGTCGCCTGGAACGACGACATCTAGTGCAACCGTGAAATTCACACCGAAGAAGAAGTACAGAAGAAAGCACAAAAGTAAGTACAATTTCTATAGTAAACCCACCTTCGTAATAGTCCTATATTTCTTTTCTTTTTTTTTAATTCACAAACTGACCGGCGATTGACCTCAGTAACACCTGATGGAAAGTGACTACGGGGTCGAGGATGTAGCTCGCCGGTTCAGTAATAGCCTATAGTATTTCTACGCTACGATCAGTGATCTGATCACCTACACGCTATTTTAGAATTAGGAACCTTTAAAAAGAATTTTATTCTAGTTCATCCGTTAATCTACGATTTGGATTATATACGAACATTTAAGATGTTTCAAACGAAACGGGCACAAGTGACAAAGGACTTAAATAGTGGACAGTGTTCACGACATAAGAATGCGATATACGGCGTTTGATCACGGGGCCTATGATGGTTGCGTTTATCATGTGATAAATAAGTGACGAAGCATCAGTCTATCACACTCACATTTTGCCAAACGTGACGTGTGCTTTGCCACTTATTTATCGCGTGATAAAAACCACCATCACAGGCAGGACATGTATATTTCATTTGATGTATCACAACAATCGAAACCTGTTTCAAATTATTTCAAAATTCCATACAAAAGATTTAAGATTACAAACCCCTTCTGCACTAAAAGGTCAAGATGGCTTTCCTTCTTAAAATGTTCTTATGGTTCGGAAGGTTCATTATACCAAAGGACCTGTCGATCATCAAACACCGTATATTTAGGTTTTGCGCCTATTCAGGGAGTTAAATTTTAAGAAAACCTTGTAAAAGAAGTGTTTTTATTATAATTACTATTTAAGGCAATATTGTCCGGCCGTGGTCGCACGGAACTAATTGACGCTCTTCAATCGCTGACGCGCGACGATTTTTAGCAGGTTTTTAGTTCTAGTGATTAAATAAATAATTGTATCGAGACAATCCTAGCGAATTTACCTAGATAATGTTAGTATCCATACATTTAAGCAAAAAACGGTTAAAAAAACTTCGTATTTTAGCCTTGCCACTGAAAAAATATTACAAATAGAGGTAACTTTGAGATTCTATTCTATCGAGCGAAATTTATCCAATCATGTAGCTGAAAACGATTTTATAATCGCAAGATCCTTAAGTATTGTATATATGTTTTTCATAATCTTCAAACACTGCATAATATGTTTACGACTCATTCCAAAATGAGTGAGTTCGGCGTCTACTGGGAAAAGAGCGCCTTAAGCGAATACTGTAAGAATTGAAGTCGATCATCACTTATCACTTTTTGCTACTCTGATGCTCACTCATTTACTTTGCCATTTTATTGTTTCGGGCTTTCTGTAACATAAATATTTTTGGAATTTTCGAAATCTGGCTATTTGGGGTTGAGACTCTGGGACCCTGGGGTGAAAGCGCCCACAAGGTCTATAAAGAGTGTAGCCGCAGGTTAGTCGAGTTGACGCGTGACCAGAGGGCTGGTTCATATCTCGCACAGCGAACCAGATTTGCCATTCAACGCGGCAATGCTGCCAGCCTTCTGGGCACGCTGCCAATAGACGGCGATTTAGTGCAATTTTTTTATCTATAGTTTATTTTAAAGTCTTAGTTTTTAATTTTTACTTTAAGGTTTTATTTAAGCTTTTCCTAAACATATTGTTATTTACTTATTTATGTTAAATAATGAAATGACATGTAAAATTCTATAATTTTATCAAGAAACCAATTGAATATTTCAATTCGGCAAGTTATCAAAAGTTTAAAACGAAATCAGTGTTTTGGCTATTCTTATTTTTTATATTCAACTTAATTCTACATGGAGAAATCATATAAAAGTAATAGTACCTACGATATAATTTCGATAATAGAGTTTAACATAGCTAGTCGTAATGCTTACGCTCCTATTAATAAGCTTAGAGTAAAAGCGACGTCACGATATTCAAGTCAGTTTTCAATGTACGTACTCGTATAATACCATATAGTTGATTTTTCAGGTCACAGCGTATCTCTTCTGTTCACCACAACTGTATCACCGGACATGAAAAAGCGAAAAGAACTGAAGGTATTGGCTACGATGCAACATGCAATGTTAAAAACTGACATTTATTCGGACGTAGCACCCCTTTAGACGGATTTGGCCAAAACTCTCTCCACTGTACCTGCCGCATTGCGATTGCCAGTAACGGAGATGGAAATTGTGGGCCAATTGGAGAGATGCAAAAGCACGTCAACTTAAAGTTCGCCAAATATTCGACATGCGTCACACGTCAACCACGTGAAAAAAACTAGGTTACTATTCATAAATTAACGATAAGTATGTTTAATTTTATAAATGAAGTAAAGTATTTTTTTTTTATTATTTTATTATTTATAGAGGGTTTTACATATGCCACCCTCATCGCATAGTTAAGCATGTAATCAAAGTATATTTTGACAACTCGCAATCTGAGTAACACGAAATACCGGTAACGTGACGGTTCCTTATAATATGATGACATAGATAATTAAGTTCAAGTAATTTGTGCCTATACACAATATTAAAAATAAAATAAAAATAAAAATTGTTTATTTCAGATCATTATAGTTTTAGTAACAATTGTGACTTACAAAACTACGTTAGACAAAACAAAACATGTTAAAAGAAAACCGCTTGAAAGAAAATATGGCCGAATGGTAGGAGCAAGTAGCGAACGTTTTATTCTTATATATATATATATATACTTGGCCCCACCACAACCCAATACTTAGTGAGCGGGCAGTCGAGGCGCTCTGACAACACCCTCAGCATATTGTTGCTGCTGCTTCGCATCCGCTTTAGCAGTTAGGCTATTCTCTTCCGCCGAATGGCAAAAAAGTCGTCCACCCGAGCCTCGGCAAACATGCCTGATATTAATGATAATTTGGCTTTTACGACATTTTGTTATTTGCTAGTTTATTTGGTACTGACCACTATTTTGACGCAGTCGATTAAAAAGTTTGCAAAAAGACTTTAGAACAAAACCACGTACCGCTTTGTTGCTTATCGTAACGACGTATTGACACCGTAGACAGTAATTTAGTATAAGATGCAAACAAATTTCGCTCTTATGGTAAGCGACAAAGTCCCTTTCAATTCGTCCCTTTTAGTTGAAAACGTCAAATAATGCAGCACAGATCACCTCTTGCTTTTGCTTCTTCTGACCATGGTAAGCCCAATTTCACGATATGTATTACAGAAATTGGCCCATGGGCCAATTTTTATTTTGCTGTCGAACTATTTATTTTTCATTTCGAGCTCCTCATTTTGTACTAAATTTTATTGTAAAATACGAAATTTTGTTATAAAAATTCCATACATGTTTTGTAACTCATGGAGAGTTTTGTAGGAAATGTCGTAAAATTAGGCTTACCTTGTTCAGAATAAGCAACTTCACCAACTTACCAAACTTTATTAAAATCTGAGAAAAAAACGAAATCGACAACAAAATAAAAATTTACCCACATAAAAAAAAAAAACTAAAACTAGTTAGATTTAGGCAACACAATGGCGTGGCTTTGTTGCGTCGTTTGATCTGGTGTAGAATACGGCAGATTGCCCCGGAACTGTCGAAACACGACACCCTTCGGCCAGTCGTTTGCACATGCGATGGTGTCCTGCAGCGGCCGCGGCACGCGCACCACAAACGAGCTGAAAGCCCGTAGTGGCGGGACTGCAGCTGGTGCACCCTCAGCGAGAAGGCAGTCTTCCGTTTATAGTATAAATCATGGTATAAGAAAATAAGGTATGCCACACCGGAATGACAGGTGAAACTTTTGACATAGGTAATCACGTTATGTTGTCGAGTGTAGTGATATTTGATATCAATGTGTTTCAACCTTTTGTGATTTCTCGGATTATTAGCAATGCTAATGCTACTATTGTTGTCTTCGAAAATCATAATGGGCCTCGTCACTTTAATGAATATCTATTAAGTAGTGACTTTATTCAAATAGCCTCTTTTACAGCCTCAAATAAAGCCATTTGTTCGGCTTCTGTCGAGGAGACGGCAACTGTATTCAGTTTTCGAATATTCCATGAAACTGTATAATTATTAAACATTTAAAATAAATATCCTGTTATTTTTCCTGTCTATTTCATCGCCTCCCCAATCAGAATCCGCAAAACCAGTTGTCAGCTGTTTATAATCACATTTTATGTACGTCAACTTTATTTTCCTTTCACATATCTTAAAATATGTTTTAAACATTTCCATAGTTCCTCATTACCCTTACTTTTATATCTGCTGAGCATACAAACAGCTGCACGAAAGTCTGGAAGCGTACACAGCATTGCATACAATGACTTGTCTGCTAGGTGCATTATATTGAACACCACTATTCAATTTTTCATGGTCTAATTTACTAGTAAATGGTGATTTTGAAGGATCGCAATCACTCATGGAAAATTTGTTTAAAACATTTTGTAGATATGTTGATTGGTCCGAAGTTATTTTATCCTTGATTCGTTCAAGACGTATGCCTAAAAATAATTTGATATCATGTAAATCAGTCATCTCAAATTGTTGCATTAAACATGTTTTAAAGTGTTTCATTGTCTGAATATCCTTTGTTATTATTAATAAGTCGTCAACGTATAAAACAATATATGTATACATTCTCATCGATTGAATTTTTATTTAATATATACAAACATGGGTCAACTTAAGAACATTACAAACCCATGTTCTTAATTGCTTGATCAAAACGTTCGTGCCAGCACCGCTAAGACTGTATTAAACCAGCGTGTTATTTAATTTACACACTCGATTTGGTTTAGCTACAATACCTTTCGACACTTGCATGTAAATATTTTCTTTTAAAATACTATTTAGGAAGGCAGTCTTTACGTCCATATGATGCACAAGTAAATCATTTTGGTTCGCAAGTGATTAAATTAATCTAAAGGTGGCAATCCGCGCAATTCAGGGCGAACGTTTGGTCCTTCAAGTATTGTTGGCTAAATCCCCGCGCAACAAGACGGGCCTTTGTATTGTATTGGTTCGCCTACTTCATTATTTTTAATAGTAAACACCCATTCGCAACTCACTAGGTATATTGACATCACATTGACTTTTCTAACGCTTTCAATACTGTTGACCATGAGATCCTACTTGCCTTGCTCAGCCATCTTAATGTGTCTTCTTCTGCTCTTGGCTGGTTTGCTTCATATCTTTGTGGGCGCCAGCAGGCAGTCCGTGTAGATCGGGCTTTGTCTGATTGGTGCGACCTTGCCACTGGTGTGCCTCAAGGAGGAATTCTCTCTCCTTTATTATTTTCTCTTTTTGTAAACTTTATCACCCCTGGTCTTCGCTGTTCTTACCATCTGTATGCTGACGATTTGCAACTTTACGACCAATGTAAAGTGCCTGATATTACTGATACAATTAACAAATTAAACCTGGATCTCTTACACATCCAACAATGGTCTGAGAAATTTGGTCTGTTTGTAAACCCCTCAAAGTGTCAGGCTATTATCATTGGCAGCTCTCGTCAGCTTGCTAAACTTGACCGGGATTCTGTAACTCCTGTAAATTTCAACGGAACGCCTATTCCTTTTAGTTCTAGTGTTAAGGATTTAGGTGTTCACTTAGATAGCACACTGAGCTGGAGGGTGCAGTTAGGTGAAATTAGCCGGAAAGTCATTGGCTAGCTTCATGCTCTCAACAAACTGAAAAATTTCTTGCCTATCAAAACTAAGGTATTGCTTGTAAATACACTATTACTACCCATAATTGATTATGGTGATGTTTGTTATCCGGACTTAAATGAGGATCTTCTTGATAAGTTGGATCGACTTCTTAATAATTGTATTCGCTTTATTTTTTGTCTCCGTAAATATGATCACGTTTCTTCTTATCGCTCTCAGCTTGGCTGGTTTCCCATCCGTCAACGACGCAATATTCGTATGCTCTGCACTCTCTTTTCAATACTCAATGATCCACAAGCTCCTGAATACCTGAAAACCTTCTTCTGCTATGTTGAATCCACTCGTAACCGTAATTTTCGCTCTTCCGGCAATCTTGCCCTTTCTATTCCTCTTCACCGTACTGGTTTTATGTCTAATTCTTTCTCCTTGCAAGTGGCTCGCCTCTGGAACGGTCTTCCTCTCACAATCAAACAGGCTCCGAGTAAGTTGGCATTTAAAAGGGCCGTGCGAAGTTTCTTTGCTGGCAGAACTGAAGTCTCATAGTATATCTGCTTGGTTTGTTTCATCGTCGTATATATATATATGTATGTATCTATTTATATATATGTATGTTTATTATCTATATGTATGTAGCTATAATAGTATGAGTATTTTAATTATGTGTAATTATGTTGTTTGATGCACCGCCTAAAATTTCTCTGCTTTGCCCTAAGGTTGACTGGTAGAGAAAGCCGCGTGGCATTAAGTTCGCCTTTTGTACGTTAAGTTTTTCTTTTGTGCAATAAAGTTTAAATAAATAAATAAATCACTAAAGAACATCCATACTTCCATACTATATACTATACTATGTAGTATATACTATACTATCCATCCATATCCATACTAATACTAATATACTAAACTAATCCATACTAATATTATAAATGCGAAAGTGTGTCTGTCTGTCTGTCTGTCTGTCTGTCTGTTACCTCTTCACGCTTAAACCGCTGAACCGATTTAGATAAAATTTGGTATATAGATAGTTTCAGTCCCGGGGAAGGACATAGGATACTTTTCATCCCGAATAAATATAGTGTTCCCGTGGGATGAGCGGGGTAGCACCGCGGGGCACAGCTAGTAATATTATAAATGCCAAAGTGTGTCTGTCTCTGTCTGTCTGTTACCTCTTCACGCTTAAACCGCTTAATCGATTTTGATGAAATTTGGCATGGAGATAGTTTAAGATCCGAGGAAGGATATAGGATAGTTTTCATCCTGGAAATTATCCCTAAAAAGATTGAAAAGTGAGTAAGTAATTCATGATGACATTGATGACCCTGTAGAAAATATAATGATTAGACCAAGAGCACAATTGCTCTTACATTAGCTTAGGCGACCCCTTTTATTAATTAAGGTGATTAGGTGGATATCTATCGTGTTGTACGAGGTTGCTTCCATACTTCCAAGTTCCACGCGGACGTAGTCGCGGGCAAAAGCTAGTAATATTATAAATGCGAAAGTTTGTCTGTCTGTCTGTTACCTCTTCACCCTTAAACCGCTGAATCGATTTTGATGAAATATGGCATAGAGATAGTTTAAGATCCGAGGAAGGACATAGGATAGTTCTCATCCTGGAAATTATACCTAAAAAAATTGAAAAGTAAGTGAACATTTCTGTTGGGGTGCGGTGACCCTGTAGGAAATGTAATTACTTATTAGACCAAAAGCACAATTGCTCTTACATTTGCTCAGGCACTGTTAATAATCCCTTTTATCAAGTTCCACGCGTACGTAGTCGCGGGCAAAAGCTAGTAAATAACAAATATCGGACAACCTCACACACATCGATCTAGTCCCAAATTAATCTCAAGAACAAGGCTTGTGTTATGGGTACTTGACGACGATATACATACATGTAGAGATAAATATATACTTAAATACATAGAACAACCATGACCCAAGCACAAATATTCGACTTAATCACACAAATATCTGCTGGGGCCGGGATTTGAACCCGGGACCGCCGGTTCAGTAGACAGGTGCTCTACAAACTGCGCCAAACGCATCGTCAAACATGACACTTGTAACGACATGACAATCGTAATGCAGAAATGCATAATTATATTATGTTTTGTATTACTGGCGGCAATAATTTTTTTCCTTATAATTATTTGGTTACCATAAAGCGGGAACTAATCAGTCACGTACAAAGTCTCACTAACCGCAGTGTCATACTTTATTTTTTTACAACACCATGCATGGTTTAAATCAAGATGTCCGATCGCGCCTCGCAGGCCGCGCTCACGCGGTTGTGATGGAACTAAACACTATCAGCCATTTCAATAATTAATTCTCAACGTTATAAAAACGAAGTAGACAACCCTAGGTGCCAAATTTAAAATTTAAGCATCGAACACGCTGTTCTGATTACAAAAGTTCTAACTGGCCACTTTTTAATAAAATATATTCTTCGAGTTATGATGTTGATCGTCAATTATTTTAGCAGGAGGTAACTTTTAAATGGAGGGCTGCGGAGAAAAAACGATATTTTGTTCTATAAGCCGTTAAGAGAATTGTGTGCCTGCTTCTGTATAATATAAGGCTGGTTTTTGTTTTAAAAGTGATGGATAAACGTCTATTTGCCTTGGAGACTTAAATGGTTCGGGGCGCTCTTAGATTTCGAATTCGGGCGCCTGTCGGGAACAGATTCGAAACTGTTACCAAGCTACTAATTCGATATCGAGCGATAACGAAATTATTTGCACTTCCATACTATTATTAAATTCTAGACTTGTATTGAAAATCATTTTTGTATGGAGAAGGGTCATGATTTCAACAAAAATCCTAATAGCGTGATGCAGGATCGTCATTTTTTTTTGTATGGGCGCGCAACGCCGCTAGTCTGGCGCCATCTGTAGGTCATAATTTCCATTGTCCTCCCGAAACAGCTGGACAAATTTTAACCAATTTTGGTACAGAGATAGCTGGACATCCAAAGATGGTTATAGGATACTTTTTACCCCATTACGGTAAAGAAAAAAAAATACGCGGACGAAGTTGCAGGCGCCTTCTAGTTTTTAATAGAATTCGTAGTTTTAATGTTGTTACCATAATATCATAGCAATATAATTTTCACTATTTACATTCAAACGATATTTTCCTAGATTATAACAAAAATAAAATTAACATGACAATTTTAAAAATAAATATTAAAAAAAAAAATTATATTACACAAATCGACCTAAATCCTAACCCAACCCTAAGCTGCACATAGGGTTGTCCTGGTCCACTGTTGCATGGAGAAAAAAGGTCAGTCAATCTTAGCTCAACCCACATGGCTAATTTTTTTCACCAATAAAATCATTATACCATTTAAAAATTAATTTGGAAATGATTTACTGGACGCTCTAATGTGGGGAAAAATGTGGGTTTGCACCCAAAAGATAATAAAGAATATTTAATTTAATTTCTTCCGATAATTGACGAAAATTACAATTTTATTACTTTTCAATTTCCTTTGCATTACAGCCCGTTGAAAGCTTAGATTGATTTGGAAAATGGTGTGTTCATTTTAGTGAGTTTTGAACAAAAAAATAACCCTGTTTTTAATTGTTAAATATTTGGTCAAGGTGGAACGGAGAGGCATCGCACGCTCGCAAAATAAAAAACAAATTCCAATAAAAAAGAAAAAAATATATTATTAAATATTATTTGAACCAAAAGCTGCGACGTATAAATAGTAAGCAGACAGTTCATTACTTTACAAACGCAACCAAATTCAAACCGCACAAATACCGCAACAGGTAACTTCAGTACAATACAAACGTCTATTTTCATTAAACACTGCCAACTAAACGCCACCCATTCGGAACTGGCTGTATGAGAAACTCATTAAAAACACCACAAGTACGGCACTACTTCAATGTGAACTACGCCTTATAGTAACAAAGCTTGGTACATTATAGGCTGTTCTGTAGGATCGTGAATTGTAAAGGCCACTGTACATTAGGTATACAGGTTGAAGCCTGGCAGTGGTATTGTTACGGGCACATATTGTTCAGGTAACTTTTGCTAATATGCACTCAGCTGTGTTTAATTTAGTGGGTTTCTTTTGAATATTTTTAAAGCATGTTAATGTGTGTTTGTAAATTACACGCATGCCTATACAGACAAACATACAAACACATGGCACATGTCGCCACTAAACTATACAAAATATTGAGTGTTTAATAATATATTAAACATAAATATGTTGCAATAGCAGTTTGCATCCTTTTTTAGACAAGAATAATATCATGAGGATCGGAGGTAGACTTCAAAATGCAGAAGATTCTCAGATTCATCCTGCTATTTTACCAAAACACTGTCATTTGACCACCATCATAATTAAAAAAGAGCACATGCGCCTTAAGCATGCCGGGGCAAGGGCAATACTAGGCTCACTTTCAGAAAGGTATTGGATTATTAGTGGTATATGTCAGGTCAAAAATGTTGTAAGTAAATGCATTATTTGCGCAAAATTAAAATTTAAAGCTGCTCAACAGCTGATGGGTTCACTGCCAAAAGAGAGGTTAGATGCAGTTAGGTCTTTTCATATCTCAGGCGTTGATTTCTGTGGGCCATTTAATGTTAAAACGTCTCGAATTAGAAAACCAATAATAACAAAAGGTTATATTGCAGTCTTTGTCTGTTTTGCCACAAAGGCTATACACTTGGAATTGGTCAGTGACCTCACTACTGAAGCATTTTTGACATGCCTAAAACGCTTCATAGCCAGGCGTGGTATGCCCACTAGTATGTTTTGTGACAATGCAAAAACCTTTAAGGGTGCATAAAATTAATTGAAAAGACTTCATGAGCTATTCACATCTCAGCCTCACATAAACGCAGTAGAAAACTATTGTGTTCCTAATTACATTCATTTTAAATTTATCCCAAGTTATGCTCCAGAATTTGGTGGTTTATGGGAGGCTGGAGTAAAAAGCTTCAAACATCATTTTAAAAGGATTGTTGGTAATATTGCTTTGACATATGAAGGCTTGTACACTGTTATGACTGAAATTGAAGCAATTTTAAATTCAAGGCCCTTGTTGCCATTGAATTCAGATAGCTCAAGTTGTGAATACCTTACGCCTGGCCACTTTATCATAGGTAAAGCTATGATAAGTTATCCTGAATTAGACTTATCAAACAAATGTATAAACCGATTAAGATTTTGGAACATGTTAACTAAAATAAAACAAGATTTTTGGAAAATTTGGTCAAAAAATTACCTTACACAATTACAAAATAGACCTAAGTGGAAACAATCACATCCCAATTTGAAAGAAGGAGATCTTGTAATTTTGCGGGGTGAAAATACTTCACCTTTAACATGGCCTATGGCCTATGGCAAGAATTGTAAAGACAATCCCAGGACCTGACGGTAGCGTCAGAGTTGTTGAGGTAAAAATGAATAATAAAATATATACTAGGTCACTTCAAAAGATTTGTCTATTACCCATTTAAGGTAACTTTTTACCCATGTTTAGTGGTTTCATATCCGATCCCAAGACTCTGTCGTAGGGCTAAACATAGGTAAATATTTCAAATATTATCAAAACTAAATGTTTCATTCATTTTACTGTAAGTAATGATTTACAATTTTTGAATTGTATTTCTGTTGTACTTTTGACTACCTACTTAATGAATGTATAGGGCCGTGGCCAGCTATGTTTAATAATATATTAAACATAAATATGTTGCAAATAGTAGAAAACTATGTTTTGTGCTAGCAACAATCTTTTATAGTTTTTGAGTGTAGCAACACTGTATTATGACTCCATCCATGGCTGTATCCGTGCAGCATGTAATAATTTTAAGTGAAGCTCAATAAATGGGTTTACATAATGTTTAAAAGCTGTTGTTTTATTATACATTGCGCAATTCCAGGCGATCTTATTATCTAATATCCAATATGTCAGGTAAATGTCAATTTATCGTGTTCTTGCTGAAGTTTAGCATAACGATATAGAGATGAACAATATTTCAGCCTGTTACTTATATTGTTATAAATAAGTAACTGTTGAGTTTCTTTCGGTTTTCTTCTCAATAGGTAGATTCAGATTCGGAATTGTAAAAGTGCCCTTGTGGCCTACTTCCAGAATACATTTTTAAGAGTTTGATTTTTGAGCCACGAATTGCTGTAGAAGAAGAACTCTGACCGAAAATTTACCCAGAATCCAAAATTGAAAAAAAAAATGGGATAGCAACTTGTACCTTTACCTATAATGTATACCTTAGCCTGCAACGTTTTATGCTACCATATACTAAAAAACAGAAATACGATAAAACTTATACAAGTACTTGACATTCAAATTCAATTATCTAACAAGAAATATTAAATGTAAAATGAAAGCCCTCCAACAGCCACCCAACAGCATAAAGAAAAATCAAGTCGTAATTCAACTTTTCTAATTTCGCTTGTGGCAAAACGGTAAAATGTCACAAATTTAATTATCAAGAACGGGGCCCGTTTTCTTTCCCTTTCAACAAAGGCAGGTATTTGACGGGTTACCGGAATTGGAATTAAATTAAACTATTTGAGAAGAGCCGTCAATTAATGAAAACGGTTTGCGAAAGACAATTGGAATTTGACAAGTTTAAATTATTTTCTATTATGAATTTATACAGGATTATTAGTAAAATGGAAAAATAATGTCTCATTACTTTTAATGTATCAATGGTACAGTATAAGATTATTAGTGTATATACATTTATGTAATAACGACTTTGAGGTGATGGTCCTAGCGAAATGGCTGGCACACATCGACTGAATGTTCTTTATAACATCAATTTATTGTACTGTACCCACTTTATTGAATAAAACTGTTTAACTATAATAATTAAAGCTACCTATGCATAATTAGTATTATTTTCTCCCTGTTATTGAAAGTGTCGTTCTTATGGCTTTAGCTCAAAAAATCTACATTTATTTACGTTTGCATGGAAGAAACCAATAAGTCTTACTACAACTTAAGTTTGCTTAGTTTGTATTAAGTTACTACCTATTCAAGTATTCATTAGTTTTTAAACAATCAAATATATTTTTACTATTGTTATGAAAATATGAGCTTATGGGGTGGGAAATATAGATTATTAATCGGGCCGCTAATATAACATCATCCATACATTAGCGGACACAGGATGTCACTCAAGGAAAGGCCGATTGTGTGAAATGTCGGAATAGTCCCGCATCATTGCGAGGATGTGTCGGCCGACGGACATCCATCATAAATCACGAATGCGCTGAGAATATACCCCCGCATCACAATTAATGTGGTATATATTTAGCAAGCATGGGGGTGTAAAGGTTGCTTAAAAACTTAACTTAGCACCGGAAAGGAAAATATTTTCACCGTGCAACAACACAGATTTCCAAATAAAAAAGAGTCTGCGACGGTTTGTGATCCTCGTGACATCTAAATATTTTTGTTGTTTACTTAAACATGAAGAAACATTCTTTAACCCAATTGAAACAGTATTTATCAAGCCCTAGACAGTATAACGAACGTGCCAAAGAAATGGACATACATGCACTAAAAATATACATATAACTACGGTTAATAAGAGTAATGTTTTACTTCTTTATCCAAAGGATCGTATCAATAAATAACACATAGAGAGAGGCATTTTTTCTCTTCCTAACGCGAGGTTTTTTCGGCTACTTTTGACCTCCCCTCCCCCCAAGTAATATTTTGAGAGTGAGTAACCCCCAGCTAACTTTTCCGCCAGAATTTCGTAAAATAGACTGGCTATTTTGAAGTATTTAACAAGTGAAGATTTATTTTTAACAAAATCGAGAAAAACTATCGATTTCTTCTTAGTTCATTCACTGTAGAAAAATACACGTGAGGTCTCCTTATCCCTCCCTCCCCCAGCGTGATCTATCGTGATTTTTTCGTGACCGTTGATACGAAAATCAAAGCACAAAGAAATTTTTTAATCGAACCCGGTACTCTGGTTTACCGGTCCACCGCGTTAACCTCTCGACTACCTTAACGCCAATACCCTTTCGAATTTTTCCTTATGCTTTGTGTGTCGATCTTTGTATTGTTTATTTGAAAGGCTTTACAGCTTAGCCAGGTAACGTATAAAAAAAAATTTCGCTTTGATCTCTGTATCAATGGTTTAACATAAAAAAAAATGTGGTGTGTATCCACATTCAAAATAATCATAAAGAGACATTACATGTTTCATAAATGTATAGGTACTAAAAGATCTTCAATACATGGGCCTATTTAGGAGCTCGCAAAACTATGACCGCAAGCAAGATTTTCCAGACGTCTGCGTATCGAAGTTACAAAGCTATGTTTACAATCGTATTGCAACTCACAACTTACAGTTTTGAAGTATCCGCAACTCGCAAAACTAGCGGAATGAATATGAAAAGAGAAAAAGTAAACATGTGGGAGTTATAACTAAATAGCGCGGAAGTCTGTTAACTTGGCAACAAACTTGGTAATGAGGTATCCCCCAACTCGAACCCTCGATAGGGCGTGTCCTAATAATATACGGGTTGTGGAAGCCATAATAAAAATGTATAAATCATGGTGGTCATAATAAAAGTCGATATTTTGGAACCGGAATTATAAAAATATTGCGTACTAGAAACCCGCCCCGGCTTCGCACGGGTGCAATGTTGATAAATTATTTATGTTTCAAACATATAAACCTTCCTCTTGAATCATGAAAAAAACGCATAAAAATCCGTTGCGTAGTTTTATAGATCTAAGCATACATAGGGACAGACAGACAGCTGGAAGCGGCTTAGTTTTATACTATGTAGTGATTATGCACTAGATATAATGCATATTACGAAATAGCCTCCTAACATCCATCGAAATCTTCTTCGTAATAAAGTCCAGAAGCTAAGAATGCAAAGTTTCAAATGCTAGTGCAGCCAAAGCATCACCACTAAATATGTCCACTTTCTTGCCATGTGCTTATGTTAATTACGAACTTGTCAATGTCGCCTAATGCAGTTCAAATATCAATAATCAGGGCATATGGGCTTTTATGCCCGCGGTGAATTTAAATAACTACCTTTTACTGCATATAATGATGACAAAAATGTGGTCACTACTGCATAAAGATATTATGCTGTTTGTTATTGACTAAGATACAAAAATGAAAGAAGCTAATAAATATCACGGACAACTAAAATTCTATGGCTTTAGTCCCAGGATCCAAAAGGAGGAAAAATAGTTACTTTCCACAACATAATAAACAATTTCCCCATAACCCCTTTCCAATTCTAAGAGCATCCTATTCACCCCGATCTCCCCTCTGAATCTGTGTTCCGATTAAGTAGCCGCTCTTCGAGATGCATTAAAAGGGGAAAGAGGGGAACTAACGACTGAGAACTCATTATGATCATTCAGTACTTCGGAAACTAGCCCTTTCCCGTTGCTTTGGATTGGGAAAACTTTGATTAGAGTTGACCAATGCGTTGAATTATCCCTAATCAATTAAAAAGATAAGGGGGAATATTGCTAGCACATGAGGTACCTGCCTACATCTTAGTCGTCAAAATGCTAGTAGCATTACCTATCCATACTAATATTATAAATGCGAAAGTGTGTCTGTATGTCTGTCTGTCTGTTACTTCTTCACGCTTAACCGCTGAACCGATTTCGATGAAATTTGGTATGGAGAGAGATTGACTCCTAGGGAAGGACAAAGGATACTTGTCATTCCGAAATTCATCTTTTAAATGTGTTAAATGGGGGATGAAAGTTAATCACCATAAACCGTTGAACCAGTCAGTAAAACAGTGCCCGTGCGGGTACTTTTATGCTGCTGACTGTACAGTCAACCAATTTAATTTCTAGGCCACTATAGAACCGTATCACAATGATAATGATATGAGATTTCAAGCGGCTTTCATATTGACGTTCACTATGACAAGGTACGAAATGGCCTATAGGAATCAAATTGGTTGACTGTACATAACTGGCTCATACATTATTAAGTACGTACCTACAAATAATCTCTATAAGCTACTTCTATTAGATCTCATGATACCCCACGGATTGACGTAACATAGGACGTATCATATTGGCTGATTAGCATGATTTGACGCCTACTGTCAGCCTAGTGTTAAATCATTCGTGCACCGAAAATCCTGGGATAGTGATTAGCCTAAAACATTGAGAGCCCCATCACACTGACGATTTGCGAGGGAGTCGAATGCGAAACTATTTCGATACGAGCGCGCAACGATTTGCCCCGAGTTTGCTTAGTGCAATATGTACAACTAGCGACCCGCCCCGGCTTCGCACGGGTGCAATGCTGATAAATTAAGCGTGTATTATACATGTCGGCGGCCGATCGTAAATTCCGCCAGATCACGAAATTCCTAGGCATATCGTGAAACGCCGCCATTTCATGATTTGGCTAAATGTTGACCAGGCATATCATGATATGCCTGATAAAAAATACGGCAGATCGATTAGAGCAACGCATTCGTCGATATTCCTAGCTCTATACCGGGCATATCGTGAAAATCCGGCAGATCACGAAATTCCTAGGCATATCGTGAAACGCCGCCATTTTATGATTTTGCTAAAAATATCCTAATTTCAATAGAGAAGACGGTTTGTCATTACCACCAGCTTAGGATCCTGTTGTACATCTTATTAAAGATCAAGCAAGACACAAGACTGGAAACCCTAAACGTCGAACGGAATAAAACAAAAATTATATTCAGATATATAATACCTACAGACTTTTTCACGCCGCCGCCGAGTCAATATGAGCCGGTGCGCCGCCACCGGGTACCTAAAATGTAGTTGGCGAAAGAAAAAAACCCTAACCTACCTATTTCTGGGAGCAGTTTCGTTTTTTGGGTCATAAAAAATATAACCCTAACCTAGATAGTTATTTTTTATGAGCCTAAAAACTAAACTGCTCCCAGAGATAGGTTAGGTTAGGGTTATTTTTTTTTTGTGACCCGTAAAACAAAACTGCTTCCAGAGTACTGAAACTATTCCCAGAGTATGCCTAGGAATTTCACGATCTGCCTAAACATCACTGGTGGGTGTTACTTAGGCAGATCATGAAATGGCGGCCCTTCATGACATGCCTAAGAATTTCATGATCTGCCTAAACGTCATTGGGCAAATCGTTAAACGTTATGTCTTGAACGATATGGCGGATGTCATTTAGCCAATGAAATGGCGGCGTTTCACGATATGCCTAGGAATTTCGTGATCTGCCGGATTTTACGATGGGCCGCCGACATACATATAAACCTTCCTCACGAATCACAATTTATTTATAAAATCCGCATTTAATCCGTTGCGTAGTTTTAAAGATCTAAGCATACTACATATTTAGGGACTGACAGACGGACAGACAGCGGGAAGCGACTTTCGTTTATACTATGTAGTGATATAATCGTTGCGAGTTCGCGGCGAAGTCCCTGCGCACTCGCAGCGAAGTCCCTGCGCACTCGCAGCGAAGTCCCTGCGCACTCGCAGCGAAGTCCCTGCGCACTCGCAGCGAATTCGTTGCGCGCGCAACGAGTCTTTCAGCTCGCCCGCAAATCGCCAGAGTAATAAAGCTCTGACTTGAATAGAGACTTCTCCATAATATAGGTGTCAGTAAAAAGATAAAAATAACACCATTCCGCCTATAAAGGGTCAACGCTCGGCAGCGACAACTATTCCCAACCCTTGCAAAGAAAGGCAAAACAAGGTGATAAATCAAGAAAGTTCCGCTCGGCGTCGGAACACCACATATTCATATTGGGGCAGATTCCGCTAAGTTGATCGGTGATTCAGTAAAGTTGGAGCCGTAAACAAAAGAAAAGGAATTTCTTTCAAATGATATATGTGTTTTGTGATCGGGTTGAAAGGCGTATTTTTATCACAGATCGATATAGTTCTATAAAGGTCCGTCTTTGTATCTTATTTTAGGTAAGTATTGGCTTTTTGCAAGTTACAGAATATTTTATTCCAACTGTATGAAGATTTAGGAAATTGATCGAGGTTTTGCTAATATTATTGAAAATAGTGGCACAGAAACACAAATTTTGTGTACTTAATATTTGTCATCGGTTATCCCAATTGCTATTACCATCGTCCTATAATAAAATATTATTCAGATCCCTATCATATAATCTGTGAATAGTTAATACTCACATTTAAATCTCACTGTACCTACCTTACCTTAGGATAAATATGCCTAGGGAAAAAGACTTTATACAACAGATTTGTAAAAGATGTGATTTTTATGTGTGCGTGATGTCTACAGAAACGTTTTCCTTATGACATTGATCTTGTGACAGATACACCAACGGACAAAACTTAGCCCGCTTAGAATAAATACGCATAGAACAGTCTTCATACAACAGGTTTGCGAAGGATGAAGCCGGTTTTGGTTTTATGTGTGCGTGTCTACAAACCGTGGTGACGTTGGCGGTATTGACGTTGTGACAGATGCGTACACGGACGAAACTGACACTGTGACAAACCCTCTCCCTGTCACTAAAACTGGCTTTAATTTCAAGCGTTGACTAGGTTTCTAGTGTATTTATTACAAGGCGCATGGCTCACTAAAACTGGCTTTACTTTCAAGTGCTGACTAGGTTTCCAAGTGTATTTATTACAAGGCGCATGGCTCACTAAAACTGGCTTTACTTTCAAGCGCTGACTAAGGTTTCTAAGTGTATTTATTACAAGGCGCATGGCTCACTAAAACTGGCTTTACTTTCAAGCGCTGACTAAGGTTTCTAAGTGTATTTATTGCAAGGCGCACGGCTCACTAAAACTGGCTTTACTTTCAAGCGCTGACTAGGTTTCTAAAGTGTATTTATTATAAGGCGCATGGCTCACTAAAACTGGCTTTACTTTCAAGCGCTGACTAGGTTTCTAAAGTGTATTTATTATAAGGCGCATGGCTCACTAAAACTGGCTTTACTTTCAAGCGCTGACTAGGTTTCTAAAGTGTATTTATTATAAGGCGCATGGTAAACCAAAACTGGCTTCACTTTCAAACGCTAACTAGATTTCTAGGCGTATTTATTCTAAGACCTAGACTGAAATCTTTCATCCTTTTCGAGCATGTGCTAGCGACATGTACGTTGCCTTTGTGAACTACCATTAATGGCCCCGTGTTGGAAATATTCCAACACACATTTTGTCGGCAATATGTCAACTCAACGGGCGAAAAAGATTAAATAAACACGATTCTGGGACACGTAAGAGTATTTTTCTTCGGCTAGACCAATTTTAGTCGACGTTATTGCAGAGTTACAGACGACGGTTCGCGTTACACGCTGCTTATGACAAAACCTAGGTTACTAATTTACCTTTGTGTCATTATTTATAAAAATAAAAATATGTGGTATTACCACATAAAAAATATGAATCGATAAAAAGATTCTATACAAATATCTAGGTTACTAAGTTTAAAAACCAAGTATATTGTAGAAAAGGTATTATTAGAAATACAAGGTTTCATCAAATATCAGATGATATCACAAAAAACGCACGAGTAAGATACTTACATATAACAATCTATATGAAACGGGTTTACTTACGTCGTTTAAGTCTAATACTGCTCGAGATGTTTCGAATCGGTACGCGATTTATTATCAGGAGCTCCGATCAGTCGCGGCGGCAGCCAATCGAACACTCACAAGTCACGGGAGTTTTCTATAAAACATATTTACAGGTTTTTTTTGCAGTAATAAAAACTGTTTAGATAACAACGAAGAACTCATACCTAATTAAAAATGGCATAAACGGGAGTTGTATGGTTTCTGCTACCGTGGACTAACGACTAATAATCATCGGAAACTACTAAAAGGAAATAAATAAAGCTATTAAAACAAATCACCACTCTAAAACAGAATGCCTGCATGCCTGACAGCTAAAATATTGAACATTCCATTGAAATGTCTTCTCATCTGAAAAACGCTACACGATCCTGGCGTCCGACAATTTAGCACTACAAAAAAATGAAGTGTCATAACTCATAACCCCTTTCTGCCCCATTAAGATGAGCCTCTGAGAGGCAAACTCTGGATACCATTATACAAAGCGTCACATAATTGACGTCTACTCAACCTGTCAAAGGGTAATGCGAGTATCCAATTACAGTATGGAAGAGGCTTTAAGTGGCACTTTGTGAACATTTAAGGGATATTTCTTAACATCACTTTGCAAAGGGTTAGGGTTTAGAGAGACAGAAGATGTAACGGCTGTTTTATGATTGCGCTGTGGATGGGATTGCGAATGGCTTTAAGGATCTCTGCATCAAGTTATGTTGGCAAGTGAATGATAATTCGGAGGCAAATTTTGTTGAATTATAGAGGAAGTTGTCTTTCTGGTTCGCTGAATTAATTCTTGTATTTTTTTTTCTAATGAATGACCAGTATTCAACTGGGTTACTGTCTTTTCATTTTTACCCATTGAGGTATTATTTATTATAGAGCCACAGACCCGAACAAAAGTGTCAAATAAAGTGGCACCGTTGTCATGTTCAAGTAGATGCCAATAACGCTTATTTATAATTTGCAGCAACATATTGACTTCGTACAAAAGAACTCTTTGCTTAAACGTTTAAGTGTCAAATTGACTTAATTACTTATTACCACAAATATTTTACGTGTAAATTAACTTTTTTAGCGTATTCTGACTGAAGTCTCTTGTCAAACTTGGAACATGGCACGAATGGATCAGATGTTAATATTTTTACATACTAAAAATATTTTCACTATTATTTTATTTAGGTATTAAAATATATTTTTTGTTTGAACTAAATAAACTCGTAAATTGTTAATAACTAATTAAGTTACGGTTTTATTGTAAATTGTTAATAACAAATTTAGTTACGTCTTTATTTAACAACTGCATAAAAAGTTTCCGATAGAAGGGATCAGTAATAATGACATTATTTCTCCTTGTTCCAGTATGTGAAATGAGAGTAAGACAAGTGCAAAATATTGACATTATTAACCCTTTAAAGTTTGATCTTATTTGTCGGTGGCGTGGTATGCACGGCAGCACACGTCGCCGTCGCCTTTATGTGTTCTTGGCGTTCAAAGGTTTAAACTGACAGTGTCTAGACTCTGTGACAAAATAAAACAATAACAACAGAGCTATTTTTTAAGTAATGTATGAATGTCACCATTTTACGCTTCTGTTGATTAACATAAAAAAAAACATGATTATGCCGAACACACGAGATACGAATTATTTGGCTTCAATTATTCTTCGCGTTTGTCTCTTGCTAAATGTGATCTCCATTTTTACGTTGTCGAGAATGGGAATCTTGAATAAAGAAATAGGATAATTATTAATTGCACTCCTTAATTTATTAATAAAATATAAAACTATAGCGACTCCTTCGATTTTTGTTCTGTGATGAGGTGCATTTTGTAGGGACAAAGTTAATAATTCTAATACAAAAATTGCTATGATTTTACATAGGATTCGTTAATTAATCAATAGAACTTAAGTAAAAAAGAATATTCCGTCCTATTCCTTTATTTTATAGTTGTTATTTCTGTAAATTTTCACCGAAAATTAAGTCACTTTTGAGACCCGTCACGTGTCATGGTCGAAACGAGACTGATCGCCCAACTAATGCGATTTGTGATTTTGCATTAGTTGGGAGGGTGCCATTTTTTCCGTCTGATTGTGTGTCCATGTAATTATTACGTCAATGTTTTTACCACAGCCTGAGCCATGCAATAAGTAAAATAAAAAGTGTAAACAATTATAACAATTATAAAGGTCAATTTTAAATTACAATATTCATAATGTTAGTAAGTTGGTTCAAATCGTGAAATGTAATGTCTAATCAATCCAGGTGAATTTTGACGACGCGGTTGGCGCAGTTTGTAGTGCACCTGCCTACTGAGCCGGCGGTCCTGGGTTCGAATCCCGGCCGGGGCAAATATTTGTGAGATGAACTCGAATATTTGTTACTGGGTCATGGATGTTATCCATATGTATTTATATATTATGTACATCATCGTCTAGTACTTTAGTACAAGCATTGCTTAGTTTGGTACTAGGTCGATTTGTGTAAGATTGTCCCTTAATATTTAATAGACCCTATTCGAAATTTTAATATAATATTTTGACTCTTCATTCTCTACTCGCCGCACTGAATACATTCACAAAACTCCTTTCACAACCATTGCCAAAAACCCACATCCAAAGACAAATCACCCTATTCCCTTGCAAAAATACTCGGTGACAAATACTAGGTCACTTTTATTTATTTATTTAATCTTTATTGCACAAAAGAAAACGTATCGTACAAAAGGCGGACTTAATGCCATTTTCGCGAGTATCGACAAAATACTCGCTATTCCGGCATGTCGACGGGCGGGATCATTTATCATAAGGGCCAAATATCAATATCTCGCGGGTAGAAGGCCGACAGTAACTAATGGCGACAGCCTTCCTTATGGACGCTGTTTACAGTAAACGTTGGATAATTAAGGTTATCTCGAACGATACTATTTAAAAAAATCCGGCCAAGTGTGAGTGGGACTCGCGCACGAAGGGTTCCGTCCTTATCTGTAAGTTTGTTATATGGCTCCCCTTAAATATTTATTTTATTTTATTTTTAGTATTTGTTGTTATAGCGGCAATAGAAATATACATCATCTGTGAAAATTTCAACTGTCTAGCTATCACCGTTCTTGAGATACAGCCTGGTGACAGACGGACGGACGAACGGACAGCGAAGTCTCAGTAATAGGGTCCCGTTTTTACCCTTTGGGTACGGAACCCTAAAAAAGAGACACACTGTCAACCGTTTCTGGCGTGGCTCGTGAATCCCAGCTTGTTCACGAGCGCGATCACATACCCATACCAGTTAGTATAAGTATGTTATTGTCAGTCCTTACTCTCATTTTCCGTTCCCTAATGTACATACAGTCAGCAAAAGTAGCTAATTATTATAGCAAGCTCACATTGTACAGCACTACAAACCTTATTTTCTAGATTACAGAATTCATATGTATATCATTTTGAGCACCTAGCGTGCTTAGCAACTTCTGCTGACTGTACTAACAATACTTATATGCATAGCATATTTAGTGCGATAGTTCAAAACTCGTTGAAACATAATGTCACAGATATTGCATATGTTTTAAAGTTTAAATGGAAAACGCGGACCAATGCAAACAAGTTGCTTTGTGTTCATTTAAATTCGCTTTGCGCACAATTTCGCATTAAAAGTTGAAATAACTATCAAGCGCAATGTTCATATTAATATATTCGCTGGGAAAATATATTGGTTTTGATGTTAGATATATGTCCATGGGTTTAGTCTAATCTGAAATACAAGTAATGAAAAGAAAAGCATGATTAAATACGTGAAGAAACGTAATACCTTTCATATGCAAACTTTTCCGACTTTTATTTACCTTCACAAGATTGATATGATTGTTATAATATTTATATATTTTCACTTTCTTATTAAAATAAAAAAATGTTTCCTTTAAGTAAAAAAATATCTATATTAAATTAACCTCCAGGGCCCATCAGGTTTTTCCACACGTTATTGACTAAAATGGATAATATTAAATTTTTGAAAAAACATAGCTCCCGAACAATTAACACAAATATGTGCTATATCAAAGTGCGAGATAAACAACAAATGTTACGGGCCTCCATTTCTCTTTCACAAATACCTTGGCAAAAACAAAAATTGGGCAAGTGCGAGTCCGACTCGCGCATGAAGGGTTCCGTATCATAATCTATAATAAGTTTGTTGTATAGGAGCCCCCCTTAAATATTGATTTTATTTTATTTTTAGTATTTGTTGTTATAGCGGCAATAGAAATACATCATCTGTGAAAATTTCAACTGTCTAGCTATCACCGTTCTTGATGAGATACAGCCTGGTGACAGACGGACGGACGGACGGACGGACAGCGAAGTCTCAGTAATAGGGTCCCGTTTTTACCCTTTGGGTACGGAACCCTAAAAACGAAGTAATTCTTGGCAATTCTATTTAAAGTTGATTTTAGCTGTAAAGATTTTCACAAGAACTTTTTAAATAAAACATATTTTACCTACAATACATCTCTAAAATTAAACCAGTCCTTTGTTCGGCGAGAGAACTCTACGTGATGCCAATTGCCAACGCAACTACGTTAGTGGACTTTGCAAAAACCGTCAAAGCTCCGAGGTGTAGGTAGAACAAGGTGGATTGATGACCTGGTGAAGGTCGCTGGAGAATAGTTGAGGACGGTGCAGCACCGGCCATGGAGGCGTCCTATACCCAGCAGTGAACCTCTTCTGTGGCTGACGATAACGATGATGACGAATTAACGGCAGCTAAAGCAATTCCTTACTTCTTTTTTTTTTTTATAAATAAAAAAATATTCTAAGTTCTTAGAATAAATACGCCTGGAAACCTAGTTGTGGTTAGCTAAGGGTTAATTAAGTTTTGTCTGTGTACGGATCTGTCACAAGCAAAACGTCTCTATGATTGATTCGTAGATACGCACACGTAAAACCAAAAGCGGCATCATCTTTCGCAAATAGGCATATTCTAAGTTTAAGTTCAAAAATTTATCTAAAATCGTTTTCACAAAAACTTAAATAGATCGAATAGGTATGTGTTTCTAAAGCCAAAACAGTTTCTCCTTTGTTAGAATAGAAATATCATGGAAAGTCAATGGAAACCGCAACAATGGCTTCACAGCCAATTCCCGACAATCTACATTCTGCCGTGTTACGGTAAAAGGTCGTATCTTTATACGGATGTCATAGTAAGATACGTCCTTTTAACGTAACATAACAGCATTCGCCTTCATTTCCATTCCATCCCACATTTCCGTGAAAACTGCAGCTGCAAACATTTACTGCTAATAAAAGTATGAACTATTAACTAGCGATTCGCTACGATGTTATTCCGATACCATTGCCGAAGTTTCGCTACATTTGGAGCGTACCTAATGCACGAATAAATATAGCTAAACAGAGCGGGGCAACTTTAAAGAGGATAGCGAGTAGAAAGTACTCCTTTTCAACCGAATTCAAAAAAGAGGTTTAAATTCGGTTGTATTTTTATCATCGCTTTTTTACGTTTGCTATCCGCCGACCCCAAATAAATTGGATAAGGGCGAGAGAATGATGATGATTTGGATTATGTTGTTGTACACCAATCCTGTCTGTCGGAGACACCAACAATGTCTCTGTCTGACCCAATGGTTGACTGGTAGAGAATGCTTAAAGGAATTAATTCCACCATTTGTATATTTTTGTAAAGTTTAAATTAGCAAATGTCATGAGGATGGTTTTCAGAATGAAAACACATGCTAGTAGAATACTGAAGTAGGTGCATGAAAAAAATTAAAGATAACCTACAATATCCCTATGGCCTTATCAAACTTGAGATTTTTGAGCGAGTTTTCTATACAACTAAGCGTCGCTGCGAACTTGCTGCGTGATTGCCTTCATACAAAATTCGCTCGCAAATCGCAAATGTGATAGCTTTAAGGCCCTAAAGTAATTTCATACCGATTTTTAATGGCAAGTTTGAGAACCGTACTATTGCGGTGAGCAAACTAAACTATTCCTTTAGAAATTCAGACTATCCGACAACCGACCAGTAGGTACATACTTTATATCCATCTCCAGAGATTGTTCGAGAACTTTCTCCCGTTTCATATTATTATCCGCTTTACAAGATTCTCTTTGCACTGAAATTGTATAACTTTTGTTCATTTTGCGCGAATACTTTTCGTACCTACTGCTTTCATGTCATAAACAGCGATATTCCGTTCAAAAGATATTTAACAAACCACGTGTAACGTTGAATGTTATTTCAGCTGTTTCTTTGTGTTTACCGACCTGATATTTTATAGGTTATAAGCATTTTCCGTGGCGTTGCCCGCGTTGCAATAGTTTATTACTGCAGAAGCCGTGAAATAGAAAATTGATTAATTGGCGAACGGATGAAATTATTTTCTTTAATATATTTCACGATCTTAATATAAAAATGACTTTATTTTTAGGTATATCCAAATGTTCTGAGAATAGGTATACTAGCACAACTGCGAAATATTGTATCCCATCTGTAACGCTTCACCAAATTTTCGTTGGTACGAAAGTATATTTTCCTGAAACCCGCATTCACAGAGTTATATAAATATATCAGACAACCTCACACAAATCAATCTAGTCCCAAATTAAGCTCAAGAAGGCTTGTGTTATGGGTACTAGACGACGATATAGAACATCCATGACCCAAGCACAAATATTTTTAAATATATTCAAGTTCATCACACAAATATTTGCCCTGGCCGGGATTCGAATCCGGGAACGCCGGCTCAGTAGGCAGGTCTCTACAAACCGAGCCAACCGCGTTGTCAAACATTGTTTTTGTTAAAAATATAAACAGTGTTTTAAATAATCCATTAGTTTAAGTTAGGTTTGTTTTATAAATATTCTGAAATATGAACAGTTTTGGACAAAATGGCTTTCGGACATTTTACAATTTGGCGAAACATTACAGATGAGATACAATGTTTCGGAATAGTACCTAATAGGATACCGATTCATCACACAAATATTAGCCCCGGCCGGGATTCGAACCCGAGACCGCCGGCTCAGTAGGCAGGTGTCTGCAAACTGCGCCAACCGCGTCGTCTATCTATATATAATTATATATTGTATCTAATTTCTTGCGTTGTATTTCTCCTGTACATTTTATGAGGTGTGCGATACAGAGTACTTGTATTGAGTACTTGTATTGCATTGTAACCATTTAATATAATGTTCACAACAACGTCGATGCATTTCGCCTCGCATTGGTACATGCTGCATTATTCAAATTCGGTCGCACTGAAACCGGATTGCATGCGACACGCCAGTTGCAAGTTGCAGTGAATTTTCAATTTAATTGTTCATTGTTTTTTTTATTACCTATAAATTAAATTTGGAATTTCGTTTTTACTTGTATTATTTAATGTGTTTAATAAATTTATTCATCAATGGGCGTTTTTCAACAGTTTTAAAGTTTTTTTTTTATGATTGTAGTTTTTAATATTTATATTGCGACATTAATGAAGATTTAACATACAATTTAATTGACTGTAGGACATCACCATAAAGCTAGCTTTAAAAAAGAAATAATAGTCCACTAAGAATATTGGAATTTGTAGGTAATAATTAAAAGAGTCATTATAGATTATAGGTATACAATAAAAAGTTAAAACCGTAACACCTTCGCCTGATTAAGCAAAAAGTGGAGACCAAGTTGCTACTGTACACATTTACCATATCAATGTACCTAAACTAGTACACTTCCCTAAAGCAGTAACACATATGCATCGTTATATGAGCACATGAAAGGCGAAATCTCGTCACATTTCCCTAGCCGTCCCGTCGCCATGGCAACCCAGCCCACGGCCCGCCATTGTACATCATGCCTCGATTATTGTCCAGCCACAACGCTACAGACATACGGAGCTTTATGATATGGATATACCTACTTTATAGATACACTAGAAGATGCCGTAACTTCGTACGCGTTTTTTGTATACTGAACTCGCGTAAAAAGTATACTATAATAATTTTTTGATGTCCAGCTATCCCTATACCAAAATTGGTAAAAGCTGTCCAGCCGTTTCGGCGTGATGAGTGGAACATCGAAATTTTGATCAACAGATGGCGCCAGACTAGCGTGGCGCCGCGCTCCCTTATCAACCCTAGCATCTTCGACAAAAGATAATCCTGCATCGTGATTCTAGGTTTCTAGGTGTTTTTATGCTAAGACCAGCTGTGCCCGCGGCTCCGCCCGCGCGGATTTCGGTCTGTGTGACCTCACCGTTTAAACCTTCTTTGGACTACGACAAACATTGCAAAAACAAAATTCGCCGTTCAGCCGTTCTTGAGTTTTAACGAGACAAACGAACAGCAATTGATTTTTTTATAAAGGGTGGAACATTTGTAAAGAGTGAGCTGACAGGATAGTGTCATCTGAGTGATCTACAATCGACCTATTATAATTGTAAAGCTGGATTTAAAAGTAAAAAAAGTCATCAAAATAAAATATTTTTATATCAGTGACAACGCTGCTTATTCAAAGGTTGTATTTACATTTTAAATTGACACCTGTCTTTAACCTTAATGTTCAAAAGATGCTAGGGTTGATACGAGTATGTGCAGATTTTTGACACTAATCTGTATCTCAAAAATGGATAGAAATATTTACATAGTTCATTGGTGAAAAATGAAGTACTCAGTCTGAACAATTCCCTGTTTGCTTAAAAGTCCTTCGATCTGTTCTACCATGTAAGTTTACAAGGTGCCCATGAGCATTGCGAAAGATTTAAACCACGCATTCCTGAGGTCCTAAGGAGTAATAAATCTTATATGAACCTAGGCCAAATTATGCTTTTTTTTCATTTTTTATACAATAAATACAAAAATAATAATAAGGCGGTACTTCTGACGATGCGCGCCGTGTTCAGGAGTACCGCGTTATTATTTTTTATCAAGTATTGGGCACCTTGTATAGAAGATAGAAAATTACGACTTTATTATGTACTTACATGAATGGTTTGTATTCATCAGTCAGTAATCGAGGTGTGGGTCCGCCATAAACCAGCTCGCACGTCATAGTTTAGTATAACTATAGGTACCGATTACCTATAGCGCAAATGCTAAGGATTTAATACAGATGGTACCGCTTTTATACAAATATCGGGCAGCAACTATTGTCCGTTTCATACCTGAAACAAGAGAAAAAAACTCAATGGCTCTGACATCTAATTCGGTGGTCCAATTGGGAGGACGCCAGTGTTGGCCCGGAAAGCCGTTGGAAACGCAGGTTCGAATCCTGTCCGAATCATTAAATTTTTCAATTTTCGTTCATTTGTAAACATTTAGTTTACGTTAGCAGACGTTACTGCTTTAATAAAAAATAAGTAATTCGGGTGTAGCACATCGTTACTATCGATTTTCAACAAATTTGAGACGATGGTGCCGACGATAAAGTCTAAATCTTTACGGTTGATGGCACTACGATGCCACCCTAAGGCATGTCGAAGCAACTGGTTGAAAAATTCAATGGCTCTGACATCTGATTCGGTGGTCCAATTGGGAGGACGCCAGTGTTGGCCCGGAAAGCCGTTGGAAACGCAGGTTCGAATCCTGACCGAATCATTAAATTTTTCAATTTTCGCTTCATTTGTAAACATTTAGTTTACGTTAGCAGACGTTACTGCTTTAATAAAAAATAAGAAACAAGCTTGTATAAAGACTATATATAGCAAATGAAAAAGCTTTGGAGGCACTTACAATAACATCAGACGAACCAAATCAAAATAATAGGCAACGTTTATTTACAGTAAGAAACCACGGGAACGTTATTCTATAAATTATAACAGAAATGCTTTTCTTTGATTTCCCGAGCACCCATAAAACCAACAGGAAAAAGGGGCGGAAATACCCCATAAATAAAACAATTTATGAATCGGTCCATTTTTCCCGTGCGCCCCGATATTTTTAATTAAATGTACTATTGTTGCACCTTCCATTCATAACGACAAGTGTTCCTAGTGGAACTTGTTCCGAGGATGCCCAGCCTCCCCTAATAATTGGTTTCTCCCCGGTCTCCCCCAGTACAAGGGGCTAATTGAATGCGTTGACAGACCGTTATCCTGAAATGAGTGTTTGTGTTATTTCTTTAAAAGGTGAATGCCAAGTCATTATATAATGCATTTTTTACACAGAAGAATAGAAAGAATAGAGCTAAACAATACCGTAAGACAAAGGGAAAGATACCTACATACTCTGTAAGCACATTTCACGTGAAAAATCACTTTATCACAAAAAAATTACCGACTTCACCGAGAAAATTGTATTGCCCAGAACAACTGACCGAGTTACTATAAAAACAAGAAACCGTCATAGATGTGCCTATAATTAGGGAGTTCCCTCGATTCCTCATGGATCTCGTCATCAGATCTTCACCAACATTTTATGGGACCAACGTGCTTCGGCCAAAGCTGAATAATAATAATACAATGTCAAACTAGAAGGTAGGTAAATATTATTTAATTATACAAAACCAAGCTTAAATGAAAACTAACAGAGTAAGATTTGTAGCAGGTAAATATGTAAAAATCCGACCAAGTGCGATTCGCACTCACGCTTCCGTATCATCAAAGAAAAAAATGGCAAAAATTCACGTTTGTTGTATGAGAGCCCAACTGCTTTTATTTTTTTGTATGTGTTGTTATAACGGCAACAGAAAATATATCTTCTGTGAAAATGTTAAGTGTTATTCATGAGTTACTACTACGGTTCATGAGATACAGCCTGGTGACAGACAGACAGACGGACAGTGGAATCTTAGTAGGGTCCCGTATAAGTTTATAACATTAGAGTAAATCCAATATTTTTTTTTATTAATATAATAATCAGGATTATTAATGATACGTGCAGTTCTGCTCTTAGGCTGGCTTCGACCAAATATTAGCATAATAGCTTGGCATACAATAAAGTGTTTACATACACACGTAAACACTTTATTGTACACAACAACTGGTTATAAATACATTCATAACAAATATAATATGTACAAAGGCGAAATTATCTCTATTAGGGATCTCTTACAGTTAACCTTTGAGCAATTGAAGGAATAGGTATTCCAAGAAAAGACATAGGGAAAATACGCTACAGGAATATTTACTACTTACAATGAAATATCGATTTTGGGAAAACTATCTAACAAATCGGTCAAACCCCGCTCCAGCTACAGTGAACCGCTTTCAAGCACGTCGCCGAGCCTGTTTCCATATAGTAAACAATTTTTAAAAGATTTCATAACATTGTAAAAACAATTAGGTTTATATATAAATGCTTTATTTTCACCATCCTACGTTGCACGTGGCGTCTCGCCCGCGGCAGAAACCGTACAAAAACGAACCAGTAATAACTTTATTTCATTTCATAAGTTATAATAGTCGCCAGCGAAGTGAATCGAGGCTTCATTTCATGAAAGAACTATAAGTAACAGCTGGGTTTATTTGGTTCTATTTATATTATACTCCAAGAAACGAGGGATAAACGGGAGAGGATTCATAATTCTTTACCCCTGGGCCGCCCTCATCCAATTTCTGTCCGCCATTCTTACCAAATCGTCGGTCCACCTTGTTGGGAGCCTTCCCACGCTGCGTCTATCGGCTGATATGATGATGATGACAATTTTGTATAAATCGGTCATTTAAATTTAACGCATTACTTACCAACGTTTTGTATAGTGCTACGCGTATAATCCATACTAATATTACTCGTATAAATGCGACAGTGTGTCTGTCTGTCTGTTACCTCTTCACGCTTAAACCGCTGAATCGATTTTGATGAAATTTGGCATGGATATATTTTTAGATCCGAGGAAGGACATAGGATAGTTTTCATCCTAGAAATTATCCCTAAAAAGATTGAAAAGCGAGTAGGTAAGTAATTCATGATGACATTGATGACCCTGTAGGAAATGTAATGATTAAACCAAAATCACAATTGCTCTTACATTTGCTTAGGCGCTTTTAATAATCCATTTTATTAATTAAGGTGATTAGGTGGATATCTATCGTGTTGTACGAGGTTGCTTCCATACTTCCAAGTTCCACGCGTACGTAGTCGCGGGCAAAAGCTAGTATGGAATAAAATAACATGGTGAAATGCGTTTGTGGCATAACCTCAAGGAAAACTTGGATGAATTTGACGTACGTTGATAATCGATGACAGCGTCAACTAGCGGTTACAATTACGGCGGGCTTTTTAATGTCAAATGGCTGACTGTCTTTACGAATAGTAAGTAAACAAACAAATAATTTCAATGAAATATCGTAATTTTCTTTCATTTATGTTGATCTATAGTGTCGATAAAACGTTCAACTTCTTTATTTCCCGTCTAAAATGGCAAAATCAATAACTTTCAGATGTAATTCACACAAACCTTTTCATAGCTGTCTTCACGAGAAGTAAGTTACAAAATAAACTAACCGAAAAACGCATTTCATGCATAATGCAACCGATCATTTATGACTGTATTTTCGTAATAATACAGATTATTTTGTTTTTTCAGTTAAACAAGGGCAAATTAATTATTATAACTGGATTCTGCTCAATCAAACACAACATCGCTTTCAAATCCCAAACTACAATAAAATGGGAAACAATTAGTTTTTGCTCAACATGTCCAAAATGTAAAAGATAATAAACGCATAAACATGCTACTCCCTACAACATTCAAGATATAATATTAAAAATGTTGTTCTATAGGTTATACTAACTTTTTCCTCTTGATAGCGATTACCCATTTAATTCGTTGTTCTCGTTTCCAACTTGCTTGTAGAAATTCATTTATTAATGATTACTGTTTTTGCCATAGTTTTTGCAATTAACTACGCTGCAGGTTTCGTGCCGCATATTTATTTATTTTTAGATGCCTTAATTTCGCTGGTAAGAAGTGACAGTTGGCCTGACGAAAGTTCCTTTTTTGGCCATGGCGCGCGCTGCGATCGATTCGTGGTTCCCCCACCACCTACTTCGCACCTAGCGAATAGGTACAAATTAAGAGGAGATTAAAAATTTGCAAAAATCTAAACGGTCCGACACAGAACATTGCTTACCCATTCTGTTCCGTAAATTTCGTTAAGATTGGTTATGTTTTGGAGGATGAAACAGACGAGAACGCAACCTCGGTTTGTATAACCCGATTACGTCAAGTTTGGAAATCATTTGTATGCGACGCCATAGTTACCAGGTGCAAAATTAACGTCAACTGATAGTATGGGAAGAGGTTCAGTGATATATCCTTTATAGTAAAACTTGTTATAGACAGTAGAGCATTTTTTTTTTCACTTGATGGGATTGAAGCCCATGACCTTTAAAAATCGCGAGCTTTTTAGATACCGTTAACCGCATCAACAAAGCATACATTTCTTATACGGAACATTGCCACCATCATATAACGAGCAGTAGCCCATTTTACGAGGCTACAAGCTACTACAAAGTACAAGAGGAAGTCCCTCTTCAACTTTATATATTAGAACGAGCCTTCCGCTTGTAATTTGTAACTTGTAGTTTTGTGAAACGGCCCTCAGGTAATTTGAGTTCTGATCTAAGCGTTTCACTTCGGTTATTCTGTAAGATTGTTGACTTAGTGTAGGAATAAACTACTACATTGAATGGTCTATTAGGAGTTGCTTTTGCTCTGAAGTCTGAACATCTGGACGTCACCACGCTTTCATAACGAGTTGAGATTGGCTGTCTCAGATAAACTAAATGTGTAGAATATGATGGTTGAAAAACAATGAATTTGCTAGCATTACTCGCTCTAAATTAGACAATTGATCGCATTCTCTGCAACCAGTCTGTTTGACAACTTCTCCAAAAACTTTCTACATCTTGTATCACCCTATTTGTTTGCTTGTCCATTTGGAGAAAGTGTACTCCTTACTGTCTCTTCGTCTGTTTACAAGCTCTATTTAGTTTAAATATTATCTCTATTAAAAATTGTTCCGGTGTCTGTGTATCATCAAATCAAATCTTGCAACTCAGATGATGATTTGATAAACTTCCCGGTGTCCGAATGATCTGAAATCTTGCATAACTCTTTCCGGACGATCGGCTTGATTTGTTCGCCAATGTCTGCAATCCTCAAGGTTGCTTGTAGCCGACTCTTAATTTTTTAGCGCGGCACTAGTATTTATAAGAAATATCGATATCGTCCCGATTAAGAAAAAAAAAAGGGTTTGTGCCCGAATCAGATTCGTTCAAAGTTATTTGCACCATTTGCTCGCTTACCATCGAACCGTGTGGAAAGGGATACATATATGTGATTATGCAATGTTATTACGAAATTCCAGAGGGTGTCATGGGAACTCGACTAACAGGGAACCCCCATCGAATGTAGGCTCATCTGGTTGGTTTTGAAGACAAATGAAAGTTTTTGCATAAATACAGTCTGCAAGAAAAGGTGGTCGCTATTTATCTTGGTTATTTTGTTTTATAGTTTTCTCCAGACGGTTGTTTACTGCAACATATTCCTCGATACTCTCTGTGACTCCCAAAATGTACTCTCTCATTATTATAAAATACACACCAGCAACTCATAAACTAGCAACATGGCCGCCAGTATCCTGTATAGCAGCGCGCCGCTTCCGCCGTCTGCTTCCGCGCTCCGATATGGCCGGTTTTAATTATTTGCAGCGTTTGTACCAACAACTAGCTCGGTTAATATGGAGCCTTGAAAGTGTACCTAATACAAATTTTATTGTTAGTATTAACCATCATCATCGCTTAAAAATAAACGAAATACTCTTTGGTTTTGCCACATCATCTTGAAGTAGAGTGAGTTTTTTTTTTATAAATTGTGTATAGTGTTAAATTGTCTGTAATCCGTCGCTATAAGATATTAAGTAAGTTTTTATACCCTTTTGTTTGCCTGAATTATGAAAATAAATTTGATCCAATCAAAAAAAAAAAAAGTAGAGTACGAGCATGCTTGTGTAACTATTTTTAGTTGCTTAACTCTCCACAAAACAACCAACCATTTCGAGTCCCGAGGTCCCAAGAACTCAAGTGGTATCTACGCGGTGTAACATAGAAAGAAAATAATAAACTACGGATCAATACTTCATAGATAACTATATAAACTAACTATAATAAAGAGTACAATACAATACAAGTATAATCTTCATTGCACACCTCATAAAACATACAGGAGAAATACAACTTAAAAAATTACAATTAGAGGTAAACAGCAGGCGTTATTATCGCTGAAGCGATCTCTTCCAGACAAGGTAGTGGAGAACTTTGGGAGAGTACTTGTATTGAACTGTTTTCTCTATCTAGGCGAGCTGTAGGTGTATTATATTACGCGTACGCTTTAAACTGCCAGAGCCCGGCCACGGAGCTATTACCCAGGAAACGCACATGATACCTCTGTTCAAAAGACGTGGCAATTACCCTGCTCACAGTACGCAGGTTAGTAACAGTACTAATATGAAACGCGACTTTTTGCCACGCTGCAAATATTGCCATTTCTTTCCAATACAAGAACGTGATGAGTGAGATACGTGCATGAGAGTAAATTTTTGTGGGAAATGAGCAGACCGATTTCCTGATGGTACAAGTGCGTTGCCTCTTTCCTTGAATCTTGGTCTGGAAATACCGTAAGTGACAGTTTATCTGTGCAAGGCAGGAAGTTTCTGGAGAAGCGCGCAGTTGAGAACTGCCTAAATAGTGCAAATGGCGTTTCAGGACGTCCCTATAACGCAGGTATTGGCCTCCAGCTTTATGTTTACCTGAGGCTAGCTCAGAGAGAAAGATAGATTTGGGCAGAATGGTGGGTTCCATACGCACAATTTATAGATTTACATATACATACAATACATTTGCTAGTCTTGCCCGAAGTCTAACGTATAAATTTATACGTTCTTGTTAGGGTGTCGCCTTCGACAGATACGTCTGGGAGGACGTATCCGTCGAGGATGCAAACCATCTAAGTGCTCAATATTGGTCAGTTTATAAATCATGCCAGCCCTGTTCGTTATCGGAATATTTGGAAAAACTACTTTAAACAGCCCGGTTAGGTTTATATAACCGATATCTTAATGAATAATTATATGTTCATAATTATATTTATGAGGATTCCACTATCAATATATATAGATCACTCAGGCAAGCAATTATCTTCGAAATAATAACCAAATAGGTAGATGATATAACTAATCGGATTAGGTATATATGTATTTCCTTGCGCCACAAGCGCCACGAAAAATATTTTTTATATGCCTCAAGACGTTAACCTCACTCGTTTTTTAGTTGCTATAAAAAAGACGTTTTTTCTGGCTACTTGATAATCCATTATCCATAACAATTTCGCTATATTACTACTTGAAAATGTCTGAATTTTCTGAACATTTGTACTGCTAGACATTGTCGCTGCGGCGCTGTAGTCAGCATTTACATTTCAAACGCACACGACACTCATCAACCGCCGTAGCTTAGCCAGATGCGCCCGGAAATGGAGGTGCGGGCCAAGATTTATTGAAAAACTAACCTAGTTTTAGGTGGTGGATATTCTCCTTCACTAATATTGCCTTTGTGTTGCTCTTTTACTTCGAATTCGAACAAACCGGGCAGGCGCGGCGGGTTAGCCCCGCCCCCAGCCAACTAAAGACAAACGGATGCAGGCTTCCGGCTTATCAAGGATAAGAAAAAAAAAAACTTTTACTTCGAAAGTACCGTATTGTCGTAAAATGGTGATTATTTGAACGCCTTTTAACCGAGCGAGTTTTAACCGCCTACGCACATTATTATCCTTTTCATAAAAGCAATTGCAGCAAAGAATTGCAGAAGCCCGCAACTTCTACAAAATAACCGAAAATCGAACAAAGGTCAGTCTTTTACAGATGACACAATACAAACAGTGTCAGGTAAGAAAACGATGATTTTCGTAGCTTTGTAAGCCGATACGAGAATGGCATAGGTACTCGACCACAAGCTTGGTAGATGAAAGAATGGTCTACGCACGATAAACAAGCTCATTATTTTGATTTTTTTATTCTCTAAAAACAACAGTACAATAAACAGTTTGAATATCTGCCCAACTGCATAGCAGTTTGTTGGCTGAATACAATTCAACAATTCATGCGAAGTTTGTCAATAATGCAACTTCGGTAATGAGTCATTCAAAAATGCTCGGATAATCACACAAAAGCCATCGATCGATTGTCTATCACTGATTACACTGAACAAGCTGAAATGCCAGTACAAAATTATCAGTGAAGACTCTTCACACATTGGGGCATTGGGGCCAAAACCTCCGTCACTGGGTCTGCTTAATTTTTCACTTTTAGAAATCCCTAATTCCATATTTATTGCTCTGATATCTCGGAGAGACCTCCGAAGTGACGATATCCCTAGTATATAGCCCTTAGCCTACCCGGCGCCTCATCAGGCACAAACTTAACTTGACCAAGTAATGTCACTTTATGGAACTCAAATCGTAAACATCGCGATAATGACAGTTAAAGGCGATATACCGGAGACTTCGCTTATTTTGCGATATCTCAAAGTACACTCGATCTAGCGCCCAGTGCAAGTATATTATAACCTCCCCAGTAGGTACCAACCACTAAAATCCTTGACATTTTCCTTCCGAAAATGACATTAATCCTAAGCTTCAAACGTTACTAGCACACAAGAAGCTCAAACAGAAGACGCATACATATTCAGCAGGTGTCGGCCGTAATGAAAAAGGCCGGGTTTAATTCAAATTCACGCAAGACCTCGGCCCAGATTCAGCGAGGCATTGCGGTATCCCCAATTTAGCAATATCACGGAATTATCGCTGGCTTACGAGTCATACAACAAACATGTCGATTTTTATTATTCGAGTTGGCACTTCAGCGATATGACTCACCGCCTTGAATATTTGCAATATTACACCTATTGAGACTCATCTGAAGTAGAATGATTATATTTGTATAGAATCTTTTTTATCCATTCTTATTTTTTTTATGTGGTAACCACATTTTTTTATTTTTATAAATAATGACACAAAGGTAAATTAAGAAAGAAAAATTTAATGCGATCTACTACAATCGAAGCGGGATTTGAACCCGCGACCTCTGCGTTTCCGGCGCATTGCTCTCCCAACTGAGCTATCCGACCGCTACGTCAATCATCGCGGGTTCAAACCCCGCTTCGATTGTAGTAGATCGCATTCAATTTTTCTTTCTTAGTTTACCTTTGTGTCATTATTTATAAAAATAAAAAATGTGGTATTACCACATAAAAAAATAAGAATCGATAAAAAAGATTCTATACAAATATTTAGAACAGCGCCATCTCTCTCGCAGTCTTCACACTTGCTGTAAAGCAATGGGGATTTCATTTCATAAGTTATAATAGTCGCCAGCGAAGTGAATCGAGGCTTCATTTCATGAAAGAACTATAAGTAACAGCTGGGTTTATTTGGTTCTATTTATATTATACTCCAAGAAACGAGGGATAAACGGGAGAGGATTCATAATTCTTTACCCCTGGGCCGCCCTCATCCAATTTCTGTCCGCCATTCTTACCAAATCGTCGGTCCACCTTGTTGGGAGCCTTCCCACGCTGCGTCTATCGGCTGATATGATGATGATGACAATTTTGTATAAATCGGTTATTTAAATTTAACGCATTACTTACCAACGTTTCTATAGTGCTACGCGTATAATCCATACTAATATTACTCGTATAAATGCGACAGTGTGTCTGTCTGTCTGTTACCTCTTCACGCTTAAACCGCTGAATCGATTTTGATGAAATTTGGCATGGAGATATTTTTAGATCCGAGGAAGGACATAGGATAGTTTTCACCCTAGAAATTATCCCTAAAAAGATTGAAAAGCGAGTAGGTAAGTAATTCATGATGACATTGATGACCCTGTAGGAAATGTAATGATTAAACCAAAATCACAATTGCTCTTACATTTGCTTAGGCGCTTTTAATAATCCATTTTATTAATTAAGGTGATTAGGTGGATATCTATCGTGTTGTACGAGGTTGCTTCCATACTTCCAAGTTCCACGCGTACGTAGTCGCGGGCAAAAGCTAGTATGGAATAAAATAACATGGTGAAATGCGTTTGTGGCATAACCTCAAGGAAAACTTGGATGAATTTGACGTACGTTGATAATAGCATTATCAATATAGGTACAAATTAAGAGGAGATTAAAAATTTGCAAAAATCTAAACGGTCCGACACAGAACATTGCTTACCCATTCTGTTCCGTAAATTTCGTTAAGATTGGTTATGTTTTGGAGGATGAAACAGACGAGAACGCAACCTCGGTTTGTATAACCCGATTACGTCAAGTTTGGAAATCATTTGTATGCGACGCCATAGTTACCAGGTGCAAAATTAACGTCAACTGATAGTATGGGAAGAGGTTCAGTGATATATCCTTTATAGTAAAACTTGTTATAGACAGTAGAGCATTTTTTTTTTTCACTTGATGGGATTGAAGCCCATGACCTTTAAAAATCGCGAGCTTTTTAGATACCGTTAACCGCATCAACAAAGCATACATTTCTTATACGGAACATTGCCACCATCATATAACGAGCAGTAGCCCATTTTACGAGGCTACAAGCTACTACAAAGTACAAGAGGAAGTCCCTCTTCAACTTTATATATTAGAACGAGCCTTCCGCTTGTAATTTGTAACTTGTAGTTTTGTGAAACGGCCCTCAGGTAATTTGAGTTCTGATCTAAGCGTATCACTTCGGTTATTCTGTAAGATTGTTGACTTAGTGTAGGAATAAACTACTACATTGAATGGTCTATTAGGAGTTGCTTTTGCTCTGAAGTCTGAACATCTGGACGTCACCACGCTTTCATAACGAGTTGAGATTGGCTGTCTCAGATAAACTAAATGTGTAGAATATGATGGTTGAAAAACAATGAATTTGCTAGCATTACTCGCTCTAAATTAGACAATTGATCGCATTCTCTGCAACCAGTCTGTTTGACAACTTCTCCAAAAACTTTCTACATCTTGTATCACCCTATTTGTTTGCTTGTCCATTTGGAGAAAGTGTACTCCTTACTGTCTCTTCGTCTGTTTACAAGCTCTATTTAGTTTAAATATTATCTCTATTAAAAATTGTTCCGGTGTCTGTGTATCATCAAATCAAATCTTGCAACTCAGATGATGATTTGATAAACTTCCCGGTGTCCGAATGATCTGAAATCTTGCATAACTCTTTCCGGACGATCGGCTTGATTTGTTCGCCAATGTCTGCAATCCTCAAGGTTGCTTGTAGCCGACTCTTAATTTTTTAGCGCGGCACTAGTATTTATAAGAAATATCGATATCGTCCCGATTAAGAAAAAAAAAAGGGTTTGTGCCCGAATCAGATTCGTTCAAAGTTATTTGCACCATTTGCTCGCTTACCATCGAACCGTGTGGAAAGGGATACATATATGTGATTATGCAATGTTATTACGAAATTCCAGAGGGTGTCATGGGAACTCGACTAACAGGGAACCCCCATCGAATGTAGGCTCATCTGGTTGGTTTTGAAGACAAATGAAAGTTTTTGCATAAATACAGTCTGCAAGAAAAGGTGGTCGCTATTTATCTTGGTTATTTTGTTTTATAGTTTTCTCCAGACGGTTGTTTACTGCAACATATTCCTCGATACTCTCTGTGACTCCCAAAATGTACTCTCTCATTATTATAAAATACACACCAGCAACTCATAAACCAGCAACATGGCCGCCAGTATCCTGTATAGCAGCGCGCCGCTTCCGCCGTCTGCTTCCGCGCTCCGATATGGCCGGTTTTAATTATTTGCAGCGTTTGTACCAACAACTAGCTCGGTTAATATGGAGCCTTGAAAGTGTACGTAATACAAATTTTATTGTTAGTATTAACCATCATCATCGCTTAAAAATAAACGAAATACTCTTTGGTTTTGCGACATCATCTTGAAGTAGAGTAAGTTTTTTTTTTATAAATTGTGTATAGTGTTAAATTGTCTGTAATCCGTCGCTATAAGATATTAAGTAAGTTTTTATACCCTTTTGTTTACCTGAATTATGAAAATAAATTTGATCCAATCAAAAAAAAAAAAAGTAGAGTACGAGCATGCTTGTGTAACTATTTTTAGTTGCTTAACTCTCCACAAAACAACCAACCATTTCGAGTCCCGAGGTCCCAAGAACTCAAGTGGTATCTACGCGGTGTAACATAGAAAGAAAATAATAAACTACGGTGTTCGGTGCAATATGCACCTAACACGTGACGCGCCCATGCGTACGTATGCTTTTTAGCAGATTGAGGTCAACACTAATTTCAATTTATTAATTTAATGCAATTACGGATACCGTCGCGACCGGGTGCATTCGAACACAGTTTTATAACATTTTAACATTTAGAAACATTTTAAACTAACTTAGCTTTTAGTAACAGTGTTTAGCAGTAGTTTTTTAGACATTAAACATTTTCTTCTTTTCTCCGGACTTTTAACATTTACTCACAACCCTCGCCCACCACATTGGTCCTTCGAACCGGATCTCTCGCGTCGAAAGCTTTGTGGTTGACTGGCGTGTGAGGTGAAAGAACGGGTGAACATCATCAGGCGTGGGGGTTGGAGCGATTGAAGGAGTAGAGGCAGCAACAGTAGCGGTGGTATTGGCAGTAAACAGTAACAGCACTAAGGTGATATTCAAGTAAGATCTTTCCTTATTTTACTAACACTAAACCAGTCAAGATGGCATACATTCAACGTCAAGGAGAAATTCAGCGTAACATTGAATATGCTTTAGCTAATTTCAAGAAGGATGGGGCGGATAGAAAGTCGAAGATTGAATACTTTAAAAGTCGTTTGGACACTTTAAACGCTTTTTGGACTGAATTTCAGTTCAACCATGAACAAATTTGTATGGTAGCAACCGAAAATGATCCTTATTTTACGAATCGTATCTTTGAAAGCACGAAGGCAGTTTATTTAACATTTAACTCCAAGCTGGTTGAGGGCTTTAAGAAGCTAAGTGAGGAACCCTATGATCCGAAAATTGAACCAGGGACTTCAGGGTTGAGACAGATGGAGACACAAGATAGTGAAACAGAGGAACGGACGGACAATGCAGCACTTCCTCCGCTTCCTCCGCCACCTAGGCAAACAGATTACAATCAACAGAGGCAGAAGGATAAGGGATTAGAGAGCAAGATGGATGAGATGTTACGGAAGCAGGCAGCTAATATGAAAGCTTTTGTGCGAACTGTCAACAGTATCGATATTGAGTTATTAACAGATAAGTGGGAGCTGGAGGACGCTCTTAAATCGTTGGGAACTCGTTGGTCAGTGGTAGATTCTCTGCATTGGGAGATCGAAAGCGAGGGTACTCAATTGAACTCAACTTATGAGGGGACATTCAATCAACATGAGAAAACATATAACATGCTAAAGAAAAACATTAATAAAAAGATTTGGTCAGTGGCTCACCGGGAGAAATCAACCCCGGTTTTGGACATACCTACTTTTCATGGCAATTATAATGCGTGGGTTTCCTTTAAGGACTTGTTTAACGAGGCAATTCATAATAACACTGCGCTATCGAGCGCTCAGAAAATGCAGTTCTTAAAGGCAAAAATAAAGGGAGAAGCTGAGAGGCTGATTCAACATTTGTCTATTAGCTCTGACAATTATTTAGTTTGCTGGGAGATTCTCAATAACCGTTACAATAACACTAAGCTTATATTTACATCTCACATGAACATCTTATTTGGGCTGCCAACCATGCAACAACAATCAATAGCTCAAATAAAGAAAATGCATGACACAGCGACTGAATGCTTACATGCTATTAAGAATCTCGGAGTAGATATCAACACCTGGGACCCAATAATAGTCCATATTCTAACTCAAAAGCTGGACTCTGAAACACACAAGGACTACATAGAATCCTTAAAAAATTCTCGGGAACTACCCATACTACAGGAGTTCTTTGATTTCTTGGAGGGAAAATTCACAAGCTTGGAATCATCCCGCCGCAAACAGGAGCCAGTGTATTCTAGAACTCATCTCCAGCAAACATCGAACACTAACTACGTAAAGAAACCAGGTCAAACATTCAACAATCGCCCTTATTACAATAACAATCAGAACATTAACGGAACAAGCCGAAATAATGGAAGTATAACTATTGCGAAAACAATGCACGTAGCCGGTATCAAATGTCCGTTGTGCAAGAATCCGCACGGCATTTACAGCTGTCGTCAATTTCTGCAAATGCCTATGGAAAAAAGGCATTATACGGTCAATAAACTTGCATTATGCATAAATTGCTTGTTTAGTCATAATGGCAATGCATGCAATTCGAATAAAACATGTCAGAAGTGCTCAGGTCAACATAACACTTTATTACACGAGGCATGTGTAAAATCTGCTGCACCAGCACAGTCGTCGACCGCAACACACACGTCGAATGCAGCTATTACGAAAAAACATTCAGAACACGTGACTAACACTTCACAGATATTGCATTCTGAAATCTTATTGGCTACAGCACAACTGAAAGTCAAAGCAGCAGATGGCACTTATCATTTCCTTAGGGCCTTGATTGACCAAGGAAGTCAAATTTCTCTAATTACCGAACAAGCAGCTCAACTACTCAATTTGAAAAGAGAAAAATGTAAAGGAGTTATTTATGGTGTGGGTCAAAAAGAAAATAACTGCAAGGGTAAATTAAACATAGCTTGCTCTTCCATTTATAATGATTTTGCGTTTAACGCGGAAGTTATTATCATGAACAATCTTATAAAAAGCCTACCAAACAGAACATTCGCCAAACCCTCCTGGGCCATGATTCAAAACATTAACCTTGCTGACCCCGACTTTAACATCAGTCGCCCGGTAGATTTACTTCTGGGAGCAGACATTTATTCCCTTATACTCCTGAGCGGTATGATAAAAGGAGATGACTCTTCACAACCGATGGCGCAACAAACTCACCTGGGATGGCTGTTATGTGGAAATGCGCAAACATATCACTGCAACGTCGTGATCAACAATTTGGAAGAAATACAACAGTTTTGGGAGGTAGAAGACATATCAGAAGATGGAGATCTATCTCGAGATGATATTGAGTGCATACAGCATTTCGAGGCAAACACTAAACGCAACAATGACGGCAGATACGAGGTGCGCCTTCCCATGAAGCCTAACTTTGAACAGAAATTAGGTGAATCTAAAACAAAAGCCATAGCTCAGTTCAGAAACATGGAGAAGAAGTTCGAGCGACAACAGAAACTAGCGGAAGCTTATAAAGATTTCATGAAGGAATACAGTGACCTCGGGCACATGAAACCGGCAAGAGATAGTCATGAAATCGAATGCTACTTACCACACCATGGAGTGGTACGCGAAGAGTCCACATCCACCAAATACAGGGTAGTCTTCAACGCATCCTCCAAGACCTCAACAGGCTATTCATTAAACGATCTTATGTACACGGGGCCTAACTTACAAAATGATTTACAAACATTGCTGTTAAAATGGAGGCAATACGAATTCGCATTTTCCGCGGACATTGAGAAAATGTACCGTCAGATACTTATCCATGAGGAAGATCAAGCATTACAGAAGATCATTTGGAGGGAAGACAATGGACCAGTACAGTCATTTTTGCTAACAACCGTCTCATTCGGTACAAAGCCTGCCCCTTTCTTGGCTATGATGACGCTAAGAAAACTAGCATCTGACGAAAGAGACAGGTACCCTGAAGCGGCCAAAGTATTGGAAGAATCCTTTTACATGGACGACTTAGTACACGGAGCGCATTCCGTGGAGCAGGCCAAAACATTAATCGCGGATCTAATCGCTATTCTAAAATCAGCAGGATTTAACTTGCGTAAATGGTCTACAAACAGAGAAGAGGTATTGGAAAACATTCAAGACGAATCTAACAACGAAAACCTACTCGTCAACTTCAAACAGAATAACATTTCAAAAACACTCGGACTGTGCTGGAACCCAGAAGAAGATAACTTCATTTTTCAATGCAAGATAACAAAACCAATAGGCATACCAACAAAAAGAACACTGCTGTCAGAGATCTCCAAACTTTTTGACCCCTTGGGCTGGCTAGCCCCTCTGAGCACGAAGCTTAAAATTCTATTCCAAAAAGTTTGGGAACAAAACATTAATTGGGACGAACAAATAACACAAGAAATATACACAGAGTGGTCCCAAATACAGGATGACATACACGTCATCAATGAATGCAAAATAAGGCGATGGCTGTCATGTAAGGAAAATGACGTCATTCAACTACATGGCTTCTGTGACTCGTCCTTAGCGGCCTACGCTTGTGCTATATACGCGCGAACCAACAATCAAGCAGAACCTATACTAGTCGCCGCTAAAACAAAACTCGTACCACACAAAAAACAATTGACTCTGCCAAAACTAGAATTGTGTGGCGCACATCTTCTTTCCAAATTAATGGCAAAAGTCAAAGCATCCCTACCTTTACGTAAAACAGAAACATTCTGCTGGACAGATTCGAAGATCGTACTGGGCTGGTTGCAAGGCGAACCAAGCCGATGGAAACCGTTCGTGGCGAACCGTGTCGAACAAATAACTACAGTGATACCAGAAGAACAATGGCGCTACGTAAAATCAGCGGAAAATCCATCAGATGCTGCCAGCCGAGGTCAAACTGCATCTCAACTAAAAGAAAATACGTTATGGTGGACAGGCCCGACGTGGCTAACAACTTTTCAGCCAGACCTAGAAAAATCAGGGAAACTGAAATATATAACAAGCGAAGAACAGAAAAGATCGTATAAATCAAATGCGATTCAAAACAATAACAACCAAGATGCTATAAATAGATTATTAGAAAAACATAGCTCTATAACTAAAGTAATACGAATCGTTGCATACGTTTTACGGGCATTGACACCTAAGCGCAGCGCGTTACCTACATATCTCACATTACCCGAGCTACAAAGAGCAAAATTAATTATAATTAAACATGTACAGAACAGCGAATTGGGCACGGACATAGAATATTTACGCAGACAGAACAAAGTTGATTCAAGTAGTTCACTTTTCAAGTTGAGACCATTTATTGACAGTGACAACATTCTACGTATTGGGGGTCGACTCGAGGAAGCGCATTTGTCCTACGACATGAAACATCCGAAAATTATTCCGAAAGATTCCAGGCTAACTACGCTACTTATCGACCAGGCTCACCAGTTAACACTTCACGGGGGTGCCAAACTGACCCTGAACAAGTTACGAGAAGAATATTGGATTATTGGTGGAAACAACAGAGTTAAAAAACAAGTTGGAAATTGCGTGAAATGTTTGAAAATCGACGGGAAAACACAACAACAGCTTATGGGAGATCTTCCAGCCGCTCGTGTAAATGAAGCAAAGCCGTTTTATCATACGGGAGTGGACTATACTGGATTTGTAACCTTAAGGGCAAGCAAAGGTCGAGGAAGCAGAACATTGAAGGGCTATATAGTCATATTTGTCTGTATGGTCACAAAAGCGGTGCATTTGGATCTCGTAACAGATTTAACGAGTTCAGCATTCCTAGCTGCTTTGAGGCGAATGGCAGCCAGGAAGGGAGCCCCACATCATATTTACAGTGATAATGGTACGAACTTCCGGGACTCAGACAACAGATTGCAAGAACAATGGCAGGAGCTTCAAAACATTTTCACTGACAGCTTTATGACGGAAGTAGCTGAGATGAAAATCCAATGGCACTTCACAGCACCATCCTGGCCCAGCTCAGGAGGATTATGGGAAAGGGGAGTCAGAAGTTTAAAGGGGCACTTAAAACGAGTGGTGGGGGACCAAAAACTCACTTACGAAGAATATAGCACCGTCCTAGCCCAGATAGAGGCGTGTCTAAACTCGCGCCCACTCTGCCCATTAAAGGAAAGCATTGATGATTTAGACGCTCTCACCCCAGCACACTTCTTCCCCGGAAGGGCTGGCGTAACAGTTATAGAAACAGAAGAAGATGCGCGGACAAGGTGGCACTTGACCCAAAAAATATTCAGTGATATCTGGAAGAGATGGAAGGCTGAGTATTTAACCCAAATGACTGCGAGACAAAAATGGAACAAACCTCAGAAAAACATTGAAATTGGAGATCTTGTGGTCATACATGAAGATAACCTACCAGCAGGGAAGTGGGCAATGGGACGAGTCCTAGAAGTACATCCAGGGAAAGATAAACTAGTAAGAGTAGTGACACTCAAAACAAAAAATGGTGTGATGAAAAGGCCAGTAGTGAAACTCTCGGTCCTACCCTTAGCAAAACAAAAAACATTAGAAGAAACAAAACAAACAAAAACACAAACACCAAAACAGAACAGAAGAGGATGTTTTGCAACAATCATCGCAATATTGGTGTATTTTCTTACATTGTCCACCGCCGGTAGTTGCGTGAAAATGGCCCCTATAAACGACAGGCAAGGATTGTATTTTGATAAACTAGGAAACATGGAATTAGTAAGGGACGATTGGAAACTAGTTGCATACTACGACATGAGCCCCTACTGGGAAGGCGTATCTGCGTATAAAAAGTATAATGATCAATTAGAAACCATTTGTAAACAAATAACAACCTTATCCCATTGTGACGTCGTCATGCTACAACTACGTCACACGTACGAGGAACTGCAACACTATAATAACATTTTATTACGAAATCAGCTGAAACGGCAGACTCGTAGGCGACGGGGACTAATTAACGGCGTTGGAAACCTTGCGAACACGCTATTCGGAGTCCTAGATGACCGCTTCGCTGAACAATACCAGAAGGACATAGGTCTTCTTCGAGATAATGAAAAACACCTCGTGACAATGTGGAAAAATCAGACGTCTATTGTTGAAGCCGAATACAACATGCTATTGAGAACCCGAGAAACAATTCAAAAACAACATAAACTAATACATCAACATTTACTTAACTTGGAAAAGGACACAGGCGTAATGGCAAAGGAAATTACCGCCGCTGAATGCCTTTCTCAATTCACAATAATCAGCATGGCTGCAAACAATTTATTAAATCACCTCAAGACAATACAAGATACCTTAATTGATACCATAACTAACATTTACAATGAAAAAATGAACATACATATTATGAGTCCTGAGCAACTACAACGAGAACTAAGCGTTATTTCCAGTCAGCTTACTAATGACCTGACTCTCCCCATCGAAAACATACAAACAAATCTACACAGTATTTACCAGGAGTTAAAAGTGAAAGCAAGAATCACTGACCTATATATGATATTTGAAATTCGAATTCCTTTAATCACTCGTGATCGTTACGATCTTTACACAATTATTCCAGTTCCGCAAAGCTCAGCAAAGAACATGATATCTGTCCTTCCTATAGCAAAACATATAGCCATGAACTTACAAAAGGATGCATTTATGCCTTTACGAGAACAGGACCTAGAAAATTGCCTTCTGCGAGATTCGTTTTCCTACTTATGCTATCTTAAGGTTCCGATTTATAAAATGAACAATGATAAGGATCTATGCATTAAAGACGAGACCGAAAATCATAAATGCAAGACAAGTATCGCCGCGTGCCAGAACATGTGGATAAGCTTATCAAAGCCAAACCATTACTTATATTTTTGTTGTGATTACTGTCCGCTGAGAACAATATGCACGGATCGAGTTACCGCTCAATCGGTAACCCGAACTAACATTATTTATATTCAAGAAAACTGCATCGTAAAAACGGATAACTTTGCAGTTCACACGCATATGAATATGCAAAGTAAATTCAATTTAAAATATGAGATTCTAACTCCAGAAATAGACCCAATAAACCATATAATTAACATAACAATGCATGAAATTGAAAACTATAATTTGACCTTGACAAACGAAGAAAAAGAACAGAAGAACATTGAACAGAAGTTAAAGATTTTAAAAGAGACTCAATCTCCAATAGATCAGTACTCGGCACATGACGTGCACCATTACGCTGCCATATACTGCCTCTGGGCTCTATCACCTTGTATCATCCTTTCAACGTTATCTCATCTCACCGTTTGCCCCCGGCAAGATGTTCGGTGCAATATGCACCTAACACGTGACGCGCCCATGCGTACGTATGCTTTTTAGCAGATTGAGGTCAACACTAATTTCAATTTATTAATTTAATGCAATTACGGATACCGTCGCGACCGGGTGCATTCGAACACAGTTTTATAACATTTTAACATTTAGAAACATTTTAAACTAACTTAGCTTTTAGTAACAGTGTTTAGCAGTAGTTTTTTAGACATTAAACATTTTCTTCTCTTCTCCGGACTTTTAACATTTACTCACAACCCTCGCCCACCACATACGGATCAATACTTCATAGATAACTATATAAACTAACTATAATAAAGAGTACAATACAATACAAGTATAATCTTCATTGCACACCTCATAAAACATACAGGAGAAATACAACTTAAAAAATTACAATTAGAGGTAAACAGCAGGCGTTATTATCGCTGAAGCGATCTCTTCCAGACAAGGTAGTGGAGAACTTTGGGAGAGTACTTGTATTGAACTGTTTTCTCTATCTAGGCGAGCTGTAGGTGTATTATATTACGTGTACGCTTTAAACTGCCAGAGCCCGGCCACGGAGCTATTACCCAGGAAACGCACATGATACCTCTGTTCAAAATACGTGGCAATTACCCTGCTCACAGTACGCAGGTTAGTAACAGTACTAATATGAAACGCGACTTTTTGCCACGCTGCAAATATTGCCATTTCTTTCCAATACAAGAACGTGATGAGTGAGATACGTGCATGAGAGTAAATTTTTGTGGGAAATGAGCAGACCCATTTCCTGATGGTACAAGTGCGTTGCCTCTTTCCTTGAATCTTGGTCTGGAAATACCGTAAGTGACAGTTTATCTGTGCAAGGCAGGAAGTTTCTGGAGAAGCGCGCAGTTGAGAACTGCCTAAATAGTGCAAATGGCGTTTCAGGACGTCCCTATAACGCAGGTATTGGCCTCCAGCTTTATGTTTACCTGAGGCTAGCTCAGAGAGAAAGATAGATTTGGGCAGAATGGTGGGTTCCATACGCACAATTTATAGATTTACATATACATACAATACATTTGCTAGTCTTGCCCGAAGTCTAACGTATAAATTTATACGTTCTTGTTAGGGTGTCGCCTTCGACAGATACGTCTGGGAGGACGTATCCGTCGAGGATGCAAACCATCTAAGTGCTCAATATTGGTCAGTTTATAAATCATGCCAGCCCTGTTCGTTATCGGAATATTTGGAAAAACTACTTTAAACAGCCCGGTTAGGTTTATATAACCGATATCTTAATGAATAATTATATGTTCATAATTATATTTATGAGGATTCCACTATCAATATATATAGATCACTCAGGCAAGCAATTATCTTCGAAATAATAACCAAATAGGTAGATGATATAACTAATCGGATTAGGTATATATGTATTTCCTTGCGCCACAAGCGCCACGAAAAATATTTTTTATATGCCTCAAGACGTTAACCTCACTCGTTTTTTAGTTGCTATAAAAAGACGTTTTTTCTGGCTACTTGATAATCCATTATCCATAACAATTTCGCTATATTACTACTTGAAAATGTCTGAATTTTCTGAACATTTGTACTGCTAGACATTGTCGCTGCGGCGCTGTAGTCAGCATTTACATTTCAAACGCACACGACACTCATCAACCGCCGTAGCTTAGCCAGATGCGCCCGGAAATGGAGGTGCGGGCCAAGATTTATTGAAAAACTAACCTAGTTTTAGGTGGTGGATATTCTCCTTCACTAATATTGCCTTTGTGTTGCTCTTTTACTTCGAATTCGATACCGGGCAGGCGCGGCGGGTTAGCCCCGCCCCCAGCCAACTAAAGACAAACGGATGCAGGCTTCCGGCTTATCAAGGATAAGAAAAAAAAAAACTTTTACTTCGAAAGTACCGTATTGTCGTAAAATGGTGATTATTTGAACGCCTTTTAACCGAGCGAGTTTTAACCGCCTACGCACATTATTATCCTTTTCATAAAAGCAATTGCAGCAAAGAATTGCAGAAGCCCGCAACTTCTACAAAATAACCGAAAATCGAACAAAGGTCAGTCTTTTACAGATGACACAATACAAACAGTGTCAGGTAAGAAAACGATGATTTTCGTAGCTTTGTAAGCCGATACGAGAATGGCATAGGTACTCGACCACAAGCTTGGTAGATGAAAGAATGGTCTACGCACGATAAACAAGCTCATTATTTTGATTTTTTTATTCTCTAAAAACAACAGTACAATAAACAGTTTGAATATCTGCCCAACTGCATAGCAGTTTGTTGGCTGAATACAATTCAACAATTCATGCGAAGTTTGTCAATAATGCAACTTCGGTAATGAGTCATTCAAAAATGCTCGGATAATCACACAAAAGCCATCGATCGATTGTCTATCACTGATTACACTGAACAAGCTGAAATGCCAGTACCAAATTATCAGTGAAGACTCTTCACACATTGGGGCATTGGGGCCAAAACCTCCGTCACTGGGTCTGCTTAATTTTTCACTTTTAGAAATCCCTAATTCCATATTTATTGCTCTGATATCTCGGAGAGACCTCCGAAGTGACGATATCCCTAGTATATAGCCCTTAGCCTACCCGGCGCCTCATCAGGCACAAACTTAACTTGACCAAGTAATGTCACTTTATGGAACTCAAATCGTAAACATCGCGATAATGACAGTTAAAGGCGATATACCGGAGACTTCGCTTATTTTGCGATATCTCAAAGTACACTCGATCTAGCGCCCAGTGCAAGTATATTATAACCTCCCCAGTAGGTACCAACCACTAAAATCCTTGACATTTTCCTTCCGAAAATGACATTAATCCTAAGCTTCAAACGTTACTAGCACACAAGAAGCTCAAACAGAAGACGCATACATATTCAGCAGGTGTCGGCCGTAATGAAAAAGGCCGGGTTTAATTCAAATTCACGCAAGACCTCGGCCCAGATTCAGCGAGGCATTGCGGTATCCCCAATTTAGCAATATCACGGAATTATCGCTGGCTTACGAGTCATACAACAAACATGTCGATTTTTATTATTCGAGTTGGCACTTCAGCGATATGACTCACCGCCTTGAATATTTGCAATATTACACCTATTGAGACTCATCTGAAGTAGAATGATTATATTTGTATAGAATCTTTTTTATCCATTCTTATTTTTTTTATGTGGTAACCACATTTTTTTATTTTTATAAATAATGACACAAAGGTAAATTAAGAAAGAAAAATTTAATGCGATCTACTACAATCGAAGCGGGATTTGAACCCGCGACCTCTGCGTTTCCGGCGCATTGCTCTCCCAACTGAGCTATCCGACCGCTACGTCAATCATCGCGGGTTCAAACCCCGCTTCGATTGTAGTAGATCGCATTCAATTTTTCTTTCTTAGTTTACCTTTGTGTCATTATTTATAAAAATAAAAAATGTGGTATTACCACATAAAAAAATAAGAATCGATAAAAAAGATTCTATACAAATATTTAGAACAGCGCCATCTCTCTCGCAGTCTTCACACTTGCTGTAAAGCAATGGGGATTGGGGATTGTGTGTGTAAAACGCACATCCTAGGGTATGGCTAATGCGCATAAGCATTTCAAAAAACATATATGACGCAGAGGGCGCTCCAGTGGCGTAAAGAATTAAGGGATGAGAGATTTGGTGTGATTGACGTAGCGGTCGGATAGCTCAGTTGGGAGAGCAATGCGCCGGAAACGCAGAGGTCGCGGGTTCAAACCCCCCTTTGATTGTAGTAGATCGCATTCAATTTTTCTTTCTTAATTTACCTTTGTGTCATTATTTATGAGAATGATAATGTCATAACTTTTACTGTAAACATGTACGACACTGCACCTACGTATACACAATACATATAGTCTTCATTGCAAAATACAAATACACGGGGATTCAAATCATGTGCTATAAATTCAGCAGAAGTAAACAACATGTCTCATATCGCTAAAAAGTGATCTCTTCTAACCTGTAGGTAGCGGAGCACATTAACGATTATGCTAGTATCGTGGTGAGATCTCAAACACATGATATTGGCAACGTCGGATCCATCCCCTCGTGTGACGAGCAACAGTAATGACGTCTCCTTAATGACACGCTTGGCTAACGAACTGGGATTAGACGCGAGTCGATTTGAGGCTGTGGATGGCAGGGGATTGATTGGAAAGATCTGTTAACTTTGTTGTGAACGGATAAATTGTTTAGTAAATATTGTACCGCTATTAGTAAATCACCGGATAACTTTAAATTTCTATAGAAGGCAGAGTTCCGTCCACAATATCCATTTGAATGATCACGGCAGACGTTTACCTGGAGTCTGAGCTTTATATGTTGTTATAAAATATTGCAAACATTTTACCAAAATAGGCCTCAAAACAAATGGTCATTCAAAACAATCGTAGTTAAAAAACCCAGTCTAAACTCTTTTACCTCGTTTAAATAATTTCCATCAACAAATATTTTACCTATACGCTCTACAGATTTTAGTGACAGTTATAAAACCTCATGATATATTAGAAGATATTAATTATTAGTGCGCACCCGAAGTTTTCCTTTCAAGGAGAATCTAAAAGCAGCGTAAAACAATCTACAACGGAAAGTTGTCCCACTTAGAAAGAGCTCGGAACTGTGGAGTCCACACAAAGAGTTGTGGGGTTCACATAAAGATTCTACATCGTTTCTACATCGGTGAACAGTGGCCACACTTCGCCAAACGACGTGAACGTTGATTTTCTTAAAATTGTACGACTTGCAACAGGAATGAACTTCTTCTTTCTCCGTGTCTCTTTCCAGTTCATTTGGAGTCTGCCCTATGAATATGTATGTGCCATTGGGTTCTGTCATTTATGTTAACTGTAATTAATATTTTATTTCGATAGTCCTTGCTGTAAAGATCTACAAACTGCAGGCCATTCATTTTGATCAGTTTTCTTACCATGGTTTTGCCGAAATGTTTTTTTTTAATTGACAATTTCACATTTCTCAGTAGCTGAAGGAATATTCAAAACTTAAATAAAAATAAAATGTTGATTGTTGGCACTTTGTCAATGTCAACCGTTAAAATTTTGACACACGTTAGTGTCAAACCATTGAAATTTTGACATCGTATATAATGTTTATGTATGTATCTCAACCTTTTTCCCCAAATTAATATAAAGCGTGCCTAAATGTACTTATCAGCTTATCACACAAAATACGATGACAGCATTATGCACTATATCTGTCAGTACCTACGTGTTGATTTCAAATTCTAAGAGCTCGTACAATCGTATTGTGCGAAACGAATTCCCACTTAATATGAAGGCGTTCTAAACCAGAAACCTTTTGACTACTCCATTCAGGATAAAAATCGTATTTTGAAAGCATACAGCACATGTAATCAAAAATCAGTTTCCAATTCGCATTGCAGGCACACCACCGCGATAACTTTCAGGCTTTATCGAGCGAACTCATATCAATACCGTTCCCACCAACTTTGAATGAAAAGCAAGCCTTTGAAATCTGTTTCAATGCGTGATTTAAACATTTAAAATGAGAGGCTTGCGCCGTATGTGTCTTGAATGAAAATGAGTTTTGTATTGTGGAGAAAATGTTTTGTACATTTTGAATCATTACGCTTATCAGATGGGCGCGACAAGCTCGAAAATTACACTTCAATAGCGGCGTAACACTTGTACAGTCATCGTCATAAGACAATTTTAACTTTGTTACAGTAAAGTATAGTAGGACAGTTTCAATATATCAAAGTAAAATGTACTCGCTACACTGGAGGCCCTGCTGAAGACCTGATCAACCTCAACGACGATGCCTTCAAATGGCTAATGAGTCTCAAACTTAATATATAAACTGTATTCGACGCATAGCCCTGCCATACGATTATATAAATAAATGTATCAAAGCAGTAGAAAGTGAAAAGTTCGGTACTTTTGACGTTGACTGTACGAAAAGGGATCTAAATGTATTATAAAATATTTAAAAATATCGACACATAATGTCGTGTCATTGCTAAGGATTCACTTCCGATTATTTTTGGTATCTTCAAGACTATTATTATTTATACCGATGAGTATTAACGTAAATTTTCCAGTTTCCCTTCCCAGTCCATCCTTGAACAGTTTCAAATAAAATGTTTCCTTCTCAACAGTCTCTCCTGTAAAACCATTTTCACACAAAGATTAAAACTCAAAGAAAAATTGAAGTAACCTGGTGGAAGATACCGGGAATCGAACCCGACCTCTTGATCACCGGTCCAGCGTGATAACCTTTCCATCACCCTAACGCCCAGATAACCTTTTTGAATTTTTCCTTATGCTTTATGTTAATCTTTGCATTGTTTATTTGAAAAAATTTTCACCTTTTTTAATGTGGTGTGTACCCACATAAAATATGAGACATTACATGTTTCGTAAATTTATAGAGTTCTGTTATGAACTGCCGGTAGTTTCAGACACGTAAAAGTGCCCTTATGGCCTATTTCCATAATGAAGTAAATTATTAAATCTGCGAGAAATTTACGAAATTTTCGTGATGTTTACTTATGTTCACTGAATTAATTTGAGTTAATCAGCTTCTACTTATTGCACGGGGTTATTTTCTACGCCATTCAGAGTGAGTAGCAATCGAGGTATCCTAGTACCCCCCGTCTTCGAGGAACAGTTTTTATCTAGGTTACTCGTCTGTCGGTCCGACAGTAATATGAAAAGTTCCTCCAACTCGGCCATCAAGATTGCAGTGAGATATTCTATACCCGACTGTGATTACATTTCTACGAATGGCCGTCGGAGATTTAGTCGATTCTAGGCAAACCTAGTAGCTAGAATACTAAAACTAGACTTACCGAGATGAGTGTGACGTCCAGGGTTTCAGGGCGGGAATATAGGTTCAATGAAACACGTAAACTGGATTATCGTCGACACGACATGCCCGCTCCCGTTGACGTCTGTCTTAGTAATGGCGGCAGCGGGCAGGTGGTGGCAACACTTTATTTCATAAAGGTGTCTATACACCACAATGAGTATAAGTAGAATAGGGGTGGTAACTTATGATGAGCTCTACTGCATAATGTAGTTAGAAAACTATATTTTAAGGGACAATCTAACATAAATCGACGTAGTCCCAATAAGCAAATGCCTGTATACTACTCTGGGTAAGTACTACACGACGATATACACAATATTTGTATAAATAACAGCTAATACATATATAAATAAGACAATACATATGTAACTAACAGCCATGACCCCAGGAAAAAATATTCAAGTTCATCACACAAATATTTGCCCTTGCTGGAATTCGAACCCACGAATATATAGATATTTTTATATGAATAAAGATAGTCACGAATATACAAATTTAAGCGCTTTAAAATATGTAACTTAAAAAATGTAAGTATCTTTTTTATTAGGGTTCCGTAGTCAACTAGGAACCCTTATAGTTTCGCCATGTCCGTCTGTCCGTCCGTCCGTCCGTCCGCGGCTTAGCTCCGTGATCATTCGTACTAGAAAGCTGAAATTTGGTATGAGTATGTGTATGTATTAATGCCGACAGAACGGTAAAATAAAATTAAAAAAAAAATTTTTTTTTCGGGTTCCTCTCGAACACCTAAAGTGGGAGTAAATATTTTTTTTCTTTTCAATACTGGTGTGTGGGGTGTCGTTGAATAGGTCTTGTAAAAATAATAGGGGTCTTCTAACATTATTTTTGATAAAGTCAGCAGTTTTGTAAATATTCGCTCCAAAAACAAAAAAAATAGTGTCCCCCCCCCCCCTCTAACTTTTCAACCACGGGTCAAAAAAATTCGGAAAAATTGAAGTTGATGAGGCCTTATAAGTAGTTTCAATGAAAACTATATTGAACAAAATCGGTAGAGCCGTTTTTGAGTTTTCGCCAAATTTCATATTTTTTCTTTAAAAGGTCGTAAGTTGACTTCCAGAAGGTAATAAGTGATTACAGTTTCTAGGGCGTTTACGATCTTTTTATAGAGCTTAAAATCTTTCTTAACGTAAACCTCGGGTTTAAAACAGCAGTTTATTGTGAAGGATCAGCAACTACGGAACCCTACACTGAGCGTGGCCCGACATGCTCTTGGCCGGTTTTTATTTAATCCAAGAGCTTTGAAGTTGTTTTCAGAATACTCATAATTCAACAAAACAATAATTATACGACAACCAAACGCGCTTTTTAACGGCGAAAATGGGTTAATTATTATCCTAAAACAAATATTGGATTTTGCGCCTTTCTAAGAGATCCTCCTAGTTTTATCGAATACAAAATCAAATGTTTCCCAACATTGCTCCTTCGTAAGGACTGTGCAAAGCAAGACATGAATGCCTCAAAATTGATAAAGAGCACTGGGAAAAGTAACAACAATATTATACTTATCATCCGTGTTTCATCTATAGGCCCAGTTCTTCACTCTGGGCGTTAGCAAAATAGCCTCCAAAATACTACTTTACTTCCGGGAAAAGGCAAAATAACGCCGCCATTTCGCTTAATCCGAGGCAACATCATTTCGTTTGCCGATTTGAATTTTATACGGAAATGCCTCTGTTTTAGAAGCTTTTAGTAGATCCTTATAAAGGTTCTGACAGTCTTTATGTTTTTGATTGTTAACAATTTTGTTATGTAAGTCTGATTCTTCAAATAGACACCAATTTCTTAGAAAACATATCCTGAAATGAATATTCCGTTTGTAGAAGGCACTGTACGTTAGCTAATATGAATCATTCCAGTAGGTAGGTACACCTTTTATATTTGGTGAAGCATAACTTATGATGGTGCTGACGTCGCTTATTGAGGATACTGCAGACGCCGGGAAAGAAGGGCTTGCCGGGTGAGTAGGTATAGACGGCCGAACGTAGGGAGGCCGGATAGTGATACGAAGCCGGCAAGCTCTTTTCACGGCTAAAGCATATATAGTGCTTTTCCTTAACATATGCAACGAAATAAAATAATGCGCCATACAAAAAAAAATACGCCATACAAAAAAAAAAAACAGCTGTTTAGTCTGTCCACGAACACAGATGCAATGTTTAAAAAAATACTTCCCGGCCTAGGCCTTCAATTTTGTTTAAAATTCCTTTACAGTTCCCTCAAGCTGTTCCGCCCGAAACGTGATACTTCGAGGCCTGTTATAACGTATGTTATAACGCCATTTCATTGGATGTTTGAGAAAAAGTAATGTAGATTGGAAGGTTTGATCCTGTTTGGATTTGTCGTCGATCTGCTTGCAAGGCATAGTGCGATAATTTGGTCGTGTAGCGCAGGTGCGGACAAAATTAAGAGGTTAATGGTGACGGGAAAGATATAGTGTAAAATACTTCGTGGCTGCTCCCAAACGATGGTTAGACCAGATAGCTGAACAGCTGGACTTAACTGTATGCCGTGCACTTCATCAAGCATCTGAGCGGAGCCAATGGCGATAGCTGGTTGACAAATCACGAGTCACGATCCTTGGCAGTGCGCGAGCGATTCAGAAGAAGAAGTAGCTCTTGAATGGAAGGCTAGGAATAGGATTATTTTCGTAGAAAGTTGTTCATTTTTTGTGAAAAAGTGATTATAGTTCAACGTAAACACGAATTCCGAACAATAACGAAGTATCTGCTACACATCGTCCCAGGCGGATTTGACGGGATCAGGGCCCTCTATTGTTTTCGCAAATTGTGTCGGTTCTCCAGTTAATATATTATGAAATAAACCTTCCGTCTCGTCGCCAAATAGGTTGAGCCTTTGTTGGGGCGTTATCGTTTAATCTTGGCCGCAGGATGGGTTGTGATCCCTGGGCGTGGTGTTTAATTTTAATAGTAACTTAAAAGTAAATCTACTTGATAAACAAACAACAAACTATCAGACAATGCACAACCAAAACCAGGCTTGCCATGAAGTCCTTCTTCCCTAAGAAAAGACTTGCGAAATGACTTGAAATGAGTTTTCTATTTATTAATGTAATTAATGCTTTCAGTAATCACTGCCATCAAAGTTAGATGCTTATGAGAACCCCTACAAAATAAGATAGACATATTATATTAGTGTGTAAGTACAGTAGGTAGAAATATAAGACAGATTTTCAACATTAACAACTTGTATTTCCTCAGGGTTTATATTAAATTCTATGAGTTTTATTTTTCTGTAATAAAGTTGAAAAATATATTCTTACCGTGTACTGGTAAAGATTAAATCTTAAGAGAAATTTTCCTGTTTACAGCAGCAGCTACAAAACATAGTGTATTTTGTATAAAGATACAACGTATCAGGGACAAATAAGAAGCCAAATTGATATGCAATCCACTGAAATCCAAGTAGGAATCGAACACACGACCTCTGCTTTACCGGAGCAGTGCTCTCACCACTGACCTTTAGGACTGCTATGAGGATAGCATGAAATAATGCCCTGTTATTCTGCTTTCAGTATACGTTATGAGGATAGCATGGAATAATGCCCTCTCTGTTCTGAGTATACGTTGGTTGGCTTCATAAATACGCTCCTAGCCTACCCTTTCCAATATACCCGACTTGTTCACAATAAAGGGCAAATAAGACGAACACTAGTTGCACGGAGAATCACGAGCTAATCCGTTAGGGCTCAGTGCGGCCATACGCTCCGGATCTCATGAAAATGTATCAGAAAAATCAAGTAGCGGCCCCCACGTCTCCTGTTAAGGCGGGCGCAAGATACAGGAGATCTTTGTGATATATGATATGATTGGAAATTTGGGAGGTTATAAAGGAAGAGTTTTGGCTGAAAGGTTTCATACTCCGGCGGTTGAATTGGCATGGTCACTTTGATCCATGATCATGGTAACATTGATCATCTATTTTTAAGCATGAATGCGTCTAGTTTAACGATCATTCGTAATTTCCATCGAAGCTTAACCTTAAAAATAAAATCTTATCAGCGCGTACAATAATAAGCATTCTATAAATGTTCATATGAAAGAAGTTCCACAAAGCTAAATTATGAAAGAAAAAAATATTGTGATCCACTGTAAGCTTTCTGTAATTAAAAGGCTTGTGGTCAATGACCCTTCGCTCGATTGGTCAACAAAATTTGAGTCCGTGCCTTGTCAAATTCGGGCCCTAAATCACGCATCTAAAGACCAACACGGTTGTGTCGCCCATGTAGAGATGTGCCGTTCTGGAGAACCTTCTCCGATTTGTATGAAAAAAGGTCTCGAGAACGTTCTTTCCCCATACAAATCGGGAAACTCCCAAGACTTGCTCCCCGCCGTCGGCATAAATATTCAGCGTGTGGCGAAGATCTCTTACTAATGAAAAAGGGTCACGAGGTATTTTAATTCAACTACGTGTTAAGGATTTGGACGGAGTATCCACGTAGGGGCAGGGTGACGGTGGGGATGAATTCCTGTATCCGCTTTTAAAAGGATCAAAAAGAATATTCATGTAACCTTTCTTTGTCTAGATATTCAGTTTAGAAACAAGAAAGTTCTCAAGTAGACGCGTATGTTTTGAACCAACTTAAAAAAGGCGAGGTTTCTGATTTTTAACAAAAGATTTTTTTTATTTTAAGTCCGCCGAATGGTCCCATGTTTGGAAATTAGGGCGTTTACAATGTTAATTCATACGTCCGCTCCAAAAATGGTATACCTGCTTTAGTAGGAGTGGGACACATATACTAGATTCAATGATAACAAATTCCAAGTTAAGTGTCATGTCACCATAACAGAAAAGTATGGACATATTTAATGTGTGCGAGTCGTTACTATAGGTCGTACAGTTAGGCACTCGAAACGTTTTGCGGCTACTGTTAATGTGTGAAGATTTATACGCATATAAAGCATGTAGGTACTTGTATCTGCTAAATTTCAGTGGTAAAATTAAAGTCTCTGTTACGACTACAGAACCGTAAAACGTAGATTGACGTTTCCCGTAACGACGATGAATCTCTTTTTGAAGTCTGTAAAAAAAACCATTGAATTCGTTTACTTAATGCCAAATGGCATTCTCTGCCAGTCAATATCATTTTAGCTATTTGAGCTAAAGGTGTCAGTAACATCAGTAGACAACTATTTGGAGAAAAATTAAATATTAAATCCATACAAAAGCCTATTTTCATTTTCAGTAGTTAGTTCATTTTTTATATTGGCACAACATAGTGTGTGGCTCCACTTCGCCTGATGGTAAGCAAAAAGAGGAGCCGAAGTCGCAATGGCAACTGATAAGAAATAGACGAACGGTGCCTTGTTAGTTGACACCGCCACCATGCTTGCCCGAGAGATGTTTCTTCACGCTTCGTTTGAAGGGTCCCATGCTGTAAGAAGGTGGAAACACATGTGCCGGCAAAGAGTTTGAGTTTTTAATTAGTTCGGCAGGTACAGGAATTGCCAACTATTTAAATCATTCGATGAACATAGTCAGTGAAGTAGAGTAGACAGTGAAGGTCAAAGTAAATATTAAGGCATAACGAATTCTCGTCTAGACTATTTCTTAGATATTTAAAGGTTGTACTGTAAACTCCCGAGGGTAGACTAATTGCTCTAAATATTGTGTAGGTCAAACAGATCGTTATACTAAGTATTCTAAGTCTCATTTATGTTTTATTAAGTTTCTCAGACAGATTAAATAAACTAAAATAAATCTCTGTACCCTGTAGACTCGCTCTACAGCTTAAAAAACGGCTTTATTAATTTTAATTTATGAGGTGTCGTTAAATTCGTCTTAAGGTCTTGTTTTTAAGTTTTCAGAAAAGCAAAAGGTTGACAATAAAATTGAAAGCAATATAGAGAAGTACCTAGATATAAAAAGGAAAATGGAACGGAAGCAAAACTTCCACAAAGACAAAAGACGAAATACTGATGGTGATATAAAATGTTGCAGTCGGACTCATAAAATACTAGGGATGTATAAAAGGAAAGGGGGGGAGGTTGTATGAGGGGTTACTTTCCTCTGCAGCTGACTGTACATGTTTTGAGACGACACGAGCGAGATCGCACTCCCATAATGGATAATCCTGTACGAGAGACTCGACACTAATCTCATATTGCCACGAGTAAGCTTTGTTTTAGCTTCCTTGTTTTAGCCCGTGTCAAGGGAGAATGATAATTTCAGCTTAGTTAGACAAACGGTTCACGGGTAATAGTTTTTGAAAGGATGTCGAAGATTACTTCTTTACTTGGCGCAACATAGGCGCAAGAGTTGCGGAAAACCAGCCCGCGTTAACCTATAATAACTTGATGCTGGTTTTAGAGAGCGCATGTCAGCCAGCGCCAAATTATAGTAGTTGCTCCGAAAGATGTAGACTCATGAGTTTGTTTCGAAATGACAGAAATATTTCATTTGTTACGTTTTCAGTCCCCATACATACTATCGACAAAAAAATACCGATCCTACTCACAGAATTTCATGAAAATTGGTTGAGAAATGTGACCAGTAGGTTCTATTCTCGACAGTCACCCTAACATCCGGACGTACGAAAGCAATTTCGGCCAAGCAGAAACTGAGAAGCTTCACTCGCTCAGTCGAAGATGCTACAAATTCAAACAGTCGACCGTAATCAGAGCCACAATAGAATCCACCAGCAACCTCAGCCGTATATCACAATATCCTGCAATAGACCTCACGTTAAGATCCTGCCCCAATAATTACCGAGGGCTAAGCGTTAAGACCGGAATTCCGTGTTAAGCGTCCCTCAGGGATCCACTACGTACATTACCACCTCAATACATTGACCTCTCTTACAATCCCAAATACCTCTTCAAGAGCGTATAATGTAGGACATTAGCGGGGCAAGGAAGGTCAAATTACACTGGATACGCTCGTAAAGGTCCTTACAAAATCTTGGGACAAGCTACTAAGGTCTTACTCAAATAATGTTACAGAACGTTACGATGAAGTGATGTCATTGTATCCGCGCCGCCCCGAACTGAATCGTAGTCTAAAGGATTAGGGTTAATATAGGATTGTTTCTCCGTTATGGCGGTAGGTAAATCAAATTGAAAGTGTTGAATTTGTGCTTCGTGAGAGTGTCCTCCGGGAAGCGAATTGTTTGTGTTTAGCAATTGTAACAATCACGGATAACTTTGTTAGAGCAATTATTTAAATAACTGAGGAGCTTGACTTGCCTTGGGCTTGAGCTGAGTAGATTGTGTTGGATTGAGTTTACCTATTAAGGTAACGACGTTTCTATAATAGTATTATAAAATAAAAACGGCATATATTTATTATACATGATAATCTGGATCTTTTTTCCACAACACGCCACAACACATCGAAATACGTAAATTTTTATCATATTATGTTTAGATAAAGCGGTGCATTCAAAGATAAATCCCAATAACCCTGTTCTAGGTAGTAACATCAATAATATGTTAAGAAATATGTTTGATCATAGAGAATTCATAGCTCGGACTAATCATAGCAAAACAAGAGTTAAGAAAAAAATTACTGAAACACTCACAAACTTTTGGCCAAAATTGGTTTAAAAATATAATTCGTATTTATACTTATAAATGAAACCCAAAATTGGCCAACAGTGAGTGAGTATTTCCGTTGTTTTTTTTTCCTAACTCTTGTTTTGCTATGATTAGTCCGAGCTATGGAGAGAAATGTCAAAAACAATCAGCATATTAAAAGTAATAAGGCCTCTTAAGTTAATAATTCATAATATCCAATTGTCACTTAATTTGACGCAGGCATGAAAAATTATAAATGTAAGACAGACTGAGAATGTATAGTGTTATTTTATTTTCAAAGTTCAAGCACCTTTCAGTGAATAAATCATACAGCATAACCGCAAACTTCGAAAGAATTTAATAAAATCTAAAGCAAACAAATTTCTCGTACTTATAATATTTTCACAGAATTACCAGAAATGAATTTTTCGCGTGACGAAAATTAGCAGAACTTGTTAGGAATTCACAAAAATATCAACTAAGTAACTTTTTTAGATTTTGATTTTGTGGACTAGACGTCTGAGGAGTTCATGGAAGTTAGGAAACCTAACCTCATGTCAAAACCTAGTAAGTGACATATTTGTGGAAATAAGTTTTCTAAATTTGTCATCTATTTATGCCTTATGCAATGACAGAGACACCAGCTTGAAATTTAGTTTTACCAGTACATTTCGAGTTCTATTTGTCCGATGAAAAACGTAAGAAACTCAATTTCAAAACATAGCAAGAGTTTGTTACGTGTTCAAACTGGGTACGGAGCGATTATCAAAAACCTGCCCTCGAATTTTATTATGTACACATAGTGAGAAATATAAAGTCGATCTATCTATCAGCCACAGACGTCCACTGCTGAACATAGGCCTCCCCCATGACTCGCCACAAAGTGCGATCCTGTGCAGACCGCATCCAATGATTCCCCGCTATCCTCACGAGGTCAATCCGTCCATCTAGTCGGGGGCCGACCCACGCTGCGCTTTCCTATACGTGGTCGCCACTCTAGGACTTTGCTGCCCCAACGGCCATCCGTTCACCGGGCTACATGGCCTGCCCATTGCCACTTCAACCGGGCAATCCTGTGCACTATGTCGGTTACCTTGGTTCTTCTGCGGATATCCTCATTTCTGATTCTATCGCGCAAAGAAACTCCGAGCATTGCCCTTTCCATTGCACGTTGCGTGACTCTTAGCCGCCTCATGAGTCCCAAAAGTCGATCATCACACTAAAATTATAAAGGCGAAAGTTTGTGAGTGTGTTTGTGTGTATGTTTGTTACTTTTTCACGCTCAAACGGCTGGACTAATTTTGATACACTTTAGTATGAAGGTAGCTGGCTTTTTATCCCGTAAAATGTAGTGTTCCCTTGGGATGAGCGGGTAACACCGCGCGGTGCAGCTAGACAATAAAACTTCGATGTCACTGCATGCATTGATTGTTTTATCATCCTGCCGATTTATATACATTTTTAAACAAACATTAGAACTTAAAAAACTAGTGCCTATACGCCACATCTTGGGATTTAGGTAGCCGACCCCGATTGAGAATTCATTCTCAAAAATGGGACATAGGCTAGGAGGATGATGATGATTAGAACTTATATGAGGCTGACACATTCTTTTAGCTTGCCGTCGCTCTCCTGTATAATTTGGTTAGTTACTAGGTTTTGATTTAGGACAGCGGCTAAGTCGAGTAGAATGGGAAAATCAAAGGCTGCCACACGAGTCCGGAGTGCTCAAACTTCCAACCACACTTTAAAGTGCTGTATTATGAATCTGCGGGATGCGAACCCGCTACCTAACTTTACTTCGTTGCTTAAACACGTATTCAGTAGACACATGCATGGAAACTTTACTTTGAACGTGCATCGCATTTCCATTAACAGATTTTAATAATTGTTTTCTGTGACTTAAGTCATGGGACAGAAACTATTCGCATTACTTTAACAATTTTCTTACACGTGATGAGGTTTATTATCGGGCAGATGTGTTTAAGCAATTGAATGTTTATTTTGTTAATATATAACTAATCGTTCATTAAGCTTTGGAACTAGGTACAAATGGAAAAATAGTACTAGAAATACTACAATTACTTACTCCGCTGGCGCAGTGACCCGAAGTGGATCTCGGCCTCCGTCACGAAATGACGCCAACGCGCTCTGTCTTGAGCAATCTCCTTCCAGTTTCCTGCTTGTAGAGCGCGTACAATCAAAATAAATAATTTAGGTTTACGTTTTTAATAGAATATTTTTTATCGATTCTGTTTTAATGTGGAAATACCACATTTCATTCAAAGATCTAGTATTATTGATGTAACTATGTGATATCTCAGTTACGCCGGAAACGTAGGGACGCAGGTTCGAGTCCTGCTTACATTGCAATGCATATTACATTTTTCTTTCATAATTTAACTTTGTGTCAATATTTATAAACGCTACAATGCTCACCAAAATGGCTTTTATACCCTAAAACTAAATTCCAAATAAAATGAATTGCCTCCATATAAATTAAACCCACTCTATACAGAGCTCCCTAAACTAAATCATTTTGTATTCCAAAATTAATATACATTAAGTACACCAGAATAATTTAACGTTGAGTCCGTATATCTTTTTGCTTCCCAAAATGGATTTATTGCTCACCAAATATTGTTTTCATAAAACATCAAAACTATTACCAAAAATTGCAGTCTATTTTGCTTTCGTGTAATCAAATTATCTAACCTTTAGTCAAAATATATTACTGTCAATCTAAAATTATTATTGCACAGCAAATAAAATAAATGCCTAGCAAAAATTGTACTGCAGATAATTAGAAAATACACATCAGCACGACATTACTTTCATCTTTTTAAGGATTCCAGTAGGTTAGGTTTGGTTTGTTTCATAATTATACTGAAATATAAACAGTTTTTGAAAAAAAAATGTGTTTCAGCTAGGTAACCATCTAATCCTGATCACCTTTCAGAGCAGATCCGACTCGGCCGGGTTAGGTTAGGTTAGTTTTTTTTTATCCCTAAAAACGCTCCATAATGGGCGGTAGTCATTATTAGCTATGCATTACTTAAATATGCTTTACTTTTAAATAAATAGTTGCACGCCACAAATATAAATTGTAGTATATTTAGTAAAATTTTGAGTGCAATATTTGCTGTGCAATCAGTAATTTTGATATAAATTTTGATTATTTTTGCATAGAAAAAGGTTTTTTTTTGATGTGCGTTTAAATACTACCCGTAATTAAAACCTCAATAATTATTTATTAATTTTAGGGTATAAAAGCCATTTTGGTGAGCATTTAAATAGTAGCGAATATTTATTTAAGTACTATATCATATATTAATTGAATGCATAAAGTGATAAACAAGTTACTTGTGTTTGGGGTACGTAGTAATATGTTTGGTATAACAAAAAAATTCATGGTCAGCAGTTAGTTTTTTGCCTCAGCAAAAATGACTAAAATGGAAGTAAAAATTTAAAATATTGGTGACATCCATTTAACAATAATATAGATTATTTGGTCTGAAATTAAATTTAACGGTGTTCACATATTTTTATAGCATGTAAGAAAAAGAAATATTAGCTTTATTTATACAATAGTTTGCGATACAATATTTGGTGAGCATTCATCCGTTTTGGCAAGCATTAAGAATTTATTGGAAGTAATTTACCAACATATTTGGTAGGCGTTTAAACACAAGCCATTTATAATTTTACATTCATTTATAGTCTCCCCCTTAATTTTGTCTACAGTCTTACTCAGATCCATGTTTAAATAAAAGGCGTGCCCCGCGAAGAAAACTACAGTGACAGAAATGGTTGGTGATAACTACACCGAAGAACTCTGCCATATAATAAATAGTATTAGCTTTTCTATACTTCTGTCAACATGACTATGACTACATATACAGTTAAAAGAATCAAATATACCAAACGAAATCACAAACAAAAGCAAATCGCACAACAAAAACAAATCAGCGATTTCCTCTCTCCCAGTTATTATTGCACCCAAATTCCAAATTACTGTATTCGTAAATTAGCCTCATTGCCCGATGTCCGGATATTTTACCAGTAAATTTCGTCCGGAACGATATTCCGCCGCCTGCATAGTCAGCCGACGGCGACCAGTATAACATCGACCCTCTAGGTCCAGCGATAAGGGTACAAGGCGTACATAAGAAGCGGGGAGTAGCTGCAGGAGAGGATCATCCTATAGTGGCCGGTGCAAGCTGGATTATGGGCCAACTAAATATTAGTGGGTCCGTCAATACGAAATGGCGAATCTTGAGGATTCCATCTTCATGAAGGAAATAGGGACAAGATGGATAATACATTTCATTGGGACATTATGTACCTAATCAGCAGCTAGTCAGCAGCAAAACTAGCAAAGAATAATAACGTGCTCGTAATGATCTATATACATATATCCTATTCTCTAAGCATGTCATTACCAGTTTTAACTTAGGTATGTTACAAATCTTAGGTACTTACTTCCCAAGTAGTAAACAGTTATATATAGAATTTTAACAGCTTAAATAAGAGCTATAATGGCTGTATAGTATGCCTGTTTGATACCTGTGTTAGTGCTAAATAAATGAACGTTTAGCTGATTTACTTCAATAGATTACTTGGGCTGGATTCAATAAAACTGGAATAAGACTTACGCGCAGTTTAAGACGAAATGTAAAAAACTTACATTAATTCTAAGAATAACCCTTCAAAGTTGGGTAAATAATGCCTAAGTTATCGTTTACTTTTAAGGATGTAACATGAACTATTAAATCATGTTAACACATTTTATTCCTAAGTCTACCTATGTTCAATAAATTCTTATAAATATTCCGTGACATTAATAATTCCCTTTTCAAGACGAAGCCCCTCAAGCTTGTACCAGATGACAAGTACCGTTGAAAAGGTAATCTTGAGATTTGGAGTACTCACCCAGATGACAAGTACCGTTGAAAAGGTAATCTTGAGATTTGGAGTACTCACCCAGATGACAAGTACCGTTGAAAAGGTAATCTTGAGATTTGGAGTACTCACCCAGATGACAAGTACCGTTGAAAAGGTAATCTTGAGATTTGGAGTACTCACCCAGATGACAAGTACCGTTGAAAAGGTAATCTTGAGATTTGGAGTACTCACCCAGATGACAAGTACCGTTGAAAAGGTAATCTTGAGATTTGGAGTACTCACCCAGATGACAAGTACCGTTGAAAAGGTAATCTTGAGATTTGGAGTACTCACCCAGATGACAAGTACCGTTGAAAAGGTAATCTTGAGATTTGGAGTACTCACCCAGATGACAAGTACCGTTGAAAAGGTAATCTCGAGATTTGGAGTACTCACCCAGATGACAAGTACCGTTGAAAAGGTAATCTCGAGATTTGGAGTACTCACCCAGATGACAAGTACCGTTGAAAAGGTAATCTCGAGATTTGGAGTACTCACCCAGATGACAAGTACCGTTGAAAAGGTAATCTTGAGATTTGGAGTACTCACCCAGATGACAAGTACCGTTGAAAAGGTAATCTTGAGATTTGGAGTACTCACCCAGATGACAAGTACCGTTGAAAAGGTAATCTCGAGATTTGGAGTACTCACCCAGATGACAAGTACCGTTGAAAAGGTAATCTTGAGATTTGGAGTACTCACCCAGATGACAAGTACCGTTGAAAAGGTAATCTTGAGATTTGGAGTACTCACCCAGATGACAAGTACCGTTGAAAAGGTAATCTCGAGATTTGGAGTACTCACCCAGATGACAAGTACCGTTGAAAAGGTAATCTTGAGATTTGGAGTACTCACCCAGATGACAAGTACCGTTGAAAAGGTAATCTTGAGATTTGGAGTACTCACCCAGATGACAAGTACCGTTGAAAAGGTAATCTCGAGATTTGGAGTACTCACCCAGATGACAAGTACCGTTGAAAAGGTAATCTTGAGATTTGGAGTACTCACCCAGATGACAAGTACCGTTGAAAAGGTAATCTCGAGATTTGGAGTACTCACCCAGATGACAAGTACCGTTGAAAAGGTAATCTCGAGATTTGGAGTACTCACCCAGATGACAAGTACCGTTGAAAAGGTAATCTCGAGATTTGGAGTACTCACCCAGATGACAAGTACCGTTGAAAAGGTAATCTTGAGATTTGGAGTACTCACCCAGATGACAAGTACCGTTGAAAAGGTAATCTTGAGATTTGGAGTACTCACCCAGGTGAGCGTGTCCTCCTCAGTAATGACAGCGAGCGGGAGGTATTTTAATAAACTCTTATCTGGCTTCGTGTTCCATGCTTATTTTAACCTCTCGTATATGCTACCTGTGTCATATTTAATCATACATTTGCTAGTTTATATAATTGAAAACATTTCATATTTCTAATAGATGGAAATTAATATAATGAACGAAAAAGCTTGTAAACCCTAAAAAATATTTGAATTTTCTTTCTGTATGTACAGAAATATAACAAAATACATAAAATAACCGAAATCTACGACAACTATGCCTACATAGAGTTGTAGTCTTCGACCTGTCCGCGAAAAAAATAACCTGTCAACAATGTCGAGCTCAACGTCATTCTTTTTTGTTATTAGACACCAGACTAAAGAGTAAACTTTCGATTGTGTCATTTGGACAGAGTTTTACATTACATTTTAGAATGAGTAAGTTTTAAAATAAAATAAAATAATTAGTAATCTCAGGATAAAAATAATAACAGTGATCTACGTCCTCTTTCTAAGCGGAATACTTATAAATCAAAAATATGAAATCTTGTCAATTAAAGGTATTTAAATGTTTCGCACGGTTCTGGGCTTAAGTATTCTGAGTTTGGGTTTCGCGGGTTTCGGTTAAATCACTTAGTCTCCGTCTGTCACAAAGCTTCAACTCTTAAGATGAGTATGAGTATGAGATGTTCACAGAATATGACGATAAGAATAAATAATAATAATAAAAAATGTGCAAAAAGAGTACATCAAACTTGAAAATTGAATCTCGAGATTTAGAGTACTCACCTACGTGAGCGTGTCCTCGTCACTAAAGACGATTTATTTTATTGTATGGATGTATTTTAATAAACTTGTCTGGCTTCATGTTCCATGCTTCTTTTAACCCCTCGTATGCTATCTGTGTCATAATCATACATACATTTGCTAGTTTATATAATTAAAGGTATTGAAATATTTCGCACGGATCTCTGGGCTTAAGCATTCTAAGGAGTTTGGGTTTCGCACCCAAAAGAACAGAACTATATTTAGTTCGTCTATTTATCTGTCTGTCACAAAGCTTCAACTCTTAACATGTTCACAGAATGTGCGATACATATCTTTTGTGTCATAAGAGTACCTACTACTGACTTGAAAAGGTAATCTTGAGATTTGGATTACTCACTCGGGTGTGTGGCTCCTTGTCACTAATGAGGAGGTATTTTTAACCGCCTTCAAAAAAGGAGGTTCTATGTTTCAGTGTCTGCAGGGTTAGCACATCCGCGCGATTCAGCATCATCTCTCTTGCACCAACGGTATTGTAAAGAGACGGGCAACTTTTGTTGCGCAACAAAAGGGTCACGTGCGACAGTTGTTCTAGAAGTGTCGATAAGTACCTAGAGCCTGCCTCCATCGATTCCGGTAAGAAGTATCACCTGGTAGAATTTTGATAGGGACTAAGGAGGTGGCCTCTTTCACTTGGTCAGACCTTCGCAGGCGTTCACAGAACAATACCTACCTCAAACACAACTGTAGCCATTCTCACCACAAACAATAAAAATACAAAAAATATGTCAAACAAGTGTTTTTAGCGTTTAAACCAATCAAATTCAAAACGATTCTAATTACATAGTCACGTTACATTATTTATTAACCATTTAACATAAGAAACGTCGCCAAGCATTCCAGTGAAAATTTCATGCTAATATTTTTACTTTCAATTGAGTTTAAAGCATAGCGTGAACCGTGAGATTTGTATCAACTTTCTTTTTGTATTTTTATTAAATACGGTTAATACGCGTGTCATATTTATCATAAATGACATCACAAACATTAATAAACGTCAAAATGTAATGTTTCCATTCGTAACCTGAAAACTAGATTCCGTTGGGACCAACTACCACACCTATACCAAACCAACATTGCCACACACAATCGAAACACGGCTGTATTTTTCTTGATGTTGTTAGTCTAGAAATAATTCCTAGGTTAATAAAGGTAAGGTTCATGTTTCTTTACAAGAAGGGAACGAGATAGGAGTTTGTGAAAGACTTAGTTTTATTTACTTTTAACAATACCCCGTGTACTCGTAAAAAACAATGTTAATAACAACTGCTTAACAAAGGTCTTAATTAAGTGATCCTCGACATGCGATGTAGCGTAAGTTAGTGTAAGTGCCGCTTGCTTATGCTTGGTTCTAGTACTGCAGTATTTCATGCTGTTACTATATAGCGACCCGCCCCGGCTTCGCACGGGTGGAATGCTGATAAATTATGCATGTATTATACATAGAAACCTTCCTCTTCAATCACTCTATCCATATAAAAAACCGCATCAAAATCCGTTGCGTAGTTTTAAAGATCTGTAGATCGTAGTGAAGAGAAAATACCACTGCTATCTTTTTCGTACTATCCATTTACGTTAAGCTAGCACCTGGTAACTATGGTGTCGTATACAAATGAGGTCCAAACTTAACGTAGGGTATACAAATCGAGGTTTCGTTCTCGTTATTAAGGAGGAAATAACCTCCTTCAAAATTTAATCAATCGTAATGAAATTTTGGGAATTTAATGGGAAAGAAATTTTTTGCTATTTGTGTTGTGAAAATTCTGGCCAAAAACAGAATTGTATAATTTTATGCGCCAAAATATAATCGGTCCGACACAGAACTTTTCATTCAATTAAGTTCATATTAAGTTCTCAAAACCGTTTTTTTTTTATTGTTTTGTAGAATGTTGTGTTAACAAAGTTCTGAAAATGAATTGACGATGAAAACACAGTTATTTAGTCGACTTTAGTTTGTCATTAACTGAGCCTTTCGTAGTTTTTCTTATCCGTAGTCCATATTCTACGATATCACAAAAATTACTTTGATAGGTACACTAGCTCTTTTGCTTTGTTTGTAAAACTAACAAACATTTCCACATTTACCTCAATATGTCTAAAAACACCTACAGTATGCTCAAAACAGCCAAAAGCTGTTAAATTATTATCTTGCATCAAAAGTACTATAAAACAAACAGTTTCGCTCGTTTCCACTGCAATAAAACTGCAACAAAATTAACTGCATTCAACACTTCGCCCACTCCGTTAAGTTAAGAGATGCAGCCGCTCCTTAAATCTGAGTCTCGGAGGGCGCTTTAGTGTTATTGCCACGAATGTAGAGACTCAACCTGGGAGTCTGATTCAGATAGTATTGAAACGTTTAGCATTGAGCAAAAGGGATGACGACTTGACTCGACTAAGTGCTATAGCCTACTGTAGTAATATGAATAAAATTAGCTCAATAGGTATGTCATGAAACAAAGCAAAATAATCCAAAAATAATAGTATTTTTTTAATGTCACTTGAAAGGTACGAAAACAGTATGTTTTTTTTAATCTAAAAGAAATTTTGAATGTGTTTTCAGAATCCTCATAATTTAACAAAAGTATTTTTCACGGTGAAAATGGCTAATTACTTATTGTCTCCATACAAATATTGGTACCCATAACATAATAATAACGTCACGATAAGGTGGCCATTTGTATGCAGCGTTTTTAGCGCTCCGTAGGAATGTTGAACTTTGACGGTCATTTCTGACTTTTAGAGCAGTCTAAGTGTAGTTAGTCCATATAGACATTTGATCCCAATAAAAAATAGAATCGCTTGACATCCTCAAAATTGTTTTTTCGTCATGCCTATTGGTATAATGCGAATTGCGTGTCAAGAGTTGCACCGCCGCTCTTCAAATTTAAGTGTATTAGGGAGCTGTAGTTATTGCAACGAATGTATGAAGACGTAACTTGGGACTATGTTTCTGGAATTGATTTTAATGAAACTTGGGTATGGTTCTAAAAATATAGCCATGTTCCGACATTGTGGTAATGCAAAATGCGCTTGTTCTACCTATTGGTACACCAGCCGAACAATAAATGTAAGTCCCTAAGGACAGTTTACTTTTATTGCCATGAATGCAAAGATTGTACACACGGTTAAAAGAATAGAGTACCATGATACTCATTAACTTACAACATGTTGGTCGGAAAGACACAGGAAAAACTGACTAATAACGTAATAACCAATTGCTACGCGACGCGATGGAACGTGTAAATGCAATGTCGTACCTCTATAAGTATTACGCGACTATCTGCTTGAATTTATTCTTATGTTAATATATTCTCCGCAATATTAGTTGAGACAAAAACTAAATAACAAACACATAATCCCCGTATTTGTGTGTTTCATCTCAAATGCAGGCTCATCCGCTCACAAGTTCGACTCAGCCAGCAAGGCACTCCGAATCTCCAGCTACCCTCAATCTTCCATCTCTGTCAGGTCGGAAATCCTTGCACTTGTCGTCTACCTCTATTAATAAAGATTTCGTAACCAACGGTCCCGTAATACTGTGAGCCTGCGTCTCTTAAGCCTGCTCCGGCAAAGAGTGGGAAACAGAGGCGCCAAGTGGTGCCAAGTGTTTCACGTCAAGAGACTCGCACATGCAGACAAACTACAACTAGTTTTACAGGGAACTGTTTTAGTTTTAAAGCTTTATATTTTTTTTATTATATATCACACTTTTGAGTGTGTTTGTAACGTTTGTATGTTTATACTTCTTAACGCTTAAACGGCAGGACCAATTTGGATAAAAATGCGGAGACACCTTAGATTAACACATAGGCTACTTTTTATCCCCTACGTGGCCTACGTGAACACCGCGGCGCGCAGCTAGTAATAAAGAATAAATAAATAATTCGTGTCTTCGTCGTTGTGAGTGTAGTATGCAAACAAGTAGACGGATCTGAAGGTATACAATTACCGGCGACTATGAACACTTGCAACACTAGAGAAGGAGTGTGTTGCCTGCTTTTCAGAGTAGGTACGGAGTACTTCTCTTGAAGTTTTGAAGGTCGTCTATTGCAACCGGTACATAGATGAGCATTAAAATACGAGTGTGGGATCTGGATTCTTGATCTTGTGGGAACTGAGATGCTCTGCATATCCATGCATGACGGATGTAATGATTGCTTTTGTTTTCTATTATACTATGGTAGATGCGTCCATAATCCGATTAAACTGAAACGAATATCAAATTGTGTCACCTCGGACTACTTGGAATAGAGACTTCTATGTGTAATAGAATCGGTACACTATATCTCATAGATTACAGGCACTGTGAGTAAGACGGTGATATTATTGTGGACGCCGTATTAACTTATACCGTACCTATAGGCAATGCAAACTCTAAATTATACGTGAAAAAAACTACGGTCGTATCGTCATAAAGTGGTATTCCTTTTTGTAAAGAATTGTACTTTCTGCGTTAATGAAGTCTCATTACTCTTAGACTAAGGGTGTGTTCAGAACGTTCGTCTTGGCGGAGGTGTGAACCGAAGCGTGCAGTGGGGCGTCGTTTTAGGTCAATAAGGAACAAGGGAAGCATATCAAACGAGCCTCGCTAAGGCGAGATGTCTTCGGAATTACCCTTTCTTTACAAAATAAAGCACGTTACGCATGAGCTGATGGAACGTCATAATGGTATGGCTTACGTATATATATATACCTATTTTTGTGTGGTATAAAGAGCCATTTTGCGTTACTCGACGGATATGTTCATTGATCTCTTATACCCTAATAGTTTTGCAAAACATTAAATTGATGCTGTAACTTGTGTGCGATTTTTTAACTTGACCAATAGTAACTACATTCACTTCTAATTACACGTTTATAACAATTATAATATGCGTTTGTACAAGTAATTTTCATACATTTGGCTTATCCTAGATGTATAAAGGACTTTAGATTATATCTTTGTCAACGTTACCACGCGTCGGCCACGTTTGCAAAAACAGATGGACTTTGCAGGGCCCATTCTTCCAATCCAAGCCGACCCCGCAAGATGGCAGATAACTAAAATGAAATATAAGTCCCAAATCCGAGTTTTCGTGTAGCGGCGTATTGTACTTCTACAGTCCAAAACTAGAAGGAAATAAACGTATATAAACTTGGAAGGCAGTAACGACTATTTTCCTGGCCGGGAATATAGTATGGGGCGAATTGGGGGAATAGTTTCACCAGATTATGCCTCGAAACGACTTCGAGCTCTCAACATGGTGGAAGGATATGATATTTTATTTAAGAACCCTTAAGCCTGTTTTGACTTTGAGGCACGTAGATGCAACGGTGTTAGAGAAAATATGTGAATGGTGGAATTCGGTTGTTTGTGACTTAAGGTTATACAATAAATATCAAAGGACCACCTCGTACAAATCAATGAGAACTCTAGTAGGCTTTTGTACGGACGGAGAAAAGAATACAGGAGTTTGGCGAATTGATGGAAGTTTTTCTTCGTCATTCTCCTTGCCTGGAATTAAGTCCGCCGTTTGTAATAGTTTGATCTGTGCAATAAAGTTAATAAAAAAAAATAGGTTAATTTGTAACAAAGTTTGTAAGTCGGTTTGTATTAAACTTTGGAAAGTAACTTTAACCTACTTCTAATTGCCACGTGACAATACAATAATTTGGTATCAGGAGATGTTCTGATGATGGAGACGGAAGTTGACTGTAGGAATTTGGTCTTTATGAGCAATTAACGTTTGGGTAAGAAAGTACAGTCGGCGATAAAAACGTGTCCTAAAAATCTTTTTTGACGATAAGTAATTAGAATTACAATGGCTTATTAGCTGTTTATAATGGAGGTCTTTATAGACTAGAATACAAGAGCAACACAGATATATACTAATAATCAATTCCAATTGTGAATCACGACACATATAACTGAAATACTTTGCAGAAATTGGTTTCACAACGAAATCTATAAGATCTATCTTTTTCCATTACGTAAAAACGGCAATTCCTTCAAAAGCATTTAAAGAACGTATTCTGTCGTAATGAGGGAAAGTTTGCCATGGCGTATAAGTTATGATATTGCGCCGGCTTGCCCCCGACTTTTTCAACAATTTATAGTGCACATACACGCACTCGTGTGACTGGGGACGGTTTGTCACTGGGCCCTAGACGGTGTCCAATTTGTGGTGTTTTCTGCCCAAGTGCTTAATAAATTTAGTGCGCTGGTCGAAACTTATGATGCGCTGTTTTTTTTTTATATTTGCGTACTTTCACAACAACCGCCAAGCAGCAATGTTCGCATTGTTGTATTCCGGTGTGGGGGTAAGATAGCCGGTGAAATTACTAGCGTAGAGGTATTCTATCTTCGTCCTCCGGGTAGGCAAGCACTCGTGACTCCTCTGGTGTTGCAGGTGTTTATGGGCGACGGTAATCGCTTTCCATCAGGCGATACGTTTGCTCGTTTGCCAAGTATGACATAAAAAAAAACAACGCACTTTTTTAAACCTGTACCTAAATTTCATACCTTTACATAGGCCACTCGGAAAGCCTCGTGACCTAAACGCGGTACTCGACTTTAAGGACCAACGACACGAGTGCAACGATTGCATAAAATATTATTTCTAACTATTCGTATACTTACCATTCTGTTTGACTACGGACGGTTTATCACTGGGAACTAGATGGTGTCTACTTTGTAGTATTTTCTGCCCTTGTGTTTAATAAATTTAGTGCTCTGATCTAAACTTAGGTTGCGCTGTTAATATTTTTTCCAACTTATACCTACCTACTTACCATCTTGTTTGACAGCTGATGGTTTGTCACTGGGCACTAGATGGTGTCCAATTTGTGGTGTTTTCTGCCCAAGTGTTTACTAAATTTAGTACGCTGGTCCAATCTCTCCTGCGCTGGTCCTCATGATGCGCTGTTAATATATTTTCTAACAAATACTAGTAAGTAAACACTTACTTACAAATAGTTTTTTAGGTGATGTAAACATTTTATGGTACAGAATCCTTCGTACGCGAATCCGAATCGCAGTTTTTTAGCACCTACTAACTATCATACTATCCGAACATTCATTGCCGGACAAAGACCTTGTCCAAAGTTCTCCGATCGGTCGGTCCTGACTCCCTTCTCTTCCCTTCGTCACGTAACGACTTCCTGCTATCCTAACTTGATCGTCTGTTAACCTTGTTGGAGGCCTCTCCAAGCTCCGTTTTGTTTCAGCAATAGGTTCTACAAGCAATGCCCCACCCACTAGCAATTCTTAGAGCTATTTTGACGACTGACGACCTTGGATCTATGGCGGGTGGCCTTATTTCTGATTATCCGTACGCACTACAACAACTACTATAACACTACAAGTAACAACCATTATCATTATCAGCAAATTAAAACACATTATATTATGACATATTTGGCTCTCTAGGCGTCCGAGTAACGTTCGAATTACGCATTCCCGCACTCGGGCATCACAACGCATGAATACAAACCTCCTCATTACTTACCGGACGTCTAGACGAGAAGTAATCTAAGTCATAAATCCGCAAAAATAAACAGCCACCATTGTGCCGCGAGCATCGGCAAATGAAACCGTGGGTACGGTAAGAATGAAGTGTTTGGATTTTACGACGCAAAAATTGTTGGCATTGGAGGACGGAAAACATCGTAAGTGCACTTACCGAAGTTTACCACCGTATGGCAAATGTTTGCTTTAACTCCCGTGGTACTTACTGTAAGTTTGAAAGCGAGTGTTCATTTTCAGTGCGACATATATAAAGGTACAGCAACGGTGAGCGGCGCACAGTTCTTTTCACGTACGGGTTTGGTGTGGCGACCACGTACTGAAAGACACAGCGTGGTCAGGCCCCTACAAGGTGGACAGACGATCTTGTGAAGGTCATGGGAATCTGTTAAATGTACGTATAGCACCACCGTTCTAGGTTGATATCCTCGATGGAGACCTTCGTAGGGTAGCTACAACAATGATGTCATTTAACTGAGATGAATATGAAGATGATGAAATAGGTACTCGTATAGCGGAGTAAATAAATACAGATAGAATTTTGATATCGGCAGTTACTCGGATGCAAATATGACCGAAATGGGTCCATTAGCAGTAATGTCGTTACCGAGAGTGCGTACTGACAAATTGAATAGCGTACAATCAGCCTCGTAAGTGTATGTGGTAATCAGTATATGGAACTCATATTACTGGGACTCAAATTTATATCACTAACGAAACCTCGAAAGAGAGAGAGAAATAATCTACATTTATACTATTATATAAATCCTAAAATTGTATTGAAAATCGGTTTTCTGTGAAAAGGGGTCATTATTTCAGGAAAAAATTTAACAGCGTGATGCAGCAGCGTGGCGCCATCTCTTGGTAAATTTGTATTTGTCCTCTCATTACGCCGAAACAGATGGACGGATCTTCAGCACCTTCTAGTTACAAATAAAACAATCACCAACAAATTGATATCCAGTCTCAAGACGTCGACTACGTCTGGGTTTTTTTTTCAATTAACCTCCGGGTAGAAGAGGCTCAAAAATCACTAGCAATCAGTGGCGGACGAGGGGAGGGGGTGAAATCGAACCCCCTATTAGCATAATGAAGTCGGACGCTATAAAACTCGATCGTTTCGGCCCGGGGCGTAAAGCGGCAGGAAACGTCACGGGGCCAAATGGTATACAGACTTTGAGATTTTTTAAAGGAAATATGTGCTCGCCATTATAAACACACGACTATGCGCAAGCGATGTACTACATTCCAGCCCATCTAGCACAACTATGGTTCGCGACTCATGTCGCGCGACATAGCATTACCCGGTCACTCTCTCACAATACTGTACAGAAAGGGATAGGTAGAATATCTTGCGCGAGAAAGAGTCGCGTGTCAAAGTTGTGCTAGAGGTGCTGGTGCGCACACCTGTGACACTGACTCTTTCTTGCGCGTGATATACTACATGTCTCTTTCTGTACAGTAGTGAGAGAGTGACAGGTGATGCTATGTCGCGCGACATGAGTCGCGAACCATAGTTGTGCTGCAGATATATAACGCGGGCTGGACTCCAGCCAGCGCCAACAGCATTTTGATGATGATTGTTTTGATTGTATTTATCTGACTGAGGAATTTTGTATTTAGGGCACTATGTCCTAAATAGATTTTTGCTATTCAAGCTGTATCAAGTGGTCATTGCAAAGTTATCATTTAAAAGATAATTAGAACTTCATAGATATCCCTGAAGGGATCGGAAGGGACGGGAATTTAGATCGGTTATATATGTCAACTTACTTACTCCTATGACTGAGTGACCCAGAGTTTTGGCCTTCGATAAGAGACGCCACCTTTGGCCATCTAGCGTTTCCAGCCAGCTTTCGGCGTTCAATTGTGGCAGATCCGCCTCCACTGCATCTCGAGCAATACCAGCGGGGCTAGCATATCTGCTCGATAGCTGCGATTTCTCTTGTCGCTCGACTCTGTAACCACTGTCTTGCTCTCGCACGGTAGGTATTGAAAAGAAAATAAGTTGTGCCAGAGTCCAGACGTACTGGGGCGGCCGATGGGTTGTCGTCTAGTTGATCGACCCAGATAAATGAAGAAATAAGGACAATAAAGAAAGAAAGGAAATAGATTAATTGAGAACTGACTAAACAGCATCAAAATCATAAAATAAATAATTATAAAACTAAAAATAATAACAAATCAAACATACCTACTTAATTTAGGAAACATACAAACTTAATATCTAAACAATGGCTGGACACAAAACAAAAACAAAAGAAATAAAAATAAGATTTAGAAAAGAAATACAAATATGTAGGTGGTGCTGTCATGTCAAACCTCAAAAAGACACCACTCAGCCTATGCTACGGCATCCAAGAGATGTCGCAACGCTGGTCTTCCGTGACCCCCAGAGGGCAAGCAGTTAGATTGGAACAAATGGTGACGTAGGTACATTTCTAGCGTAGATATATTATATATGCTTCCTTAATACTTCGATCATCCCCCATCCGTGTCACGTGGCCGAGCCAGCGCAGTCAATATAATATGTCAAGGTCAATCGAATTAACCCTATGTTGCATTTCTTTACATAATCCGTGGAAAGGTCTATTCCATGTTTCTACATCTTCGTTAGCAGGAAAGTTTGAACGCAGACGATGATTTGGCGTCAATCACAACTTTGATATGGGTCGTAATGGGATTTTTAACGTGATTTGGCGAGGAACCAGGTTAAAGAATCTACAAATTGAATAGCATCAAACAGCCACGCCTGCTATTTATCAAGATGTTACCAGGGGGTCTGCCTGTAACAGCAACATGCATTTTTTTGGTATTTAAGTAAGCACAATACAATACAATACAAGTAAGTACGCTTTATTGCACAGCATAAATATTTACACAAGAAATCACATATAAACAAATTAAAAACGTTAGACAACAGGGAAACAGGTAAGTATTATGTATTAGATCTATCTACTCGTAATCCTATCATGTGATGATATCAGTATCACCTTGTCTCTTATTATTAAGTGTCAAATGTAAGTACAAACTGTAAATACAGCAGAACATGTTATGTACTGGATCCAAAGTTGTAATATTATTAAGACCACATATATATTTTTGTAAAAACTAATGTTCAGCACCAAATCAATTTCATTTCATTTCATTTTTATTTATTTTATTTCATTGATACAATATAAACAGCCCATTTTTTTTAAACAGTTACAATATGTGTTTAACATTGGCCATTTATTACGGATTTACATTTTACAGTCTTATCACGACAAGCGGCAGCTGCAACGGTGAGCGGCAAAAACAAAATCATAGCTATATATCAAAGACTATAAGTTGTATATATGAAGCAGGACACGAGCCGCCCCGCCACGCGCGGATGCCGCTCTATTTGTTAAAGACCTTAGTCGGCCGAGCCGCAAGGAAAATGACAATCTTTTGTCAAAATTCCAATGGTAACATATTCGCCATCATAACAAGGAGAAAAAGGAAGTTTTGTACAAAATAATAAAAAGCACACACATACACAAAACAACAGGACCAAGATATAGGCATAAAAAGAACACTATCTGAACTGTTAACGCAACTTTAACGCTGTCTACATGGTTCCATTTTCATGAACGAAGACCGTCCTCCTTGGTATGCATTAATAACCTACGAGAGACTTCAACCTAATTCACCTCTCAGCCTAGATTACAGAATCCAAGCGATCTAGGCGGTCGTAAAATACACTCTAGCCGTCGTTCGCAGACTCACTAGCTTGACAGTCTAAAGATACTTACGACCCTACGTGTAAAGGATAGCTTACACGAGCTGAAAAATGTATGGAAATATTGATAAGACAAAATACAAGGATACCTATTGTAAAGACTATAATACAGTATACCTAATATTGTAAAGACTATAATACTACTATACTTAGATAGATTTCTTCCTGTGTTATGCTCAGAATGATTATGTTACTTTGGGAAGTGATGCAAAAATGTGACTGATTTAGGGAAAACGTTCCACTTTGTCAATATGGAGTTGGAGTTATGAGTAGTTCCTTATACTACAGAACATAAGCTATATTTTGGTGAAAAAATAATGGCTCTAAAAATAAACTTACTATACAGATATAAATATAGTAATTCTATACTACTATATAGAAATAAATTATTATTAAATTTTTAATATAAGTACCACACAACGAAGTCTTTAAGTTCCAAAGTACTACAGTGGCCACAGGATCAGGCATCCAGGCTGGCTTGAGGGTCGTAAAATGCACTCCAGCCGTTAGTTCCAGATACGCAGTAAACGTTCGGGACACTTATCCTCGTGATGAATAGGGGTTCTTTAGCTGAGATACAATGCCGGGAAATGGGAATACTGGGATATTGTTAATGATCACTGGCGGTTCTTATATTTTTTATCCAGAAAGTGAACAGATAGAGTTTGAATATTTCGGACGTGTAAAATTCAATGATTACCGAATTGTACGGACTCCTTTAGTGACTACAAGACATAAGAATATTTCTAGATAATTAAAATACTGTAATTAATTAAACTTACATTTCTTGGTCTTCGTCAAAACGAAAACGTATTCGTACCTGTAAAAAAAATAATACGAAGTTAGGATTTGATATGTAGCTACACACCTTATTAGTTCGAATCACAATTTCTTCAAGAGTAATATATTGAATTATTTTCTAATATTTTAATTCAATACAAACAGTCTTATTCCAATTCCAAAGCATGGTAGCAGGTAAGGAGTAAGAGGTACCTGACTTTTCTTCAAAATAAATAAAAACCATTCGCGTCCTTCACGTTAAAAAGTTAGTTCAAAAGTTATGTACACAACACAAATAATGTATAAGTAAACCACACCGAAGAATGTCAATAGAAAACCCTCTACGTCTTTTCACACAAATCAAATGGAAATCGCGAAAAAAACAACAATAAATAAAGTAAAGTAAAATTGTAATAATGGAATAACTGCGTAATAGTGCATGTAAGGCGTCGCTCGCGCACTCCATAAAGTAGATTAAATTTAAATTGACAATTCGGTTTTACGAGACCGCGGGGTGGCTGGTGGCGGGGAATTCTGTACATTTTACCTGACGTACTGTATGGGAATACATTTGTGTGTACATTGTTAGTTCATTGACGTTAAAAATAAAACTGGCTTATTATTAAACCTTATACGTTATGAATGTACCTAATCACTGAATAGCAGATCCAACAATGCAGCTTCCTAAAAGGGTGTAAATCGACTTGGCAACATTGGTCCTTCATCATTGTGACAATGTGGCTTACTGTGATAGTGTAGCGAATCTGGCAGTCATTCCTAGCGCCACGCGCAGGGTTTAAATGTCTTGAGCTCGAATACTTATCTATTCCAAGCAAAAAGATGTTTTCTGTATATTTTTATTTTGTAGTTCTGTCAAAAAAAATCATTTATTCAAAAAGGACAATATACGTACCTACCTATAGGTATTTAGTCGTCGAGTGCGCGCAAAAGCATCGCGACTAGATCGATTTGTGTAAGATTGTCCCCTTGACACCTATTATTTTATTATTAGCTCATTAAGAGTAATTTGACTGTAGCTGACATTAGGCGCTGTCACCGCCTGGGCAAGCCACGGACTGGTAAGCAACAACCTATCCTCCTTAAATTCCGGGACATCACTCTCCGTGATGAGATATGGTTCGGAAAAGTGGCTTTGAAGGGCTCCGGCGTCACAGTTGGCGAATTTTTAACAAAGCCCCGTCACGATATCTTCGTGGCTGCCCGAGATCGGTTCGGCGTCCGCAATTGCTGGTCCTGGAATGGAGACGTCTTTGTTCTGGACGCGGACGGAACGAAGCACCGCGTCTCCAGCCTGGCTAAGATGTCGTCCATTTCGGTGCCAATGAGGACGCCTGCTGTGCCGCCCCTGACCCAGGAAGACGATCCACAAGCTGCCACACAACCATCTCAACGACCAAAACGTATTCGGAAGCCCAATCACATTAATCTGTAACTGTACTTCTTAACTTGCGTTATAAGTTTAATCGGTCTCCTCAATTTTGTCCGGTAATGTTGCTCCTCTCTATTTAGTCGTGCTGTAGAGTTTTATGTACCCACTTTTACTTTTCTTAATTCCATATTTATTTTTTATCTACTGTCCTAGCTTACAGTATATAATTGTTTTGATGGCTGTCACTTAGTCTGTCATGGGAGCAACTGTCAATAGTTTAGTGTTGCCATAATAATATTATTTTGTGCGTTTCGTTTTTCCTATGTCAAAATTATGATTTTGTCCTTTCTGACATTTCTATGTTTAGTTCCGACTGCTGGCAGGTGGTGTTTTTGTATGATATTTTGTATATTACGTGATATATAGCACTAATTTTATATTTATTATCTTTATACATTTTTATTTTTATTTATATTTTAATGACACAACTTAGTCAGAGCATAGATGTTGTTAGCGATCATTTTACGTCGTTTTCTTCTAGTGAGGACAGTTTTCATAGTATTGCGCCATCACTCCGTGATTTTTTAGACGTAGAATTAAGTGATGTTGAGAAGAATTTTAATGTTGTTCATATAAACGCACAAAGCATTCCTGCACATTTTAATGATCTTACTGTTACTTTCGACTTGCAGAATGTGCATGCAATATTAGTTTCCGAATCTTGGCTAAAGCCCTGCCTTCCATCTACCTCTTACTCCTTGCCCGGATTTAATTTAATTCGGAACGATCGCTCTTTAAGAGTTGGCGGGGGTGTTGCCATTTATCTTCGGTCTTATATACCTTTTTCTATTGTTAGCATGTCAGCACAATCTCCTTCTTCTGATACAGAATATTTGTTCTTGGACATTGCTCTTTCCCATAGTAAGCTTCTTCTTGGTGTTTTTTATTCCCCTTCCCTAAATGTAAATTACTTCAGTTCTTTTGAGAAACTCCTTGAAGATCTTATGCCATCTTGTGATCACCATATTGTCATGGGTGACTTCAACACGTGCCTTTTAAAAGACGACCACCGGTCAAAGAGGTTAAAATCTGTTGCCAGTGCCTGCAATATGCATATTCTCCCTTCTCGATCTACGCATCACTTTCCAAATTGCACAGCTTCTCTCTTGGATCTCACTTTTACTTCTTCCACCATACATGTCGCCAAGCATGGCCAGTATTCTGCTGACGCCTTCTCTTATCATGACCTCTTATACCTGTCTTATAAGGTTCGTCCTCCTAAGCCTAAAGCCAAAATCCTTTTTCAGCGTAATTTCAGCAAGATCGACGTGGACAAGCTTCTTGTTGATGCTTTGAAGATCGACTGGAGTGTGATATCTGAGGCTGAAACAGTTGATGAGAAATTATCTCTATTTAACTCCCTTCTCATTCAGCTTTATGATGTTCATGCTCCGGTTCGAGCTATCAGGGTAAAACATCTTCCTGCACCTTGGCTTACTCAGGAAATCAGAGCTCTCATTGAAAAAAAGAACTTAGCCAAGTCCAAATTCAAAGCGCATCCTACTGACAATAACAAAAACCGCTATCACTCCTTGAGGAATCGGTGCAGCACTGTCTGTCGTGATGCTCAAAGGCGCCACATCCATAAGTCCGTCGAAGATAGTGATCCTGCTAAGGTATGGAAATTTTTAAAGTCGCTTGGAGTTGGGAAATCTCAAAAAAACTCCTGTCCCAAAGATGTCGACCTCGATCAGTTAAATCTGCATTTCTCTTCTTCTGCTACTTTTAGTGGCCCTGCTAAAAACAGGACGCTTGATTATCTTTCATCACTCCCAACTCCAGACTTTAATCCCCTCTCTTTTACTCAATTAACTGACAGTGATGTTAAGAAGTGCGTAATGTCTGTGACTTCTAATGCTGTTGGTGTCGATAGTGTGAGCCGTAGTATGATCTTGCCTCTCCTTGACCTTCTCGTTCCTATAATTACCAATATTTTTAACTTTTCCTTCACATCTGGTGTATTTCCTTCCATCTGGAAAGATGCTGATATTTTACCTTTACCGAAAAAATCAAATCCCGACACCTTTTCCGACTATCGCCCTATTTCCATTCTTCCCTTCTTATCCAAAGTCCTTGAGCGCCTAGTTTCCCAGCAACTCGTTTCCTTTCTTAATAGAAATAATCTTCTGAATCCCTTTCAGTCTGGTTTCCGCTCCGGTCATAGTACGACTACCGCTCTCGTGAAAATTACTGACGACATCCGGGCAGGTATGAACGACCGTAAATTGACAGTTTTGACGTTGCTAGATTTTAGCAATGCATTCAACACTGTTGATTTCGATATTATGTTGGGTATATTGCGCTCTCTTAACATATCTCCTGCAGTTATTGACTGGTTTCGTAGCTATCTGACAGGTCGTCGGCAGCGTATAAAGGTGGACTCTTCCCGATCTTCTTGGTGCAGCACAACGGCCGGTGTTCCACAGGGTGGTGTGTTGTCTCCTTTGCTATTCTCTGTATTTATTAATTCAATCACTCATAATCTGTCTTCAAACTATCACCTTTATGCCGACGATCTTCAAGTTTATTCTCAAGGTTCACTCGAAGATCTACCTTCAATCATCTCTTCAACAAATTCGGACTTGAGACTTATTTTAGAGTGGAGTAGTAATTATGGCCTCCACGTTAATCCGTCAAAATCCCAGGCTATCATCATTGGCAGTCCTAGTCTAATTTCCAGAGTTGACTTGGCTAATACTCCTTCAATTTTCTTTAATGGTGTCATAATCCCTTACTCGTCCCAGGTTAAAAACCTGGGCGTCATCATTGATAGCACTCTTTCTTGGGTACCCCAATTGAATGTAGTGAGCAGGAAGATGTTTGCCGCAGTGGGTTCTCTTAGAAGGCTTAGCAAATTCCTTCCCATTGCCACTAAAATTGCGCTCGCTCAGACGTTACTTCTCCCGATTCTAGACTATGCTGACATCTCGTACCTTGATATTTCAGAGGAGCAACTTAATAAGCTTGAGCGCATTCAAAACATTTCCATCAGATTCATATTTGGGTTACGTAAATATGATCATGTTTCTAGTTTCCGTTCTCAACTCAAGTGGCTCCCTATTCGTCAAAGGCGTAACTCTCACATTCTTACTCTTCTTTATGGCATACTTTTCCACCGAGCAACTCCCCTGTATCTTAAGGAGCGCTTTAGCTACCTTTCGTCTGCAAGGTGCGCTAAAAATTTCCTTTTAGCTGTCCCCTCCTCACACTCAAAATTTTACTCGAATTCCTTTACTTTTAAAGCCGTTTTGCTATGGAATTCGCTTCCAGTAGAATTGCGGAATGCTAAAACGCCAGCGATCTTTAAAAATAAATTAAAAGAATACTTCTTATCTCTCGATTGATAAAATTGATGGTGTGATTTGTGAAACTGTTTTCGTTCGTTTGCCTCTGACTGTTTATGTGTTCCTTATCTGTCTTGTTTTATTTATATTTATGTATGTTTAAGTAGGTTTATATATATCTATTTATGTATGTGTATATCTATTGATACGTTTACTTGCTTATCCGTTGATAATTATTTTGTTCTCCCTTCCCCTTCTGCATCACCTACTCATTGTGTGATTTATACTAATCAACTCCACTACCTAAAGGTTGTCTGGAAGAGATCGCTCTTTAGCGATAAGACCGCCTGTTGTCTACCGTTATTAAAATTATTGTTCTGTACTGAATTTGTAAACTTTTTTGGTGTGCAATAAAGCATTTTGTATTTGTATTTGTATTTGTATTTTTGTTAATTTGTACTTACAAATAAAGTAAAACAAAATCTTATAACACAATGAAAAGGGTACACAATTCCAGCCCGTGGCGCAGTAATATATGTACCGTGTGGCGACATTCATTATTCACAATTGGGATAAAGCCCGTCGGGCGTGCGTGCATGACACCGACCATGCGTGTATGGGAACATACAGCCACCTGACAAACATTATAGGAATATGTATGGTACATGTTCACTAGTGTTTACTAGATGGTTGTGCTTGTAGAGTACAGCTAGTAGCAACAGTAGCAGTATTACTGACCGCCAAAATCAATTGACGATATACTCAAATGTTTAGACATTTCAAGTAAATTGATAAAATGTGAACCCTACTACTTATAAGACAATTGCCCTCTCAACGTTTCAAAAATAAGTATTACTGTTTATCATTGATTTGTTTAGGTCATCTGATGCAGAATGTCTTAAGCTATACGATGGTACCCGTATAAATAACGCAATAAGTTTTTCTAGATACAGCTATTTCCTTTAAGAGGGCTGTGATGCTAAAATTTCAATTGCAAACACACTGCAATCCAAACATGTCGGGCACTTGTTTCTCACAATCGTAGTCTTTCTTATAAATAATAATGAAAAAAATTTACCCCATTGTGATGTAACTACTGAAAGATCAATAAATATTAACAAGTTGGATTTGTTAGCATTTGGAAACAAAAAATATATTTTTCAGGACAAGAGACTATAACTATTAAGTAAGAGAATAGCAGCGATCTTTTGTTACAAATATACATTGCAAGGAAAACTACGAGGCACAATGTAATACTAATAACACATAGTAACATAACACAGGTTTCATTGCACAAAAGCTTACATTCAAACAGCAGCGAAATAAAACCGGGGTTTTAAAGACCATGTGCCCCAGGCAATTGAGGAGTGTCGTTTCAAAAGGACTTATTTTTCTATAGAAGCCATACAAAACTAAGGCCTTTTGAAAAGACTCTCCTCAATTGCCCTGCGGTACGCTTAGTCTGCGTTTACGAGTTTGACATTGCCTTCGTTCTTGCACGAACTACTTAGTGATCTTCAGCACTAATGAAAATAGACACCCAGTAGTTCACCAAGCCACAGAAATCAGAAATGCGACACACATTTTACTATCGGAATCAATGGAAGATAATCGTCTTCAACTAATACTGCCTAAGGTCACAGATGGTGCTTGTATTACTCGCTGTCAAGGAATTACCAATTGCGTACTTTTTATGAAACTATGACGCACATTTAAGTGACAATATATCCGAGATAATTTTTAACATTTACCTAGATAAAGTAACACTTCAATTTGCAACATAAAAAACACGCAATAAAACGGTTGCTTTCATTACACTACGTAACCACTACGTTACCCATCCACCACCTTTGGCTTTAGTGTAACTTCAACTCAAATAAAAAAAAGGAACCTCTATAGTAGTAGTAAATGACCCCGATAAAAGCGTGTCTCAAAAATAATTTATAAAATTATTCTTCATTCAATTATAACGTAGTGTAAGTCCTTCCATTTTGATCGATCTAAAATACACAATAAAATACATTACTTACCGATAACATACGAATATGACAATTCGACCCAAATAGAGATTGAAGAAACCTTTTATCAAAAACGATTTCGGGAGGACACTTGCAAAAGACATCATTCATAACATAAAGCGGTATTAGACGAGACTTAACCTTTTCCTCCACTTTAATATTTCAACATTTCATATGACAATATTATCAGAGGAAATTGAAGAAAAGTAATAAGTTTGGTTTCAATATGTTGACAGTCGTGAAGAGGTAGGTAAATAATCAAACTTATTTTGTTAAACTACGTACTGTTATTATTTAGTTAGCATTTTTCCTGCTTTAAAGTGTGTATAAATATTCCTAAAATAATAATATTGCCCGACCAGTGTCCTGAACCTCAACTCAAAAATGATCTCATGACTTATGACCTAGATATTAGTTTCTCATTTTTTCTGGCGACTGAGCATAGACTTATGCTCTGTAATTCTGTATTTTGATTGTCATGCAATCACAAATGGGGTGGTAGTCTTCTTTTTCGTTTCGCTCTTGTCAGAGCGGTCGTGGTTATCATGAGGGAGACTTGGGGGCTGCTGTCGCCCGCCTAACGATGTCTCGCCATCTCGTCCGGTTCGCAGCACTTCTGGTACATTCATGCAATGGTTTGCCCAGAGCAGATTTTATCTGGTCAGTCCATCGATCTGATCAGTCTTTCCCAATTAAAAATAGTATTTGAGTTCACACATTAATTCTCCAATTTCATTAAATACATTGATCCATGTAACTTAGACATTCGTTTTTAGAGAGATTCTTTATTTTACTATAGTTATAATTTCATACATTTTGATAGAAACTCTCAACAAGTAATTCACTAATTTCATTGAATAATGATAATAAGAAGTTTTCATTTAATTACCACTACCTTTTATACACATTTGTTCCAGGCTTGGTTCTTTTTTGCTACCGATAAACTTTTTCAAATTATTTTTTTCTATAGAAACTCCAGTAAACGTCGAGAGAAAACGGTCAAACGAACGTGTATAATCCCCTGAGTAACTCCAATTCGCAATATCTAATACGACAGCTCGGTTCCTATAGACCTTAAATTGATACCGGTAACATTCAACGTGGACTGGCCGCATATTCCACTCGATTCCTGCACATGACAGGTCCACGCAAATGGTAGAAAAACTGTGCATATTTCATGGAATTCTGTTTGTTTTAAGTCTCCAGAGGGAACGATGTTGGACGTCGATAAAGTTATTAACTCCTTTGCGTTTCCCTTTAGTAAAGTTAAAAGCGTTGTTACTGGCAATTGCGATATATTTTTTTTCTTGGTAGTCGTAACTTATACTTGGTTACATTCCCATACAGGGAATATCTAAGATCTTAGCAACTTTCTTTTTATACCCAAGGGTTGTGCTTGGCTGTGCTAAGTCGATTTAGTCAGTCTTCTTACATTTTAATACAGTTGAACAGACATCGTCTTTATTTTACTAGCCTGATATGGATCTTTATCCGAAATAAAATATTTTGAATTTGAATTGGAATATAACCCGCATATGTCGATATCCACAGGTTAAGACCATACTATAAGCAGGTTTTAACATTTTTCATAGTTACCGTCAACAAAGACTAAAATATCTTAAACAATTAGATTCCGAATGTGAGATTCCATGTTGATTGTCGGGCTTAATTGGGACGATGTCAAACTCGGTCATAACTAAAAATGTACACTAACGCTTATCAAATGGAGTCGATGGCAGGTTTGGTTTGATAAATGCTCCTGCACTGTTCCAAGTACATATGTTAATGTATCAAAGTTAGTTTAGATCAAATTGTAGCCCACATCTTACTTTTTCTGCTCTTGAGTATAATAAAATAAACGTAGAATAAACTAATAATTAACATTAGATTATACGTACTAAATAAGTAAACGGGAATCAAATTACCCTAATAATAGTAGAATAAACTACTAATTAAGTAATTAAAATTAGATTATACGTACTAGATATGTCAACGGGGATCAATTTACCCTAATAAACGACAAAATCAATGAACCAATGCTCCTATTCTCTTAAATTTGCTTCCTTATACAAACAGAAGTACCCAAAGTACACCAAATTAATTATTAGGTTATTTTAATAAATCCTGAACTCAACAATCAAGTCTCCCTACACTGCAACATATTGCGAAGTTCTCAAGTTATTACTGAGTTTAATTCGAAGGGTGGCTATAGCTCCCAGCAGACCTTTAAATTTGTTACTCGAGGGTTTATTTATTTATTAGTTTGGACAAGTTTCGAGTCGCTGTTGAGGTTTCGAACTTGGGCTCTTGTCAAGTACACTTGTCTTGTTAGTCATGTCATGAATTTTGAAATGGCTGTCGTTTGGTAAACTTGATTCGGGTGTTTTATTTTCTATGTATTTAATATGTAAATAATGTACAGTGTACAATTGCAGTCAAGAAAATTTCACTCTGTCCTTTACCGTCAAACAACAGTGTCTAAATAGATTTAAGTATATCTTTTTTTAAACTATATTCGTTGTACAAATAAGAATTAATAAAAATGTACATTAACATTTTCACATGCGCAATGTTTCTAAGATTTGATTCAGGGTGCCAGTTCATAAAGAAGTGAAGTACATACCCGACTCGATTCGCTGCCGAACGGGTGTAACAATTTAGTACCTGAAAATAATACCGACACTTTCTCTAATAGATAAAAATGAGCACATAATGACAATTATCCATCGAAGCACAATATAATTATACATATACTAATCCCAATGTACGCGAGCTCATCAGTGAAACAAAGTTCCTTATCACTTGGAATTCAATTAGAACACGAAAGGCGTCATAACTCCCAACTCGCTCAAACGTTCTCAAAGGCCCGAACGAGGTAATCTGCAATGCAGCGCCGGTGCACACTGAATTAGCATTGCAAACACTTGCGGAACACTTTTGTTACTTTTTTAAGCGCTTTAGCACGCTATTTAATGATTTTGGTACAACCCTCAATGTACAACGCTAGTCTCGCTTGCTAGATCTTGAAACCCTAAATATATTTTTTCTTTTTTATTTACTATTAGCATCTTCTTCTTCTACCTAGTGTTATCCCGGCTCTTGCCAGGGTCCACTGTCCTCCATTTTGCACGATCCTGGGCATCCTCTTTAGTGAGCCCGTTTTCACGTATATCGGCCTTCACGACGTCCAGCTTCTTTCGTCTGCCACGCACCTTATCACATTATAATTAGTATATCAGTCTGTACTCTCCCTCTACTGGGAAAAGTCCTCTCTTTTTTCCACTCTTCCCTGTCCAAAGCAGAAACCGACCAATTCGTCGTCCCGCCATCCATCTCCGTCATTAAGCACTTATTTCATGATTTTGGTGCAAACACCCTCAAAATATAGCAAGCTATTTTTTTCACATGATATCACAAATATACTGCGGTTAACTGCATAATGTCAAAGTAGAATCCTTATTAGAAAATGGAAGGCACATGTTTACTGCTCTGCAATAAACATGTGAATGAATATTTATTTGCATGATTAATGCAAAAAATATTCATTCATTCATTCTACTTTTTAACCTTTTGACTGGAGAGAAGCAACTCTCCTATCGTTAAAAAAAAAACAAGAAAAAAACAATTAAATCACATTTTGATTGTATTTCCATTATGAAAAACTTAACGTTCATCTATGACATTGCACTAAAATACAGTAAATAAAAAAATCTTATAAAATCAAACTTTTACAATATATCTGATAGAAATAGTAAATTGTAAAAAGTTCGCGACTTCACCACTACTCTACAATCTTTTATACCACTGCCTCAAACAGCGTCATAAAAGCCAAGTTCCACACTGAAGGACAGACACTGCAATCTTATTGCATTTTCCAGAGTACCATTCATGTCTCAGATTTGACTTTGAAAAGTTCTAAAATTGGATTCGGATTTAGCCCTTCGGATTTTTTGAGATTCTTTCAAAGAAGCACTCGCGATGGATTCTTTTGAGGTGTGTTTTCGCCGTGTGGGTCATTACGGGATGGAAACGCTTTCTCGGCAGGTTTGAACTATTTTTAGGCTGCCTGTCCTCAAGAGCGGAGATATATTTTTTTACTTTAAGGTTTATTTTACTGCCGTACCATTATTGTTTTTCCACAAACTGTAACCAGATGTAAAATAGACCAATCACATATCTCAGATTTAAATACACTTCTTATGGGCTTCATCTCATTGGTTCACTTGTTCCACAATGAACCAATCAGATGAAGCCAACGTATTTTGATGGTCATATCAATTTATAACACCTTATTCCGCAAAAGTAAATTCGGACCATTTTAATGTGATTTGTGACCATAATATTGCTTTGGGGGTGAACACATGACAATTATTGTTTTGTTTACCACCTTTGTTTCGTCGTAATAACGAAACACCACACTACCAAACTACTCAAAATACCCAGTCCTCTAGCAAGCACAAATCGTAGCAGATATATTTTTCCCCAACGAAACAATCACAGCTTGAAAAATTCAATGGATGGATCAACATTTTACTACATAGTACCTATCCGTAATTGTAGGCCCGACCGCCACGTCTGAATCACTACGATGTCGCAGTAAAATACTACAATTGTAACCCAGAACACACTAACTGTCTACCGAGTCTATAGGTAGATACTACGTTATTCTACTGGACAGTCAAACAGTCGTGCCACGCCACGTAAATCCGTAAAATATACCTCGGCACTGCTCGTAATGGACGATAAAACAAATTGTGAGCTAAATACATCATGGAGATGGGGGTTTAAAGTTTAACCAGATGATACGATTTGATAGACCGACTACTTATACGGGATGGGAATTAGAATGAGAGTTTTTGTAGTTCAGTTTCTGCTAACTGTAGGTTCTCCTACAGTTGTTTTGTCCACATTTGTCTGTCATTGTGAGCTGGGAAAAGTAACAACTAATCAGACACGTCGCATACAAAGACAAAGGAGTAAAAAAGTAATAGTACATTACGGCAGAGACCAGTAAGTAAGCCATACTGGCCGAGTAGGAATTAGACGGACCGAGACATAGGCGAGGTCCGGATATAATACGAGGCCAGGATGGCACTTACGGTCGAAGCAAGTATAGTGCTTTTCTCAAAAATTAAACAAGAAAATTTGATTAAAATTATATTTTGTAGGTGACATTCATATTCGGCCATTTTCCAATGAATATTTTTGTTATATCCCATTTTTATTATTACACATTGTGATATTCGTCGTCGCAGGCACCATTAACTCCCATGATAACAACCTATAACAAAAATAATTATGAGTTCATACTTCGATAAAAGATACAGTTATATCGATATCAAATAGTGGCAGCATTTATTTACCTTCATCGCCAAAAATGTTATCATCTGGAGCTTGATTTAAGAACTTTTCTATATTTTGCTGCTGAATATTTGTGATTTCTTTCCTTTGTAGCCATCCGATTGTCTCAGAAAGATTGTTGAAATATTCTGACCTTATCACACATTATCTGACCAATTATTAACTTGATTTTCTTCCTTCTATTTAATGAATCTCTTGTATTTTTTTATATCTCCTTGGATTTAGTCGGAAGTACATTATTTTAGCTAACTCTGCCTCCGCTTTTAAGTATGGAGGAGTGCCGTCTATTCGGAATCAGACTCGTCTGAACTCATTTTTGCTGAATTATTGTAATAGATCACACAAACAAATTTGAAATTTTTGTCTTTTAATTTAAATCCCGCCTTAATTTCTTTTTTTATAAATACTGCGTTTAATTATTTGCACTGTCTTACAAATCTAAGTCTTAAAGATAAAATTTAATTATTGTTATACATTGTTGTATTTTCTAACTAATTTTCATATCATAAAGCTTACCTTAAGGGAGCTTCTTTGAAATATTTTTGAAGAGGGCTGTTGCGCTCGGTCCCCAAAAACAAAGTAAATGTAAATCTTCTCGAACAATCGTAGGAGTCGCCTATGACTGTTTGAGAAGATGTACATTTACTTTTTCTTTAGGGACCGAGCGCTTGTGAGTTAACACAACTATACCCTAAGTTTGATACCAGTAGTGTCGTAAGGCCTGTAGAACCGATTCTACCTACTTGACTATTCTAGCACGTTGAAGTGACTGCTTTTAGAAGTGAGAACAAAGTTAAATCTATCGTCAATTTGCTCAGCATTTCGGTTGACGCCACGGTACTCGTAAACACAGAAGGTTCAAAAAACTAAAACGAGTTACTCGTCTGGCAAATACAATATTTTATACGAAAATAAATACCTATAGACTGGTTCCCAAAAATGGGAGGTAAATAAAAAGGTGGTTTCTGAAGCATAAAGTAAACTAGAATCAGTAAAATAACAAAACAATAAAAATAAATAAAAACTTCATGTAACATGTAATGAATGTTCATGTAACAGTGAGTTTACATAAAATTCGGATGACTGTACGAAATAAAAACAATAACATTGATAAAGCACCGGAACCGGCACTGTCCATGTCAAGTATGTACATTCCTACTGCTGATGCAAAATTATTTAATTTAGGTAACGAACTATTTAATATCATTCGTTGCGTTTCATTTTGTACAAATTTCTCTCTTTGCACTTTTATGCAGGTCAATAAAGTTCTACAAATTGAATTGGCAATATCCGGCGGAAATACATTGCACACAAACCGCATGATAAAATTAATAAATTAAATGCATACTGCATAATAAATGTTACACATTATGAAAATAAATCTGTTTTGGATCCGAATAAATCTACAACGTATCTTTAAATCATTAGAACCCCAGACGTCGAAGATTTGTATGCAACACGGTAAAGCATGGGAGGGACAATTCTTTGTGACATGCACTTGGGCACCTTTATAAAGAATGATGGCTCCATCGGCTGCAGGTGCCCCTACACTGATGGGGGCAATCATTCCCCCTGACGAATAGTGAGGATTGAGGAAAAACTGCCGAATCGATGGGGATGGACGAAATGGATGGCATTTAAAAGGTTAAAAGCTTTCCTGGATTGCGTTTGCTTCGGATTTTAAGTTGAGAGACGTGGATTTACCTGACATGTTAAAAAGGAAGTATGACTGTGGAGTTCTAAAACCACGATATGAGTATTAATATGGACTGTTTTTAATCGATATCTGTCGTACAGTAGAATTCAGTAAAACAAAAACTCTTATTGTAAGTACCTACATAAAGTAAATTATTTGCATCAATTACGCGTCTACATGATATAGCAGAGTAAAGAGAAAACGTTATAAATTATTTTCGTCTTATCTGTGGTCGTTTTAAAGTACTTATAATGAACAGACCATCTGTAGATACTCTTAGTCCAAGTTCGTTCTGATCATTAAAAAGCTACGAGTAATATCGTAGACGAAACAATGCAGAGATCAAATATTTCAGCACAAAATGACCGGTGTCATCAATAAAGCCGAAACCACAAACAAATTTCCTTATTAGTTACTCGTGCAGGCGCTGATATTTCAATAACTCGCTGGGGAACATAATGTTGAAACATATTCGGTAACTACCGTTTTATTTTGAGAAGTTACTGTTGTAGTAACAAAATCGTAGAAGTAATTTTATTTTTGTTTACAATATGAGAATAGGTCCATATTATCCGAACCATTGAGTGCTCTGTTTATTCGCTTCTCGAACAACCCCTTGTCATAACACAACGGAAATATCAGAAAGAGTAGCCCTCGCAACGAACGTGCTGATAAAAACAAAAGAAAACATGAATCGCGTGGTTAAGAATTTTCCTAAATCTTGACCCAATTAAAAAGGTTTTTTTTAAATACAATCCTAGAAATACTACTTAGTAGTTTTCATACCAGTATACATACTTATATCTATGGCGGTGTACCTCTACAGCTGTTCGTAATGTAAACAACGGGGACCTTTGAAAGATTACCGCTTCATTCCCCGGGTAGGCGTGTCACTGCGCATTACCGCCGCCGCAGGACGATTTCTTAATCGTTTAGCTGGAGACAAATCACCGTTGCACTGGCTGCCCAGGGGACTCAGACTCGGGTTCGGAACGGTACAGTTGTTGTGGAGTACAAGAGTGAGAAGAGTTCTCGAAACATTTAATAGACGATTTCTTAATCACTAAGCCGGAGAAAAATCACCGTTGCACTGGCTGCCCGGGGGACTCAGACTCGGGTTCCGAACGGTGCAGTTGTTGTGGGGTACAAGAGTGAGAAGAGTTCTCGAAACATTTAATAGACGATTTCTTAATCACTAAGCCGGAGAAAAATCACCGTTGCACTGGCTACCCTGGCGACGCAGACTCGGGTTCGGAACGGTGCAGTTGTTGTGGGGAACAAGAGTGAGAAGAGTTCTCCTCGAAACATTTTATAGACGATTTCTTAATCACTAAGCCGGAGACAAATCACCGTTGCACTGGCTGCCCGGGGCAATCAGACTCAGGTTCGGAACGGTGCAGTTGTTGTAGGGTACAAGAGTGAGAGGAGTTGTCCTCGAAGCATTTATCGACTATTCCTTAACACTTAACACATTCGTCTCCAGTGATCCAACAATATGTGCATTGTACAAAGAATTGTAACCCCTATGCCGCTGATACACCATATGTGAGACAGAAAAATAACCGTTGCACTGGTTCGGTAGGCTCAGACTGATTCGGGACGATGCAGTTGTTGTACTGTACACGAGGTGTAAGTGAAGGATTACTCATCGAAACTTCTTCTCAGACGAACACTCTTTCTCTACTTCTATTACTACATAAAAGTGGTCGTGGCAATACATTTTTTTTGCAACCTTAGTCCTAGACCCTAATTTACGATGCTAATTTTATAGCTTTAGCTAGCTTAATAGCCTGGAAAAAATAAGCAATATACGTTACTTACCAATAATACTAACACTGGTTCCCGTGTATTCCGAGTATTAGACAAACTTCGAGCAGAAGAGTCCCAGAATGAGAGTATACGTCGATGGAAAGAATTAATGCTGTAACCCAGTACTGAACTCATACACTGTTACAGCATTAATGCTTTCCAGTGAAGATTTATTGTAACATGCCAAACGCTTGTGAGTTGCGTCCAGCCCGCTAAACGCAAGGGGACAACAAGCGGTGGCAAAATAGGTTGTAACACTCGTCCTCTGGGACTGTGAGTGATGCATCGGCGCTTGCACACCTAATAAAGTAATGCGTTTGTGGCTGCGGCATTATTGATGACACGTGGCCTTCCGCCATTGGTGGAACAGTCTGCACGTAATGCACTTCTGTTGATTGTGGGTGGAGAGAAGAATCTGTTCTTATAAAAATCTTTTGAGATTCCGTAACTTTTGTATGGCTGATGTTTGACTCGACGTTTCGGATTTGCATCGTCGTGTTCACTGGGTGGTCTATCCCCATTGTTCTCAAAACTGTTAAAACGGGAATTACATGATATAATTTGCCATAGGCGTTCGTATTTCTTTCATTCATAATTCGTATTTTATTCAAATGGTCCTATTATCTGTTGGCTGAATGTATGTACGTATTTATTGTTTATTATATTTATGTATATATTATTATTATTATTTTCCCATTTTGCACCGCCTAATAACAAAATCTAATTTTTTCAAGTTCTCAACTACCCAAAGGTGGTCTGGAAGAGATCGCTCTTTAGCGATAAGACCGCCTGTTGTTTACCTCTAATTGTAATATCTTGCATCGTATTTCTCCTGTATGTTTTATGAAGTGTGCAATAAAGAGTACTTGTATTGTATTGTATTTATAATATTTTTTTCTGCAATTTAAGCATAGTCAAAGCCTATCTTGTGATTTTTCGCCAGAAGACGATGCACTGTATAGTTTATTTTATATACCAAGGCCTTGCCGGCGGGTGGTAATCGACATGTGCCAATTTGAAAAGCTAAAATCATAAAACAATAAGTCAACAAAAGATATAGGTACATTACAGTTCTCTTTGTATTGATTCTGGTATTGTTATATGAAATCGCAAGCATAAAATATTTTGAGTATGCTATCGATGTAAAACAGCGTCCTTAGCTATTTGTTTATACATTATACAGATTTCCGAAATGTATAGACCCTTTTCCCATCATAAAACAAGATCACGCAAAAATACAATCTGCACCTAAATCATGTTGATGTTTACTTATGGAAATTCGGGAAAATAAACGTCAATCCACGATCAACATTTTGATCAAGTTCGTTTCAAACTCGAATTCGATTTTGATCGGAAAGTTGGTGAATCTTGAACGACCGAGTTTGGAAAGTAATTTACAACGTTGGCAAATGGATTAAAGGCAAATTTACGTTTACAGCAAGTTTACGAAAGGAACAGCTGTCGGCGCAAAATGACGCAAACTAGGCCATTTATTCGTATAACAATTACCTAAAAATAAAATGTCTCTTCTAGCCCTAATGGAAAATTTTAATTCAAGAGAAAATTCATGAAACTGAAAACTGAATTCATTCAATTATTACAGAAAACGGGTATTAGGTACCCAAAATAAAATTAAATGTTTAATAATGAAGCGAAAAATTTAAAGGTTCAGGCGGGGTTCGAACCTGCGCCTCCAATTCCGGGCCTACACGGACCTACCTATTGGACCACCAAACCTGATGGAGAGCCATTGAATCAGAATAAAATTGATAATTTTCTTACGCAACTACATCGTAAAATAAATATAATAAAAACATTTTGGTTAGTTAACTTTATTCAGGGATTTTCTAAATTCATTTGTGGTTAAGGTAAACTTTTAGGTTCAGTAGTAGAACCAGAGTCATTATCTGGCCAATCAACTACCGGCGAAATAAGTTTCTCAAACTGCTTAGTTCCACAACTTTTTAGTTTTCGCTGCAATTTTGTTTGTCTGATGAACCATGGTCACCGACATAACAAACCGGATAACCAAGCTGAAGTGACAATGGGCGGAGAACATACTTAGCTCAAAGAACCGATGGCCGTTGGGGCAGAAAGATTGTCAGAAAAAAATAATGATGAGACTGATTTGCACGCTGCTCTGGCTATTCCGTGAGCATTTACCGTAATATAAATATTATGTATCTATAGTTTATGGATGCAAGGCTCAGACTAACAATCGCTTAAGAAGAGTACAACCTCAACAGACATCAGTAATTAGCCGCAAACCCCAAACGTCCCGGCTGCGTATTATCAAACGGCTGTTCTTTATCAGCGTCAATAAATCCGAGTCGGTCGCAAATTGCATCAGCCATCAATCTAAACGGTGTTACGTAGTTACGCACCCCACTACGGTCGCCATGTTGATGGTAGGGTGTCAGTAGCAGCGGTGAGACTTTAACTGCGTAACCTAATCATTATTTTAAGTCCTTTCTTCACTTTCTAAGATATTTATTATCGATCCACAACGTTGACGAAGCCTGTTGCGGATGTCACATTATTGGTGTGTTGTTTGACGAAGCCTGTCGCTGATTAGATTTTGTATTCTCTCTGACGATGCCTGCGTTACGGATTTAACTTTTAAACTTTATCTTATGCATTATTTACTGTTGAATAAATGTTTTTTTTATAATTATTCTTAGTAAAAAATATAAAAGTCAAATGCTAAGAATAAAAAGGAATAGAATATAATTCCTAAAATTATCTTAATAATATGATTAAAAATTCAAACTTTAGTACCCTGACAACGCAACATTGAACCTTGAAATATAGGTATGTATATATATATGATTAAAGTTCGTCGTTATTCAAATAATACACATGTCAGGCATACATCACAATGTTTACTTTAGCTCTTTTTACTTGTGTGACCTAATGCAGGTAGAGTCCAAAGACTGGTTTATATTGGCCACATGGCCACATTGGAATTACATTAAGACAGGCAATAATTTGAAACGAGAATGCGATTTAACTCCGGTCATGGCGGTCATCACCAAGCTAAAATGAAAAGACGTCGACCTGAATCTACTTGGCGGAAGACTGTGATTATATTCTGGAAGCCACTCCTTTTGGAAAGAGCTGGCCAATCATTGGCGCCGTTGCCACGGACAGTAGTTGTTGAAGGAGTTGAAGGATGCAAAGGTCGGTTACGCTCGGGTTTCCTAAGAACCGGTATCCTAGGAAACCCGAGCTTAACCGAGAGAGCCGTGACATAGCGGCCGTCTCCATACTTCGTACTTACTATGAAGACGACTGCTATATGACGGCACTGCTATCCAAGAAAACCAGAACTTTAGGTTATCCCTACCGTTGCCCGCCCGCTATCCGCTATCACAGCGACTCCACCCCGCTCTCCCCCAAGCTAAAGACACCGTGTTTACGCAGTTATTTCTCTTCGTTAGATGGCGATTTGTCATGAATACTTGAGCGATATTGTTTTTAGATTGAGTGCACCGTACTGTCTCCCTACCCAAAAACATCTTAAGCGGCATTTTCGACATATTTACTTACGACCTTTTATATTGATTACAGTGTATGAAGTATGAATCTGAGGGTACGTTATCTAGGATTGATGGGCATTGTTGTGAGTCATTTGAAACAATACGCAGGGTATTTTTGGTGATTTAGCAACAGCTGAGGCATAATTTCTTAATTTCAAAAGAGATAAATGTGTGCTTTTTGAAATTGAAAATTAAAATTGGTACCTGCCAAAAAAAAACAATTGAAGTTTTAAGGGCAAAAATGGACTTTGATCAGTATTTATTTCACTAGGTAAAAAATGTGGACTCACGATTTTAAGATAAGTTTTAGCCAATAAAATAATCGGAAAACCTTTTTAACTTCTTTTAAAAGTGAAAGTAAATATTTATCAATTTCGCGTTTTATCAAAGTTTTCTCTTTATCGGATACTCATTAACTCAGGCTTTTGATTTTTTCAAGTTTAATAATATTAGTAGCAGGGAAACTACGCAATGTCTTTTCGTCCGACATACCTCAGTGCCTCAAGACGAAAGTCTTCAACCAATGTGTATTACCAGTGATGACTTACGGCACCGAAACGTGGTCTTTCACTATCGGCCTCATCTCAAAGCTCAAAGTCACTCAACGAGCAATGGGGAGGGCTATGCTCGGGGTGTCTCTACGTGATCGAATCAGAAATGAGGAAATCCGTAGACGAACTAAAGTGACCGATATAGCTCACCGGATTAGCAAGTTGAAGTGGCAATGGGCAGGCCACATAGCACACAGAGCAGATGGTCGATGGGGCCGAAGTGCTCGAGTGGAGACCTCGGACCAGCAAGCGCAGCGTAGGACGTCCACCTACAAGATGGACAGATGACCTTATAAAGGTCGCCGGAAGGCGCTGGATGCAGGTCGCTTCCAACCGGTATATATGGAAGTCCAAAGGGGAGGCCTATGTTCAGCAGTGGACGTCCTATGGTTGAGATGATGATGATGATGAGTAGCAGGTATATACCTACCTTGAAAAATCATACCGATTACTTTATTACAATTCACAACAACACATTATCTTGGCTTATTCCGTACATAAACTTGCGACGCGACGTAACTATGTATGTTATTTGGTGGTTTTCAAACATACTAGTAACGCAAAGTACTATGTAACTTAAGTACTTTGTCACTACTCTCAAAAAATTCTAGCAAAGCTATTCTTAATCTGCGACGAAGTACAAAAACTATCCACCACTTTAAGAAACACTGCGGACCAGAAAACAATAAATCCATCTTATCGATACGCCGAGTAAGCACCATAAAAAACCTTTTAGCCCAATTCGATTCCGCCTCTGTCCACTTCCGGTGAAAAATATCCACTTTGACAATATTTGACAAACATGTGCTCTATCAAATTTGTGGAACTACCCTCGGGGGGTGCTAACTGCTGTATAAGCAGGGGAGGATACGTCGTTGCTCATTTTAGATAATATCGTAGTGAAAATAGAATAGTATGGTATCTGCAGAGTTCCACCTTGAATTGATTAATAGGGTTTAATTTTTAATGAGGAAAATGTTCGTTAGGTAGGACTCAATGGTGCTAAGTCGAACTATTGATTAGTTATATAACAAATAATTTAAAGCACTACAAAATACAAATACAAAATTATTTATTCGATAAAACGTACATGGTGCGTAGCGTATTCGCCTGCAGGGCTAGTATATCTTGCCACGACTTCGCTCGTCACGCGACTCAGCATCACCCGTGTTACTCGCGCAGTATTAAAAGGAAAGTGATAGGCAGTGTTTGTCGCGCGTCAAAGAGTCGCGTGTCACAGTTACCTATGCTAGACGTACTGCAGACAGAAATTTAAGTGAGTTTAGGTTGTCTGGTGACAACCTAAACTCACTTAAATTTCTGTCACTACTCTTCAAAACCTCGTATCTAGTAAGTATAGATTGATACAGAGATACGAGCTTTGTTTTAGGTATGTATTTGTTACTTTGTGAGTTATTTTGTCAACAGACGATAAAGGAATGTTGCCGTCCAGTCACAGAATAGATAATAGTACAAGTACAGAAGGCACACTACTTTGATCTTTACAAAAGCCGCTTTTTTTAGCCGAAAAAATATGATTTATGGCCCTTCTCAAGTCGTCGTCCCCAGCGCAACACAAACGGAACGTTAAAGCTGCGTGCCAACGGTGAAAATGTATTGGCTCGCTTGCCGCGTCGCCGAGAGCGAGGGCTGTCAACGACTAAAAATAAAAATGTATTTCCCATTTATTTCTTGCATTCAATATAGAGAGCAATATATTTATAATCTTCATACATTTTTTTTTTTTATATCATATGTTATAATTTATATTATAATATCTAGAGGAGATGTACAAGATTATGTCTATAAAAACATTAAAATGGGAACTATAACTAAATAAAATTAAAAAAGATCGGGACCCGTGGTAGGGTACCCAAAACGCAGGCAGCATTCCCGCGGTGGATAGCAATGGCTAACCTTTGCGCGAGAAAGCTGCCCGCGCGTGGATCGCCTGTCGCGTCCCGCAAGCGCTTGCTGACACATTTGACCAGGCGGCGTGCCCCCTGGCGCCATTATATTTATTATTTCATAATTTAACTATAAAATAATCAATCTTAGAATTTGGACGAAAAAACCACCAGGCCGCAAAACAGTTTAGCTTAATTTTTAAACATTTTAATACGTATAATATAATAAAATAATGCAACGAATGCGTTACCTTAACATGCAATTAAATTCTTGAGCTTCATTTTGTTTTTGCTTAGTTGTCCGATATTTATTTATTTATTTATATATATTCATCACTACACACCTAGTATAAAACAAAGTCGTTTCCTGATGTCTGTCTGTCTTTCCCTATGTATGCTTAGATCTTTAAAAATACGCACGGACGCACCGTGCGAAGCCGGGGCGGGTCGCTAGTAACAAATAAAACATGTACGAAGGCGAACTTATCCCTATTAGGGATCTCTTCCAATACATTTCTTTTAACTCATTATTTATACATTTATATACTTACCTATCAAACTATTACTCAATCGTTTATTCATTACTAGTAATTTTACAAACTTGATATTAAATATTATGATAAAAACCTCTATGATTTTTATTTAGTAGTAGACATACTTATTTTACTAGAATTTAAATTAACAAATAGGTATCAGCAAATAATCTACAATTGACAATTAAAATTGTTCTGAGTAACCAGTGTTAAATATGGAAGTAGATACACCTGCAATATGTTTTTATTATTATTCAGTTACTACTTATTATATATTATGTTCATTTTCTTACCTTTCAGCATCCTTCGGACGTGTTGGGAGAACTAAAAACGCGTGATTCCAATTTCGATCATTGTTCCTACAACCCGCTGCGATACAATATCTTTTCGCTGTCTTTTTACTCATTTAAACACTTTATATAACACTGGTATCAACAGATGAATGCGGAACGTTCACTTGCGACGTAAATCGTGAGCGAGACGCGCGCGAAAATCGTGTAGGTACGTGCGTTCCGAGACAGAGCGTGTCAGCCACTGAATAGTCCGCATGCATGCGGCCACCGGCATGTACTTGTAGCGGGAAACGTTAATCGCGGAGTGCGCCCCGCCTGGTCCAGTAAGCAATATATTGCCTGTGTTGAAAGACATCGCTCTTTAATTATATTTGCAATAAAAAAAAGGTTATGCATGGCGATGGGCGTTGTAATGTAAGGAGCTTTAGTAGAACTTGGTTTCCAGATATTTCTCACCCATTCTATTAGCGAAACCGTTTACGAACTTGGTGTTTTTTTCACATTTATGTTTTTGATGGGATCTACTTTACTTATTTCACTATGAACCAATATTGGTTTCAACTTCCAAGTAATGAGAAACCCATTTGTACTGACATTGTGATATTCGATAAACAATTGACATTTCTGTGCGCCTCTGATATAAGGATTAGGTAACTGTCAAGTCATTACCACGATAGTCATGTTCTCATGTTATGGCGTCAATAATAATTAAATCGTCCATATCCGGCGCCATGAAGAACAGATTGATGGAATATTAATATTGCAAGGATCAATATCGTACGTGGTACGCAGGTCAGTGCCTCTCAAATATAATTTAAGGTATAGCCATGCAGAAAAGCATGAAATTCCTTTTAACCATGGTCACAGTAAACAAAATAAAAACACCTGAACTGGCTGTTACTTTTAAGAGTTAGGTTAGAGTACAGAAGAATCCTATTTAATTTCTGAAAAATCTAAACATATGTAATAAAAAATTTAAGTCAACTGTAAATACAGATGGTAAATTCTAGTCAATTCACCCGTAATCTACGGCGCAAAGGTGTTTCGGACACTTTCCGTGTCAAATATAAAATTTAATTGGTTCTTCTCATTATGTATCATGTAGTACTGAGAAGTTAACAAAATAGCTATTATGTCAGCCAAATCCCATCCTCCCCCACGCTGGACAAAGAAAGGCCTTCATTCGTCTGCATGATGATCGGTTTGGAGACACCTGCATCCAACAGCATTGCGCGAATTGCGCGATCCTCTAGAGATCGTATACATGACTACCATTGAAGATTCTCAACAGCCATTGGGTGTTATGCGCTATAACTTAACTCCTTTTATGGTATTGTAGTTCTACAAAGTAACGGCTAGGGGCACTATACTATTCTCCATACAAATTATTTACACTGTCGCTAGCGAGTAGAGTCACGTTTACTTGGTAAGGGTTCTGTTTCCCAACTACCCACTGTCCCCTGACTGCGGAAGCTGGTGTCCCTGAATTGAAAATTGTGCATGCCACGACACAGGGAATCCAATAAAGAACGGATTATCCGGCAAGGATGCACTTACGGGAATCGAATGCTTTCTAACGTAAATTCGTTCTTGTTTACTCTGAGAGTAAACGACCGAATACTGGGTTAAAGGTTGTTTTCTTGAACTGCGATGTCGAAAGTTAGTTCAGTTTCTGCCTTTGGAAGAATGCACATACAATCTGACAAAAAAGAGTAGATATTAAAAAGTGGCAGTACTGTAGGTCGTCCCCGTTTTCTTAGATTGATTAGGGGATAACACTACAGTAATGCTACTTTTTAATTTCTACTCTTTCTTGTCAGTAGAATATAAAACGCACATTTTTATTTACACAACTCCTTTTCTGTAATCGAAATCTCAGACCTTGTTTAATCTCCTTAGTCCTAAACAAAGTACATTAACTTTAATAAATAGTTAACTATGTCTATTTCACAAGGCATATATCGAACTGAAAAATCATGAATGCTTGTAGATAGGAGGTTAAATTACGAGTATGCATCTAAAAGGGTGTTTGTTCATTTGGCGTATAAATATTCAACCTGCAAGAGAATCGAACAAGCTGCGGGACCAAAAATCCGGAAGAGAAAAGTAAAATTGGTTCATCAATGAATATTTACAGAATTGAAAAAAAAAAAACAAATCCTACTACGACATAAATACACATTTGTATGATGTCAATGACGATACATGTATCATAAGATACGAGGTTGGTGCGCAGTCGAAAGTTGCTGCCGACGATTTACGCGACCCCGCGTGAGTGATGGAGCCTATTAGACGCATCCATCCCCAATTTATCGTCTGCACCCTAAGTGCAGCGGGTTATTAGTATTTATAATGGGGCTGGTGGATTGATGGCTTTATATTTGCGGCAGTTTCGTATTTGAAAGACCATATGATGCACTTTTATGTGCAAAATGCGATATTTTTTACTTAGAATAGACGGAAAAGAGCTCACATGAACTCTTTTTAACCCCTGACGACCAGGGGAGTGTTATAAGTTTAACATGTGTATTTCTGTTTGTGTGTCTGTCTGTAGCATCGTAGCTCCCAAACGAATGGACCAATTAGAATATGTTTTTTTTTTATCGAAAGACTGGTCCGTCGAGATAGTTCTTAGCTATGTTTGGTGGAAATAGGACTAGCAGTTTCCAAGATATTCAGCTTTAATTGGAACAAGTGACAATATCTCAGCCAATATTAAGAATTCTTAATTTTGTAGCAGCATTTTCTATTATCATTGAATGAGGGTCTTATGCTGACCAGCTACTTATGTCGGGAGTGTTGTAAATTAGGTTATTTACCTTTAGTCGCCATCGTTTCCTTGCCTTCATCTTCTCGCTCTAGTTTATGGTAGATAGATAGATATGACTCGTTCTCTTGGGATCCTTGGTGAATCTCTATAATTCCAACGAACGAATCATTTGAGTGTGGTCTTATCGTCTTTATTCTCCACGTAGGCAGTCAATCTGTGTTTTCACAGAACACATTGTTTCTTGTGCCAGATAATTCATCCACAATCTTGGCGAATTTCACTATGGCCACTCGTACGTTGTTTGGCGCGCGGTTGCTATGATAATCTGCGCTGTCAAGCGAGTATCTCTACCGAGCGTCTCCATTTTTAAAAGAGATACTTGTTAAATCTGCCGTCTCCCACTTCACGTGAATGTGAAGAGTTGAAATCCATCTCATGGGCACTAATTCTTCTGAAGAGCCAGCACAGCTTCTGCAGACTCGAATGCACTCAAGTTGATCACGTGTTTAGTGTCCACTTGCCGGGAGTGCTTATATTTACACCTTCTTTATGACCGATCTTTACAGTTCTTAGCGGCCGAGGTTTGTGATTGTTTATGATCACTAAACTTTTCACCATACGATTAAATAAATAAATCAGTAAACATAGGTACATATAGTCAAATTCACAGCAAACTCTAGTGATGTGATTGGAAACCCCCACAATTGACGCCCCTAGCTTGATTTGCTGGTTGACAACGAAAGTTCTGTAGTGTCTGCTAGTTTGCTTGTAGAAAAACGAAAGGAGACTCTTTCCCAGTCCTTAGTAGCAAGCGCCTAGTAGGCCCAAAATAATTATTAGCTAGGCTTCATAGAAAAAATCTTAGAAGCATATTACAGCCCCTGTAGATTCTAATGCACTCAAGTTGATCATGTGTTTAGTGTCCACTTGCGGGAGCGTTTGTACGGCTTCTTTATGACCGACAATCTTTACAATCCTCTTAGCAGCCGAGCTTTGTGATTGTTTGTGATCACTGCTTAGTTGGATTCAACATAGTAACATACTTAACTTTTGACTGCATTACATACAATTTCGTCGGCGTTAAACTTTTTTCTTTACCTTACGGGTAAACAGTATTCTTCAACCAACTTTGTATCAAAATCGTTTTAAATCCGTTTACTCGCTTCGGCGTGATGAGTGGACAAAATAGTATTTACCAACAGATGGCGCTCTACGGCGGCCGCGGCCCATAATTTTTTTCCTGAAATAATGACCTGAATGATGAATAGAGGGATCTATAGACAACCGATTTTCAACACGATTTTATAACTTAATACCTAACTGTATAGATTAGCTTGAAGCTTGCTTGCAATTTGTCATGTCTGAACAGCACCTAAAGCAAGTTGTCGTGTCATGTTAATGCAGAGAACTTCGTGTAAAGCTTGGGCTGTTACGATAATTTATTACTTGTAGTATTGAATTATCTAACACATTTTTCAACGAATAGCAGTTTTTGATTCGCTAACTGATCAGAAATTAACCTCAATCTTACAAAGTCGAATATGTTGTTCACTAATCCAATTACATGAGTGAACTGCCTTAGAAAGACCTAAGTACGTAAGTAATTATCGAAAAACAGAAACAACTGGGACAATGTTTTTTCCGGTCCGTATTAGAAACGAATCAACGATTGAAATCTGTAATCGGTGCCTGAAATCATCAACAGGGTTTACGCAGCAATGAGTGATAGAACCCTCAGCTACAATCCTAAGCCGTAAATTGAATCATTTGACCGCGACTTTAAACATAACGTAACATTCCAACTTGCCTGTGCGTGAAACCTACAGGCCAAAGTATAACAAAAGCCGTTCAGAAAATAATTAAGTTAAGCTGTAATCTAATCAGAAAATTAACTGAAACAAATGAGGTCTGGCTACCCCACGAGGTAGCAGCGTTATCGCCTGAAGGGTATTAATTACTGGCCGGACGATGGGGTATGAAATGTAAGTCAGGAATGTTATAATTGGGGTACCTACTTATGGGATTATTTCGGAATTTATGTCCGGAATCTTTCGAGCGCTTCGCCTCTGATAGTTGGGTTTGGCGATATCAGTACCCTCGTTTATGCATTAATATTTCAGCCACAGATGTCCACTGCTGAACATAGCTTAGCATAAATCATAGGCTTCATCTGTTCATCACAAAGTGCGATCCTGAGCAGATGCATCCATTAAGTCCCCGCCACCCTCACGAGGTAATCCAATCCGTCCACCTAGTTGGCGCTCCGCTTTCCTATACACGGTTGGCCCTCCTGAACTTTGCTACCCTAACGGCCATCCGTTCTCTGGGATACATGGCCTCTTCAACCAACAATCTTGTGAACTTAGTCGGTTACTTTGGTATTTCAGTGGATGTCCTCATATCCCGCAGAGAAACTCCGAGCGTAACCGTTATAATTGCACACAATTTTCATATTTCCAGTGATGACTTACGGAACTGCAAAATGGTCGTTCACAATGGGACTTATGAGGCGGCTTAGAGTCACGCAACATTTGCATGAGGGAATGAAATCATCGTCATAGGTGTACACAATCGAGGCCTCTTTATTTTTTTTAATAGGAAGTCTCAAGTGTTCTTCTCTAATTCAAGAGTAACTATTCAAAGTTGCGAGTTATTACAGCTACTTGCCACTGGATGCGCTGCAAGCTTATTTTTTCCCGAAATAAAAAGTAATCTTTGTAATACATACAACTACCCATACCGCGCCAATGAAGCTTCTGTTTGGATCTACTTTTTTATGTTGTAATGTAACCTTAATTAGCATAGTTTTGGATTAGTAAGTTTTTAAGCCAAGCCTATTGTATAAAATCTAAATTGGATACATATATATTTCCACACCACAATTTAAATGTATGCTCACTCCGCACACGCAATGGTAAGTGAAACATAATATTTTTGTTGACAGTGTCATGTGCCGCGTCGTATCAATGGTTAAAGTGTATCTTTTGGTGTTCTAAAAACAAAAACAGTTTAGTAAATAAAATACCAATTCGTTTTTTTTGTTCAAAAACTGACCGGCGTTTGATCTGAGTATCGCCTGATGGTAAGTGACTACGGGGTCGAGGATGTAGCTCGCTGGTTCAGTAATAGCCTATTCACTCTTACCTTGACGAGACCCAAATTATAATTTTCTGGAAATACACAAAATGGGAGCGAGTTCTATTCCTTAGCGATTCGCATTACAATTGACGAGACGAATCATCAAACAGCGTACAGATTTCTGGAGACCTTAGGAAGAAAAAAAAAACAAAAATCCACGTTCAGAAATACATACATCGAAATCGAATGTCATTGGCACACCGATGAAAAGTGAGTCTCGGCCTTGGACATGAGTTTGCGCCACTTATACCAAGTTGTATTTCATATTCCATGCTTCACAGTACTTTGGCCGGGTATTCAGAACTTAGCACAATAAATATGGTATGAAGTTGAGCACTAATTAGTATTCTACCTGGGGCCGTGTATGAGCGCTGCGGCATGCGTCAGGAGATACACACTGCTGCCAACGATGGTGGGGTCGAACCCGAAACCACTAGCTTTGTAGGCGATTGTTAAACCTATGCGAATGCTATGTGTGTATGTATATACCGGGTGTTGCCTGTAATAGGAGCAATCAATTAAAACAGTCTACTGAACAACATTTGTTAAGCAACTTCTGAAAATAACGTGTATTAAATGATCATTTGTAGAATAATGTTTAGACAAAAAAGCTACTTATTGCGAAATGTGCGATATTAGTAGGCTGACAGCTATGTACTCAGGAAATGTCAATGTTGGACGACGTATATTGAAAATACTATTTAATTTGTTTGAAATAATGAAATTCTGGAAACGGACTTTTTTTAAGTTGCTGAATGAATGTTGTTCAGCTTGAAGAGCGGAATCTATGTTTTAATATATTGCTCCTATTACAGCCAACACCCTGTATATGTATCGTCCCCCTAGACGTATCCATCAATGGCGAAACCTGGCTCCATGACCATCACAAGCGTCGGTCATGTGCACGAATAGGGCTTGAAAAACCGAACTATGTCAGCTATATGCCGTCCATAGCCCGGGGTTTTCGAAACGAATAATTTGACGCCTACTGTCGGCCTCTCAAATTATTCGTGTCATGTTAGTCACGTCAGTAAGGAAATTGAATCTCAGTCTCAATTCGACGTTTGACACTGACATCTATCTGGGATCTCATCACGTTTCTACGTATACTTAAACGATATTTCGTCTTTTTATCAACCTTTAGCCGTTAATGTTATGACAAAGCACAGTCTTTAATCAATTTGTTATAATACAAAACTTCTGAAAATTGGTCTTTGACTTTAAAATTTGTTGCCGGCTTCACCCATCACTGTGTATCGCGGCTAACACGACGTCTTACATGACTCTCTTATGAGTGACACAACAGCCGCCGTGTAGCTGTCGTGTCGTGTCGCTAATAAGCGTGAAACGTGTTAACACTGTGACTGGTTGACTTTGTAATCACATGTTGGCAAGGTGACTTTATTTGATCAAAGCTATACAGTTATGAGGCTCTATAGTTTAATAAGAAAAAACTGAACCCCAACTTAGGTCTGTCTGTACTGTACAATATAAAAAATACGAATCAAAATAAATTTATAAGAAACTAAATTACAAGGAACTTGAAAAACAGTACTCGGCATTATGTGATGATAAAAAGCAATTCTTCAGTCCAGCTTTGGGTATTCAACCGTGTACAAACTAATATATCTACGGTATTCTCATAAGTCATAAAGGTCATTATGATGACCAAGTCAAAAGTAGGTGTAATATAATAGAACTCATGGAATCATTATTTAAGAGCTTCACTTTTGTCGGTGGAGTAATCGCCACTCTTCCCACCTTGTTAATTTCTTGGTCTCCTGATAAGACAGTGTCTACTTTCTCCTTCACTTGATTAAAATAAGTTAATCTTGGTCTTCCTCTGCCTCTTCCTCTATTCTAATTTTAAAATATGGCTTCCATCAGGTTAATGATGATTTCGCCAATTTCAAGTTTGCTCGTAGAGCATGCCGTTGTTCGGTGAGGTTTTGCTTTTTGTAAAGTGATAGCGATTTACAAAAAACCACGCGGACTATCGGGCCTTGACCCAGGAAGGGCTATGAACGCTTCAAGTTGAATTCTTCATTAGCTATTCACTCATACGTTAGATCACTGCACAATACGCTATCAATACTACACATTGAACAACAAAAATGAATAAATAATGAACAACGCAACTTAAACGCATGCGGCCATCTTAAGTCACAAACCGGAAGTCCTGCCTCTTCCTCAAAAATCATCATGTCGCATCAGGTGTCCTATCATCTGCCCTCTTCTTTTTTTGTATAGTTTTAAAAAACTAGATGACAGTACATTTTACCAATTCGTAAGGTGCTATTAAAAACTTGAAATTTTCAGCATCAGTGGGCTGTATTTTTGTCGTAGGCATAAATAAATGTCACGAAATATAAACACCCGCACCACACTCGCAAGACTTCTACTCAAGCCTAAAAGGTCTTAGGTAACGACCATCGCCGTAGGACGTCGGCCTTTTTGGACTACACAGGCAAAAATCGTGTTGTTTATCAAATAGAATAAGTGTAATTTTCACGGGCTGGGCTCGTGAGGGATATCTACCGTTTCGCGTGACGTTAAATAGCCAACGTTCACTTATCTTAATTTTATTAGGTACCTCGTAAATTTTACCGTGATAAAACCAGACGTCATGAATTAGTAGCATTTTCATTGTATTGCAAAGTTCCATAGACCAGATATGTTGAGATTAATAATGAAGTCTAAATAATTAAAAAATTCATTTGAAATTTTTCACATCAATGCACCCAAGATTAATGAAAATGCTGTCAAATTAGTGTACATTAACAATAATATAGTGCGTATTATTCTTCTTAATACGGATCAAAAGATAGAGGCATGTGACAGACAGGCAAACTAATAGCGCAGGCTTAAGCTATAGGGTTCCAAATAAGTTGAAACGAGGAGGCAGGCGCAGGCTATATAAGCCTCTTCGACATTTCACATCAAGATACCGAAAACTATAGTGCGTTTGATTAATATAATATCCCGATTAAGACACACTACTGTTGTTCCAGGTAAAACAAAATATCCATCTCACCATGACTTAACGTAAATAGCTTACCTTGACTAATGTGATCCCACTAGCAAAGCACAGAAGCATTTTGCCGTATTTTATAACCTGAAATTTATCCAACGTGGCATGCAATCCCGGCTGCACTGCCATGGACGTGCGACTAATAGGCGGTATTAGCTGCGGCGACTCCAGCACACGTAGTGCTGTTCACGTTGCGATTTTCAGTCGTGCGATTTTTAGTCGCATCTTTTACGATATTAAATATATCCTACGTGGCCTGCAATCCCGGCTACACTGTCACAGGTATACGCCTAATAGGCTGTATTAGCTGCGCTACTTCCAGCACAACCAGTGCTGTTCACGTTACGATTTTTAGTCGCACTTTTTTATTTTGGTGCCCCACAGCCAGTCAAAATGTGACAGACAAAGTTGCCCATGTATCGGCCAGTCAGTCCTTGCTCGCTGCAGTTTAAAAAAAAACTGCTCTAAAAGTCAAAAATTACTGAATTTTCGATTTTGACTGCGAAAACTACGTTTAAGAATTTTCCTTTCAAAAGTCGTCCGTGAATAGCTATAAACCGCTCCTCGATAGCATCGTCTACCGTTTCACTATTTAATCTGTGCTCAGAATTGAAATGCACTTTACGACGAACCCGAAGATGGTAGTAACTGATCTGTTGTTAGTTTTACATCTGCCTGCGGCGTGTGCAACTTTGTAGTTTGGTTGTGTAGTTCAGTTTATCTGATAACGTATCGTAACATTTCTAGTTACGGTGACAACCATATTATATCCTCGGAACTTACGTAGCACGGAATATGAAAACTTATCAATTTATCTCTCTTTAGCTTCCAAATGAACAAGTTCATTGGCATAATAGCATTTTATGCAATCGTTGCACAATGTAGGTTCTTAAAGACGAGTAGTACCGCGTTTAGGCCACGAGGCTTCCCGAGTGGTCTAAGGTACGCGATTTTAAGAATCGAAGTAGCGTGTTTTTGTTTTATCAATGTTCTCTTTTTGAAATTTATTTGAGTTGAGTAGAGAGTTTTCTTATAAATATTAAAGTTCAGTAGCGGGTACCATAGAGCATAGAATTTTGGTACAGGTTTAAAAAGTGCGGTTGTGATTTTGTTTGGGAAATCCTAATTGACAGATTACAATAAGCGAGTATAAAAAAGATATTTCCATATCCTGGATTAAAGGAACGGTGATGTGTGTTTGGTTGGAATACACAAAGGGAGAATTCATATTTAAGACATGGTCATAGTTATGTACCTATATGAGAAATACCAACTACCGCCGTATAAATAATCAGTCACTTTTAAATGTTTATTATACAACATAAACTTGTTTGAACAGTTTCAAAAATGGGGTCAAAATGTGTGGCTCCTCCTGACTCAGTCGGGGAAAAATAACAAACAAGCAACCTATCAAAAGATGGAACTCCTTGCCGGCTCATGTGTATCCTCCTTCTTATAACTTGAGACCCTTTAAACTAAGCGTAAAGAAGTATCTCTCGGGCCAGCATGGCAGTGTCAACTGACATGGCACCGTTGGTTTCTCGTCAGTTGCCACTGTGACTTTGGCTCCCCTTTTTGCTTACCATCAGGCAAAGTGGAGCCACTAATATGTTGTGCCGTTATAAAAAAAAACCTATCAGGTGAAAAACTGTTTTTTTTTTCTCTTAGGTTTTGGGTAAGTAAAGGGTATGTAAGTGTAATCAAATCATGGTCATACTGCAAACAATAAGTATTCGCTTCTTATGAAGTCTCTGTACTAAAACCTCTGATTTGCAAATGAAACGACTTTACACCATGATAGCGTAAGCCTGTTACACAATACTCGTAGGCGCAAAAAATACAGAATTGCATCGTTTTGCTTTCCTCCTATCGTTTACAAACAAACTTTCATTTCCCGTTCTATGAACCCATTGTGCGGCTGATTCGACGCTGCGAAACAGTTTATTTTCTGACGCTAAAATGACAATAAAAGTTAAAAGTAAATGAGAACGTCAGTTTGAAAAGAAGTCGTTTGCGTCCATTAAAGGCCTACGTCGGGGTGACAGCATGCGGCACTGAGGCTTGCGGCATTGTCGCATCACGATTATAATGATATCATATCAAGAAAAAAACCAATATAAACGTAAGTATATCAATGATATGCTGCAAATCTGTGGCATTCATTGCTATGCAGATGATAGCACGGGTGATGCCTCCTATACCTATATTTCTCGGGAAATTGTCATCGAGAGCCGAAAAAAGCTTGTGTCTGAAGTCGAGACTTGTTTAAAAGAAGTCTCAAAATGTGGTCGACTTAATTTAGTCCACTTTAACCCCGCAAAGACACAACTTTGCGCGTTCACCACCAAAAAATCTACGTTCGTCGCGTCACCTCTTTTTGAAAGCACTCCCCTAACTGCCTCAGCCACTATAGGAATCCTTGGCGTCGACATCTCATGTGAAGTCCAATTCCGCGGACATCTAGAGGGTAAGGCTAAATTAGCCTCCAAGAAGCTCGGCGTGCTCAACAGGTCGAAACAGTACTTCACTCCGGCCCATCGCCTACAGCTTTATAAGGCGCAGGGTCGCCCACATATGGAGTACTGTTCTCATCTGTGGGCTGGGGCGCCCAAGTACCAGCTTCTCCTTCTAGATCGTATTCAACGGAGAGCGACTCGTATCGTCGGCTGCCAGCGAACTTCAGATCGGCTTGACTCCTTGGCGCTACGTAGAGATGTAGCCTCTCTCTGCATCTTTTATCGCTTGTATAACGGGGAGTGCTCCGAGGAGTTGTTCGGATTGATTCCTGCCGCTTCTTCCCGCCATCGTTCTACGCGACAATCCATTCATCCTCACCACGTAGATAGTTGGCAGTCCACAACTGTGCGCTTTTCTAGAAATTTCCTGCCTCGCACGACTGCATTGTGGAATGAATTGTCGCTTGCGGTATTTCCGGACCGATACGACCTTCAAACCTTCAAGAAAAGAGCGTAGCCCACCTGAAGGCCGGCAACGCACTTGTGACTCCTCTGGTGTTGCAGGTGTCTATGGGCGACGGTAATCGCTTTCCATCAGGCGATTCGTTTGCTCGTTTGCCCCCTATGACATATAAAAAAAAAGTAGGTAATTCTACCCGTAAGTCTCAATAGGGTTTGCTCTTCTCAAATTCAGTTCTCAATTCGATACAAAGATGAAAAACAATATTCATAAATCCATGCCGTTTCCATATTTCTTGTCAGCAGGGATAGCGCAACATGCCGAAACTCCGTTTGTCGCGTGAATCAGCATCACCCTTCTCGCTCGCCCGGTACGATAACGAGTGATTAGGTCATGTTTATCACGTGACAAAGAGTTGCACGTTACACAGGAATACAACCATACATCGTCCAAAGCTGTGGTACTAAACAAAATGTAATTGACTTTGATCTATATAATACATAAACGAAGTTTACTGTATAGTCTAGATTTGGTCCACTGGACTTTGTATTACCGCGCAAAATTCTGTCAAATCATATTAAAACTATAACCGTCGCCTTATATCTAAACAAGTTCGAACCCTCGCAACAAAAATGTACACACACGACGCAGCCATGCCACACGATGCGTCAAAACAAAAAACTGTCGCACCGCGTAGACCAGCTTTAAAACGCGGCATTACGAGGCTTTGTCGGCAGTCATTTGTTTCTGTTAAAACTTCCCGTGACGTGAGGCTAAATGTCAAAAAGTCGGGCCGAGAAGTGGGTTATGGCTTGGGTTAAAACCGCCCCCGGTGGTGCGGAGTTTTACCGTTGTTTGGCTGCTGCTGTAATATCACAAGGAAAGCTGTGTTGCTATCAAAGAAAATTAGGTACAGTATGCAAAATTACATGCCGTGTTGTAGAGGGTCTATATCATAAATTTATGAAACGTATGTGTAATTTTTTATGTGGGTACTCGGTACAAACGCCACAATTTATATATCAAAAAAAGCTTTGACCTAAATGAAATTAAAATTAAAATTCATTTCGCATCGTGGTAAGATGTCGCGTCGTACCAGAATACGATGTCTATAATTGTGTATTGGCCCATAATATGTCGCGCGATAAGAGTAGCTTAGCATAGTTGTGCTAGACAGGCCGATAGCACTTGTCGCGCGACAGAGTCGCGTGTCACAATTAGACTTAAAGAGCCTGCCAAAAAAATCCTCTATCAAAATTATACCTCGTAAATTGGAAAAAAGTGTAAATTACAATAAAATAATGACATCAGGCCTTCAAGGTTGGATGCCCAATACCGAAGGTTCCCTTCATCAAGCATAAGCCACCGCCGCTGATTGAATTAACATGAAACTTCGCCTGACAAATTTATGTGGCCTATGCTCCGTGGAAAAACTTCAGAATTATATTTTTATCGCCGCTTGCTTTATGGTTTTAATATCTGGTGTATTGGGTGATTGTTTATGGGGCAGGTTTTTGGCGCGTGGAGGTTTTTTCGTTTCCAGGATATAATATTCAGCAAGATTTTGATTAAGCCGCAGTTGAAGTGAAATTCAAACTCAAATGAACAAACCTTTTCAAGGCATTCGTGTACTGTACAATCTGTACATGCATCACACAAGTATATAGCATAGGTATTACAATAGATAAAACGACGCTTCGTATAGGTACTTATCCGCGGAGTGACGTAAAACAAAATCTCGGGACAAACCGAGACGATTTAGCTAACATTTTCTAAATGCGCAAGCCGGTGGGAATCGAGTTCTTTGGACTCCACGCAAGAGCGGCTTCAGCGGCAGATCTGATCGGAAGAGACACTGTCTACTAACCGGGTAATAAAAAAAGGCTTGTCAAAAGCTCCCTTGCCTAAGTATTCTCATGATATCAGGATAACGTCAGATCACGAGTAGACCCAAAATGTGTAAACTATGTTTAAGCAATGAGTCCATTGCCTATTGAAAAAAAACATTAGGGTTGTCACCGTCATCCCAAACAAACCTTATCTACGCACCTATAAAACGGTCTATTTTCGTGCAAGCAATTAAAGAAAGTTATGAATCTCCAGCGCGGGATTTCCTCCGCTGCTTCAGATATAAAAACGCTCTGTGTCGGCCATTAAACAAGATCGGTATCATAATTGAATTAAAAATTCCGACACGAGCGTCCTTTAGCTTTAGCTAGGGTTGCCGATAGAAATAGACGATTTCGATTTTAGATAGCTTAAAATATAGAAAATACAGTGGAATAATTAAGTTTAGATAGCTCAGCCGGTCTTTGGTAATTTTACTAAACAAAGCTTAAGCACGGTGAACAGAGAACTTATAATCGATTTTAAGTTAGAACAACGGTATAACAGTTTGTTGCTATTTGCCAAAATAAGATACCAAGTTTTAAATTATATTAGTATTCTATATGGCTCTTAAGACTTAAGAGTAAATCTAAAAACGAATATATATTTTTGAATTCTGTACACTGATCCGTTCAGTACATTCAACTTTTGACATATAGTCCATAAGGGTAAAGAGTCTCGAATTACTAAAGGCAAGTTACAATTTGATGGAAAGCGATTACCGTCGCCCAGAGACACCTGCAACACCAGAGGAGTCACAAGTGCGTTGCCGGCCTAAACAGCTTTTACCAGATCTACCTATAAGATACATTGACGAAGATGTTCGAATTCAGCCGTATTTTTTTCCGAATCTTCCGTATATAGGGGTATTGTATAGTGTTGTGGCAGCCCTAGAAGTCAGAGACGTGCCAGTGCCATCGCCATCGGAGTTAAACTTCAAAACTGGGGAAAAACTGTCTGCGATACGAATTCCACGAATATCGGGACGTGACGCTATGCGTCGTGTATTTTTACTGCGAGAAACGATATCTAGGGATAAAAAATCGGATATTACAGTCGGCAATAATACACTTTACGGGTTTTTATCGAAATTAATATGACTGAACATTTACTATTTGACTTCCATAATGTTATGTGGTTATAGTGCGGTAAGGTGGCAAACTTAAAAGATCGTAAAACTCACAACATACTGTAGTTATATGAATAAATTAGCTGAATATGTCATTAAACAAAGGAATTCCCTTAAAACCCGAAAAACCAAAAGAAAATTATTTTTTAAATATTTAAGAATCTGATTCCAAAACACTCATCTAATTCTAGCGAAATTTTGTTATTTTTGGAACCATTTACTTTTGAAAAGAACATTTCCACATAATTTCAGAAGAAATATTCTAAGGTAAGCTTTCCTGTGAAGCCCTTGTTATTTCCAGTAATCAATATGACTTTAAACGAACACGAATGCTTATAATACTTAATAACAAACCCTAAGCTCAGAATAAAATTGATGATTTCGATGAGCACAAGAGTACCAAAAACCCTGGTCCGATAAAGCTGTAGTCTGCTGATTATTCTATGATCGCTATCGCCCCGTAATCCCACCATACATGATGACGTCATTAATCACAGATCCATGCATATACGCGTGCAGAACCGCTACCGACGAAACAAAAGACTTAATAACAACCATCGACCAAAACCCAGGCACCCTTAAACGCTTGGTCTAATCTAGAAATTGAAGTCCAATTTAAATTGGTCGCGTAATATTCTGTAGCTAGCGGCCCTGTCAAGCTGTCATACGGCAATGGGAGATAGGAAACTCGAAGGCTGATATGAAATCACTCGCCCGAGGTATTTGTGGGGTATTGTTTAATAGTAAGAGGGTTGTCGAGACGGTTGGCGACTTTGGAACAATAGGTTCTAGTTTATTTTACTACAGGTATAGTATGTAGCACAAATATAGTTAGCTACAGATAAAACTGTAACTGAAAGGCTTCCGAAAATTATAATACTTATTCTGGAACTAGAAGTAGACACAAGGTTTGACATCCATAAGAAGCAATACAAACTAAACTACAGATATAGAAAGAAAATTGGAAGTTAATAATAAAATCGGTATTTTACATAGCCCAACAGGAGGTTTTACAACCCACGCTATATTGAGGATTTTTAGTGGTACTAATGTATCTAACTGGCAACGACATATTTTCGGTAACAGACGTTGAAAGTCGGTGAATGTCACTGATGGAAACAAAGAGGAATCAGTTCTAAATTTCGCAAATTTCTGCAAGATAAAGCCTAAACTATCCACAGTGATGAAAGTCAAGTTTTTTTTTAAATAGGATTCATTATTAATTTCGCCAGAAGAACGAAGGATTGGGCAGCATTCCGGTAAACAATGTTTTGAATTTAGTTAAAATTTGAATGACATCCCAAATGATACAGGCACAGCCTAGTTCGGGGTCTGCAAGATATTTCCTGTGTATTTTATTCATATTTCATTTAGTTAATGACAAATCCTTGACAAATCGCTACTGACGTTTAATAATGCAAATATATGACGTAATGCACATTAATCATTAATCAAGTGAGATGCACTGGTTTCGGGTGCTCGATGGTTGCTTGTGTTGGCCGAGATGTCAGCACATGGTAGGCGGTCACTGTTTCTATGCGCCGGCCGGTTCGGGCCGATAATGCGAGTACGCTTGCACGCATTATATGCAATTGCACTGCATACCCGATAAAAAAAAAAAAAAATTATTACTTTTAAATTAAGTTATAAATAAGTTTATTGTATTTAGTTTTAAGTGTGCGTATTATATTATATTTTTACTTATAAGTTGTAGTGTTCTCTTACCTTGGTAATTCCTTTAAGCGATGAAATTCGGGGCTCCCTTATATCATTAAATGCTCTGTTTATCTCTCTAGCACGTTGTTCGTTCGGTATATTCGCTTGCTTCGATGTATTGACTGAAACGATAAACAATATTAACTCTAACTCACTGAAAATCGATTTGACGCAGGCTGCTACTTACATTATTTTTCTCTCCTCCTTTTCTTATATATATAGTGGCGTTTTGTTGTAAAAAACACTAATTTACAATTTAGCTTTGTTATGACATTTCTGTTAGAAAAAATGTCATAGCAACGTCTTGTCATATAAAATTGTCCATTTCACGTAATTTTACTTCCAAAGCGGTGAGGTTGGATATATTTGAGATAGGTCGTATTAACTTTATCGTTTGGCTGGTGCCTTAGTACTTCTTAAAATTCAAAATTCATATTTTTATCTATTCTGGAACATTTTGTCAGCGAGCCTAATATAAAAGCGCTGCCATCAGCTCAAAATTCAGTCTTCTCGTGCCTCTCAACTAAGGAGGAACTCGAAATTGGTCTGTGCAGGGCCAAAGCTTGGCCCTGCACTCAAGAGAGACCCTTTTCCCCTTTGGCTATCCCCAAACAAGACTACTGACTCACTCGGACGCTGAAAGGCCTTGCCTGCTGCAACTACGAATACGTCCACCTGCTGCCACTGCGTATCTGCTACCACTGTGTATGCGACCGAGTATACGCCCTCCTGCTGCTGATACGTATACGCCCTCCTGCTGCTGTTACGTATACGCCCTCCTGCTGCTGTTGCGTATACGCCCTCCAGTGCTGCCACTGCGTAAACGCCCCCCTGCTGTCACTGCACATACGCCTTCCTACGACCTCCTGTGTGACCACCTGCTACGGACTGATATCAGGCTGCACGGACATCGCCTCATCTGCAACCGCTTGGACCTAGGACTAACAACCTCCCCTTTACTCCGTTATCACACTGCCTTGGTGACTTGAGTGAAAATAAAGAACCCTAACCCTGAATTTACTGTTTTTCTCTTTCTACTTCTTTTCTCCTCTTATCTTTCTCTCTTTCACGTCTGTTATCCTGTCCTTCGACTCCTCGGAGGACCGGGTAACACGACAGTTTGGCGCCCAACTCTTTTTATTTTCACTCACTTCTCTAAATTCTAAAAAACGCTTGCACTAGCGCACAACTTTTTCGGTTAGCTTTGGCCACATTTCAATAGTCACCATGGCTCGGCCTATTTAATATATCCACCTCTAAAGCTAATTCTTATATATTTGACGATCGTTACAGCCTTCTCCGGTTTGTGATTACCACTGCTACTAAAATGATGACTCCCTCATTTCTGGTCTTCGGTCGCGAAACCTATGGTCTGTTTCATTCTCGTCATCTAAATCTAAATTTAAAAGGAATTACTTAAGTAACTAAAATATTTATTTCACTAGCTTGTACATATGTATATTTGTGTATATAATAGTATCACATTTCACTATGCCATCTCCATTGAATATTTTTATTTTGTTTTTCTTTTCCTTGGTAGTACTGTGTGCGGTTTCAGACTAGTGGCCCGCTTTGCAGTACTCCAATTATGTTTACTTGTATTATATCTTGTTCTTCCTTCTTCTCTTTCCCTAAACTAGAGCGGTCGTCCAACTCTGGAAAAAAATAAGCCTAATGGACAAAACTTTCTTTAAACTTGTGCTTGTGTTTTGCTTGGTCTATCCCAAACACAAGTACCTCTACTCTTACTCTAAAAGTTGGCTCTAGAATCAACTTCCCTAGTGGGCTCTAATCTACTAGGCTTGTAAATAGTGTATATCCCTTCATCGAGCGGCTGACAACTCGGTAAATAAGCCCTAGGTCAAATTTTTCTCATAAAATGGAGCGGCTGACTACTCCTAAAAAAGAAGCCTTAGGTCATAGGGAGGACTTCCGTAGGAGTGTGCGTCATTGAACGTGAACCACATCCCCTTCCTTTGTAAGAGATGAATGACTGCGTGACTAGGACAGAGATGAATGTTAGGTCCGGAAGTTCTTCAATCATTTTCGTATCTCACCAACCATTTCATTTCATTAAACTTATTATTAACTTTTCTTTTAGATCTTTGAAAAAAAAAAAAAAAAAACTTTTCCTCACATAAGACTACGAAAAAGTTTTTTTTTTCCTGGGTTTTTGGGGTAATGTAGTGTTCTCTTACCTTGGTAATTCCTTTAAGCGATGAAATTCGGGGCTCCCTTATATCATTAAATGCTCTGTTTATCTCTCTAGCACGTTGTTCGTTCGGTATATTCGCTTGCTTCGATGTATTGACTGAAACGATAAACAATATTAACTCTAACTCACTGAAAATCGATTTGACGCAGGCTGCTACTTACATTATTTTTCTCTCCTCCTTTTCTTATTATTATAGTGGCGTTTTGTTGTAAAAAACACTAATTTACAATTTAGCTTTGTTATGACATTTCTGTTAGAAAAAATGTCATAGCAACGTCTTGTCATATAAAATTGTCCATTTCACGTAATTTTACTTCCAAAGCGGTGAGGTTGGATATTATATATTTGAGATAGGTCGTATTAACTTTATCGTTTGGCTGGTGCCTTAGTACTTCTTAAAATTCAAAATTCATATTTTTATCTATTCTGGAACATTTTGTCAGCGAGCCTAATATAAAAGCGCTGCCATCAGCTCAAAATTCAGTCTTCTCGTGCCTCTCAACTAAGGAGGAACTCGAAATTGGTCTGTGCAGGGCCAAAGCTTGGCCCTGCACTCAAGAGAGACCCTTTTCCCCTTTGGCTATCCCCAAACAAGACTACTGACTCACTCGGACGCTGAAAGGCCTTGCCTGCTGCAACTACGAATACGTCCACCTGCTGCCACTGCGTATCTGCTACCACTGTGTATGCGACCGAGTATACGCCCTCCTGCTGCTGATACGTATACGCCCTCCTGCTGCTGTTACGTATACGCCCTCCTGCTGCTGTTGCGTATACGCCCTCCAGTGCTGCCACTGCGTAAACGCCCCCCTGCTGTCACTGCACATACGCCTTCCTACGACCTCCTGTGTGACCACCTGCTACGGACTGATATCAGGCTGCACGGACATCGCCTCATCTGCAACCGCTTGAACCTAGGACTAACAACCTCCCCTTTACTCCGTTATCACACTGCCTTGGTGACTTGAGTGAAAATAAAGAACCCTAACCCTGAATTTACTGTTTTTCTCTTTCTACTTCTTTTCTCCTCTTATCTTTCTCTCTTTCACGTCTGTTATCCTGTCCTTCGACTCCTCGGAGGACCGGGTAACACGACAAAGTGTGCGCTCACTGATTAAAATACCTAGCCGCATGTTAAGATTATCATGTAAGTGAATATTCATGTATTCTTATGAGAAATAAAGATCTTTAAACCTAATCAGTCATATGAAAGCTGTTTGTAACGCCACGCCATCCCTGGGCCGAACCCACACTTGTTGGGCTGTACTTGAATTTCCAACGAAGTTATCGCGTCAACTCAATTGTAAACTTACAATCCCCTTTCCTTGACAATGATCAAAAATTCCAAGCCAGGTCATCCTTGACATTTTGGATGTAAATTCCATTATCAAATGAAACTCAGTTTCAATTAGAACAACGCTAGAGCCTCCCGTCTAATAACAATTTGACGTCGTATTGCATAGTGAGCAGCCCCCTTACCTGCTGGATTTGCCCCCCTGCCTGTGTATAATCGCCTTAAAAGTTGCACATTCGCTAGATCAATGTGCGAATTTTCGTACGTCGAAATTATCACCACTTATCACTATTTCATTAGGTTTAAGAAAGTGGAGGGCATACTGTCCATGATTTGTTATAACCCTTTTATTGAATGATGAAATTGAAATTAGATTGTATGTAAGCCATTTCATTGGTGAGCGTTGTATATATTTGAATAGCGAGGCTGATTTTTATGTCCGATTCTTATCTCTAATTGGCAGATTTGTACCAGTTGAAAGAGTTAATAATAAAATATGTAAAAGTAATTCCATTGGTTTGTTCTGCTATGAAGATATAAAATAGACACAGCCTGACACTTCTCGCAAAAAAATTGGTTCCAATATTTGTTATTCGAAAAATTATACATGTACCAAATATATTTTTATAATATCATAATAATAACCACGACTATACCCACGTAACCGTGTTATTAAGCTTCCACTTCCAAGGCTTCATTGTTAAAGTGCGGCTTGTAGTTTTAACCCCCAGTTCAGTAAGTTTATGCGTGAAGTTGGCTTGTTTTTTCAGCCTGTATTTTAAAGTTTGTTACTGTGAAAACTGTGAATTGCGTTGCAACTCGTTGAGATTCATTTAGAAGATAAAATAATTCAGTTTTCAGTTATAGCGTTAAATTTATAATGCAAAAATAATTTACAAGTCTTATTTAAAAATATAGATACTTGCTGTTTTCGTAATATTACTATTTCTCAAAATATCATCATCATCATTGGCTTCTGGCATCTATCAAAGATAATTTTAACAGTTTTCAATAAAGTGCAAAACTTTTGAATACGACTCGATAGGCTGATACGGGAGTCCTTCAGGATGGCCTTCCAAAACTGGGAGGAAGTGTGTAAAGACAGATTTACACCCGATAAGTTCCGTGTTTTTTTATCCCCGACGAAAAAATAGGGATGCTATGCGGATATGTATGGTCAAGATAAAAACAGTAGTTTCCAGGTTTGATTGGACCAAGTCACAAGCTATCAGGCGAAATTAAAGCTAAGATTTTAAAATCTGGTGGTATGTTCAGTTTTAGTATCATTTTTAATAGAGGATCTCATGATAACCAGTTACTTGCGTCGGTTTTTTATGTTATTTTAGGTTCCATTCAGATAATGTTGTAATACTATTACGTAGGTACCTATGTTTTATAATAATATGATTATCTTTTGGAAATTCGCACTCTAATCATTTGAACGCGTCTCGAAGTCTTGACGTTTATGCACGACTTAATTTACGATACGGAATCAAAGCGTATGTAGCCGCCTTCTACAAAGCTACAAGCTACCAGTGCTCTACAAGCAAAAGGTATTATGTACGCACGTTCATAAATCATGTGCCTTTATGGAGCACATCAAAACTAGGATACGGTAGACTCAAACTGTTTAATTACTTTCAGAATATACCTCCTTAATGATACCTACAACTGTACCAAAGTCTATTATAACTTGGATCTCTTCAAGGCAAGAGTGAATAGGCTGTTGCTGAACCAGCGAACTGCTTCTTAGACCACATAGTCACTTACCGTCAGATGTTACAGAGGTCCTGAGGTCAATCGCTGATCTGTATAAGGATAAAAAAGAAGACATATTTCGACGTTCATCTTCAATAATACAAAAAATTGGGAAAATGCGAGTCCGACTCGCGCATGAAGGGTTCCGTACCATAATCTATAACAAGTTTGTTGTATGGGAACAAATACTAAAAATAAAATAAAATAAACATTTAATGTTTATTTCATTTTATTTTTAGTATTTGTTGTTGTAGCGGCTATAGAAATACATCATCTGTGAAAATTTCAACTGTCTAGCTATCACCGTTCTTGAGATACAGCCTGAGACGGACGGACGTACAGCGAAGTCTCAGTAATAGGGTCCCGTTTTTACCCTTTGGGTACGGAACCCTAAAAAGGGAGAACAGTGATAGTTGCTTGTAATCATTTACTGCTCCCATGCATTATGGATTTTATACGACTATATTATGTAATTTTAGACCAGAATTTTGCATTAAACAGAAAGGTATCTTATCTTAGTACAGGGGTCCCTACGGATGCACTTTAACCCTGTGGGATCTTTTGTGTTGTTGCACCTACTGCAAGGATTATTCCAATACCGAATTTTTTGCTTGTCAAGAGATTGACTGAGAAAAACTTGAGTAATTTTCCTCTGTCAAAGTTACATTTATGAAAACTACCCATTTTATAATCAGAGTTAAAATCATACATACCTACCAAATGAACCTACTATGTAAAGCGTAACGCGTAGCGTGTTGTAACTACCAGCGGATTACTATAAAGTCTGCTGAAGAGAAAGAACCGCCAAAAGAGAGCTCTCAGTCTGCTAAGTTATATTTTAAACAAAGACAAACATTTTAAATCAAATTAGATATTTTTTTTTTGTAATTTAATTTTGTAGTTCACAGTGTCTTGGTTTATTTACTGTTATGCTGTGTAACTAATTTAAATAAATAACTATTTTTTTTTTACATTCATTCATTTTATTTTGTAATTTTAACTAAGTTAAATTATGGCGTGGCGTCCATAAAAACCGATACCGGCCGGTTTGCCTATACAGTGTGTTACCGCCAAGTAGGTTTTTCTTCAAGTACCTAGAGTAAAGTAACATAGATCTTTAACGTATCCATTCCATTCCTTAATTTAATTAATTAACTTAAATTCAGGCTTTATTAAATTTTATAACAAAATTTTAATTGCCAGTAGGTAATGTACAGTAAAGTAAATTGACAAGTGAGTGTTAAATCACAGCGTGATATGAGTAACGACAATTACGCTGTACACCCACTAAATTGAATCTGCGGATTTAAGAAATTTAATTGTGCAGTTAATTTACATAATTATGATTAGCTAATAAGTACATGCAAACAATTACTAATGGATCATATTAATATTTATCAGTTTTAATAAATGCCCGGATGCCGGTAACAGGCTGTATAGGCGTTGAGTAGGTACATTGTCCTTTTCTAAAAGAAAAAATAAGCCAAACATACTCCAGCATACGCTCACAGATGTTTGATGTCACGCCACTGTTGTATTGTATTCATATTCGAACAGAAATTATGTTGAACAGGATTAAAATCCACCAATTCCATTATATTTTGTCTGAAATCAAAAACGGACTATAACCTGATTGCTCCTCATTCTCATCACCCTCATGACTCCACCATATACCCTTCAGTTTAGCACCAATTGAATTCCTCGCGGCGTTTCCCGCGTAAACTATCACAAAATGGCGGATCCCACAAGATGGCGCGCGATGGGTGTAATGAGGCACGCGATTTGCAAGGTAAGCGGGACCGGCTTGCATTTCAAGTGGTCCAGCCTGATTTTGAGGATTTTTTTCTCACGCTTGTAAAATAAAATACCAATTTTTCTGGTGAAAATAATAGCTGACTGAAAAACAGTGAGAAGAGGTTGAACATCGGCTCTTCTTTGAAGTGTATCATTTTGTAAAAAATAGGTGAATTATAGGCGGAATAACATCTGAGGGTTATCTTCATTAAGCTTTGAGGTTTCCTAGAATAGATAGAATTTCGAATTAGATGTAAGAGGTGTAGGTAATTTAGTACTTACCTTATTTGTATTCAGGCGTAGGACTCGTAGATAGAATATTAGCAACAATAATATAGGTACTTTAGTTAGGTATTTAGAAAAGGGTTAAGGTCACGTGCTTGCATGTCATTATTTGATATTTCGCCGAAACACTTGAAGGAATTTAGTATTCAACTCCAACCCAACTTTAAAATTCATCAAACGAAATGACGACCCAAACATCTAAATGTCGTTTTGCTCAAAACAGCTCTGCATACCGTTTTTCTATACGAAAGAAAAATGACTTAACTCTATTCAAAATTCATAGATATTTAGTGCGTTTTAGTTAGGAAGGCGTTGTCGTAACCCTCGCATACTACTAGTTTTATCACTTCTATGTGACTCCGCATAATGAGCTTTACAATCAAGTGTATTTGAGCCTTATGACGTTGAGTTTAGGGTTTTAACATGTCTTTGTGTGAACTGAATCGAGACGTGCTTGGACATTTCGTATGCGATGATTGGTATGTGAGATTGTTTATTAGAAATTGTTAAACGGTTATTTATTTATTGTTATGTTTATATATGCATGCTGCAAAGTCAATTTCAAATATTGTTATTTTATGACAGTAATAGGAAAACCAATTAAGTCTAATTTAGTAATGACATTGTTATCATGATCAAAAAGTTAATTTGCAACATTATTTCAGTAATGACACAAAAATAATGAAAATTGGGGGTCGGAAGTGTTTAAAGAAGATCTCTATTATGAAATATAATATGATACCTTCTAGCGATCATCACCATCATCTTATCAGAGGACAGAGGAGGTAAGACCTCACAGGCAAGCCTTCCTTTAATCTGAATTTACGTAGGTTCCGTTGATAATACCGAACTTAGTATCAAACTCGAAACAACATAATCCGGCTTATTTTAAACATTTACGTGGCTCGATAAGATTCTTAAAATATCTGACCTTTTCTATAATCGAATCTCACTCACTCGCCAAAGTTGCTACTATTGGCTTTCCGACTCGGAACACGTTAACCTTTTAAGGATTAGAATAAATATTTTGCAGTAGGTGAATATTAATGTATGTGATTAGACTAATCATATTCAATATCTGCGTTTTAACTAATCGAATTAGAAAATATGAGATCCTCAAGAGAACCGAGGTCACTGCCAAGTTTTAACTTTAGTTTCTGACTTGGTTCTCTGCCTTTTCGCCGAATTACGTTTCGTCAAACGTTTCATTTCGCAAAAGTTTCATTTCGCCAAAAGCATTTTTCACTGAAACTGTAAACTATTTCGAATTGTTATAAAATAAACCTAACTTAACCTAACCTAATCTAAAGGATGATATTTACAACAATCTGAAATCGTTTACAGTTTCAGTGAAAAATGCTTTTGGCGAAATGAAACGTTTGCGAAACATAATTTGGCGAAAAGGAAGTACACCTACTGACTTACTGTGACATAAGCTTTGTAGTGATGAGATAATTTAAAGTGTCTCCATGTTTAGCACATTTTTATTAGATTCACTAGGTTAAGCATTTAGCCTCTATTGTACCTGATGTTAAGTGACAATAAGATCCAAGATGGAGCACGCTTGCCTAGAAAATGCCTATTCACTCTCGACTTGGAGAGATCCAAGTTATAGACCTGATAATGGAGATGGAAGGTGGCCGTAGTAACAAACCGAACCCACCCCCAAATCCACCGCGTTTGGGGTAAATTGATTGATCTTGATAACCATATAGAACGTTTGTGTAAGAAAGTACAGTTGGCAGTAAAAGTGTCCAAAAACCTTTTCTGTTTATATTTACTAATGATCTGGTAAGCATGACGGAAAGCCGTTGAATAAAGGCGGCGCAAGCTCTATAGATGTGGAGACCGTTGGGTGAAGCCTTCGGCCGGCAGTAGGTGTCTTTCGGCTGACATGATGACTAATTTATCACACCTGTTACTACGACATAATACTAAATAGTCGGTTACGTGTGTTGCGTAAGTAAACAGCAACTCCATGGTTAATTAATATTAAATTGCTGGGTTTCACTAACTGCGGGTGGAAACCTGAACTTGATGATATTGTAGTAGTAATTACTAACGAAGTGGGCTGCCAACTAAACAAGTAACCCATATCGATATAATATGTAACTTAATTGATACACGTTAAATTATGCAAGCTATTTACAACGACGGCCTAAATTCGTCGAATAGTATTTTTATTAAGCTAAAAAGCTAAATTTTATTAATTGAAAATAGCATGAACGGACAAAAACGCCGTCCACCAATTTTTGCCTTTAGGTTATCTGTGGCGTGACGTAAATGATCCCGTAAATAAAGACCAAATACACTCTAATTTAAGATGCGAATAACGTTTTTATATTTTTTCACGGGATCGGTAACGTGACTATGATGACGTGAAAATGGCGGACAGCGTTTTAAGCATTAGAGGATAAAAAACATATTTTCAATTTCAACTTGTTCAGCCATCTTCTCTTCTTATATGAACAGAAAAATATATATTTAGATTTCCTATGTCAAATTTACCATGAGTTAACTAGCCTATTGAAGATATCGCAATGTATTCGACGATCTTGCATTGTTTTATATTGTCCTAATAGATGTATATATCTGGTACAAATGTTCCTAACACTCTATCGAAACATTCCAATAGCCCATCCCTACCTGAGCTCCAATTAAGGCGCCGACGGCCATCGAAAAAGCATTAGACACCCAGTAATTAAGAGGGCATGCGCAGCACGTATAATTTGCATGCGGTCAGACGGGGTGCAAGGAACAACATGGCGCGGTAAAATATTGTACGTTAGTTTGTTGCAGCTACCGGTATTCGCTTTGAACGCTTATAACTATTCAAGTTATAAGACGGAAAACCATCTCTCCTTCTTAAGATGTTCTTAGAGTTCACAAGGTAGACCCTGGTAAAGCAGGGATCATGTGGCGCTCTATCATCAAGTATTTTTCTGACGTGAATAAACAAGCCCATTTTTGGTTGTGCTTACAATATTAGTTCAAGTGCCATATGTCTTTTTTTTCCTCATCTACGCTACATATGAGTATGGAGTCTTTATGAACTCAATTTAAATTTTTAATCTTTAGAGACAGAGATATTAGGTTGATTTTATGTTGATTTATTTCCTTGTCAAGATGACGTAACTTACAATAGTCTTTTGTCCTTTACCGCATGCAAAGACTCAATTAAACAGTATATATCATGGTACTATGGTAAATGATTGCTACTTGGTCCATAAAAGTACGTGTTTTAAGGCACGTGCTTGTACTATTACTAACAGCCTAAATAACTTTCATGTTTCAATGTCACGCTGAGTCTTGTGCCTTATATTACAATTAATCCTTCCTAACCGAACTTCACAAGCATTGTATACTTCATCACTTCACTATTTGCGAAGCTCAATAATATCGTTAAAACAACTGCTTATGGAAACCTCAGTTATGAAAACCAATAATAACGTCGCCAGAAGGATATTACAGACAATATCAATATTAGAGTGGATCGGCGATAAAACTAAGCGGTCGCATCGTTCGGTTATGACTGTTCGAACGACTCGGCGATTTCACTGCGACACGTCGGCGAGTGGCATAAGGGAGAGCGCTCAGTAGACCCTTGGATTAGTAGAATAAATGTTAAACTCACTTTCTTGCTTTCGCCGTGAGGATATGCCGCGGTATCACACAACATAACCGACTAGACCAAGGGAAGAGTGGTATATTTTGTCAATGAAGACAACTTCAGTCAACTTTTCATGGTGACTGGAACTAAAAATACGTACGTCATAAGTTTCATGGGCTATTCGATAATGATTACAAACATTGCTGCTCTACAAATTATGTACACATTCATTTATAAACGAAGAGAGTTGGCTATTAGGTAAGAATTTTCTGACAATCAGTGATGAAATAATAAATCTTTAAATCCGATAAAATACACCCTGGTGAAATCAGTACAGATTAAATCGGTTAATAATAAACATATTTTTCTTGAAGACATAAACGCGCCCTTTTCGGTGTCCGTCGCGTCTGTGTGCAACAGAAAGTAGCTTATTCGTACGTGTCCGTTATGTGAAAACGGCGGACATAATCTGTTCGATCCGCCTCCACTCCGCCGTTTGCCGTATAGGACAATTCACTGGCGTATAGGACTATTCACTGGGATTTCACAGCTCTATTATTCCTCTTACTGCGGTATTGGTCACTGAAACTAGGAGTGTATAACGTTCGGGGGGATTTGAATATTTCAGCCACTTGACTGCTACTGAGTTTCCTTGCATTAAACGGGATTCAAAAGCAAAGATAATATTTTCGGCGTCACTAATTTACGTACTACTGTAGTTTTTTCTTGGTGATGTCTATAGACTTTTTCTAATAACGTCCATAGAACTTCATTTCTACCCACTTTCCTATTTTGAGTCATTAAAAATAAACTTATTTAGTAATAACAAAGTCAAAGATGCTCCGGCTTACGAATACTAAATATGATTATTTAGGCATCACACCACTAACATTGCTTTCATCCATCTCCTTCAGTTTATTAATGTTTTTGCACCGATAAATTTTGGTTTTAAACGTATACATATACAAAAATGAATTAACTCGCCTACCTCCTAAAGATAAAGTTATACAACTGAAAAACTAGGCAGACTTTATCGCACTTTATATAACATTAAATTCCAGTTAACAGTTTAAACTCGCACATAAACAGTCTCCTGGTCCTTTCACAGCTTAAGTACACAGTGAAATAATGGTCACCAGTTTCCTGACTTACCGAAGAATCACCCTTACCACCTGCTTTTAAAGCGTAGGTGTCAATTTATGCATTCAGAAGTGTGTTGTAAAATAATAAATAGATAATCACTTTTGGTACGAGTATGTTACTTTGCATAACGCATGACACATTATGCATCTCGAGAGCACTGATATTAGTTTTATCCGTGAGATGGAATCAATCTAACTTACATTATCTTAAAGAACAATTAAAATTTAAGGCCTCACGTGAAGATCAACCGGTAGAGATTGGTTTCTTTGAATCCTACGGCACTGTTGTATATTTAAAATAAAACATACAAAACTGTTTATTGCAAGTATTGTGTGAATTAGCGCCCTGCATCGCGGTTGGCGCCTAGCCACGAGCTAGTGTCACATCTGCCCCGCGGTAATTTATTATGCCATACCGAGGGCCAATCAATACCTATGTGTAGGCAAAACACTGGTGTTAATTATTGAACTGAATAATGTTTTTTTTTTTGTGGAAATACCACATTATTAACATACTAAATAATATCAGTGTTGGTTGCCACAATGCTGATATTATCACCAGTATTCTGATTCAATTACTACTGATTGCTACACCACGGTTAACATAATGACGTCAGGACTGAGAATTCAAATAAAAAGCATTATCTAGTTTTATGCCCCCTTCCTCTTAGATAGTTCTAAGCCTTCTAAGGCTCTGATATAAGTTTTAAAAATAACGGAATAAAGGCGCAATAGTTTTTTTAGTTTTAGATATCACTACATAGTATAAAACAAAGTCGCTTTCTCTGTCCCTATGTCCCTTTGTATGCTTAAATCTTTAAAACTACGCAACGGATTTTGATGCGGTTTTTTAATAGATAGTGATTCAAGAGGAAGGTTTATATGTATAATACATGCATAATTTATCAGCATTGCACCCGTGCGAAGCCGGGGCGGGTCGCTAGTATGGTAAAAATATCTAAATAGTTTAGACAGAGCTACTAGATGGGCTGGAGTAACATTGAATTCAAATCCTGGAAATATAAACAGATTCCGACCTAGTTCGGCTTCGTACAAACACATTATTGTTTTGCCAAAGGCAAAGCGTTCCTCCCATTGCTCAAAGGTCCCTAACTGGAAGAGATCCCTAATAGGATAAGTTCGCCTTTGTACATATTTCATTTGTTATCAATGTATTTATAACCAATTGTTGTGTACAATAAAGTGTCTACATACATACATACAAGAACTGCAGGCCTGACAGGGCTGGCGCGTAGCCACAACCACATCTGCACTATTAATTTACTGCATGGTTCTATGCCGAGGCTCAATACCCAAACTACATGTACAATGTGATATGATGACAATTGGCGTACAGCCGCCCATTTCACAATCGTGAATGGCAGATGACAACATAGTCTAAGATTCCGATATAGAACGACCTTCACCGAGATGTTTATTTGATGAAATGTATTTTATATTTAATTTAATATGTCAATAAATATATTGCATATGGGTTGCCTAACAAATTTTAGTCCAGGGTATGTTTAATTAATATTTTTTTTTTTTAAAACATCTGATTATTAGATAAATTCTATACCAATCGAAAGTATGAAGCCCATAGAATATGCAAACGTTAGGTTGCCTATCCTTTTCCCGTCACAACTATCGGGTAGCCAGGTTTAAACAGGTAAATCTATAATAGCATTTTGCAACGGTCTGATTATTGAATTGAAATTAAATAGCATCGGGGGGCACGGCAGTGCCCCCGCCAAGTCGAGCGCGAAGCAAACACTGCCGTACCATCCTTTACTGGAACCATTTCGCCGCATTTTCAGGCCCCTATTTGAGCACCTCTGGATACGACCAGAACGCAGAAATTTTCGTCATCCAGTAAGCTATAATTACATACTTAAAATCCAAAATTTCAAGTCTGTAGGTTATTCAGTTCCGAAGTTAAGCGAAAGCAAAGTTTCGCATTTACGACACTCACTCACTCACTCATGATCATCAGTAAAGAACTAGTACTTCCCATAAATTCAGAGAGCTGAAATTTGGTACAGAGTTAGGGTTTAATGGCCACATAAAGCGAAAACTATAAAAATTGGCCAAGTGCGAGTCCGACTCGCGCATGAAGGGTTCCGTACCATAAAACAAGTTTGTTGTATGGGAGTCCTTAAATATTTATTTTATTTTATTTGTAGTATTTGTTGTTATAGCGGCAATAGAAATAGATCATCTGTGAAAATTTCAACTGTCTAGCTATCACCGTTCTTGATATACAGCCTGGTGACAGACGGACGGACGGACGGACGGACGGACGGACAGCGTAGTCTCAGTAATAGGGTCTCGTTTTTACCCTTTGGGTACGGAACCCTAAAAACTAGGATAATCGAAGATCTGGAGTACTCTGATTAGAAAACACAAGAGCCCAACCAAACTATCAGAGATCGACATACCGCCTTTACAAAAAATATTCAACTTGTTGTGTTCGGTTGGCCGCCGTCGTGACTGATCGTCTCTCCTGATGATGGATCGCGTACCGATTCGAAACATGTCGAGTGTTATTCGATTTCTACGACGTGAGTAAACCCGTTTAAGTATTTTAATATTCAACTTGGTGGGCCGCTTCATTTGATGTCAAAAATCCAAGGTCTGAAGTATTTAGACGACGCGTTTGGCTCGGTTTGTAAACACCTGCCTACTGAGCCGGCGGTCCCGGGTTCGAGTCCCGGTCAGGGCAAATATTTGTGTGATGAACTCGAATATTTGTGCTTGGGTCATGGTTGTTCTATGTATTTAAGTATATATTTATCTATATAAGTATGTATATCGTCGTCTAGTACCCATAACACAAGCCTTCTAGAGCTTAATTTGGGACTAGATCGATTTGTGTGAGGTTGTCCGATATTTATTTATTTATTATTTATTTGATGAAGAACCCTCAGCTGGTCTCAGCTGTATTAGAGATATGGTAATGCCCCCTTCTACTATTGTTACATAAAAAAATCGACTCTCATTGCAAAAATCCAGCGTAGTGGGACACATCTTCTAATTTAATCTAGCCTATAGCGTCCCTCAGCTGGGTGGGTTACGTATTACAATCCCGAAAGTTCATAATACCTACAGTTGAAATACCGATGATCAAAATACCGAAAGTTCAAAAAGCCGATATTCGATAAAACGAAGCTCAAATTACCTATTTTCAGAAAATCGAAAGTTCAAAATCTCGAAATTTCATAATGCCGAAATTTTTAAAATCTCGAAATTTTATAATCCCGAAAGTCAATGAGCACTTTAAAAGTGTCAGGACACTAAACTAATCTGACTTTTCCGTGGAACCGATCTGCTCCGGTGCTGCGGGATGTTCAGCCCCTCCGCCCTAGCGTAAGAAAGTGCGGCACCTACGCTCGCCTCCGCAGCTTCGGCTTTTTTTTTGGTCACCTTCGGCGACCAGCCTCAGCCTCTGCGCCTCGCTTGATGCCCGCACTTTCTTACGGCGGCCGGGGGCTGCCCTCCCTCCGCGCCTCCGGGCTTTTATATACACTCTAGGGGTAGGGCAGACAAGACCACGTGGAATCGGGGTTGACAGCTTCGGTTCTGTGGCTAGTCGATTAAGAAAAGGAAAGAGTCCGGGAAAGTGGGAAATTAAGAATGACACTAAATATTCGATATTACGATAAAACATTATGTCATGGACTGACAACCGAACCGAACTTGTCTGGAACCGAAGCTGTCAACGCTCACCTCCGCAGCTTCGGCTTTTTAGTCACCTTCGGCGACCAGCCTCAGCCGCTCCGACTCGCTTGATGCCCGCACTTTCTTACGCTAGGGCCACAGTATAACAAAGAGTACTAACGTACTAGGGCGGAGGGGCTGCACATCCCGCAGCGCCGGAGCAGATCGGTTCCACAGAAGAGTTCACTTATAAATAGTAAGTATAGTAGTAGGCAAGTAGGTTACGTTATTTAGGTTAATATTCTTTGTATAAAATAAACATTAGAATCTGTAAGACTACAGAAATACGAGAAAATTCTCGAGAGTTTAAATAATATTCCGGATTACAACCTTCAGGCAGGATCATAGTCTTCGGGATTACAGTCTTCGGGATTACATTCTTCGGGATTACAGTCTTCGGGATTATAATATTCGGTATTTCATCCTTTCCATCTAACGTTCTTTTGGGATTTTAAACTTTCGGTCAAATAAACATTCGACATTGTAATTTTCGGCCTTCCGTCCATAGGTCTTATGATATTCGGTATTTTGAATGCCTCCCCTTCTGCTTTTAATACGCATATAAATAAAATTAAAGGAAAACTCTGGACAAGACTAGACTGGCTTTTATACTTATACTTACAAGTTTACAAGAAGAAATAGTCGAACGATTAACTTTATTCTACTCGAACATTACACAAATTACACCAAAATATTAATTTCACTCAAAATTTGCTCTAAATATAACGCATAGGACTAAGGGTGGCGGTGATACCCGCACACGTCGCTAGATGGCGCTGACTGTATTTTAAAACGCGCCGTCGTTTGTTTTTCCGATAATCTTATATGGCGAAGTGGAACCGGCCGCGTTACAGTCGTTTACGACATTCTTCTACTGCGCTTGGAAACGTTTGCTAGGGATTAGGAGGGATTATTTGCATTTCGTTGATTTCGCTTATTATTTCGTGAGGTTTGCTAAAGTGAATTAGCAGGTTGTTATAAAACAATATGCCCACGTTTCTACAAAAAGAAGTGAAATCCCACCAAAAACATTCTGTAAAAAACTAGCCAAGTCTCGATGGAGCCGCTTGTTTATCTCTAAAAAGTAATGAAATCTAGACAAAGTCGTACCAAGTCTAAGGTTCCTTACTGCGATTTCTTTATTATTATAGTTAATGTTGTGTGACTTGGCCGTTTAAGGGTACACAAGGGTACAAAACCAGGTGCTCCATGACACCATTGCACCAATCTGTCGCCAGAACCGCTACAAGTCAATTTTGTTTACACGTAATGTTATATCTTTTGTAACTACCTATGTTTGTTAAGCGAGATAATAGCCCTTACTGGTGTACCCTTCAACGGCCTAGTCACACAACATTAACTATAATAATAAAGAAATCGCAGTAAGGAACCTTAGACTTGGTACGACTTTGTCTAGATTTCATTACTTTTTAGAGATAAACAAGCGGCTCCATCGAGACTTGGCTAGTTTTTTACAGAATGTTTTTGGTGGGTTAAAGATTATTTTATTATGAACAGTGTGGTATAAGGTTGCCTGCGAAAAATCAGTCCAGAATTCCGGTTGTCGAATTTTGAAAAGTAAAATATCAATAAATAAATGTCAATAAATATATTGCATATGGGTTGCCTAACAAATTTTAGTCCAGGGTATGTTTAATTAATATTTTTTTTTTTTAAAACATCTGATTATTAGATAAATTCTATACCAATCGAAAGTATGAAGCCCATAGAATATGCAAACGTTAGGTTGCCTATCCTTTTCCCGTCACAACTATCGGGTAGCCAGGTTTAAACAGGTAAATCTATAATAGCATTTTGCAACGGTCTGATTATTGAATTGAAATTAAATAGCATCGGGGGGCACGGCAGTGCCCCCGCCAAGTCGAGCGCGAAGCAAACACTGCCGTACCATCCTTTACTGGAACCATTTCGCCGCATTTTCAGGCCCCTATTTGAGCACCTCTGGATACGACCAGAACGCAGAAATTTTCGTCATCCAGTAAGCTATAATTACATACTTAAAATCCAAAATTTCAAGTCTGTAGGTTATTCAGTTCCGAAGTTAAGCGAAAGCAAAGTTTCGCATTTACGACACTCACTCACTCACTCATGATCATCAGTAAAGAACTAGTACTTCCCATAAATTCAGAGAGCTGAAATTTGGTACAGAGTTAGGGTTTAATGGCCACATAAAGCGAAAACTATAAAAATTGGCCAAGTGCGAGTCCGACTCGCGCATGAAGGGTTCCGTACCATAAAACAAGTTTGTTGTATGGGAGTCCTTAAATATTTATTTTATTTTATTTGTAGTATTTGTTGTTATAGCGGCAATAGAAATAGATCATCTGTGAAAATTTCAACTGTCTAGCTATCACCGTTCTTGATATACAGCCTGGTGACAGACGGACGGACGGACGGACGGACGGACGGACAGCGTAGTCTCAGTAATAGGGTCTCGTTTTTACCCTTTGGGTACGGAACCCTAAAAACTAGGATAATCGAAGATCTGGAGTACTCTGATTAGAAAACACAAGAGCCCAACCAAACTATCAGAGATCGACATACCGCCTTTACAAAAAATATTCAACTTGTTGTGTTCGGTTGGCCGCCGTCGTGACTGATCGTCTCTCCTGATGATGGATCGCGTACCGATTCGAAACATGTCGAGTGTTATTCGATTTCTACGACGTGAGTAAACCCGTTTAAGTATTTTAATATTCAACTTGGTGGGCCGCTTCATTTGATGTCAAAAATCCAAGGTCTGAAGTATTTAGACGACGCGTTTGGCTCGGTTTGTAAACACCTGCCTACTGAGCCGGCGGTCCCGGGTTCGAGTCCCGGTCAGGGCAAATATTTGTGTGATGAACTCGAATATTTGTGCTTGGGTCATGGTTGTTCTATGTATTTAAGTATATATTTATCTATATAAGTATGTATATCGTCGTCTAGTACCCATAACACAAGCCTTCTAGAGCTTAATTTGGGACTAGATCGATTTGTGTGAGGTTGTCCGATATTTATTTATTTATTATTTATTTGATGAAGAACCCTCAGCTGGTCTCAGCTGTATTAGAGATATGGTAATGCCCCCTTCTACTATTGTTACATAAAAAAATCGACTCTCATTGCAAAAATCCAGCGTAGTGGGACACATCTTCTAATTTAATCTAGCCTATAGCGTCCCTCAGCTGGGTGGGTTACGTATTACAATCCCGAAAGTTCATAATACCTACAGTTGAAATACCGATGATCAAAATACCGAAAGTTCAAAAAGCCGATATTCGATAAAACGAAGCTCAAATTACCTATTTTCAGAAAATCGAAAGTTCAAAATCTCGAAATTTCATAATGCCGAAATTTTTAAAATCTCGAAATTTTATAATCCCGAAAGTCAATGAGCACTTTAAAAGTGTCAGGACACTAAACTAATCTGACTTTTCCGTGGAACCGATCTGCTCCGGTGCTGCGGGATGTTCAGCCCCTCCGCCCTAGCGTAAGAAAGTGCGGCACCTACGCTCGCCTCCGCAGCTTCGGCTTTTTTTTTGGTCACCTTCGGCGACCAGCCTCAGCCTCTGCGCCTCGCTTGATGCCCGCACTTTCTTACGGCGGCCGGGGGCTGCCCTCCCTCCGCGCCTCCGGGCTTTTATATACACTCTAGGGGTAGGGCAGACAAGACCACGTGGAATCGGGGTTGACAGCTTCGGTTCTGTGGCTAGTCGATTAAGAAAAGGAAAGAGTCCGGGAAAGTGGGAAATTAAGAATGACACTAAATATTCGATATTACGATAAAACATTATGTCATGGACTGACAACCGAACCGAACTTGTCTGGAACCGAAGCTGTCAACGCTCACCTCCGCAGCTTCGGCTTTTTAGTCACCTTCGGCGACCAGCCTCAGCCGCTCCGACTCGCTTGATGCCCGCACTTTCTTACGCTAGGGCCACAGTATAACAAAGAGTACTAACGTACTAGGGCGGAGGGGCTGCACATCCCGCAGCGCCGGAGCAGATCGGTTCCACAGAAGAGTTCACTTATAAATAGTAAGTATAGTAGTAGGCAAGTAGGTTACGTTATTTAGGTTAATATTCTTTGTATAAAATAAACATTAGAATCTGTAAGACTACAGAAATACGAGAAAATTCTCGAGAGTTTAAATAATATTCCGGATTACAACCTTCAGGCAGGATCATAGTCTTCGGGATTACAGTCTTCGGGATTACATTCTTCGGGATTACAGTCTTCGGGATTATAATATTCGGTATTTCATCCTTTCCATCTAACGTTCTTTTGGGATTTTAAACTTTCGGTCAAATAAACATTCGACATTGTAATTTTCGGCCTTCCGTCCATAGGTCTTATGATATTCGGTATTTTGAATGCCTCCCCTTCTGCTTTTAATACGCATATAAATAAAATTAAAGGAAAACTCTGGACAAGACTAGACTGGCTTTTATACTTATACTTACAAGTTTACAAGAAGAAATAGTCGAACGATTAACTTTATTCTACTCGAACATTACACAAATTACACCAAAATATTAATTTCACTCAAAATTTGCTCTAAATATAACGCATAGGACTAAGGGTGGCGGTGATACCCGCACACGTCGCTAGATGGCGCTGACTGTATTTTAAAACGCGCCGTCGTTTGTTTTTCCGATAATCTTATATGGCGAAGTGGAACCGGCCGCGTTACAGTCGTTTACGACATTCTTCTACTGCGCTTGGAAACGTTTGCTAGGGATTAGGAGGGATTATTTGCATTTCGTTGATTTCGCTTATTATTTCGTGAGGTTTGCTAAAGTGAATTAGCAGGTTGTTATAAAACAATATGCCCACGTTTCTACAAAAAGAAGTGAAATCCCACCAAAAACATTCTGTAAAAAACTAGCCAAGTCTCGATGGAGCCGCTTGTTTATCTCTAAAAAGTAATGAAATCTAGACAAAGTCGTACCAAGTCTAAGGTTCCTTACTGCGATTTCTTTATTATTATAGTTAATGTTGTGTGACTTGGCCGTTTAAGGGTACACAAGGGTACAAAACCAGGTGCTCCATGACACCATTGCACCAATCTGTCGCCAGAACCGCTACAAGTCAATTTTGTTTACACGTAATGTTATATCTTTTGTAACTACCTATGTTTGTTAAGCGAGATAATAGCCCTTACTGGTGTACCCTTCAACGGCCTAGTCACACAACATTAACTATAATAATAAAGAAATCGCAGTAAGGAACCTTAGACTTGGTACGACTTTGTCTAGATTTCATTACTTTTTAGAGATAAACAAGCGGCTCCATCGAGACTTGGCTAGTTTTTTACAGAATGTTTTTGGTGGGTTAAAGATTATTTTATTATGAACAGTGTGGTATAAGGTTGCCTGCGAAAAATCAGTCCAGAATTCCGGTTGTCGAATTTTGAAAAGTAAAATATTGCTGCGAGTGAATGTAGTACGCTGTAGTACTTTGCTTAGGCAGAACGAGGACATACATAAGACTAAAAGAATCAAATAAAAAATCGTTACTAAGTAATCAACTCCAGACGAAATTAAAACGAAAATTGCTTAAAGTGTCAAACACCGTTTATTGATTAAATGTGGATTCGTTTTTTAAACGTTTCTCTTGTATAGATAAATAACATTTTGATTTAATACATTAGATTTGTTTTATTGTACTACCTATGTTTCTACTTGAATCACTTAAAATTAATGCCGTTTAAATACTTTTCACCGTTGGTTAAAATTCTCCCACATTTTAAAGTATGAGAATCTCTGAACACCATGATGACGTAGGCTTGTGTCAGTCACGTAGTTCGCGAGTCTCGGAAGAGAGTACCAGGCGGAGTATATTATTATACCATGAATTTTATTGTATCTATAGCGACAATCTACTCCAAAATGATGTACAGCATATACAAGTCTATCGCTATCCTTTTCATTTTCAAGCCCAAATAGCATGCGCACTCTCTTTTTTTAAATGGGCGGACTTCAAACAGCTGCTATGCTGTGTCCTTTTCTATCGTATGGGATGGTTTTGGTTTGGACTCTCAGTCGCACAATATTTTACTTTTCAAAATTCGACAACCGGAATTCTGGACTGATTTTTCGCAGGCAACCTTATACCACCGTGTTCATAATAAAATAATCTTTAATGTTATTTAATTTCAATCCAATAATCAGACCGTTGCAAAATGGTAGTATAGATTTACCTGTTTAAACCTGGCTACCCGATAGTTGTGACGGGAAAAGAATAGGCAACCTAACGTTTGCATATTCTATGGGCTTCATACTTTCGATTGGTATAGAATTTATCTAATAACCAAATGTTTAAAAAAAAAAAATTTTTAATTATTAATTAAACGGTTCCCCTCCGTTAGCCCGAAAAACTTTCATCCTAATTTCATTGGCCCTAATTTTGGTAACCCTAAAATCACTAACCCGAATTATCATTCATCCTAATTAATGAATAGCCCTATTTCAGGATTCCGAATTTTCATAATACCTAATTCCTTCATAGCGAATTCTCACTAGCCCTAATTTGCACTTAGCCGATTTTTTTAGACTACTAATATTATAATACCTAATAATGCTAAAACCTAAATTTTATTAAAGCTATTTATCTATAAACCTAAGGCGAGGGCTGCTCTCCCTCCGCGCCTCCGGTTTTGGAATAACACTAGGGTAGGACAGGCAAGACCACGTGGAGTCGGAATTGCCATAGACTCAGGATGTACATGGGAATCTTTTGACGCTCCGCTCGCTTCGCTCGCTCCGCTATACATTGTCACAATAGAAACCTAACCTAACCTACAGTTTTCGGGGTTCAGCCAATTCGAAATTTTGTCCAAATCCGTTTTAACGTAAAAATAGGTTTAATAATCTTTAGTACTCTTGACATTTAGTGTCAGTAATGATTAGGTTTAATAATCATTAGGTGTGGTAATTATTAGGTTATTTCATATTAGTATTGTTGACAATTAGTACAAATCATTATTAGAGTATTGGATTATTAGGTCTAACAACTAATTAGGGTATACAAATTAGGTGAAATGACATTAGGGCTAATGAAAATTAGAGCTAACGTTGATAGGTGTAAAAATATTAGCACTTGCGTTATTAGGTCAAGTAGGGGAGTACCTAATTAAACATACCCTGGACTAAAATTTGTTAGGCAACCCATATGAAATATATTTATTGACATATTAAATTAAATATAACATACATTTCATCCAATAAACATCTCGGTGAAGGTCGTTCTACATCGGGATCCTCTACTAACAACAATTTCACGTATTACATGGCCAACATGAAGTCTATTGAAGCATAAGAGCCCTATTCCCAGGAATGCTTTCTGGATGAACATTAAAGGCTATAATAAATTGGTACATAGTGGCCTGTAATAGGAGCAATAAATTTAAATATATATTCTACTCTTCAAATTGAACAACATTTGTTCAGAAACTCAGTTTTCAGAATTTTATTATTTCAAACAAATTAAATAGTATTTTCAATGTACGTCGTCCAACGTTGACATTCCCTGAGCATTGACATAGCTGTCACTCTACTAAAATCAGACATTTCGCAATACATTGTTTGTTTGTCTAAACATTATTCTACAAAATATCATTTAATACACGTTATTTTCAGAAGTTGCTTAACAAATTTTGTTTAGTTTCAAGGGAAGAATCTATGTTTTAATGTATTGCTCCTGTTACAGGCCACACCTGGTATATCCCAATTGTGAATCGCTTTAGTTTTTTTAGAGAATTTGACAAAACCTTAAGAAATGTTTTAGAAACAAGCATTTTTGTTAAAGTCGTGAGAAGTTCAAGTGCAACATCATACAGTTTTGGCCTACGGCATTTTTTATTGCCGTAGCGTTTTATTTCAATTTGATTTAATGACAATTAAATTAATAGCGTGACTAACGGCCCACGTAGCAGCACGGATAGCTGTCGGGCCGTTCCTGGCAACTTTTACGTGAGTTTAAACGGTTTTTATAATTATTAAAGATATCTCACGATAGTTTTAATAAGATAATTAAGTTATAATATCCTATTTCACGTATGTATTTAGATGAACAGATATGTCAAGCTTCGGACGATAATACTAATTAATCAACATTCAGCCAAACAGTAAACCTCGATGATTTATAACTGTTGTATAACTTCCGTGTAATAATCAATTCGAGTGAAACCAACCATGGAATGGATTACCGATAGACTGTCAAGCTATTAAACATAATCGATTATATACAACTAAATTCACAGTTAATCAGTCTAGACAGTAAAGTTATTGGTGGGATATTGCTTACCTGTTACAATTACAACTTAGGAACAGGGACAACATAAATTAAAGAATTTACTTGTACTCTAGCATTCTCTGTACAATTCCATTTCTTATTTGCACCAACTTCTAGCATCTTTGATAGGGCCCTAAGGTTGACTAGTAGAGAATGCCAAAAATAAAGTTTACATTAATAAATAAGGGCGAAAATTTGAATCATTTTCTCAAACTGAACAGCTACCTCCGTTTTGTTACGAAATGTAGAACAAATTTCACATTTCTATAACATATGTTTGAAATAATTGAATGATGTGCTCTACTATTTCTGGATAATGTTATAATGAGATGTTTCATTCTATAGTGAGTGTTTTAGTGGCTGATCTAAAAAAAATATAGAGTGGTTCATTTGAATCGCTTGCTATCTACACCGCAGGGCTACTTCGAAGATCGAATATGAAAGTTTGTACATACATTAGCGATAGCAATGTTGAAATGTCAAAACAATACTTTTAATTTGAATCAAGCCGATTACGATCAATTTCTAAGCTCATTATAAAGATATTATTATATGTGTGTAGTAATAACTGAATAAATAACCTGAAAAACATGTGAACACTTTTAACACTGAAAAACACTTTTAATTTGAATGAATCCGATAACGATATATTTCTCAGCTCATTAAGACATGGGTGTAGTAATAACTGAACAAATAACCTGAAAAACATACGAACACAACATAAGAAAGTCCATCTTCGCGCCGCGTGCGCGTTATGGCGCGGGATTTAATCCCGCGCGACATTATTCACCGAGTTTTTGTTCGTGGGACTTTTGATAGATGGCTGATCTGGTTTTCATTGGATTGCTTCGAGTTGCGGCTGTTCACTTTGTTCAAGCGTGAAGATATACTTTTCTGTCTGTTATAGGCCTATCCCGTAGTTTTCGGTGCACGATTTTTTTAAACCTAGGACGATAGCAAGCGTCATATCATTCGTACACCAAAAACCCCGAGGTATAGACTTATAGGGCACATACATAAAGAGGGACATAGTAGTAATTTTATAATATGCGAAGAAACTTACTACAAGGAGATAAATTGACATAAAGTATGGTAACGAAATCGATCTCTATAAGTACAGTTAATGTCAAATAACTAAGTGCATTTCCGCGCTTCACAGTAATAATGTGATCTAGTTGTTAGGTCTATTTTGTGGATAAATTTAATACGTATGTAATATTGTAAAGTATTTTATTATAGGCCTTTGACGGCTGAAATAAATCAATTGAATTGAATTGAATATATAATTTTGAGCTCATGACATGCGTAGCAACTTTGCTGCTGACTGTATACGTGACTAAATTCACCGTTCTAATGACATTTATGTCCGGAAACTCATCACTATCGGTCTACTTTAGCGATATGCTCTTAATGATATGAAATATGAGCGATTAGCAGAAGCAAACGCAAAAAGACATTAAATTGCGCTCATACGTTGTCCACACCAGGACTCGAGTTGCCTTCAAAATCTTGATTAGAAATAAATATTTTAAATAACTTCTTAATCTAGTGACTTAGGAAAATCTAGTAAAATAAAAATAATAACCGATCACTTTAGTAACACAATTAACAACGCAGATAGTGTGATAACTGATAATAATAAGCTAACTCGCTGCGTAAGCGCCTTCATACAAAGTTCGGTCGGAAATCGCAAGTGTGTTGAGGCACAGAATAAAGACACTGAGGCCATAAAAGTAAACAACATTCACCCATTTAAAAACGTTTCACAGTCTCAATTTAATCTTGAAAATCGTTGTAGAAATAATCGATATGAAAGTGGAAACTCCTAATTAAGCAAAGGGAATTTCCTCGAACGTCTTTCATGATGGCCATTTATAAAGTTTTAACGATTGTCAACAGCGGGCGACTCTGGATTTGCATACAATTGGCTCAACTCTCGCTCCGATATTGTAATCTTAAAGCGAAATGGCAGTTCGGAATGTAATTTTGATTAATTATTTATTTAACTCGCTGAAATGTTATAAGTGATTCGGGAAAATTGTTTCGAACGTGCTGTTATGAATTATTTCGTAACAAGGTAACACGTTTCACAACTTTGACGGGTGACGGGTGCCATACAGCTAGAAGCATAGCCTTGCAAGTGTCGGTTTGGTCCAGGGATAGGGCGCTACAAACAGCTTTCATATGGCAATAATGAGCATATCTACGTCATATTTGCAATACTAAACGTTGCCGGAATGCTGCTCAATCCTTCGTTCTTCTTGCGAAATAAACTAAATAAAATTCTTAAAAAAATATTGCATACTATTGATTAACTTGTCTTTCATCGCTGTGGATAGTTTTGGCTTTATTATGCAAAAAAACTTGATGCGGAATTTTTAGTCCTGTTTCCTCTTTGTTTACATCAGTGACATTTACCGACTTTCAACGGCAGTTACCATAAATATGTCGTAACCTGTAAAATAAATTAGTACCACTAAAAATCCCGATATGGCGTGGGTCGCAACCACAAAACACTGTGGGACTATACGTGTCGATAATGTTCTTGAGTAGAGAGACTACGCACTGGAAAACGCAGCGTACATGACTTACGAACTAGTTATAGTATTTTCTTGCTAATCGCGCTGCAATAAGTGACAATATATTTTTTTTATTTCAAGTTCATCTTTCAGAAATGCAGTAAGAAACGCCTCTTATCTTACGGAGATGCCTCGACTTAGCGCGACCAGCGACGCGGCGAGCAGTTGAGCTGGAGATCAGAGCGCGGCGGCCATACGAGGGAGCGAGACACACGTACCGCGCACCGCTGCCGCTGTCGCGCAAAATCGCGGCATGTCCGTTGTTTATCCCTGTTTGTTGGCATTCGGACGAAGACGAAAAAACCTTATCACATATAATATTACAAAGGCGAAAGTTTGTGAGTGTGTTTGTTTGTTACATCTTCACGCTCAAACGGCTGGACCAATTTTGATATTTTTTTGTATGAAGGTAGCTGACAGCCTGGATTAACACATAGGCTACTTTTTATCCAGAAAAAATGTAGTGTTCCCGTGGGATGAACGGGTAACACCATGCGGCGCAGCTAGTAATATCTAAATGTTTCATGTTTCCCCACAACAAACCTCCACTGTCCATCAGGGAATTAAGACCGCGTAATATCCATATAGATAAAAATATTAGCAGTAGTCAGCGACTATTAGGGCGATTGATTTATACGGGTCGTGTCCGGCGTGATGCATGACCCTATCGAGATTACCCGCGCAGAGTACAAAAGAACAGAGGCTAGCAGATAGTTTCTATTAGTTTAAACTTTCGTATTTGCAATGCCGACCGCAATTTATCTATTTGCCCTACGGAGAACATCGAATGGTTCTAAGCTGCCTTTTGGCGATGTGGTAAAATGAGTCCATTTGTGCTTAAGTATGTTTATTACTTCCTCACGCACGGCTGGACCAATTCCGATAAATTTGGGTATGAAGGCAGCTGATACCTCATTTATTAGATTGTTAATACATAGGCTCCTTTATTTCACGAAAAAATTTAGTGTTCCCGTGGGATGAGTGGGTAACACCTCGCGGTGCAGCAACTAAACAATAAACGCATCTAATCGGAAAACGGATGAAAATAATATTTTAAATTGTTATATTATACGATTTAATTTAAAATTAGCGTCCATATTTTTTTTATGTCCCAATGATTACTCATATTTTTTATTTGTCTCTGTACTTCGTTACTCTATGTCCCACGTGCATAGCGACGATGCAGTGGTACAATTTGTACACGTTCCTATGCACAGGGGAGGCCGACGTGTCCGAAAAGTATTCAATCTCCGTATTAGGCCAGAACTTGGTCTTATGAATAAATACATTCGAAATGAAATAGACTACAAGGGCACTACTACAGTAAGTAGACTACAAGGGCACTCCTACAAGTCAGATTGTGAATCTGCCGGCATTTCTTTAGAGGAGACCGCTCTTGAGAAGAAAGCCAACAGAAACTCAATAGTGATTTTTTCGTAACTCATACTTTACTTAAAACAATCAATTAAATTTATGGTATTACTAAATACATTGGGACGCATAAAGGAGAAAGGAGATGCATAGGTTTTCCAAGTCATTGTTAAGTAACTAGATTTTTGTAAAATTTATTCAATTTAAATTTATCACACTATGCGTGGTGTAATGTCATCTTCATATGTCGTCGTGTTTTTAGCGCCTTTAGCGGTTAAACATTTCTCGATAAACCCATTGCAGCGAAATTACTAGTGGCTGTGAGCTTACTTATATTTTTTTTGAATGGCTGAAATATGACTTTTTTCCGTTTTCAACCCCTATCACGTTTTGACGTGTACCTGACAAGTGGCGATATCCTAGATCGGAACTAAATCAATCGCAAGTAAAGTGAAGGATATTTCAAAATTAAAAGTACAGGAGAGCCCAGAGAATAGATAAGATACCTAAGGAACGGAGTTATCCCGAGCCTTTAGAAAATTTTGGGTGGTTAATAAAACCTCTAGAATTCAGAATCATTACACTTTTTAAAATAAATTAGAACTGTCACGAAGCCAAAAACAAGATGGCGTGGCAATTGAACAGTGTTAATTCTGGTATGTAGTTAATTCTGTCCAATATAACTTCTAATCTATACTTAGATTAACTGGCCCGGAACATCAAAGGACTAACGCAACATACCGGTAATAATTCAAAATTAACCTATTAAATAACTAATAACTACGATAAACTAATTACCGAGTAAGATGGAAACCTAGCTAATCACCGAGGTGGAAATATATGAATATGACTGTTACAATGTTGCAAGGTAATAATGTCAGAGTATAATAACATCAACTACATCACCTGATCATAATTCGTAATTACAAATCCTTTCAAGATTTGATGAATTAGGAACACGGTGGAAATATATATGGCTGTTACAATGTAGCAGGGAATTAATTCCAATGTATCATATTTAAATGTGGTGTCGGAGGCCATCTGTTTCTTTTTGTGTTTTTGGATAATTTGCTTAAGTAGATGCACTTGCAAGATCATTAAGTTCGTCTTAGAGCTGAATTGTTTTTAGTGCAATCACTACGGGTTCACGGAGGTCGGGATTTGCATTAATGTATTAACCTTTTGATTGCGTATCGCCTCTGATTCTATTAAGTATGCAATTGGTTAGCATAACCGCGAGCCGAACTAACCAACTTGTGACACATTGGAGCTCCTTATGAATGGTCAAGTTACGTGTCCATTCTCAAGGAGTTCGGTATAACCAAAAGACTGTCCACTATCTGCTTCCAGCAGTCAAGTACTTCAAACACGTCGCTCGCAGGTAGTTGATAGACGGGAAAAGACCGCCTGCCAATACTCAAAGCTTTGATAGCTTTATGTATTGGCCGCTGAGGGCAGAATGATGTGGACAAGCATGGTGCATCAAGTGACGAACATTAATATTTCATGCTAGACGCGACCTTCAGCAATGAAGATGCCGACTAAGAAGAATAGATCATATTTAAGTACATTATAACTCGTACCTGATTACTCATCTTACATCAAGTTGATCACCCGTAATAACAAATTAAACAATGATGATGTCATTGACACGCGCACCATTATTTACAAAAATATAACATTACAATTACAAGACACAAACGCTGCGTTTGAGCTGATATGCTCAATATAATGAACTAAGCTCCTAAATAATAATAAAAAGGTTATCAGTTGGAATTAGCACGAAACAATTGTCAAAAATGCCTCGTTAATGACTCAATGAATCCCAAGCATTGCTAGAAAACGGACGTCATTTTACTTTCACTTGTCCTTATAATCTTGCGATAAGACGTCATGTAACAATAGGGTTTGCTTTTGGTATTTTCTCAAAGTAACATGACGTCATATTAAGAGCTTTAGCACACTGGCGATTTACAGGCGCGTTGCAGTCGCGAGCGCACAATAAACTCGCCGCGAGCTCGAAGCGATTTCGCGGCGAACACGCATCAGTTCGATCTGGCGGCGAATTCGCTTGCCTGGGTTTCAACTTGCCGTGCTAAAGCTCTAATACTTTAATTCGAAACGACCGAAGCGAAACCACAAGAAGCTAGGTTACCATGATCAGCATATTATGATGTTGCATTTTCCTGACGATGATGGAAAAGAGCCAATTAGGTCATAAAGTAGAAGTTTACGAATAGGATGGAACACACTCGTATCATAGAAACCGATTTTCCACTAAATATATTTACGGATATATCCTCACGTATCTGCTGCGTATCCATCGTTTAATAATGTTGTCTGGGAAAAATCGGACGGATCCAAAAACGTCGTTAATGAAGCCAAAATGCCCTAAGTAAAAAATTGGATTTGTGTGGAGTCTCCTACAGTTTAAAGAAAATCTGTCATAAGTGTGTTTACGATGTAAGTCAGCCAACTTACATTGTCGAACTTCAATTGTCAAAGGAAGACCATTTCCTTTGGCAATTGTTACTTCATCAAAACGTTTTCGTTTTAGACCTTATGAATTGTTTATCTTTTTCACTGTATTGAAGGAAAGAAGCCGTAAAACTTTGTCACGCTGGATCAAGTCATACCTACATATATCAGGACATACATGTTGTTGTCTAGATGTACTAATCTGCTTACCTTATCTCTCAGCATATCCCGGACCCTGGTAGCCTGATGCCGACTCCTGTGCAGCTCCAGTTGAAGTTCCAGGCACCGCTCCTGCCAGTTCACCACCCCCGTTTCACCCTCCAGCTCGTAGTCTAAAGGGTCGAGCCGAGACTGAGCGAGGGGCCTGGAAAATAAAAACTTGTTAGAAAAAGGCATATTTGATAATTTCAAAATTGGCGAAAACGTACCGATACTACGTTGTGTCCTTATTTGTTTCAATAATGAACATTCTAGCATACAACTTTTTTTAAACATTTAAGAAAATGTTGTCCCAATATTCGCCATAACTGCCATAACAGATCAAACTACTACATTTTTAGCAGTGAGGTATTAAAGATTTCAAACTGAGAGGGAGATTAATAATGATTTTTATAGCCTAGGGCGGCAATGTGACCGTCTTCTGTTTAAGTGTTTGAGTTTTGACTAATGAGATAAATTCAAATTTAAAGCTACATGTTTTGCCTCACTTTCATTGCCAGGGCAGAACTATATGATTAACGGCACCTCGACCACGACAATAGGAGCCAAGAACTATTTTTAATTTCATTATTTTACGCATCCGTTTTAAATCTATGAATAGGAAAACACAAACTGGTGCTAATCTAACAAACGAAAAAACAAGCTGTCAAAATAGTATACGAAAATGAGATGGACTACGAAGCATTCAAGGAATATAACAATAGCAAAAGGTCACTTATTTTCACATACTTCAGAGGAAAATGAAAATTTCAAAAAAATATCTGTCCTAACAAGGATTAATCCTATGACTATTTTGGTAACCTAATGGCTAGCCTGACTTAATCAATTCAATACCAAAAGTAAACACTCATATTTGAACAATTTTCATTTCCACACGTTAATCACATCATGACTGAACAAACAATTGATATTTGTACACTAAACATTGCAAATCAGATACCAATAGTTAACGGGCAGTCAAATAAAATCTGCAGCGAACCGAAAACCAGATCAACAATTCAGAATATTCAAATACGAATGTGTACATTTGCATCGGCGCAACGGCAATGGAAACGAATTGTACGCAAATTTTGCGGGCGATGGTGGAACTGCACATTCGCCGTGGGAGTTTGGTGCTGTGTACAACCGAACGCTATTCCTTCAATTGCTCAAAGGTTAACTGGAAGGGATCCCTGATAGGGATAAGTTTCGTTGTACATGTTTTATTTGTTATGAATGTATTTATAACCAGTTGTTGTGTACAATAAAGTATTAACAACATTCTAACTATATTCAAATAAATTAATTTCAATTCATTATATCATGTTTGAGCCATGCTCATCGTCGACCTGTTGTATGCGTCTCTTCGCTTAGCCTGCACACGCTTTTCCATAATTCAACTAATTCAACCGTTTATTTGGCTGGCTGGTTTTTTTTTTGGTTACGATCATTTTTGTGAACGAGCGCCTGACAAACATTATCGTTATGTCGCCGGTCACAATGTAGGTGCTTACAGTTCTAAGGAACTAATATGAAGAAAGGGGAGACCTGGACATTTAGGCAGACAGATCCGGACCAGAAGTAGAAACGAGCCGAGCCGTCGAAAACTACACGTAATGTTGTTCAGGTTCACTCGCATATTAAGTAGCTCAGTTGAGTTTGCTAATGGGTTCCATTCGAGTTTCCGACGTCTCTTAACTTAGAAAAGACTGTCGGTATTCTCCTCTTGTGAATGGTGACGATAAATAAGATTTTATAACATTATTGTTGAAATTAATCAAGTACTTGAAGGACATCAAAACGCGCCTCTTCGATGTGCATATTTCTTCGACCACGGCCCAGGGTCGGACGAAAAAATATGAGTCATTTCCATAGGAATTTTTCGCTTCCTGAATTTTGAGAGTAGGTACAGTCAACCAATTTGCTTTCCACTACAGAACCTTGTCACAATGACAATGATATGACATTTCAAGCGGCTTTCAAATTGACATTTACTGTGACAAGGTACGAAATGGCCTAGGAACCAAATTGGTTGACTGTACTTACTTATACGGATCAATTCGATAAATTGAAATTCTGATCCCAAAATTGTACAGTGCTTCCCCGACCTAAAAATACGTCACAAAACTAGATCCCCAAATAAATCCCGGCGACCACTAAATCATGCATACGAAAATGAATAAAAAGTATAAAAACCGCCCCATCTGCGCCCGCACTAAAACTGCAGTCGTAAAACAGCGAACGATAATCTCTCCTTAAATATGGATGCAGCGTGCAATAAATATTCCATGCAGTTCATTAATTTAAATGTACAATATTCCCTAGTATTAATACAAGTAGGTAAACCTTGGCTTTCATTGGATTACGTCAAATGAGCCTTTATTAATTTCCGAACAGTGAAACTAATGCATAATATAAATTGCCAGCATGATGTGGCTTCGGTCCCGGTATTGCCTGGTTTTAATGGCAGGTGAACCTTAATAGAGAGCAATGTTTGGCCACAAATTGGAAATTATAATGTTGTAGCCTAAAATGCTAACAGCGAAAACGGCAATGCATTAGTTTTCAAGCATAGATTTTGAAGCAAGAAAATTATCCGTCATACAATTGTTGCATTGCATTCAGCTCGCAAGCTCAGTAAAGTGAAGCGGAAAAAAGGATAGATAATACCAGGGTTCGAATATATCAAGATAATTACGCTTCTTGATAATTGTCTGATAATTATCACCAGTGTAAGAAATTCATTTTTTATATTGTTTTATAAGAAATTCTAACAAAACATATGACGTTTTAATAATTGTTTATTTAATATTTTTCTTGTTAGGAAAAACCCCACGGTGCGGCATACTGACATTTAGTACGTCCGGATAAACGCAAGTGCGGAATACACGTTCGAATACTCCGAATACAGTTCTCTTTCACGAGCACATTTTTTGTTATAATCAATAGATAATTATACATCTCTTATTATCACGATAATTATCATAATGACTATCATTGTATAATTATCCTTTTAGTCTAAGATCCCGATAAAGAACGAGCTTCACCGAGATGTTTATTTGATGAAATGTATTTTATATTTAATTTAATATGTCAATAAATATATTGCACATGGGTTGCCTAACAAATTTTAGTCCAGGGTATGTTTATTTATAATAAAAAAAAAATTTTTAAACATTTCACCGGTTTGATTAATATTAGATAAATTATGATACCAATCGAAAGTATGAAGCCCATAGAATATGCAAACGTTAGGCTGCCTATTCTTTTCCCGTCACAACTATCGGGTAGCCAGGTATAAACAGGTAAATCTATACCTACCAGCATTTTGCAACGGTCTGATTATTGAATTGAAATTAAATAAAATTAAGATTATTTTATTATGAATTTATCTAATAATCAAACCGGTGAAGTGTTTAATTTTTTTTTTATTTTTTTTTTTTACAAAACATACCCTGGACTAAAATTTGTTAGGCAACCCATATGCAATATATTTATTGACATATTAAATTAAATATAAAATACATTTCATCAAATAAACATCTCGGTGAAGGTCGTTCTATATCGGGATCCTCTTCTATTTCGAACCCTGGGTAATACTAGACTACGACGAAGAAGATAAGAACAATAATTAAACTATTAAAGTATAGATAAACCATAGACGTCCTCTACTGGAAAGGACAAAAGCTTCCGCCACCAAAAGCTCGTGCACTGTCCTCATCCTTAGTATCGGAAGACGCAGCGACGGCCTCCAAAAAGACGGACCCCTAATTTGGTCAAGATTACCCGAAAAAAGAATATAAAGGAACTAGTAAAACACAAGCACTAACTTAAAACGTCACAAGCGTTACCCTACCTTTACATACTCGCGAAGCTGACCGAAGTTGGCCGAAGCGAAGTTGCCCGAAGTATGGGCTTCCGCAGCGAAGTGCCCTCCACACATGTTCGCCCAACCTCGGCCAACTTCGCGAGTAGTGTGGTGCCGCTATTAGAAAACTTAGAGTCTGGCTAGCCAAATAATGTTGACAGATATTTCCTTGTGGTATCACCAATTGTCTATGATTTAAACTATTTAGTAGGTGGCTCCTCTATAAATAATTTTGATACTTTATGTACTAGTTCTGACATTCCGATTGAGTTGAAATTTGGCATAGTACTTGTTTTAATTTTTTTGGTGATGGATTAATATATGGGATTATCGAGCTAGGTCTTATCTACAGATTTAATTTTTCGCCTTGTGTACGGTTAGAAAGTGTAAACATATGTATTTGTCGTTGACTGTACTGTATAAAGTGGTAGAAATTATGTGAACTGACTATGAGTGTAAATCAACAAATATTTTACTTTACCAGGGCAAATAATTGTGTGATGAACTTGATTATTTGTGCTTGGGTCATGGTTGTTCTATGTATTTAAGTATATATTTATCTATATAAGTATGTATATCGTCGTCTAGTACCCATAACACAAGCCTTCTTGAGTTTAATTTGGGACTAGATCGATTTGTGTGAGGTTGTCTGATATTTATTTATTATTGTTATTTATTTCCTTAGGTAGGTACCTTACGTGTGCATAGAAAATCAAAAATATTTTCTAGTATTAAAACTATAATTCCTACTACACAAAGTGTGACCAGCCGTAGATTTTTTAAATCTTCCGCCAAAACTTTGAGTAATAGTCTTTCATTAGCCAGACTATAACTACAAATGCATTGTGCCGGAATAATGATGAGCATTACTTTAATTATTATAAGTAGAAACGGAATGAGTTGAGTCAGAATGTTCTAACCAGGGCATTGAACGTGCTAGCGGCGGATCAACGCACGGGCTTAAACGGCCGAGCCTGAAGAGAGTCCGTTAAGGCTAAGTCAAGGCTCACTACCAGGGTTCGGATAGTCGGATAGATATTTACCTAACTTTGGCAAAAACCCGGGAAAGTTAGGCAAATGTGGAGGCGGCTTCATAATTAAATTCATTCTTTACTAATGATATTATGTTCCGGGATTTCTTGCTAGTTATTATTTTAAGTATTTTATACGTAGGAATAAACTTTACGTAAATTTGCTGATGATGCTTCAATAGTTGATTTCATCATCATCATCATCATCATCTCAGCCATAGGACGTCCACTGCTGAACATAGGCCTCCCCTTTGGACTTCCATATATATACCGGTTGGAAGCTACCTGCATCCAGCGCATGATAGTTGATTTAACTGCAAGTAAATGAAATTCGATAATTGCACACATGAAAAATGACTTCAAATAAATAATAAAGTTTACTGAAACATGCGCTTTGGTGGCCTAGTAACTAAATTTAAAAATCCCGGGAAAATATTATTAGGATCATTAAATTGAGTTCGCCTCCATACCGTTCACGCCGTCAAACTTTAGGTAAATATGTATCCGAATATCCAAACTTTACCACTAAGTATAACGCACTGCGTGTTGCGATAACATGCACTAATTCAACTTCCTCTTTTATTAGGGAAATTCAGCGCGCGATCTTAGCAGACAACGGTAGGTGCGATGCGGTTGGCGCAGTTTGCAGTGTATCTGCCTACCGAGCCAGCGATCTTGAGTTCGAATCCCGGGGCAACCATTTGTGTGATGAACTCGAATTTTTGTTCCTGCGTCATAGATGTTATGTATATATTAATTTATATATTATGAATATCGTCTAGTACCCATAGTACAAGCGTAAGCATTGCTTAGTTTGGGACTAGGTCGATTTGTGTAAGGTTGTCCCTGGATATTCATTATTAATGTATTTTATTTCTCAGGCGACTTTTGCAAACATCAAGAGAAAGAACCTTCTCTAGTGTTCTATTCTGTGTCTTGACCACAAAAGAAAGTAGTACTGACTGTGTTGATATATAGACTATGCCTATATCGATACAATAGGTATAATTAATAGATAGTCGGTATGAATAATGAATGTCTTTGAATGACCAGTATTTAATATTTGTTCATTTAGTCTTTGAGTAGGTATAACATTTTTCTTCACCCACGCAGGTCAGTGGAGTTTAGCTAACCTATTGATGTGGTCAATTACTCATACATATGTATAGCTTTATTGTCTCCGGGTGATTAAATCTATGACACTTCCTTACTGGGACATACGTACATCAACAGCAGAAAAATAAATTATACTGAGCCAGAAAATCTCTATTTATCTGACGACGCTACTGAGCTATCGGTCCTGGGTTCGAATTTTGGCAAGGGCAAATTTTAAATGTTCCTGGGTCATGAAGGTTCTATGATTTTTTTAAGTGTATATTTATCTTTATAAGTATATATATCGTCGTGCCCATAACGCAAGCCTACTAGAGCTTAATGTGGGACTAGATCGATTTGTGTTAGGTTGTCTAATATTTATTTATATCATAAAATTATAAGTTTGCACCGTTTGTCAAAGTATGGGGTCAACTTTATCATTTCAGCCGCTAATGTATCGCTAATGATGTGCCGATGAAAACTTTCCAAAATTGCGAAATAGGGATATGGATATTTCTAGAAAATTCCTCAAAATATCCTATAGAAAATTTTAATATTCTTTTAAATTCTTCATCACACGGCCCACCGGGTAAGCAGTTAACATCGCCTATGGTTGTAACGCCAGGTGACTCACATGCGTATTGCTATCTAAAACCTTTACGCTCCTTTTTTAGAACCCCAAAACTGTAGCATATGGGTACTTCAGGAACCTCGGCAGAGACCAATACTATAGTCAAATTGTTCGCGGAATTAAATTCCTCATGAATCGCACTGTAATCAACCATTTAGTAAAACAAATTACGATATATATGTATTTTGACATATGCAGTCATCCAATGATGTCTCCAGTCATTGATCATATTCATACCGTAACATGTATGTAAATACTTGCATACTTAATAGAATCAGAGTCGATACGTAATCAAAAGGTTAATACATTATGCACCCCGACCTCTGTGTACCCATAGTGATTGCACTAAAAACAGTTCAGCTCTAAGACGAACTTAATGATCTTGCAAGTGCATCTACTTAGGCAAATCATCCAAAATATACTAACAAAAACAGACTGTGATAGAATTTGTGAATGTGTGTAGTAAATAGGTCCTCATGCAGGAACCTCGGCATAGCTCTTACCATAGTCAGATTAAATTCCTTGCGAATCGCATTGTAATCAACCATTTAGTAAAACAAATTACTATATATATGTAGGTATTTTGACATATGCAGTCATCCAATGATGATGAAAGATGGCCGCATGCGTTTAAGTTGCGTTGTTCATTATTTATTCATTTTTGTTGTTCAATGTGTAGTATTGATAGCGTATTGTGCAGTGATCTAACGTATGAGTGAATAGCTAATGAAGAATTCAACTTGAAGCGTTCATAGCCCTTCCTGGGTCAAGGCCCGATAGTCCGCGTGGTTTTTTGTAAATCGCTATCACTTTACAAAAAGCAAAACCTCACCGAACAACGGCATGCTCTACGAGCAAACTTGAAATTGGCGAAATCATCATTAACCTGATGGAAGCCATATTTTAAAATTAGAATAGAATTAGAATCAGTCGATACGCAATCAAAAGGTTCATACATTATGCAAACCCCGACCTTTGTGAACCCGTAGTGATTGCACTAAAAACAATTCTAAGACGAACTTAATTAATGATCTTGCAAATGCATCTACTTAAGCAAATTATCCAAAAACACATACAAAACAGACCTTGTAATCGTTGTACTTGGTTCATAATTAAATGACAATAAGTCACGTAAATGGACATAGTTGAATGCGGTCACTTAACTCGTCGCGTTTGGAGCTATTTGATAAATTGACTTGTTAGTGAAACGGGTTTTTTGTTAATATCACTTATATTATAGTAGCTAACTAGAAAGTGTTTTTAAGAATGGAAGGCTCGTGGGTGCTCGTTTAGAAGTCATTGAACAGCCAAGAGCTCTCGATTAAATTAAACACCGCATTTGTTTGTTGATCTTGGTGTTTTTCTGATGCTTAAAACATGTTTTAAAATGTGCTTAAATATTTAAAATATGTTTTTGATAAACTCTATATAATACTGCGTTGTATGTGTAAGTATATATGTAGCCACGTAGTCCCTAAATAATAAGTATGTTGGTAAATAAAATACTAAAGGACATTGTATCGCTTGTTTCGTGTTCTAATTATAGATATTTCTTCTGCTTTGATTATATTTAGGTACATAACAATAACGTAGAATAACATACTGTTGAATATTGTTTCCTGATGTTTAATGGGCTATAAAGGAAACCAATGGCTAGACGACCCATATGTTGGAAATAAAACCCGAAATAATATCATGTTGATCACTCTTCCTAGAGTGATCTATGAATAGACATACATATGAATACACTTCCCAATGTATAGATGTAACTATCAAGGATATCTGACTCTCTAACCCATTTTAAGACCGAATTGCTTGTCGACATCAATTACACCATTACTTATTACAAAGTTAAAAATCACCAAGTGGTGCTCTGTCTATGGTTCAAATTCAGACGAGCCGATAGATAATAACTATATCCTAACTCTACATTAAACACTATCATTCATATTTTTGAAAGATAATAAGGCCCAATATGGACTTATCATGCTGGAAGGTGGTGTCGCATAGGAACTTAGCTTGAACAGAACTCACCTAGGCGGTGGCGGCGGTGGATCCCTCGACCGCCGCGGCATCAGCCTCGGGCTGTTCGGCATGCTGGCCGAATGCCCCGCCCCGCTGTGGTCCGTGAACCTCGCCAGCGGGTCGAACAGCTGCGACAGCCGCCGCGACCGCTCCTCCGACATCTTCACAACACAAACACAACACTAAAAAAACAATATCACATCACGACACCACACCGGCACTGTTCAATCACTAATGACTATTTCGAACGGTCCGAACGGTTCAAACTGCGGAAATGGTTGTCCAACGGGCCTGACAGATGGCGCTCGCCGTGACGCAGGATTTGGCGCGCAAACGCACCAGCCATCTTGCGCCGTCTGATGTTTTTCACAGTTTAATGTGCCTCCGCGCCGACGACGTATTTAGAACGCTGAAAAAGAAATAAGATATTATTTGACGTGCGGTAGCGAGGTGAGGAATTAGTCAAAGGTGTGGCAATTAGCCTTTGAGAGCGTCAAAAGTCAAAACATGTCGACACGGTAATAATAAGCGTTATACATTAGGGTGTAGCTACCGGGGCGGTGGCGAACGAGCGTTTTCAATAGACTACTGAGTCTTGAATAAAAACTTGCTTGATGATCTAACAGTTATTTATTACGAGTAACCGATATGTCATCGTATCAACAATAGTTTTTTGTCATTGACATATAATCATAAATGTAAATATAATATCCATTGTGAAATAGTAAGCAGTGTAGTATGTTTAGTTTATTACGACAATAATTTTCATAAAAATGTGAACGTCGAAACCATTTGTCACTGGAGGATACACTGCGGTAAAATATTAGGACAGCATAACTCAGATTTCTGTGTAAACAAGATTTCTCTTAATTCATTTACATCAATCCGCATTCCCATTCATTCTCCTCACACGACTAGTGAATAAAAACGTATTTAAATCATGGACGTTGTTATATCGCCCTATAAAACTATTTTCGAGACCGAACCCGTTCTGATATATCACCGGTTAAAATTTGTTCTCGCCTCGGATTACCGGATGTTGCGAAGAATCGTTATAATAGACACCACAGACTAAATATACAGTAGATTGGTTTCTTTAATACCACCGAGTCCACCAATCAATTGAATTGAATCGGGTTATGAAATCGTAATACCTAATGCAGACGTGTGAAAATCCATTAGAAACGGGTTTTACTCACGTCGTTTAAGCTGAATATTGCTTAACATGTTTCACTCACAGGAGTTTTCAATGTAAAATGCGGACATAAACCCCTAATCTAGTGGCTCTGTTAGTCGTAGACTCTGCGAATATGTTTCGACGTGGCTGAAATATGATATCTTTACGTTATTAACCTCCATAATAAAAAAAAACTAAAAATTGAAATGACGATAAAATACAATCTAATCTAATCTAATTATCAAACCTGCACACGAAATTTCACGAGAATCGGTTGAGAAATGCGACCTGCAGGCGAGAACAGCCGGAATATCGGACAAACGGACATACGAAAGAATTTGTGCCTAAGATTTCCCCACACATTATCACAGCAAAAAAAACGGTCTATCCTTAAATCCGAATCAAATATTCTTTCTTTATGACTGACACAGCATTGTAGTGTATCGGCGATGTGCGGCGTCAAGGCATGGCGCAGCAAAAGCAGTGATGTTATTTTATATTAACTTTACATTAGACGATGATATCGAGCCGACGCCACCGCTGCCACCTTATTCATCTCCCCGCGGGAGTTGCTGGTAGTACTGAGTACTTCATATCTATATAAAAGAAAATCTATGATATGATGATATTGATGATGAGCATGTGGGTACGGTACATAAATTAGTGTATGCAACTCTATGCCTTAAAACACTCGTGTGATCCTATTACGAAACTACTATAATTGGTAAAACAATCTCATTATTTTTTGCTCTGTGGTAGACATGATGTTTTATCGTCTCATTTAAATGTTGGCCAGCCTGTAGGAAGCAGCTGATTGCAATATATTTACTTCTCGCACTATTTATTACAAATGAGTCAGTTTGTTGAACAACATTAAGATCATACGAGTACAAATCATTCTTACGAAATGTTTTCTTCTGCCTCACCGAAATTCTCTTTGATTAAGTTTATTTGATTTATGTTATCATTTGTTATTAAGATTTTTGATTACTTTCCGTGATCATCATTACCAGCACGCAGCGATCTAATGCCAAACATAGTGTGTAAATAAATATTTGTACATATAAATATAATAATATCATACACAAATCGACCTAATCCCAAAATATGGGTACTAGACGATATATAAATACATATATAGATAACATCCATGACCCAAGAATAAATATTCGAGTTCATCATACAAATATTTGCCCTGGCCGGGATTCGAACCCGGGACCGCCGGCTCAGTAGGCAGGTCTGCAAACTGCGCCAACCGCGTCGTCAAAAATATATATACATTTTTTTAAAGGATTTACTTGTACCATAGATGCTCTCCGTCCAGTTATTAGATTTCTGATTTGCACCAACTTCTAGTATGTTAGTAGTAGTAGTTTGGCCATGGTTGACTGGTAGAGAATATTATTTGGCATTAAGTCTGCCATTTGTAGTGACTTTAGATTTGTGCAATAAAGTTTAAATGAATATGGTCAAATCCGCGCTAATTATCAGACGAAAATATTAGATTATAATAAATACAATACGAGTACACTGACAGAAAAAAGTGGTGTTACCTTCCGAATTTTTCCTTCTAAATGCCTTACCTACCAAAAAAAACACCTTTCCCTCCGAATGCAACCGACCAAACCGGATGGTAGTTGATTACCTCCCAAAATTCGGTAGGAAAACGAAAATTTCCTTCCAAGTTTGAAGGATATTTTAGAAGGTAATATCTTAGGAGGAAAACTTTAGAGGGAACTTTTTGTTACCGTCCATACCAATCCTTCTATTTTAGTAGGTTTTTGAAACCGTAGGTAATTTCAGAAGGAAATGTAAAAATTTAGGCGGAATTTTCGAATACCTTATAGATTTACCTACTAATTTGGTAGGGTTTTTCTAACGGAAGGTAATTCAGCACGTGACCTTCCGAATATTTCCTTCTAAGTGCCGAACCTGCCAAAAAACGGAACTTTCCCTCCGATTACTACCGATCAAATCGAGAGGTATAGATTACCTACCAAAATTCGGAAGGAACACGAATTTTTCCTTCCAAATTAAAAGATAATTTTAAAAGGTAAGTTGTTACCCTCCACAGCAATCCGTCTACTTTAGTAGATTTTCAAAACAGTAGATAATGTTGGAAGGAAATGTAAAAAAAATAGACGGAATTTTCGCATACCTTCTAGATTTACCTACAAATTTGGTAGGTTTTTTCTAACGGAAGGTTATTGAGTGCGTGATCATCCGAATATTTCCTTCTAAGAGCCTAACCTACCAAAAAAACTCAGCTTTCCCTCCGATTACTACCGATCAAATCGAGAGGTATAGATTACCTACGAAAATTCGGAAGGAACACGAAATTTTCCTTCCAATTTAAAAGAAAATTATAGAAGGTAACATCTTAGGAGGTACAGCTTCAGAAGGAACTTGTTGTTACCCTCCATACCAATCCATCTACTTTAGTGGGTTTTCAAAACAGTAGGTAATATCGGAAGGAAATGTAAAAAATTAGACGGAACTTTGGCATACCTTCTAGATTTACCTACAAATTTGGTAGGTTTTTTTTAAAGGAAGGTTATTGAGTGCGTGATCTTCCGAATATTTCCTTCTAAGTGCCTAATCTACCAAAAAAATTCAGCTTTTCCTCCGATTACTACCGATCAAATTGGGAGGTATTTATTACCTCCCAAAATTTGATAGAAACATGAAAACTTCCTTCCAAGTTAGAAGGATATTTTAGAAGGTAACTTCTTAGGAGGAAAACTTCAGAGGGAACTTTTTGTTACCGTCCATACCAATCCCACTATTTTAATGGGTTTTTGAAACAGTAGGTAATTTCAGAAGGAAATGTAAAAATTTAGGCGGAATTTCCGAATACCTTCTAGATTTACCTACTATTTTGGTATGGTTTTTCTAACGGAAGGTAATTGAGCACGTGACCTTCCGAATATTTCCTTCTAAGTGCCGAACCAGCCAAAAAACGGAACTTTCCCTCCGATTACTACCGATCAAATCGAGAGGTATAGATTACCTACCAAAATTCGGAAGGAACACGATTTTTTCCTTCCAAATGTTTTATTTTAATAATTAGTTAAGATTCGAAATTATTACAATGTGCGAAAATAGTTTAGGAATTCGCTATGATTATTATATACATAATTTTAAAACGAAATGTGCCAAAATATTATGATTGACAATCTGGCGTAGGTACCCAGCGGTCATATCTAGGATTTGATGGTTCCAAACATGAAGCAGGTACTTACCCAAATAGTACTAGATTAGTAAGCTAACAGTTTTAGTACCTATACAATTAGTAACTAAAGCAAACAAGTAGTACCTACGTTATTGTCTCTGTCCGTAATCGTGTAGGGCAAAATATTTAAAATATATATGACAAGGTCATTTTAAAGAGCTCACGGACTGTATTGGTATAGTCTTTTGGTTGGCGTTGTGTACGATCTCATGAAAGAAAACAGTGTTTATTGTTTTTTAGGTTTGTACCTCATTATCGTCCGTCATAAAAGTGGAGCATGCTCATAGATTAGGTGTTATTTTGGTGGATTATCAACTCTAAGGCCATTGCCAAGGGTTGAAATTGCTTTAACTAATGCCAGGTCAAAACTATTTCTAATAAAGCAATTTCAACCCCTGGCAAAAGGCCTTGAGTGGATAATCCACCAAAATAACACCTTATCTATTAGCACGCTTCTCTTTTATGACGGACGATAATGAGGTACAAATCCACAAAACACTACTGTTTTCTTTAATGAGATCATACACAACGCCAACCAAAAGATTATAAGAGACTCATATCTCCAAAATTACGAAGGTACTAATCGGGTACAAAATTTTGAAATCATCGATTAATATAATTAATTAAAATGTATTTTTCAATAATTGTTGTGCATGCCTCTTTATCGGGAAGAAAACCTGATTGTAATAATTGTCGTTTTAAAAGTTATCGACCTGTTTGTATACTCCCGTGTGTCAATAAAACTGATTTTTACTAAATATTGTTGTTGTTAATAAATAGTTACGTAGTTTTATTGGACCGAAATGAGAATGGGATTTGAATGTACAGTTAAGAGATAAGAACTCTTGTGATTTTTATTTTATGTGAGATTTTATAATTTTTTATGACATTTTAACTAATTCCATTCTAATCGCGGTTGGATAATACGCAAAATCCCTTTAATCGTGGAGGTTAAAATATTTAATGTTTTTATTTCTTCCAGACTTAATTACCTTACAAATGTAGAAGATAGGCAGCGAAGATAAACAACGAATTCTGTGGAAAATGAATGATTTCCCTCCAGACTCCCTAATTTTTCTCCTTATTGCGAAAGGAAGATAAGGAACGTTTTTTTGATCCGTAGGTGAGTTTTGATTTTTCTTCCAGACCTTCGATGTACCCATCAAATAAATAATTGGGAAGGAAATGCATGTTTTCCCTCCAAATACCACAATTACCTTCTCAATTACCACCTATAGCGGACGGAAAATAAAGGTTTGTGGTTAAATCGGTAGGTAAGTTTTGATTTTCCTTCCAGACCTTCGATGTACCCATCAAATAAATAATTGGGAAGGAAATTCATGTTTTCCCTCCAAATACCACAATTACTTTCTCAATTACCACCTATAGCGGACGGAAAATAAAGGTTTGTGGTTAAATCGGTAGGTAAGTTTTGATTTTCCTTCCAGACCTCCAAGTTACGCATCGAGTCTGGTAATAAGTAAAGGAATATATCAAATTAGGGAGGAAATACATGACTTTTCCCTAGATTATCTAATTACCTTCCTAATGACTGTATATTGAGGAAGGAAAATATAAAAGGATTGCGTATCGGTAGGTAAGCTTTGACTTTCTTTCCAGATCTCCGAGTAACGCATCGAGTGTGAAAGGTAAATAACAAATTAGAGAGGGAAATAGTGTATTTCCTTCCTAATTTGTTATTTTTCTTCGCTTATTACCTTCCACATTTGATGGGTAACTGTAGGGACTGGAAGGAAAATCTAAGTTTACCTACCGATTCAAACTACATCCTTACGTATTTTCCTTCCGCAATAGGGGGTATTTAGGAAGGTAATTGGAGAATTTGGAGGGAAATCATGTATTTCCTTCCGAATTTGTTATTTACCTTCGCTTATTACCTTCCACATTCGATGGGTAATTGTAAGGTCTGGAAGGAAAATCAAAGTTTACCTACCGATTCAACCGAAAACCTTCTGTATTTTCCTCCCGCAATAGGGGGTAAGTGGGAAGGTAATTGGATTAATTGGAGGGAAATCATGTATTTCCTTCCGAATTTGTTATTTACCTTCGCTTAGTACCTTCCACATTCAATGGGTAATTGTAAGGTCTGGAAGGAAAATCAAAGTTTACCTACCGATTCAACCGAAAACCTTCTGTATTTTCCTGCCGCAATAGGGGGTAAGTGGGAAGGTAATTGGATTAATTGGAGGGAAATCATGTATTTCCTTCCGAATTTGTTATTTACCTTCGCTTAGTACCTTCCACATTCAATGGGTAATTGTAAGGTCTGGAAGGAAAATCAAAGTTTACCTACCGATTCAACCGAAAACCTTCTGTATTTTCCTCCCGCAATAGGGGGTAAGTGGGAAGGTAATTGGATTAATTGGAGGGAAATTATGTATTTCCTTCCGAATTTGTTATTTACCTTCGCTTAGTACCTTCCACATTCAATGGGTAATTGTAAGGACTGAAAGGAAAATCAAAGTTTACCTACCGATTCAACCGAAAACCTTCCGTACTTTCCTTCCGCTATAGGGGGTATTTAGGAGGATAATTGGGGAATTTGAAGGGAAATCATGTATTTCCTTCCGATATTTTTAATAACCTTCGCCTATTACCTTCCACATTCGATGGGTAATTGTAAGGTCTGGAAGGAAAATCAAAGTTTACCTACCGATTCAACCGAAAACCTTCTGTATTTTCCTCCCGCAATAGGGGGTAAGTAGGAAGGTAATTGGATTAATTGGAGGGAAATCATGTATTTCCTTCCGAATTTGTTATTTACCTTCGCTTAGTACCTTCCACATTCAATGGGTAATTGGAAGGACTGGAAGGAAAATCAAAGTTTACCTACCGATTCAACCGAAAACCTTCTGTATTTTCCTCCCGCAATAGGGGGTAAGTGGGAAGGTAATTGGATTAATTGGAGGGAAATCATGTATTTCCTTCCGAATTTGTTATTTACCTTCGCTTAGTACCTTCCACATTCAATGGGTAATTGTAAGGACTGGAAGGAAAATCAAAGTTTACCTACCGATTCAACCGAAAACCTTCCGTACTTTCCTTCCGCTATAGGGGGTATTTAGGAGGATAATTGGGGAATTTGAAGGGAAATCATGTATTTCCTTCCGATATTTTTAATAACCTTCGCCTATTACCTTCCACATTCGATGGGTAACTGTAAGGTCTGGAAGGAAAATCAAAGTTTACCTACCGATTCAACCGAAAACCTTCTGTATTTTCCTCCCGCAATAGAGGGTAAGTGGGAAGGTAATTGGATTAATTGGAGGGAAATCATGTATTTCCTTCCGAATTTGTTATTTACCTTCGCGTAGTACCTTCCACATACGATGGGTAATTGTAAGGACTGGAAGGAAAATCAAAGTTTACCTACCGATTCAACTGAAAACCTTCTGTATTTTCCTTCCGCTATAGGGGGTATTTAGGAGGATAATTGGGGAATTTGAAGGGAAATCATGTATATCCTTCCGATTTTTTTATTAACCTTCGCTTATTACCTTCCACATTCGATGGGTAATTGTAAGGACTGGAGGGAAAATCAAAGTTTACCTACCGATTTAAACGAAAACCTTCCGTATATTCCTTCCAAAATAGAGGGTAAGTAGGAAGGTAATTGCAATCCTTTTGGAAGGATTTATTTCAAATTACCATCCAAATATAATTGCAGATTTTCCGTCCAGTTATTACCTTCTAAAAATTATCTTCCATTGTAATTACCTTCCAATAAATTACCTTCCTTTTTGACTCAGTGGGTAAATTTAGGTCTGTATATACCGTCCAAAAATTACCTTCCATTTTAATTACCTTCCAATAAATTACCTTCCTTTTTGACTCAGTGGGTAAATTTAGGTCTGTATTTACCTTCTAAAAATTACCTTCCATTATAATTACCTCCCACTAAATTACCTTCCTTTTTGACTCAGTGGGTAAATTTAGGTCTATATTTACCTTCCAACAAATACCTTCCACTATAATTACCTTCCAATAAATTACCTTCCTTTTTGACTCAGTGGGTAAATTTAGGTCTGTATTTACCTTCCAAAAATTATCATAATTTGGAAGGTAAGTATTCTCAATCATTTCCTTCCTTTCTTGAAGGTAGATTACCGTCTGAGTCAAAAGGGAAGGTAATACCGTCCGAATTTCGGGCGGTCATTTCTCTCAGTGTAGTTTCTCTTTAAACCGATAGTGAGGTAGATAGGTAGCTAGGTCACTTTTCAAAGTAGCGAAGTAATAACAAGTACGGTACAATTACTGTGTGTAATGCTACGGATGATCACAATCACCATGAGTATGACACTGATTCAACATTCATCACCAGTTCAATCGGTATTACATCAAAGGCAATTATCACACCGGTTCCCGATTTATATGGGATATGTTCTCGAGAAAGTTCTTTCCCCATACAAATCGAGAAATGTTCTCAATAACGACACATTTCTACCCTCGAGCTATATGCCGCTGCGAAGTGCGGACATCTATAGAGAATCGTCCCCACGGAAATGCGGAGTCAGTACGGTACAACTTGTGCTTACCATGCGAATTCTGTACACAAATCAAGATTCTACGGTACAAACGCAGTTCACGTGCGTCTGAGGACGAACAAGAACATATTTGTAGATATTCATTAAGATAAGATAAGATATCATTTATTTGCTAGAATCATGGTCATTACATATATTAGGGTGTTACATACATTTTGAGAAGTCCATCATATTTAATTCTGCCGAATAGATGGCGTGCAAATGTGGCAAATAAAACATGCATAACAGTGCCAATATGGCATGCAATAGAATTTAATTAACAATTATTTTTATTTATATTTTGTGCTAATTAATATAGATTTAGATTTATTTATTTCATATCAAATTACATTATACATTATCCTAATTAATTTACATGGATCTTGATATTATGATCGTCAATAGGAACAAATTTAAATAATAATCATTAAATAAAGTCAAATGGTGTACATCATAATATAACTACAACAATAATAATAGAATCATAAAATGCAATGTCAGATAAAAGAGAAATATATGTCACTATGAGAAATTAATGAATATTCTTAAATTTTGTATTTTTGTTTACACTAATTAGACGTATAGCAACAGCAACTGATTTATACAACTTTGGAAGTTTTGGAACATTGCGAACAGAGCTCCCCGTGGCGAGTAGCCGAAACTAACCGGCTACTGGGCACCGGCGTGAAATACGCATGAATACAATGTCGAGTCTTTGATATTTTAAATAGATTGTCGCACCTTTCGACGCCGGTTCTCAAACAGTATTTATTTCTAAATTTATTATTCACTTACTCAGAATAGTATGTACTCTCTAATATGTACTTAGTATTTGTCTCGTCTTACTTTTACGTTACCTTAAATTTGCATAATACGCTTTCATATAAGTTTTAGTATAGTGTTAATCAAGTGTTCTTTTAATGGCAATTATTTACCTGCACAATATCTTAGTGGGAATTGTGATAGGATGTAGATTGTAGGCTACACCTAACTTAAGATTATTTTTTATATTATGTAACTGTTTTTGCCTATTTCTGTTATTTCCCCAATAAAGAAAATAAATTCAATTTTGGGCCCTATGATGGTTGCGTTTATCACGTCATAAATAAGTGAGAAAGTACCTGAATCTCACATTCGCATCTTTTCAAAACGTGACGGATGCTTTGTAACTTATTTATCGCGTGATACTTAAAAGCAACCATCAAAAGCTGACTTGATTTGAATTAAAAAAAAAATGGTTGCCTGTAAAGTCGGTTTTACGGGCGAAGGAAGATTTTACGTGACAACGTCTTTTTCTCGGTAGAATATTTATTTGTATCATATCCATTCACAATTTCCCTAACAACATTTTAAGTGTTACTTTCTGAACGCACCCATCACATGTGTCATTAATGTCATTATAGTGTCTTTATTTTACATGTTTTAAATCTAAATATGCGATAATCAGACTATTATGCATGTATGTTGTCGATTCCAAACCCTTATTTACGTAGATCTACATGTAATTATTCTAAAAATACCGAACCGACGGAACAAACATCATATGTTTGACAGGTAAGTACGAACAGTTTGTATTTGTATGGGAATATAAAATTATCGTTTTTATTATTTTCCACTCATTTATTCTATATTCTCTCACCGTTTAAACCTTCCCTTTACTTCCACGAATATTTCGATACTAAAATTAGCCAAATCGGTTCAGCCGTTCTCGAGTTTTAGCGGGACAACCGGCCCTCCTAACAGACATGAGCGGGCGTTACACTTTTTCATGAGTGACTCCGAGACGCAACCTAATTTAAGACGTTGTCACGTCAATAATACTCATTCACCGAAAATAGATCTTATGTTATGATCGTACCTAAATCTGCGTCGTAGGCCTGCGGGGTCTGCGGCGTCGAATCTTATCTAACTTTAGTACATTGTAGGTCTCGTATGTGTGTAGGCCCACTGAAAATTGCAAAACGGTTTCATAAACTTCGATTAGAAGACACCTCTCCATTTTGTGATACACATAGGTACATATATCATAGATATTTTAAATCATATATTTGTTGGATACTAGGAACTCTTAGGCCCTGTTTTGTATCCTGCGTCACATTTTTTTACATCTATTTTTCTTAATATTACAGCCACCGCCACTTATTATAAAATAAACAAATACAGCAAACATAATAACTTTAATAAAACTATTAGTTTAAAAGATGGTACACATACAATCATAAAACAATATTCAGACAACAGCTACATAGCACGATGATAAATTCTAAACACGAGCAAACTTAAAATAACGACTTCTCAAACGGTACATGTAATAAATTCATCAAAACTTTAATTCAATTGAACTTCGCCTATTAAATATTTATTTAGCAATCCGGGCGAAAACTTGGCGTGCACTCGAGCAAAGTTTGAGAACTGTTCGGTCTTCGTCTTTTAAATAATAATGGATCTTTCATACATTGTTATTTATTATAGTAACACGTGGGGCGAAGGATATAATAGTGTCGCTTCATTTAAATATCATACGTGGTCGATGAAAGGGACGTGAATACACGAATGGTCTCTGGAGTGGCTAACTAAAGGGTTTGTGAAAGGATCAAACAAAACACAGAACTAGGTTCGCGTTCGCGTCGTTCCTGTGGATTAAATTACTATTACAAGTTCAAATATTATAGGTAAGTACCTACATTACTTGGCAGCGACCAAAATCAGAGATGTAATTTCATAACAGTACCATAGCCACCGTGAGGTCACCATAACAGTATCAATTTTGATACTGTTATGGTGACCTCGCCCCAACGCGGCGCGATTCACCTCATGTATTCCTCTGCTCCGCGGACTGACTGGCAGGACTGAGTGTTTCATATTTTCGTAATGGAAAATCTATGATAATGATGATTAATATGTGTAGATAATTATATTAATATGTATAGTGTTTGAAACTGTAATTAGATCTTAAAACACCCGTGTGGATCACTCGCCTGCGGCTTGTTTCATAAAACCATACTCGTATTATAAGACCTCTCATCATGTAGCATTTGCATAAACTACGATTACAGAAATTTGAGGCCACAGTCTGCAGTCATACAGTCGACTGTAAATCCTCTGTCAAGTCGGCAGAGAAACGTAATATAATAGCAAAATCAAAACCTCACGCTCCAAAAACCCAAACAAAAACAACCTAAATACCTCCGGGCAACCCTTCCAGATCTTATCTTGGGCGAAAATATCAGGATCTGTTTACCGTGCCCCAATTGAAGTGAAAAATTACTTCCAAGACGGGAATTAAAAGGGCAGTGACCAGAAAATTGGCGACCAGCCCTTGCACGAGTTATGTGCTTTGATTAATGTTATCAGGGCCGTTATCTCGGGACCCTTCAAATCGGGGACAACCCTTTTTCTGGGTTTATCTATGACTTTATACAGTTTTGTTTTTGAGATCGGAGCGATTGATGTCCTGTCCCCGGGTCGAAGAATTGAGGTTAATGTGTGGATGAACAAAGACGGTGTATGTGATGAGGTTAATTAAAGTCAAAACATTATTATCAACTTCGTTATCAATGGGTCTAAAAGGCGTTCCCGTGAGGTGTTTAGGTAATGTTTTTCACTTGAGGAGACAGTATGTAGGACGCGTGACATGATTCTTTTCATACTTCTAATAAAGTTAGGAAGGAAATGTTTGGTATATCAATATTTTCTAACTTGGTGTTTGTATTGATAGTCAATTCTAGTACCTTATAATATTTTTTAGATGATTGTCAATGCCATCATGTGACCGACAAAGTAGACGTTCTGTTGGAACGCCCCTGTGGACATTTCTTCCCTCTTTGTATGTGTTGCAACCTTTCTGATCACTGTATTCTTTTCTGGATAAGAAGCTTGAAAACATATTGATTCATTTCATCAATAGCATCATATTAATAAAGTACTTGTACGTTTACTCGTAGACGTGTGGGTGAGAGAGATAAAATACAAAGTCAAAACTAAAGTCAAACCTAAGCCTAAACACGAGTCGGCAAATACCTTTGATCAGTCACATCGTACAGCGAAATCCTTAGTAATCCAGCACAAGGTTCGATTGGCACAGGATGCCACACTAAGCCAATAGCACACCTAGTGCCAAGACAGCGCTAGGTTTACGCAAAATCTAGGCACTTCCCTCAGAATAATCGTATCCAAAAGCATTCGTGCTGCGTGCACTGTAAAGTTCGAATTGCAGAAACTGTATGAAGTCGGGAGAATAAGTAGAGATGTACTCGTAACAGCTAGAGGTGCGTGATAAATAACGGAAAGATCAAGTCACAGTGATCGGCCGTCAAAAATATGCAATATAATAGGAAGAAACATCCTATGCCTTATGGAAGTCCGCTTTTGTACACTTTTTTGGGTAATAAAGTTTAAATAAAGAAGCGGTGGTAGCCTAGTGGTTAGGGCATGCGACTTTCAATCCGGAGGCCGCGGGTTCGAACCCGGCCCGTACCAATGAGTTTTTCGGAACTTATGTACGGAATGTCATTTGATATTTACCACTCGCTTTTCGGTGAAGGAAAACATCGTGGGGAAACCACCTAAGCCCAATAAGGCCTAGTTTCCCCTCTGGGTTGGAAGGTCAGATGGCAGTCGCTTTCGTAAAAACTAGTGCCTACGCCACATCTTGGGATTTAGGTAGCCGACCCCGATTGAGAATTCATTCTCAAAAAATGGGACAAAAGGCTAGGAGGATGAAAGTTTAAATAAAGAAAGAAACAACGCTACAAAACTACGTAGATCGCCCCTTTGGCCCAAGTAATATTCTCTCATGCTTATAGTCCTTTTAGGTAAATTGTTAAATGACTATTTCCGAAATTTTCCAATGTGAGTTACAGGTGTGATAAAATCACGGCGATCATTACAAGGATATTATTATGATTTACACGCATGCGTCCTGCTGATATTTCACAGTGATTTTATTGATACAGGAGCGATAATCACAGCGATTGGAATGCAAGTTTTCCTCATCTCTACTAACTGCCAATCGGCTTAATGTGAACGAAGCGAAAGACAGTCTAAAAGCTTGGGAATACAGTTTTAAATCGCAGATGTGTAGGAGTGACATTTTCGTATGAAGTTCAAAGCAGTGGTGACTGTTTAATTTTGTTTGTATAAGCTTTATTGCCACTTGTCGCTGCTGTATTTGGGTGAATAGACTTTGAAACATTGTCGTGTTGGTTGGTAGATCAAATAATCGCTTATCATTCTGTTATAAACTATAGAAATAGTGTAATAAATATCGTCACCTACTTAAAACAAAGCGTGTATATCAGTATCAATCTACAAATTAGATACGAAGTTTTAATAATATTGTAGCCAATAAGCCTGATATCGTGTTGGTAGATCGATCCAAGCGCCAAGCAGTGCTCGACGACATCACCATCCCGCATGACGAGATCCTCGTGAAGGCCGAGAAAGACAAACTCAGCAAGTACCTTGACTTGCCTCACGAGGTGACCGCTATGTGGGATGTTGAATTGTTGACTCGATGATCATTGTCCCGATAGTCGTTTCGGCGAACGGTCTTATAGCGAAGAGTCTCGACAAACATCTTAAGAGACTCTCGCTAGATGGCTTGGCTGGATCAAGGGCCAGATACACAAGGCGGTACTCCTGGACACGGCGCGCATCGTCAGGAGGTTCCTCTCTCTGCAGCCCTAACCACCGGTAGCCTGGGCCCTGCCCCGCTGCCGGCGGCACCCTAGGTTAGGTTTTTTATAATATGTTTATATATTTTGTAATTTCTTTGTTGTATTTTACTTTTTATATACATATATTGTAAAAACCTAGCCTAAGAATTAAAATAAATAAAAGAGATAATAATATCCTTTAATGTGCACCACATGAAAAAGATTAATAACAAAGAAATAAAGCAACGTTAAATAGGGTAACAACAGGCGGTCTTATCGCTAAAAAGCGATCTCTTCCAGACAACCTTTGGGTAGCAGAAAAAGGTAGTGCAAGAAACTGGTTAAGAAACTTAATTTACACATACATCTGAACAGTTTGTAATATAAATATATATAACACAAGGTTTTGACAAGTAGCGGCAGAAATTTTAGTGAGTTTTGGCGGTATATTTATTTCAACTTACCTACACAATTTTCACACATTATCAAAAACCAGACCAAGAACGTAAGACCACGTCCAAACGTCGAGGTAATTAAACACAGATTTTTGGAATGTTTTGTTATAATAATGAGTGTAAATAGGTAGTTTTTCATCGCTGTACATGTATAATCACTGTTTAACAAAAAGGGTTAGTTATCCGCAGCTGTCAGTATACAAGGAAAGGAAGCTGTCACGACTCGGACCATGACATCCTTAATCACTCCACCTGGCGGCAAAAAGTATATCCGCCATTTTTCACAATGCGAGCACCGACCAACACCAGACAGACACTAATGAGTGCCGCCTAGAGATGTAGAATGGAAGAGAGTGATCATTATATACCTATTTTTCTCAAACATACAATGAAATATCGTCATAACGTGCGTTATAACAGGCTTCGAAGTATCACATTTCGGGCGGAACAATATTTCATACAAAATTGAAGGCCTAGGCTGGGAAGTTTTTTTTTAAACATGGCGTCTGTGTTCATGATTGTATTTTTTTGAGTGGTGTATTTTTTTATTTCATTGCATATGTTTGAGAAAAGCACTATACATGCCTTAGCCGTGAAAAGGGCTTGCCGGCTTCGTATCACTATCCGGCGTCCTACGGTCGGCCGTCTATACCTACTCACCCGGCAAGCCCTTCTTTCCCGGCGTCTGCAGTAATGCACTATTAATTTATATCACTCGCTCAGTTACTCGCCGTATCAATAATTATATCAATATATTTTATAACAAGTTTTTATTTAAACTTGCAATGTATTTATGTCACTATGTATGTTTGTACCGGTGGAATCTTGCAACTCAATTTTGAAGCAGATATATTCAACCGATTGAGCTGCAATTTTGCATACTCACTTTGATCACAATGCAATCATATGGTACTATATGGAGCTAGGTCTGATGATGGAGCCGGAAGGTGGCACTAGAAACTATGTAATAGAAAAAGCACTCCTACCGAGTTTGGGGCCTTTAAAATCGTCTCAGTGAGCAATTGATGGATAGAGAGATTAGTGAACAGCTAGTCATTTATTAATTTTGTTACAAAGTTGTGCAGATTTTGTGTTTTATTATAGCTAGCAAAGGTGGTTCTGGTATTAAGATTAAGTGTTTGATCAGTGAGTTGTCAAACAAACGTCAACAACATGAAGCCTCATCAATGCGCAGCGCATCCACAGACAAGCGTCGCCGGTTCCACAGGCTGTCCCAAATTACAGGCTCCGCTAATGAGCTGCCAATGGCATTCATTCTGTATCGCCGATACAGGGTTATCGGTGTGTTGACAGGGCTTGTCCTAATTGACAACATTTCATATTTCTAACAGGTGGAAACAAGAGATTGAGCGAGATTGCGTCGTGTACATCCTAAAATAATATTTGTTTTTTTTTGTGTGTAAAGAAATATAAGTACATAAAATACCCGAAATCTACAACAAGTAGGTATGCCTGCATAGAGTTGTTGTCTTCGACCTCATCATCCTCCTAGCCTTTGTCCCATTTTTTGAGAATGAATTCTCAATCGGGGTCGGCTACCTAAATCCCAAGATGTGGCGTAGGCACTAGTTTTTACGCAAGCGAATGCCATCTGACCTTCCAACCCAGAGGGGAAACTAGGCCTTATTGGGCTTCGGTGGTTTCCTCACGATGTTTTTCCTTCACCGAAAAGCGAGTGGTAAATATCAAATGACATTCCGTACATAAGTTCCGAAAAACTCATTGGTACGGGCCGGGTTCGAACCCGCGACCTCCGGATTGAAAGTCGCACGCCCTAACCACTAGGCTACCACCGCTCTTCTTCTCCTTCTTGTTGTCTATAAAAAGACTCACTTTTTTTTTCTTTTTAGACCCCAGACTAAAAGTAAGTAAAGTAAAACCTGTCATAGTTTTGGAGTTACGACTATTTAGAATAAGTAATTGTTAATAAATTAATATTAAATCAATTCTTAATCTTGGGAAAAATGTGAAAACAGTGATTGAGTCCTCTTTCTAAGCGGAATACAGAAAAGTAATAAAATGTGAAATCTGTCAATAGTACTTTTCGTGAAATGCTTCAATTTAGGAAGGATTTGTGTTTCTTTTAGGATTATTGTAATTATAAAACCCCAGGAATTTTGATGGTCGAATGATTTAACACTATTATTTTATTATTTATTTAATTATAGGAACTTTACAATTTCCTTAAATCTAAATACATTGTCCCACAAAACCAGTGGCTGGTTTGGCTATGGGATCTCTGTTAGGCAATCTCGATTAGGTACAAAGTATGTATTACGTTAGTAGTGTGAAATAGTAGATTGTACAACAAGTGCATAAAACGCTCCATTTTACCCGAGACGTTTATCCATCCGAGCGAGCTTGCGAGCGAGGATGAATATAAAGTCGAGTGTAAAATGTGTTTTATGGACGAGTTGTACACTCTACTTTTCACTTCGATTGCGAGAAAATTAAACTAAATCATGTAAATATTATACCTAAAAACAAATTTAATTAAAATTTAATATCATTTAGTTTTTTTATATCTACGATAAATTATTTTTGTAGTTTAAATATTAAATTTAAAAAGTAATTAAATTAAAATTAAAAATTAAAATTCATTTATTTCAAGTATCATATGACTCATAACAAAATTAACACAGTACATTAAATTAAAATTAAACTACATTACAAATTATGTATTTACAGTGGTTAACACATTATAGCCGTCATAAGTTGTTGCTGAGGGCCTTATACGATTTCACGGTGATTTTTTTATAAAAATGATGGTAAATGAAAATTACAAATTTATTACAAGAAGTTTTATTGTGTACTTTGGCTGTTGGTATTTTTGCCTTGGTCTTAGAATACTAACGAAACGAAAAAAAAAATAGTTTATTCTATAAAGTTTTATGTTGTGTGGCTGTTGGACCGATCACCTTGGTCTTCGACGACGATTTTACTTTATGCTCTAGAGCATAAAAACCGACTTTATATCGCCTACGAACAGCATAAAGTCGAACTTTTAGAGCATGAGAAGTGAAAAAGTGTTTTTTTAACATTCTATTGAAGTTTTTCTTGTTTGGCTCTCGTCGTATTTCCTCCGGTAAACTATTGATTAGTTACGGGATGCGTTTCTTTAGGGTTCTATCCCCAAAGTAATTGTTTACCCTTAGTACCACTGGGCCGATAGTACGCGTCAAATTTGTGCACTGAAAATCCCGGGGCAGCATATTTTGCCGCGACTTTGCGCGCGAGTCAGCATCTCCTGTCCTGCTCGCGCGGTATCGAAAGGAAAGTGACAGGTAGTGTTTCTCGCACGACAAAGAGTCGCGTGTCAAAGTTATGCGGAGTGAAATACTGCGATTCTAAATATTATCGTGACGCGTTTCCACGTAAGCGGCGATAAAGCTATCCATTCAGATCGCCGCTCATTCACCCACGGCCCGCTGAGGATCGATTACCCTAATTTTAAGGCGCACCTTAGGCTTTCGCAAACGGTACAGACTGGTCAGGTACAAAAAGATTTAACGCATTCACTGCTATGGGGTGTGGCCTAGGAACAAACTTTTATGACCGTGAACGTCTGAACGAGTACCTATGTGTTGCTGGTAGTGAATGCGTTAATAATGTCACCATCATGATACCATCCAAAATACATCCACAGCTGGATTAAAGATTACTAAAACGGCTGCCCGCAATCCTAAGATCATTTTAATTAGATCGTCGGTCCATGTTTTTAGGGTCCTCATGCTGTCTTACTGCACGTGGTCATCACTAAAGATCCCTTTTACCCTATCTTATACCCAACCTAACTTACCCTTAACCCAATTGATTTAGGAGCGATGTGCCACGCTCAGTCGCTCATTGTTACATAAGTCTGGCCTGGTAAGTTTCTGAGCTATGTATGTCGACGGCGAAAAAACACTACCACCAATTAAAAATCAATTTCTTTACAAATATATTATGTTTATCATCTGCGGCCGCTCTTAGCTACCAATCGCTCGTCTGGGAGCGCCCTAGAGGCCCGTTCTGCCGATAACCTGATTGCACCTTATCAATAATGGCTGGGCTTTTTAAACGACTTACGACCCCGCGCTCCAGGTATAAGTATGGTAGAATTTACTTCATATACCTACGTAGTATTCTACGAATATAATCAATCAGGGTAACTTTTGGCCTTCCGTGTAATAAATAGTAGCCGTCCAGCCTAAATTGACAAAATTATAATAAAAAAATATTTCTAAAATACTTACAGTCAAACTAAGTTCAAATAAATAAAAATTATCATACATTTACACACTGTCAGTTTTAATAGTTTACAACTAGAACCAAATTAAAATACAGACATTTCACCCTTTGCAGCGCTATTATTCAAGTCTACCTCACAAAAGAAGCATACTTAAATTCATAAAAACTATTCACCAAAACAATTCAATTCAGAAATCACGGCGAATTCCTCCGAATTCCTTTACCCCAGTCCTGCGTATTTCTAAAATTGCAAAATCAACAACCTGACCCCTACTTTTAAACAAAGGGTCAAGCTGGAATCTTTGCTTAATTAAATATTTTAAAGGGTCCGACTGCTAAATAAATTACACGTGCAAAGTTGGGTCCTCAACGTAGGTAGCCGTCGCTGCATGACTCAATACAGTATAATAACCGTGACCCGGGATTTTTGGGGCACGGATGATTTGACGCCTACTGTTTCATTGAAAACCCCAAGTAATGACAATAACTACAATATCTTACAAAATACTGAAGTACATAGAATAATGCTCAGTGGGACCGCTTAAACGTGGTAACGCTTAAAGGGTGAGTTAACGTTCCAAACTTCTTGGTCTTCACCCATTTATTACATGTCATATTGTATTTAGTGAATCAGCAATTTAATTAAGGACGAAATTAACAAAAAAGATCCTTCATTTCATGTATCTCCTACTACGTTCAAATTACTATCAATGACCTGGTCTGAAAAAGTGGTTTCTGATTATGTCTCCGCTGTCACCCTGTGTAAATTATATACACTTGTATTTTAGACGCTCTAAGAATAATTAAATTTCTACTCTCCACCCATTTGAAGTATTTGTTTGGCCCTATGCATAACTAGCAGACAACGCCATTTGGCCATCTGTATTGTCATTTGTTTTGTACGATAAAGATAAAATAAATACCTAACACAAACGCAGTGTCCTAAACGTGATATAAATAGTCTGCATACGTAATGGTTAGTGACAAGAAATCGGATCATAAAATCCAGTTTAGACGCTAAAACATAAATAAATAAATATCAGACAGCCTCACACAAATCAACCTAGTCCCAAATTAAGCTCAAGAAGGCTTGTGTTATGGGTACTAGGCGACGATATACGTAATTATATAGATAAATAAATACTTAAATTAAATACATAGAACATCCATGACCAAAGCACAAATATTCGTGTTCATCACACTAATATTTGCCCTTGCCGGGATTCGAACCTGCTGTACCACTGCGCCAACCGCGTCGTCATCCAGCGATTCGAACATCGTTAAACAACAATAATGAGCCAATAAAGCATACCCTTACTTATCATCAAGACAAAAATATAATAAATAAACTTTAAAGCACCAGTAATTGCAGTGTAGCGTCAACTGAAGGGGTGTAAAGTTGAGCATTAACAAACTAGGATGGAAACCTATTAATAATCAACCCAACATGATGCCAAAACAACGCATGTCAACTCTACAATACGGCATCGACAGTTTCCGTTTTCCGCTCTTTATATTTATGTAATTTACAAATAAAAAAAAACCTTGTCCAAGCTTTTTGATAATCTATACTAATTATATCTTGGTAAGAAACTAACTTATTGAGACCACGTTAAAGGCAATATCAGTAGCAGGTTAAAGCCAACTTCAGAACCGCCTCTGGGCCCTGTCCTTTCCCTGCTCTGGACACGACACTTCCATCCCGAAGCTCAAAGGATGCCTCGAGGCAGTTCTCGTAATAAAAACCAGCTGTTTGGGATCTAACAATTGTCTGGATATGGCTTTTGTTGAAAATCTAGTTCATCCATGAACGGTCTCTAAAAGTAATCATAGCTTGCTTGTTGTTATTTCATCTATAATAACTAAGTAGCGACCCGCCCCGTCTTCGCACGGGCGCAATTATACTATGCATGTTATATACATATAAACCTTCCTCATGAATCACTTTATCTAGTTAAAAAAACGCATCAAAATAATACATAGGGACAGACAGACAGACGGCAGGAAGCGACTTTGTTTTGTACTATGTACTGATATTGTATTTAAAACTAAATTACTATCAAGACTTTTTCTTCACTAAATCTTAACAGCTGGATGCAGGATTTTTACGGGCGCGAGGGCCAGCGATACAGCGCCATCCGTTGCTTGGTAGAAAAATATTTTTCAATTCAGGACGAAGAAGGGAGACGTGTCTGTATAATTTGCATAACGTTGCACTCAGATTGGCGAGCTAATAGACGAATAGTATGTCATTGATGAATATGACAATGTTAGTAACTTATTCGAAGCGTGTGCTATCCTGTCTTTGTCTTTTCAGTCTTCCGGTACGTGGTCACCACTCAAGAATCTCTACCCAGCTATCGGTTCAACGAGCAACATACCCCAACCACTGCTGCTCAGCCAAAAATGACGAGTTGAAACCTCAATAGGATGCAATAAGACAACCTAAGTATAGGTAAGTGTGCAGCACACATATTACAGAGTGCGTCATAAAAAGACATCGATTGATGTTATGAGTTATGACTGACAATTCTCCAAGTTATTACGTACTAAGAAATCAGTGATATATATATACACCGTGGCCGTTAATAACCCGAAAGATTTAAACCACGTATTTTTGACGACAATACGAGTAAATAATGTTATATCAACATGGGTCTAATTATGTGTCTTAATTAAATTACTATTTCAGTACAAATTAAATCATATTAATTGCCCGCTTCTTTGGGAATAAGTCTTTAGTTAAAGAAGAGTGAGCGAGCATCACGAATCGCTCCGAAATCATACGACGAACGGCGAATGCCGTGACTTGTGTTCTATGACAAGAAGTGTCAAGTTATCGCTGTTTCACTTTTGACGAGTTCAAATTTGAACATTGGCATAATGACATGAATTAGGGTGTGTTAGACGGGAGATTTTTTAACTTTTGATTTGTTTTAAATAATTTATATCTCCTTAATTACGAGTTTTTGGACGATATGTTACATAAGTTTATATACTCTAATTAGGCTCTAGTATCGTTAGCTTAAATCTTTCGGGTTATTAACGGTCACGGTGTATATATAATATAATATCAGACAACCTCACACAAATCAACCTAGTCCCAAATTAAGCTCAAGGCTTGTGTTATGGGAACAAGTCGACGATATATATACTTATAATAGATAAATTAATACTTAAATACATAGAACATCCATGACCCAGGCACAAATATTCGTGTTCATCACACAAATATTTGCCCTTGCCGGGATTCGAACCCAGGACCGTCGGCTCAGTAGGCAGTTGCTTCACCACTGCGCCAACCGCGTCGTCAAATAGAGTGATAACATAATTTTCAATACCGTACCTATCTTTTAAACCATCGTTAATTTCGTAATCTAAGCTATGACCCCATAACAGCACGCCATTTTCAATATCCTCTCGATATTGCTCTAAATAAACTCGAAAACTTAATATTCATTCATGTCAAAGTTTACCCCCAGGTCAGATAAGATTACGACAGAATTAGGTCGTGAAGCTTAGGCTGCCTTCACACTGGCAAGGACTGAAATACAATTAGGAACATACAAGATGTTATTTTCGTAGGAGGAGATATACTCGTTGTTGGTTCTATATTGATGATTTATTCATTTCCACATTTGTACGTCACGATGCTTAAACGTTTGGGATTCTTGTTTTATTTTAGTTGTAGTGCAGTGCCGCCTAGAAACTAGACCATAAGGAACTGTCATATCATCCCAAAGTTATCAAAGTAGTTAAATGACATATTCTGAAGTTGTAAATCCAAAGTTCATAACGTGCTCTTACTGCCATTCCTCTCGCTCTCGTGTTTAACTCTATTTAAAGGAACGGAACGGTGCGAAACGAGCATCAAATTTTGAACTTCAGAGTAAGCCCTAAGTAGGTACTCATATTTATACTTTTTACCACGGCGTGCGCTGCGATTTACTTTGCTTAGGGCCACGCACGTCAAACATAGCAAGTAAGCAGGGATCGTAAATTACGAGCAAAATTGATTGAAATTACGTATGACAAAAAGTAACGGCCCTCTAGCACTTCACTGAATTTTGCTCGCATTTTACGAACCCTGCTAACAATACAATACAAAATCCTCTTTATTGCACACCTCAAATACACAGGACGAAACATGGGAGATATACAGTAAAAAATAAACAGAGGTTAACAACAGGCAGTCTTATCGCTAAATAGCGATCTCTTCCAGACAACCTTTAGGTAGCGGTGTAGATCAACAAAAGTAATAATATTTGTTTTCGGTCCAGGAGGACGATGTAGTAAATAGTTCTTCTCTGTGTCTGTTCACAAGCTGTGACAGACAGTGTGAACGGGCCTTTAAGGTGCCTTGGGTTCCCCGATATCGGGCATGGAGCCAAATCGATCGCTAAGCGCGACTACCCGTCGGCTATTGACACTAAAATCTGGATTAAACTATAAATTTTGATCTAGTTTCGTATTGGTGCTAGAGGCGATGATTTTCTATTTAACGGTTTATGGTTAATGAAATTTCTTCATATTTTTGTCCTCGCAGCGCCATTATTTTATTATTATTTTTTATACCTCGGAGGTGGCAAACACGCATACGGCCTGCTATAATAATAATTAGAAGTTTAGATGGAATAAAGCGAGCAATTTGTGTTATGATTCACTTATTTGAGTTTAAATATTTTTTGTAGGTAACTCGCAGTTCATTATTAGTCATAGTATATACAGTGTGTTAGCGCCAAGTAGGCTTTTCTTAAAGTACAGTAAAGTAACATAGATCTTTAACGTATCCATGACCTTAATTTAATTAATTAACTTAAATTCAGGCTTTATTAACTTTCTAACAAAATTTTAATTGCCAGTAATGTACAGTAAAGTAAACTGACAAGTGAATGTTAAATGACAGCGTGATATGAGTAACGACAATTACGCTGTACACCCACTACATTGAATGTGCGGATTTAAGAAATTTAATTGTGCAGTTAATTTACATAATTATGATTAGCTAATACATGCAAACAATTAGTAATGGATCATATTATTATTGGTTTTAATAAATGCCTGCATGCCGGGAATAGGCTGTATAACTTTCGCATTTATAACATCACTAAAGATTTATAAGAAAACAAAAGAACAAAAAGAATGGCTTAAAAACACTCGTTGTGGATTTAAATAAAAAACAAATAAGTGTTGATCTACTCCGCTACCTAAAGGTTGTCTAGAAGAGATCGCTATTTAGCGATAAGACCGCCTGTTGTTAACCTTTTGACCGCCACAGTCGGCTGTGGCCGTCAACAAAAAATCGTGCCCCTGACGCCACGTCGGCCACAGCCGTCCAAATTTCAATGACCAAAAACTTTGTAATTCTAACCGCTACAAGTATTTTTCAATCCCTGTTGATTTTGGGGCACATCTTTTTTTTTTTTACTCTGGCGTCAGTGGCACGGTAAATTGCTAGACCGCTTGGCAGTCAATAGGTTAACCTTGTCAATTTTTTTACTGTATATCTCTCATGTTTAGTATCCCTGTGTATTTGAGGTGTGCAATAAAGTGGATTTGTTGTTGTTGTTGTTGTTGTACCGATCGGTAAAAACCACAGACCATAAGAGTGGTAAAAACTTATTTAAATAACATATTACCGGATACTCCTGCCCGTCAACTGTTCATTGACTTCCGGATACTGACACTCCCCTCCCTATTTATATTTGAGGTAGCAAAGTATGTCCGGGCTAACCTGACATTATTTTCCAAAAAACGCTGGAAAAGTAGCAGGCATTTTGACAGCCGTCAGTATGACTTAGAACTGCCCACTCATCGGTTAACGAGGACTATACTCCATCCGGATAGGGCTTTCAATTTCAATTTTTATAAATAAATGGCTACTGTCCATTGGGACAATTCTGCCAGCGTCAAGGTTGGAAGCTACAAGTAATCGGTTGTCAAAGTTGTCAAACCTCCAAACACCGCGAACATTTAAACGGTGGTATACATTGCCTAATAAACGGACTCAAAAAGTGAGAGGAATTAGAGCTTGATACCGAAGTCCTTAATAAATTTTGCCAGGACATATACGAAGGGGGTATTAACAAACGTGAGGATGTAACTAAAGTTAGCAGGACGGTGAATGAAGTCAGGAAGCAAATCATACAGAGAAACTGGAATTATAGGGCAGTTAAAGAAAATATGATCCGGATTGCCTTCGTCCAAACCACATTCGCACAAAGAATGGTCACGTACTCGAATTTTAGCTAAAAATGATGGAGAGCAATTGTGACCAAGCCGCAGTCGAATTATGGTAGAAGTTGCAGTTTTGTTCGTCTTTTTAAATTTAAAGAACCATGGTTTTACAGGGAGATTCGGTTGAATATTGCCATAATATTTCCTTTGGAGAGACGCGTAATATTCCATTCTTCAGACCAGTGCTCAAACAAAGTAGCCTTGGCAGAAATGCGCATATCCTGGCTGTGGCACCTAGAATGTGAAGGGCATCCAATATCAACAGCCTGCTTGGCGCAGGAGTCTACCTGTTCGTTACCATCAATACCAGTATGGCTCGGGATCCAAGCTAAAACTACGTTCAGACCAAGAGAGGCACAGCGATAAAGGGACTCACGACATCTGAGGTTAATAACAAGGTTGTCTCTGGATCGAAGAGGAGACTTGGCCAAATCCTGAAGGCAGCTGAGTGAATCAGAGAATACTATTGCTTTGGCAATCTTGTGGGATTCTATAAAGGAAACTGCTTCAAAAAGGGCAATCGCTTCACCTGTATAGACTGATGTTATGGGCGGGCTTTTAAAACTTAAGACAATTTTGTACCGGGGAATCCAAACTGCTGAACCTACACACCCATTTGTTGACAGCTTGGAAGAATCAGTGAAGATAGGAAGCCAGCCATCCCAATTTTCAGCCAAGATTTTCATAAAAACACTATTGGCTGCAGGCGTATTCTTGTCCAGACCAAATGAAAAAATAACGTTTGGTTGAAATATAAGGACATCATAGTCAAACGAGAAAAGGGGATTACCAGGGGAAGAAACAAGGGGGGGATTGACCGAAAGTTTCTGGAAACTTTTAATTAAGCAAGGAAGGTCTTTATGCGTCCAGTATTTGGAGTCAGGAATTATATTGGCCAGATTATTTAAGCTACACATTAATGGGTGATCAGATACCTGTGCCATTCTAAAAAAGAAACGATCAGCTAAATACTGTCTTCTCAATCTCAAAGGGGGCTCCAGGCACTCCACTTGAAGAGCATTGGTTGGGGAAGACTTCATTGCTCCACAGATTATGCGTAAGCATTTTGATTGGATCTTATCAAGGTAAGACAAAGCTAATTTACTGCACGGCTCTAGAAGAAATGATGCATAGTCGAAGTGGCTCCGAATGATAGCATTGTACAAAAGCTTTTGAGAAAAAGGGTGAGAACCCCACCAAACACCCGATAGAGCCCTAAGAACGTTAACGCTTTTCTCACATTTGTTCCTAATGTAGTTTAAATGGGGAATTCCAGATAGGCGACAATCTAAATATAAGCCTAAAAACTTAACCGAATTTGAAACAGGAATTATTTCATCATCAAGGACAATTTCAATGTCAGGAATGCGTCTTTTTCGTGAGAAAACTACCACGGTACTTTTGGCGGCAGATATAGATAAGTCATGGTCTGTAAGCCAATCATTAAGGTATCTTAAACCACTGTTCAAGGCAGCCGAGCATTCCAGTATATTATCTGAAGCGAAATAAAGAGCAATATCATCCGCATATTGCAAAATATCACAAAAGCAGTCTACAGACTTGTCCAGGTCAGCGGTGTAAAGGCTATACAATATGGGACTTAATACCGAACCCTGAGGAAGTCCTTTCCATATACGTCTTGGTGGAAGCAGCGAGCCCTGGTATCGGACATAGATAGAGCGATCCATAAAGAGGTTGCAAATAACGTTAACCATCTTTACCGGCAGACTCAGCTTTTGCATCTTTTGCCTGAGTAACGGAAGATGGACATTATCGTATGCCGAGGCTATGTCTAAAAAGACGCCCACAACATGTTGTCCTCTTGAAAATGCTAAACGGATGTTCGACGTGAGGATACTAAGGCTATCCAGAGTACCCATTCCCCTGCGGAATCCAAATTGCGTTTTTGAGATGATACCCTGACTTTCCAAGACCCATTCCAGTCTGTTCTTAATAAGGTGCTCTAATATTTTCGCCATCACCGACGATAATGCAATAGGTCTGTATGATGATGGATCGCTGGGATCTTTACCAGGCTTTAAAATGGGGACAATTATCTGCGTCTTCCAAGATTCTGGGATAGAAGCTGTACTGAAAATTTTATTGAAGATTGAAAGTAAGTATAATTTAGAAGAAATAGAACATTGTTTAATAAAGGAATAAGGAATTTCGTCAATGCCTGGCGATGAGTCCTGCAGATGATCCAATACCAGAGATAATTCTGCGAAAGAGAAGGGATCATCCATTCTGTTATTAGTTGGCATATCAGAAGAAGAAAAAGGTAAAGAGTCATGTGTGGGGACTGAAACTGGGGCCAGTCTATCCAAAAATTGATTCAGCCATCCCGAAGGATCATTGGCTGTAGGATTATTTTCTGACATGGAACCATGGAACCGCTTTATATTCTTCCATACCAAGGAAGGGGGGGAGCAAGGAGAAAGTCTTTCGCAGAACCGGACCCATCCGAGACGCTTTTTAGAAGACAGCAGGCGCTTGCAACGTGCATTGGTTGATTGGAATTCTAAGTAGTTATCTAAATTTGAAAGGTCCCTAGTAAAAGCATCTTCTACCTCATTCCGTTTTCTAATAGCTGCTGTGCACTCTGAGTCCCACCAAGGCGGGGACGAAATTTTACCCAAGGAGGAGTTTTTGATGGGAATAGTGGATTTTGCTGCCGACAAGAGGATAGAGACAAACTCACAATATAATTCTAGGAAGTTCTCATCCGACACTAAAGGAAGTAAATTAACTTCACTCAAAACTAAAGAACAAAATTCTGGCCAGTCTGCCATGTTTAGTCTGAATTTCAAGAGAGGGGGAGGCAGAGCTATAGGAGATGATACGTTTGAAGGGAGAGAAATTAAAATAGGAAGGTGATCACTACCATGAGAGCGAGAAAGGGTCTTCCATTCCAGGTGGGGAACTATCCGAGGCGTAACCAAAGTTAGATCCACAGAACTAGGATTTTGTAAAGGGGAAGTTCTTCTGGTGCGAGAGCCGTCATTCATTAAGCATAAGTTGACGTTGTCGAGGATATCTAGAAGATAAGACGAATTAGGATCACAGGAAGCTGAGCCCCACATAGTGTGATGACAGTTGAAGTCACCCATCACAATTAAAGGGACCGGAAGGGCAGAGAGAATAGTGTCTAATTCTTGAATGAGAGCACGATTTGGATGAGGAATATACAGGGAAACAAAGGTTAGGTTTAGGGCATTACATGCTATAATGTTAATGCCAGGAGAATGAGGACGAATAGGGATCAAGGAGAAACGAAGGGATCTATTGATCAGGATGGCCGAACCACCCCAACCATCAGCGCTATCATCTCGGAGACATGAGAAGCCGGGTACCCTGAAACGAGAATCGGGCTTTAACCATGTCTCCGAGATGGCTAACACTAGGGGATTATAGTTATTAATAAGAAAACAGATTTCATTTTTTTTATGACGAATACTTCTACAGTTCCACTGAATGGCTGTAGGAGCCATTATCGGGATTAATTACAGTAATGAGATTGTGCAGCATATCTAAGACGTTGTTCGGTATGGTATCAGAAAATTTCGATAGGAGGTTTATAAGGGTGCTGATGAGCAGCTTAATGAGATTATCATTAGGGGAGTAGTCAGAGTTTGAAGAGAGAGCACAGCCATTAGCTTGTGAACTTTCAGGGGTTCGAGTGATTTCTTCGTGGGCAATTCTGTCATATCCTTTAGAGAGGGTCGGAGTCGGACGCCGCGGGATAAAGACAGTTTTTTTGTATGACACGGACTGGGGATGCGAATTTTGGGAAGAGACAGGAGAGACAATTTGAGACACTTGGGACTGGGACGGATAACTAGGGGAGCGGGCAGTATCAGCAAAAGAGCGTCGAACAGTGGGGAATCTTCGTGCAGCTACCGAATACGGAACATTTTCCTCAGACATTACCATCTTTATTGATTTTTGCCTGGAGTGCTCGGGACATGAGTTTCTAGTGGCAAAGTGAGAGCCAGAACAATTAAGGCAAGTTGCTCTATCCTCTGTTACTGGACACCCTTCTCCCTCATGGGGTTGGGCGCATCTGTAGCAACGAGGATTTGAGCGGCAATTGGCCTTAATATGGCCAAAACGACAGCACCTATTACATTGAATGGAAGGCAAATGATAGATTTCCACGGGAAGCGACGTGTAAAAGCAGTATACCTTTTCTGGTAGCTTTTGCCCAAGGAATGTCAGTGCGACCGTTTGGGTGGGGATCCAGGACGTCACGCCATCGATTGAAGTTTTTCTATTTAAGCGACGAGCCTTAATAACTCGGACAGACTCCGGACACTCAACAGAGTTAACTAGTTCCTCTAAAGTCCAGTCCACAGGAATATTTCGAACTAAGCCTATCCGGGTGACACTGAACATGGGAATCGAGCCAGAATACTGAGCATTCTCCTTAAAGAAGGAACTTTCCAAAAAGGCATTAGCGGCTTCGGCACTGACAAACTGAACCGAAACTCGACTGCGACCATTAGCCTGAATACCTCCCTTAGTTACACCACTTATCGAATACCTGTGCATTAGTTGTGCGAATTTCAAAATCCTTAATGGGGATCCAGGAGAGAGATCATCAACTTTTGTCACAAACACATTAAAGGGGCCTACGTCACCTGATCCGTAAGTTAATTTAGATCCCGGGGCGAAATCTGGAACCGTATATGTGTGCTGTATAGAGGCCGATGGAGGGATCTTAGAGTCCCTTTTGTGGAGGTTGGTATTAGAATCATCAGGACACTTGCGTTTTTCCCGGCTAGATTCACCTCTAGAAGACTCCCCAAAGTGAGGAGTTAATAAATTACCGCCCCCATCAGGGGGCACGTCTTCGTCCATATTAAAAGCCTAAATTCCACTCACTCTCTCCGATTAGTAAGGATAATCACCACCGCAAACAAAAAAAGGCAACAACTTATAAATCTTACAATAATAACACTAAAATTTTAAATTAATACGGGAAGAAAATTTTGTACGTGTAGCTACCAGGACGCTAGCCTACCCTCGGCTGTTGGTTGTTTGAGTTTTTCGGATAGGGCTTTAACTAAATGTAAACAAACCATAAATTAGGTGCTTTATCAGGCCGACATTGGTTGGTCAATTTTGTATTTAATAATATTACTTTAATAAAAAATATAATATTTATTTTGCCTTAATATATCAAGTTATAGAATAATCCATACGATACCCAATCAAGACTATGAAATTATTCCCTAAGTACATTAACTTAATAATAATTTCAATATGCCACCAAATATTTTACAAATTGTGCACAATAAAGAACCTAAAAACCTAGGAATCCGCAACCTTTTTTCAAATAACTTGACACTTCTCGTGTATTCGTTTTTGCATACTATACTAGTCGGGATTTTTGTCTTGCGTTAGTTTTCTTGTTAATTTGTTTTGGTATTGATCAAATATGAACTTATACATACGTTCACTATACTAAACATCCATGCACTGAAGATAAAACTTTTTTTTTAAGTTGGCAGCAATGCCTCAGTAGAATAAGCTTTTTTTTTTAATTGCAAATTGTGTGAATGCAGCTGTTTATCTTGTAATCTGTGGTACTAAGTGATGCTTTTTTGGCGACATTATAACATCGTTTAGCAGTGTTTTTTTGGGCAATAGAGTATAGACTTTTACAGACTTTCATAATTTATGTCTTTATATTAGAGTTAGTAACTATATAAATGACAGAAAAAAAGTACTGGGGTAGAAAAATAGTTTACTTCTTGTGATTATTCTACGAAGCAAAGCTGTAATTATTCTACGAAGCAAAGCTGTAATTATTCTACGAAGCAAAGCTAGTAACAAAGGAAACAATAAAGGCATACAGTTTTAGTGAATACCGATAGGTACCTCTATTTGGAAACCACTAGCTTTTGGCCACTGTTTGTTTTATTGTACGCAGCGAACACAATAACAGAACACTAAGTTACCTCATACCTATACGTAACATTCATACAACCAATTTGATCCAAATTTCAACTGCCAATGTTCGGTACAGAGTTGATTTCAGGAAATACAAAGCAGATCCGATCTATCGAAAGTTAACTGCACAATTCTCAGACTAAATCAAACTCCAATGCAAATTGTCAACTTCTAAAGGCTTTAACGACATATGTAGATCGTAGTCGCTTAATGCTTTAGTGTCTTGATTGGATGTTTGTGTGGAATGGAGCAATTAAACGTAAAATAAACAATCAGCGTACGAACGTCTGAACGCCGCACTAAATGAAAGTTAAATACAGCGCGTAATTGTGTCTGTTTGTGATTGTACTTGTAAACTGCCGTGTGACGGTAAAAGGTCGTATCTTTATACGGGTGTCATAGTAAGATACGTCTTTTTACAAGTAGAATTGCAGAACACTGTGCAGATACTCTTGGGAGTGTGAAAAGTCTGTATATACACATTATAATGTTACGAGCGTGGGGTTCGGATTTGATAGAAAAGCACAAATTAATCCACAAATAAAAAAACACACACTTTATTACCAAAATAACGCACTTACAATTCACACGAACTGTACTTAAAATCCACTAATTAACACAAACCCACTACTACACAAATTACGCACTCACTATTCACACGAACTGTACTTAAAGCGCACTAATCACTTGAGTCTTTCTCTCCGATTATCCTTTACTCGCACTGTATCGCAGTTAAAAATGTAACTAACTCGCGCCGGCCGTCGGCGCCTTATATATCCCGCGGAACCGCTTTCTCGATGCGTTGTCCACACATATCGCGAATATTCTAGTAAGGTCCAGTGTGAGGGCCGAGAACATTCGAGGCTATATATGTCTCTCTCTAATGGTGCACTCTCTGTCACTCCTTTCTCGAATGTTCCGAGTATAGCTATCTCTTTCTAGTAGTCCTATCTCTGTCACACACTTCTCGAATGTTCCGAGTATAGCTATCTCATTCTACTAGTGCTATCTCTGTCACTCCTACGGGATATTTCGCCATATAACGATTTGTGCTTCAGAGGCCCATAATAATAGTGCATAAGGGGTCCTGAAAACGCCTGAAAACGGGTTTTCAGGTTATGGCGTCATCTGATAGAGGGTGCCCTGAAACGGACTGAAAACATGTTTCAGGCGCCTGAAAACGACGGCAACTTGGGTGAAATTTCGATATTTACATATGTGATAGAGCAACTTCTGAAACGGCCTGAAATGACTTTTCAGCCTGCTGAAAACGCCTCTAAAGCACTGAAATTGACGTTTAAAGTTTTTGACCTAACCTACCGGCGTAACAATTATATAGGCAGACGCTTGTAAACACATAGGTGCATATATATTAATACTTGTGTAGTTCTTTGAACAAAGATGTTTAGCAGTACTTTCTCTGTAGAAGCTAGCACACTAATTTACCTAAATGATGAATCATTTACAACTTACATACTCACATTACTCATTTACTACGCTACTACTTTCATACAACCTGGAATAATCTCGCTATAGTTAGTTTATAAAATATGTCAGATACACAGATGACAGAACTAGTATTTATCACAACATACAGTTATTTTACTGATCATTCCGTCTCAATACAACATAACAGATAAATCATTATTAGTTAATTAACATACAACACTTCCAGACGTAGTAAACTATTACATCCTAAATTGTTGGTCCTTCGAGCCAGCTAGGACAGACGAAATTGCAAGCCAAGCCAACAATTCATACTATAAAATAGCACATCCAATAGTCACTGTACTGTCAACTGTAAAGCTAAGCACTAATTAAACGAGGCTCTTCAACGATACTTAGTTACAATGCCGTGCGTTGCTCATATAAACGGTCGTATGTTATTAGGAAATGTTAGACGCTTACGTCATTTTGTGCTTGCAGAAGAAAATGCTAAGCCCTTTAGAGAATGTCTCAAGCGTCGCAAGCCAGTGGAAGTTAGTAGATAGCAATGCAACTAACTTTAAAGTAGAGTTGATGCCCGCTCAGACAGGATTGTAAGAAGAACAAGAAAATTAGTTTGTTGCACAGCACATGATTTATTGTAAATGCGTCAAAGTTTATATAGGTAATTATTAAAGGCGTGAAAATGCTATAATTAGATCGGGACTAGATCGATTTGTGTGAGGTGGTGTGATATTTATTTTATTATTTAACCCCAAAACTGCGGATTAACGCGACTTAAAAACCAAAAACCAAAAAAATGCATGTCAAGACGCCTAGAGAAATAACCTATGAGATTAAATTGAATAAATTTTGTATAAATGCAGTTACTTACTTTAACTTTGATTCGAAGAATCTATACATTACCATTACGTGTACCAATGTATTTAGTTCTACCATAAATGTAAATGATTGTTTTATTAAGTATAATTCACGAAAAAATTGCTTACTGTTCAGTTTCTTTCTGCCTTCTTCTCAACAGCGGTCTCCTCTTGGGAAATGCCGGTAGATTCACAATCTGACTTGTAAGAGTGCCCTTGTGGCCTACTTGCTGAATAAATTATTTAATTTAATTTCATATAATTTATAGTTACCTAACAAAAAAACACGATATTTTAGGTAGATTATAAACAACCCAAAAAAAAGAGGGTAAAAAAAACCAGTTTAATTTTTGACGCAGCGGCCGACCGATCCCAGTACACTTCGTTACCTTCGGCCGATGAATATTTTCACGATCCATTATGCCTTGAGCTGTTTTATGATCATCATTTATTGCGAAATACCTATCGCGGAAGTGCGATTGCTTGTGGTTGAAAAGCTGTAATGATTTTTAAAAACGTACTGAGATAAATAAAAGATGAATTGTATTAGCAAATAATAGGATACTACAGGTGGTTATAAACGTCACATGACAATTGGGTTTTTGAAGTGAAACTTCTAATGCGACTTCCAACAAGGTTGCGTTAAACGTTTAACACTGCCGTGGAGGGGGTAGGAAAGCACTGTTGCGTTAAACGTTCAACGCTCCTGGGGAGGGGGAATAGAAAGAGACAGAGCGAGAGTGAAGGAGTTTGTCTTAAAGAAACAATATGAGTTCACTAAAAATCAATTTCTACCCCTTCCTATTTTCATTTCCACATTATGTACAAAGTTTCACTTCTTCCGCGCGGAGGGACTCCACGCACTATTTTTTTTTCTGCTTCTGTTGGTGACTTACCGATCATGACGATATTCTTTGCAGGAGCCGAACAGTGCATCACCATTGTAGCGAAGCGGAGCGAAGACGTGTGGAATAGACCAATCACCTGAGTTGAAATCTGTATCTCGGCTCCGCTCCCTTTTGTGATTGGTGGATTCTCCGCTCCGCTCCGCTTTAGTGGAGACGCATCCTAACGCCACCAATAGACGTGTTTTGGCTGATGATCAATAAGCTATCTAACTGAGCGCATCGATCCAAAGTGGATTTTGGCCTCCGAAAACAGATCACGCCACGCTTTATGATCCTGAGCTAGCTCTTGCCAGTTAAGGATGCCTAGGTCCCTGAGATCTGTTTGGACTTTATCACTCTAGCGCTATCTAGGCCGTCCTACGGGTCTGCGACCACTCGGCTGATGATCAGGGACCGGAAAAGTCGTAGCAAAATTTTAATGCCAAAAGTGATTGAGTATTTTTTATCGACTATCGATATGCAGATAGAATAACAACGCCCACAGTTCCCTACATGTAAATGATCACGTTCGAGTGTGAGCCATCAGATATGGTTATAGATCAACTTCTTTTTTTACGGTAACGCTAAGAGCACGATTTAGTTCAGTATGTGAACTCATCCGCTCATCCCACGGGAACATTACATTTTTTCGGGATAAAAAGTAGCCTATGAGTGCCTACCCAGGGTGTCAGATACCTTTATATATACCAAAATTTATCAAAATTGGTCCAGCCGTTTGAGCGTGAAGAAGTAACAAACATACACATAAACACACTCACCTTTCGCCTTTATAATATTAGTGTGATTAATCATTATCGATCCTATTTAAGTTCCACACACTTAAAATGATTTTCAAAAATACAAATGACAGTCTTAAGACTCACCAATAAGTGCACTGCTCTCACGGAACAGTAAAATGGTATTTTTTTTGGTTAATTTTGAAAATTTTCATGAATAGATTCAATAAACATTATCGATGGTTATCAATAAAAAAAATATCATTCACATTTCTATTTGCTACGAGTTTTCCGATCTCTGTTGAAGATGATGTGTCGAATTAATCTTTTAACGTCAGTCCTACGTAGTGTTCTGCCGTTCTCGAAAATTTCCGGAAACATTCCTAATTTGGTATGAGACATTTTCCAGAGAACGTTCTCTCTCCATAAAAATCGGGAAACGTTCTCGAGACTTAAGACACTAGTCCTACATTAGAAACCTAGAAACAAGAGACTGTCAATACACGATTGGTTATTCCATAAAGGCGCTTCCACATGTAGGCGAGAGCGAGCACTAATCCCGTCTGAGTGGAGCTTAACGGATCGCGCGTAATACTAGCACTCGTTTGTATTGAATTTTAATTAGTTATTAGGGCTAATGCTATTCCATACATCTCAATGGGACGACGAGATCAATCAGCTATATTAGGACAGATTGTTGCTATAATATTATTTGATTTGTATTTGCCGAAAGTATCGGCAAAAAACATTCGCTCAGAGGAGTTATACCCGTGAGTGTAATCGGCTATAACTCGACGTCGGATGTAAGTCTCTCTCAAAAATGAAGACTCGAGATATTTTAAATGGCGGATCAATCGGATCTTTGAATCGCCTAAACATCGCCAAAGTAAACATATCTGTTTTTTTTTTTTCCTAACTTGAGAAGCCGGAAGCCTAGTATGGCTGTATCCGAGTATCAATAAAAGGTATACATGGTACGACATTTAACTGCTGGTAGTCAGAAACAAACATAAAACCGAAGCAAGTATGTTTATCTGCCTTCATTATGCTAACTTGTATCGTACTTAACGCCTTTACCTCAAAACCTCCAGGGTAGTAATAAAGCACAGAAATTAGCAAGTCTATTTAAGGCCCTCAGGTTTAATTTATAGCCGTAGAGCGCGGGGAGGGCTTCTAAGATATTGCGGACGGCGTCATGCGACGGGCACCAGCCATTCATTTATATTCACGGAACGACAGTGACCTTTGAAGTTACAGGAATATAACTGTTCTATTTAGGAATATAAATTGCAGATATTTATTGGAAATATGGAATTTATGGGCAGCTTCGTTCGCGCGGGGATGAAAAAGTCACAATCTTCATTTAAATTTCGAAGACGTTGGATATTTCGAATAGTATAGTAGGTAGTACCATCTGTGGGTCATATAAAAATTTAGAAACAAATTAGTGATTTTCAAATAAGCCTGCAAAATTCCGTGCGTTTGAAAACTCTCAACTACTCTAGTACAAGATATCCATATTCAGTGGAAGCATTAGAAAGGTTATATTCTCAAGGACAAAATTAAGAAAGTGAATAGGCGATTTCAACTGAGGCAGGCTGAGTTAATAAAGCAGTAATTTTCTGAAGTGTTGTATCCGAAATCTGTAGATTTTGCAATTACAATGACGACTATTCAATAAATACATTACTATTATATAATATATATTGCAATTTGTTGATGTTCAATGTGATGCCTGTTTTATGCAGGTGATATTTCGTGATTGAAGTAAAATCTGTAAAATCACGCAACATTCATAAGGTTCATCAAAACGCATCAAATTTCGGTGTCGAAACTCCATGAAAATTTTACGCTGTCAATCATAGTTCCAGCCGCAAAATGTGGAATTTTATAACCAAATGCAATTTCCATCGACATAAATCACATTCGTGGAACGTGGCTATTCCCTGTGCTAGGACAAAATTCACAAATTTACGCTGACTGGCTTTTTAGGTATGTCATTCAACTGAGGTTGCTTTACGAAGCGTTTTTAGATGCCAGTGAAGTTCGTTTAAATGCATTGAAAGTTAAATTTGAAGTCGGACACATGCACGAGATGTGGTGTATAAATAAACATATACATACATTCATTATCGAACTCCAATATTACAAAATATAATACTTAATAATGTTGCTAAAGTTAAGTTTAAATAATAAGAATAAATTGCCGGGTCGAATGGTCCTGGAAAATATAAACAAAAAATAAACATAAGATACACCTAGTGTTCATGCCTAGTGTCTACGATTCATAGACATCGGTTTTTATTTAATTTTTTTACACCTTAAATATTTTTGGTTATAAGCAAAAAATGTTTTGCCCCTGATCTTAAAACAATAAGACGCTTATATTGATTTAAACTTTCACGTTTTTACGAATTATTTATAACAACAAAACGGGACTTAATCGCATTCAAAAAGTGTTTATTTCAGTACCTCGACATTTCGATTTGATGGTCTCATGATGAACGTAATGTCGTCATGGTCTCGAAGGAACTCCAATAATAAACAATTTTTGAGTTATTTTCTTGGCAGTTAATCAATTAAAGTACATTACTGCAGACGCCGGGAAATAAGGGCTTGCCGGCTGAGTAGGTATAGACGGCCGACCGCAAGGGAGGCCGTCTAGTGATACGAAGCCGGCAAGCCCTTTTCACGGCTAAGGCATGTATAGTGCTTTTCTCAAACATATGCAATGAAATAAAAAATACACCAAACAAAAAAACATAATTCAGCTGTTCAGCATCACAGACGCCATGTTTAAAAAAAAAGTATTTTTTATTTTCCCTGCAATCCCTCTATTTTTTTTTCGTTAATAAGTCGTCCACGTGTGTAGTGTTCGCATATTAGGGCCATTATACACAACCTGATAATAAGAATCTTAATTTCTATAATAAATAAAATAAAATAACGGCAGAAGATATTTAATAATGTCTATGGTCTCTGGTGACTTACGTATAGACAGTATTTTAATTTTATTCATCAACACATTGAATCATACAGATTTGTATTCTTAATATCAGTTCGTGTGTACTATGCATTAACGCGGATATTGTTGGTCCGATGGCTGTATGGGTAGCCATTAGAAAAAAAAACAGCTGTTCATAAACACAGACGCCATGTTTACTTTAAAGCTAAAAACAAATTACTTCAATTTTGTATAAAATTCCTTTACAGTTCGAAGCCTGTTTTAACGCACGTTATGACGATATTTCATTGCATGTTTGAGAAAACACTTTATGAACACGATTTAGTCCCGTTTTGTTATAATAATAAATAAAATGCTTGGCGTGTTATGGTATAAAGCGATCCTATTAATTAGTGTCATCGTGGGCACTAAAGTTCAACGACACTAGCCTTTGTGCGCGGTTGCGCTCGGCCTTCGCAGAACTGGGTGAAATTTATACGTAGATAGACTTCCTGGCTGAGGTTATGTTGAAACCTCTATGCAAAAGAAAGTAGGTATTACAGCATTATTCATGACTAATAGTTATTTCTTTTACATATTAAATGTATGCTGTAAAGCTAACAAATTCGTATAAAATATAATTCATGCGCGGATCAGTCATTTCGTAGAATAATGAGGAAGGGAGGTTTTTTGGCAAATAATGGTACTTTAAATCAAACACAAAAGGAAAAATGTGCCATCTTGCCGGAAAAATATTATTTTTCAGTGTGTTTGATTTTTTTATAGTATCTATAACATTAGTGCATGGTGAACATGTTCAGAATAGAAAAAAGTGCTTAGTCGTAAATCGGGCCGCTAAATTCAAAACATCAAATACTTAGATCATTTCAATAATATTATTGGGGATAAAACTTTAAGGTTTGCTCCGAAACCGAACCTGGTATGTTCATTTACCGGTCTCTTCTGCCAGGTTAATGCATTTCAATTTTTGTTGGTACTTTAATCTTTGTGTAAATGGTACAATATAAAAAAAGGTTTTTTTTTGCCTGTGCGGTCTGAGATTAGGAATCCTGAAATCTTTGCCAGCAATTTTGAAATAAGGTCTCTTGTTTGACATCAATTGTATTCAGGGACATTTCATCTACATTTTTAAAGACAAACCATTCGTTCCGCAGATTAGTTTTTTGTCCGAATCACTGTCGCAGCACGGCTCCCGAGTAATTTATGCAAAAAGCACTCGACATACAAAAATTCAACGACGTTTTTATCTTTTTTAATTAAAAAATATGGTAAGTGCGAGTCGTGATGGAAGCGGGGGTCCAGTGATAAGTATAATCGTTGATGTTTTGTTAAGGTTAAGGCGAAATGTTACCGCCGCATGTTTTGTCATTTTATTTATATTGCTGCGCTACAGCAAAATACCACGTGACGTTTTAGGACTATAGGACAGCATATCGTATTTATGTAAGAGAAGAAAATAATTAAAATTTGGAGATAAATAATAATAAATAAATAAAAAAAAAACCTATTCATTAATACTTAGATATAATATATGGGGATATATGTATATATAGTTTAGGTCCCAATAGTTTGTTAGGTTTAATTAGATCATAATTTAAGTTTGTTAAGGTTTACTTATATTCCATTGTGTCATAGTTTTGGAGTTACTACATTTTAGAAGGAGTAAATTTTAATAAATAAATATATGTATGTATATTTAATACTTAGATATATACATATATAAATAAATATGGACTAAAAAGCAGCTTTGTTTTTTTTAATTTATTTTTTTCGAAGGTTTTTGTGGATCTCTAAACCTAAGGACGTCGACAGCACACTAGTAAACTAAGTCTTGTAATGGCCTTTTTGTTTTTTAATCTCTACTCTGATTAAATAATTTTTCTTCTGTTTTATGCTGCAATAAAACAAGTTCTCAGTTTTTCGAGTTTTTTTATGAAACTTGTGTTTCTAGTTTTTAGTACCTTTTTATGATGCTCCCGTGACATTAGTAAGTTATGTAACTTAGGGCATATCTAAATACACTTATTTTAGAACGTAGTTTGATGTGCAATAAAGCATTTATGAATTGAATTATAAAACTTTCCGTCCTGTGCCTTTTTTGCTTAAAAACTTTAGACGCACTACGGTAACCATTAGCTGAAATATATGGAAACCCGAAATAGCCTATCAGAGGAGACCCACTATTAAAGATAGGTAGCACTAGATTACGGAACAAACATTTAAATCCATTCCACTAACCACTCCCCAATAATCGTCCATTTGAAAACAATTGCCTGAAAGATTTACCGCCACCAAAACAATGAGAACCAAAACAAAAACAAAGATCAGAAAGGGTTTGTTTTAACGGCAACCTGTCAATTTCAAAAACATCCCTAGTTAGTTTGAAAGTAAGTGAGTAAAGTCTCTTTTGAATTTGGGGGTGCTATCGCCACAGTAAGACACTATAAATCCTTTCACGGGCCACTTAACGAATCAACTGAAAAACTTGTAAACTTCCGTTGGGTACTGTTGTGACAAAACTATTGAAATAAAATGTTTTAATGTCATCCTTTCTAATATTTTATATTTTAAGCTGTATGGGGTATATCCATTTTATCCACTGATGTATCCGACTTTATTCGTTTTGGGAATGGTGGGATATAACCAATTGCGGGTTAGGAGGGATTCAGTTCTTGTTTCCTACATTTTTAAATTATTGAGAGGGAAGGTCAGCAACCCCGGGGTACTGGCAGCGGTAGAGCTGTGTGTGCCGGATCGGTACGTGTGGCGGCGGCGCCGGCCGCCGCTGCTGGCCGAGCCGCGCGCGCGCACCGGCCTGCTGCGCGCGGCGCCCTGGACCAGAGCCTTGCGTACGCTCAACCTGATTGCCACTAGAATTGATGTGTTCCATTGTTCACTTAATGAATTCACAAAGATAGCTTTATTTGTATTATGTTATTGCTCGTAAATATAATAATCGTAATTAATAATTTTATAATATTGTTATGTGTTGCTACTCTATCGCATTGGGAAACTGTCATGATAGATGTAATGTTGATGTAAATAAATAAATAAATAAAAGTAAGAGAGACGTTAAGACAGATATTGCTAAATTTAGGATCACAATGGTCGTAGAATTAGGACCTAGAGTTAAACTTTATACATGTTATATACGATAGATAAACGACATTCATTCTGCTCCTTGGCCCTTATTTGACCCTTACTTTGGACATGTACACCAGGATGTACAAACTCTTTAACCTGTTTTTTTAATTTTTTTCGAATGAGAATTGATTTACTATGCAAATGTAACTTTGTCAGTAAATACTGACTTAGGTGGAGTGAGCAAAGCATTTCCATTTCAGCTTAGCCAAAAATTCTTTCGTAAGTTCAGTTGTCGGGCTGTCCTCGCCAACGAGTCACATTTCTCAAACAATTCTCATGTTTTGTGAGTAGGTTCGATAATTATAATAAAATAGAATTTGTCGATTAAGTTTTTCGATTTTTCAAAATGGTAGAAATATGGTGGTGGAAAAAGTGGCAAATTTCAGCCGATTCGAAATAAACTTACATGGTCTACAGAACCACTAGTTTAACCACGACGTGTGCAGCTATCGTTTAATGAAAGTATCCCTTATCAGTGATTAAGTTTTTCGATTTTTTCAATATTGTAGAAATATCGTGATGGAAAAAGTGGCAAACTTCAGCCAATTCGAAATAAACTTACATGGTCTACAGAACCACTATTTTAACCACCACGTGTGCAGCTATCGTTTATTGAAAGTATCCCTTATCAGTTACGCGTACCGCTTACATAAAAACACATTCAAATATTATCACGCCCCTACTGCAAACCGCACCTATACATGATTCCAAAACCACCGTATACACGAAAGCTCGACCCACGAAACCTTTTGACATAAACACTTGTGCCTGTCAGTGTACCGCGTATAAAATGGCGTATCGATAGGGTTAACCCCCCTAATGCCGGCATAAATAATCGTGTCCGATCTTATCGGGCGAAAATACGACGCCGCACTGAAATAGTTCCCCTTATATCACCCCTAGCTGGAATGTTAATTACAAGGCTACTTGGAATAGAAAAAGTCCGAAGGTTTCAGCTTTTATTGTCTCTTTGTAGTACACGAGACTATGCCAATGGGTTACCTCAATTTAGCAGATTTCTTACTGAAAAGTATAATGTACTTACAAACCCGGAATGAAAAAGTTCGTCACTTTTGGACCTCTTTTATTCCCTGCTATACACATGTAACATTTCAATTTAAATTATAATTTAGCATTAAACGACTAGTCGTATTTATGTTTAGACAATGCCTGACGAAGCATGAAGAGGCTATTAAAAGTTAGACTGACAATTTGATAAGGATCGCAGGAAAGCGTTGTATAAAGGCAGTGCACCACCGGTCATTGTGAAAATAAATACTTGGGGGAATTGGGAGAACAGTTTAGTACAATAGTAAGGTCAGACTCAGATTAAAGACAGAATAATCGTGTAACACTCGGACTGGCGGTCCAATCCGAACTGACGAAAATTAATGAATGACAGAAAACTGACGGACCCGACTAACGAAACTGACGCCAGAATAAAAAAAAAATAAAAAATAAAAATATCGGACAACCTCACACAAATCAATCTAGTCCCACAGTAAGCTCTAGTAGGCTTGTGTTATGGACACTAGACGACGATATATACATACTTATATAGATAAATACATACTTAAATACAAATAACATCCATGACCCAGGCGCAAATATTCGAGTTCATCACACAAATATTTGCCCTTGCCGGGATTCGAACCCAGGACCGTCGGCTCAGTAGGCAGTTGCTTAACCACTGCGCCAACCGCGTCGTCAAAAGAATGAATGAGAGAATGAGCGTGTAGTATTGCTTTAGTCTAGCACTGTGCACTAAGTTCTATAATTCTAAAGTTACGCTTTCAAGATCACACACGTTTCAGAGATGCGTTCATTACAGTTCTGAAATAAATTCGAGATGGAATGAAACATAAAGATACTTTATTTTCACAATATCACTAATATAGTACATACTCATTCCTTCCTGAAACTTCCACACAACTACGCTCTGTTTATGCAATATGTGAGTGTAAGTTATGACTCGATGCAAATATCGGGTATCGCGGTCTACCATCGTAGACGTTGAATGCGCCCACTTTACGCCTTCCATAAAAACTCCGACGATAAAATGGAAATTTAATTGAAAGTGCAGTGAAGAAAATTACGCTTTTTCTGGGTCCTTAAAGGCTGCTCAGCTCTGTTGACACAAGCCCTACCGAAGAGAATAGCAAATCAAGAAGCGTTTTAAAAGAGACTTTAAAAATACTACAGTTCTGAATGCTGAAGAGAAACTATTGTAGCGCTTTTTTTCAATTGAGAATTTTAATTAAATACTTATATTATTCTGTTCTGCTAAGTGCTCTTAATCACTACATCGCTTCCTTCGGTCTGTCCCTATGTATGCTTAGATCTTTAAAACGCAACGGATTTTGATGCGTTCTTTTTTGATAGATAGACTGATTGAAGACGAAGGTTTACATGCATAATATAGCATTACACCCGAGCGAAGCCGGGGCGGGTCGCTAGTATATAAAAAAACTGTAAGATTTCTGTATTGTTCGTCACAGTATCACAACGCTCTTGTTAGTTACATTAATCAAACAATTCTGAAGCGTAGATAGTATAGTACTGTTAGGGGGATGCGGTCAGTGGTATATTAAAAGAGCAGAGGTACGTTGAATTACTTTATTGCCCGAAGGCCAGATAAAGAATAACTACTACATTTTATTTCATTGACGGATGTCACGCGTCTTATTCTTAATATAAAACAACTTTACTTTTATGTCGGTAGCCAATTAGCACCAACTGTGAAGCACAACCTTCACATTTCCCGCCGTCTCGGGATAAACGAGGGACATTCGTGTTTCTATATAAACGCTAGACAAAACTACTCCTGCCTAACATATTAGAGGTCCCTGCCTATGCAGGAATACCCATACATTCATACCCAGATGGTCTCTTGCTAAGAGATAATCAGGGTCAGGACATGAACAGACACTAGCCTATGGCATGTTACGTAATCTGACATGTTGTCTGACATTGGCTTTGCCTTGACAAAAAACCTGCTAAAAAGGCAAGGCACCAACTTATCTATCCCGAATTCGACTAATTAATAAAGCATAGACCATTCGATACATCAAGCTTTAACAATTTAATCGCCTAGTGTAAAACCGGCTAACCCGATTAAATCGTATCGAATGTTCCCACCTTAACTGCCTGGAGTATGACATATGACACACGTCGCATGCTCCAAACAATTGTACCACGATATGTCACTGCCCTTATATTAGATGCCTGACACATTATCTATGACACTTGTCTCAAACATCCATACAGAACTAACAAATAGTGACAACCGTCTATTTATTTATTTAATCTTTATTGCACAAAAGAAAACTTATCGTACAAAAGGCGGACTTAATGCCATGAGGCATTCTCTACCACTATCTTTATATTAGAATCCTGGCGCATATATATTAAATATGCCCCAGAAATCTGTACCATCGAACCAATACCTTTTATCCTAAATAAATATCTGGAATAAATATTTCTACTTTATTCCAAATATTTTTACCAAACTTAAATAAAAATAAATTATAACCGCATAATTGATTTTACGACCATAGACCAAAGCAGTACACGTCATATTGACATGTCAAAATGCTATGTCACTGTCGAAAAATTAATTATTAATAAGACACGAAACGAAAGTTAATTTTATTAAGACCCTACCTAACTCCTAGTTAAAAATTATTAAATTAATACAGACACAACAACAAATAAAAATAAAAATAACAATCTTCAGTCTGCAGTTGGCCCGATGTAGGTTACATGAAGTCCTTGGCACCACAGCCAAGACCTCATGTTCCTGCCGCCCCTGGAGGATGAATGCGCGAGGCATTCAGTCACACCAGCAGCTGAAATCCCGAGGAACTGGGACAGCTATGGCCCTTGCAGTGTTGGATTACATGAAAAAGAAAAACATATTAGTATACACAAATTAAAATGCTGGAAATAAAGTGTTATAATTAATTATTGGAACTCTGTGAAAGTAATAAGTTAAAATCATCTCAAGTAAAGGTATTGAAAGTGCAATCAATTCAAAGTGCAATAAATTTATAGTGCAAGTAATAAAAAATTATGCTTCCTATAGTAATATCCTAGAAATGGAGCTGAAATATTGTAGAAAGAAATAAAGAAATTAAATTATATTTACAACGGTGATAATTATAAATGCAATAAACACAATTGCATCCAAGTACATTGCATTGCATTGCATCCACATGTACAGTCAACCTGAATTAAAAATTTCTGAAAAATAATAGTTTTATTATATACACCCTAGAAGTATAGAATTGTTTATATTAATTAGAATTAACGATTAAAGAATTTCTTTAATCTGTTAACATGAATTATCACATTCTTGGCACGACCATTAGGAGTGAGTTTTTGTACCACATAATTCAATGAAGACAATCGGTGAACAATCTTATAGGGTAAGAATTTATGCACAACGATTATTATTTGTAGGACCCTACTAATATCTAGAACTATCATACACCTAGCATAATTATTATGGGACAATTATTCACATCCTAATAAACATATATTCTACAAATTATATATTATGGTTCATTATTGCCTGATAGAAGCGCAGCGTTTCGATCGGCGTCCATGGTGTCTGGCGGCGTTCTTCAGTTCTTGAGCGGCCCTCCTCGCTCAGGCATGCTGTTCCTGATGTTGCACTTTCTTGAAAAGCACTCGGTCCGGCACAGCACATATTAATCAAATAAAGTTTTACTAGCAACATATTGTATGATTAATGATAATGGTTGAATTTGAAGGCTTCCACTCTTTAAGGACATTTGTTACATCATTTGACAACACTGAAACTGAATGTTTCTCACTGGCAAAATTCCATACTTTCACTGACAATTGCTTGTCTGATGTCAACAACGTGCGCTTCAAGCGTAAAGAAACAAATTATTGGGGATTCTTGCGATATTCGCCGACGATGATAAAATTCTTGTACATTATCTTGGCTCGACAGGAAATTAGTTGATTAACACTGAAAGAACATCTTCAAACGATGTCTGAAATTATTCTGTAATACGGTCCCCGAGAATTTATACCGTAATTGCCATTTGTGATTATTTTATTTCGTATTTTCACACGGGTCAATATTTAAACGTCGGAAAAGCCATTAATTGTGCTCGTCTCCATCTTCGTATGGAATCCAAACAAATCAAATGCACAAACAAATTATAATCGCATGGGATGAAAAATGATAATGGGTGATTCAATTAATCAATGATTCGTCAACTTCACCCGTCTGTCGAACTCGCTTCTTCACGGCCCTTCAGTGCCGTCAATATACAATACCACAAATGTGCACTTATTCTTTATTGTGCTTCGTGCGCTTATAGTTTTCAGTACGTAATTTTCACAGCTGCCCGAGAATCTGTGGACAAAATTAATTGGGAGCGGGGAAACTTGTCAATACCCGCGTGACTCTAAATGTAAATTTAGCACCTCCGCCACATGTTAGGGGGATGCGGTCAGTGGTATATTAAAAGAGCAGAGGTACGTTGAATTACTTTATTGCCCGAAGGCCAGATAAAGAATAACTACTACATTTTATTTCATTGACGGATGTCACGCGTCTTATTCTAAATATAAAACAACTTTACTTTTATGTCGGTAGCCAATTAGCACCAACTGTGAAGCACAACCTTCACAGTACCTATAGAAGTGAAAATCAATCAATTTTTATGTTAGCTGTAGTAAAGTTGAGTTATCGACTTATTTTCTTTAGATGGTGTAGTTCACTCCTTGAAAGCCTTCCGGCTGTATATCCCATCAGAACTCCCAAAAATCGTTTGTCATCTGTAACATTTTGTCAAATTTTCAAAGTATTTTTTCTGAAACGTAATATTTTTAGAATTTTAAAAATATCGTTTTAAAGAACCCTAACACATTAGGTTAGGTTTGTTTTACAATTATTCTAAAACATTGATTGATAGGAAAAAGATGAGAAACATAAATAAGTATTTCAGATAGGTAACCTCTCGGCTGCTGTGGGTAAATTAGAGTAGAGTAGGTACCTAACCTACCTACAATATTTTCTCAGTATTTGTTCTCAAAAAGCGGTTTCATGTGTACACGCAGTAAAACCAACAAATGTAACCTAAGAACATTATTATGTCGTCTCGTTACAAACAGAAATTTAATTAATTCAAGAATCCTAATAATTCTTAATGGTGTTGTTAAATAAGTATAAAAAATCACGAAATCACTATAAATTGCCAAGAATGAGTGTTTCCTGAATAATAAGAACGTTATTATGCCATAAACGGTCATATTTTGTGGGCTTTTTATTACGTACACAGACTCGGCTTTTGCTGAGGAAGAGAAATTGTACACTTTGGGTATTTCGGACTAAGCCATATTCCAATTTATTTTCTTGATGAGGTAAGCCACCGACAGTTGACTTCAGTCTGCGGTTATTTCGGGGACATTGTTTTAGTGGGTGCTGTTTATGACATATTAGCGTAATATACGGCGTTCAATGATCAGAAGGTTTATTTTGGCAGGATGAACCTTTTGAACCCTAGGAACATTTTAAGAAGGAGCGCCATCTTGAATTTTGGTGCAGGCAGGAATTATGACGTAATTTATTTTTAGTATAGGATTTTGACATTTTGTGTTCTTGATGCGACCTCAAGGTAAGCCATCAGCAGGTGACTTTAGTTTGCGACTATTTCGGGGAAATTGTTTAAGAGGGCGGTGTTCATGACATATTAGCGGAATATACGGCATTCAATGTTCAGAAGATTTATTTTGGCAGGATGAACCTTTTGAACCTTAGGAACATTTTAAGAAGGAGATCCATCTTGAATTTTAGTGCTGACAAGAATTATGACGTCATCTATGTTTAGTTTGGGATTTTGAAATTTTGTGTTCTGATTTATATCATGTGGGGTGAGGCGCACTTAGTGTCTATTAAAACTACAATAATTATTTCTGTGCAATACTTTCTCATAGTTGGCGATAGCTATTTCGTTTTCCTACTAATTGCTGAGTGATAATCGTTCTGTTAGGATAGTTAAAGTAAAACTCTTAAGTTCATTTACAACTCGAATATTGCCTTATTTCGAATCGGTTCGCGATTCATCACATTGTTGGTTGATGATGAATCGCGAACAGATAATTTTGATAAATTTTGGTATAAACGTATGGACACCCAGGATTAACACATAGGCTACTTTTCATGCCGAAAAATGGGGGTTCCCGTGGGATGAGCGAGTAACACCGTGTGGCGCGGCTAGCTCCCTCATAAAACGCTATCGCAGCGCAAGCAATGCACTGTGAAGTGAATTTTAACGACGGAAAAACGCTTAAACTTGCTGCCTTGCGCATCATTAGCTTACAAAGTTCCTAAGTATTAAGCGAAGTTTAAGCTACAACACATTTGGTGTACATATATGTGTTTCCTCCTTCTTATAACTTGGGACCCTTCAAACGAAGCGTGAAGAAGCATCTCTCGGGCCAGCATGGCAGTGTCAACTGACTTGGCACCGTTGGTTTCTGGTCAGTTGCCATTGCGACTTGGGCTCCCCTTTTTGCTTACCATCAGGCGAAGTGGAGCCACTATGTTGTGCCGTTATAAAAAAAAAAAAAAAAAAAAACATATACTCAGTCAGACGTCAGTTAGGGTCCGCAGTAACGTGTGCCAAGAATTTAATATTCGCCCTGACCTTTCCTGTTTCCCTTTCCCGGGATTCCCGTTTCGTCCCGATTCCTCAACTCAATACATGATTTATTTTTATAAATTGCTTATTAAAAAATTACATCTAAACATTCAGTGTATGCAGTACTAATATTTGAAATTGATAGGATTGCCCGGGATTTCCCGAAAGCAGTCGCTAAACTAGACTGTAGTCCGTGCCAAGCGAGAGGCACAAATGTACAGAGTATCTATGGTATTATTTCATCATCATCATCATCATTTCAGCCTATTGCAGTCCACTGCTGGACGTAAGCCTCCCCCAGGGTTCGCCACATGGCCCGATCTCCCGTTTTCGCCATCCAGTCACCACCAGCCACTTTTTTCAGGTCGTCGGTCCATCTGGCCGGAGGGCGTCCTACACTACGCTTGCCGAGTCGTGGTCTCCACTCGAGAACCCGTCTACTCCACCGATGGTATTATTTATTTATCATATATGGCATATATCTGTCACTGGATTACATATAAAAAGAAAAACTTATAGTCAGAATTTTGCCCTTCCCAGGTACGTGACTGCGGAATATCTATGGCATGGACGACAGTGACGTACATTTGGAGAACTGAGAAAATATTTCAGCTGAGCTCTTATTGTTCACACTGGTTCGATATGGTTTGTCGGGTTGATACGAATACCAGCCATAACTCATAAGAGACACACAACTGTATAAGCCGACTAAAGGTTCGAGCATGGTATAAAAAAATAAGGTACCTATGCCGCTCCGGAATTACAGATGAGACTTTTGACGTCATCACGCCATGATTGGTTCTGTCAATCCTTTTCTGTCTTGCCAGTGGTGTATTATAATACTCCCGATTCCCTTGTTACCTGTATGAATCTCTTAAAATCGTGGGTGTTTTAAATCAATTATTACGACAAAATAAAACATAGTCAAAGAATATGACAATCGTAATGCATAAATGCATGATTATTATTTTTGGTACGACTAGCGGCAAACATATTTTTCCTTGTAAATATTTTGTTGCTACAAAGCGGTAACAGCAAATATGCCCCGCCCACTGCCACTTCAACTTGCATATCTTTAGGACTATGTCGGTCACTTTGGTTCTCCGTCGGATCTCCTGGTTCCGGATTTTGTCCTTCAGAGAAACTCCGAGCATAGCCCTCTCCATAGCTCGCTGAGCAACTTGGAATTTGTGGACGAGGCCTTTTGGTAGTGTCCACGTCTCGCATAAATAAGGACCGGAAGGACGCACTGGTCGAAGACTTTGGACTTAAGGCACTGAGGTAGTGATGATGATTTTTGCCGTAGAGCCGATGGTCGATGGGGCAGACGAGTTCTAGAGTGGAGACCACGAACGACACGCCCTGTAGGACGGCCTCCCGCCAGGTGGACCGACGACCTAAAAAGAGTGGCGGGAAGCGGTTGGATGCGGAAAGCTGAGGACCGGGTATGGTGGCGCGAACTGGGGAAGGCCTATGTCCAGCAGTGGACGACTCCGGGCTGATGATGATGATGATTATGATGAAGCGGTAACTAATCAAGTGACGTAGAAAGTATCTCTAGCCGGAGTGTCATACCTTATTTTCTTATATCATGGTTTCGAGGAAATTATAAATATAGGTATATAACAATAATTTTACTGGTTCGCTGGCTCAGCCTCGAGTCACATATCTGTAAACTAAGTACGTTGAATTAAGTATAACTCTTATTGTAATCCAATTGACATGTAAAATTTTATTTTATCAATAAAAAATTGAATTGAATTAAGATACGCTTAAAAACCTATAGAAATAGCTTCTATTGTTTCTAGCTAATTCCGAAGATGAAGAAAGAATGAGCGGCAGCCGAGCGTTCGGGGCCTAATCGCCAGTCAGGAGCAGCCTCCACAATAGACGACCACCAACCACCACACACGGATACGGCATAATTGATGAATTTAGTTTAGGGTCACCTTTACAGTCCGACCAAAAAGAGTAGAAATTAAAAAGTGGCGATACTGTAGCGTCGTCCCCCTTTTCTTAGATTGAGGCGCTAACTCTCATTCATTGAGTCTCGTAAAATTAACCGCGTAGTTTGCGCTACTGTGCTTTTAGGACTACAGATATAGTGCGTAACGTTTTTCCATCGTTTTTTGTCGGTAAAGTTTGTTTTAGCATATGTTCTTTCTATCAACTTCGGTGAAAAAGTTGAGGTGGAAATATTAAAACGAGCTTACCCGACAAAATACGATGGAAAACTATTATTCTCTATCTACATCTGTATCTATGATCATTTCCCAACGTTTTTGGCCATTTTGACAAGCTTACCAAACTAGTAAAGGTTTGCTGCGGTACAGGTGCACCGGTCTGTCTGTACAACTGAAAAAATCTAATCTTGCAAATTCAATTTGACCGACTTAACGGTTTCCGAAAGCTGAAACATATACCTATATCGGATGACTATAGAATATTATTCTGACATGGAGCTGATGTGAAGAAGCCGCAAGGTGGTTGGCTGGTGACTCATGGAAACTGTTTAAAACAACGCAGTTTGGACTCAGTTGATTTGTTTCTAACTAGTCGACGATAAAAGCTTGTTTTACTTGGTGATTCTGTACTTTAATATATAAAGTGAATAAGTACAAAACACCGCATCCAAACCTACACCGCTCTCTGTCACACAAAGGGAGCATTCAAGCGATCCGCGGAGCGAATTGAAATATCAACGCACAATGCTCAGATTTGCAGGCAACGGGTTGAAAGGAGCTAAATGTATTAGTACGAGTGCCGCTAAGTGCCGCCAGACAATAGGTTTAATAAATGCGATGGGAATAGAAATGTGATTCTGTCGCAGCTCTGCCTGATTCGAATCGAAATTGAAAACTCCTCCGTTGTTCTCTCCTACCCCTATTCTCTAGCCCGTCTAGCACAACTGCGCTTCGTGACTCTTGTCGCGCGACATGTTAGCATCGCCTGTCACTCTCTCACATTACAGCGAGGAAAGAGATAGATAACATTTCTCGCGCGAGAAAGAGTCGCGAAATACAGTTGTGACAGCACGACACATCTATGCTTCGCGACTCTTGTCGTGCGACTTAGCGTCACCAGTCACTCTCTCACAGTACTGTACAGAAAGAGATAGGTAACATAGTACCTAGTATGACCAGACAATAGAGTTAATTAATGCGATGGGAATAGAAATGTGATTCTGTTGCAGCTCTGCCTGATTCGAATAGAAAATGAAAACTCCTCCGTTGTTCTCCGTTGTTGTGTTGGGATCGCTTGTCGCAATTACGACTGTCGTGTGACCCAGTATTACCTAGTTTCAAGTGTTTCAACATTGAGATTAAACTTGAAAGCAAAGAGACAAGTAATTATGACAAATTTAGCGCCGAGCCATCGCGACAGAACGCGGCTCATGATTAAGAACCACGAATCGATTCGGAACATCTCGAGCTATATGCGAATTTAAATTCATAACGCGCAATCAAAGCGCCTTATACAATCGATTAATAGGCGTAACTTCCTACGTACTGTAATGGAGTTCCATACATTCTTACTTCAATAGCATAATCCTATTGTAAGATGGTTGTAAAACATCGTATGCGGCTATATCTCCGTACGGCGTTTACGTCCCTTTTCAGTTCATGTGAAAAAATGATTTTTATAAAACCGAATTGAGCTATAAGCGGTCAGGTGGCATGTCCCTGGGTCGTTAACGCAGAAACAATTGCGGTAATTTGTGGGGAAATATCAAGATACCGATATGTTACTTCCTAATCCTCGTATCTCCCTTCAACGTTGGATATGAAATCGAACCTTTAGTTAGTCCGATTTGGTCGCTTTTTGTTATACCATGCTCAAGGAAGATGTTAGGCTAGGGATGTAACTAAGTGATATGGAGGTAGTTTATCGGTTATTTGCGTCCTCATGCCTCGAATAATTAAATAAATTCCGGTAGTGGCGTGTCCCCGCCCTAGCGTTCTATTAAGCTATGGAATATCGGTTTTTATCAGTCGGGATGGGTATTGGAGTAATTTATGGAATTAAGAAATATTGAAATGGTATTATTTTTAATTGGAAGGGGGATTTGGTATTTATTCATTCAAAATACATTTAGGATCGTTTGGAAGTACACCCTAAAGAAAAAAAAATGTTGGCGAGATCACGCTCATATACATTATTTTTAGCTATATGAATGCCGTCCTTATATTCTAAGATGAATGTTAGAACAGATAGAAGCATACCGGACGAAGTACCCGGTCTCCAAACACCCTCCTCGAAGCTACAAGTAATGTCAAGGAGTTACAATGACAGGACCCTCAGCAATGAGGATACTTAACGACGCACGATTGATGCAAAGTGGAAAGGAAAGAGATATTTTTTGGAATAATAATAATAATAATAAAAGTTAACAGTTGACGGAGCGTTTCTTTGTCCGGTGGCAATAGGGCGCACGCCTTCAACGCTTGGGTAATGCCTCTGCTCACTTACTCCTTTGATACTGAGGTGGACTCAGACTGAGCTGGACGCTCTGGATACGAGGGTCCGTCACGCTAGTCAGTTATGAGACTGTACATCCGGCGTAAGTGTGGAGCATAACCGCGAGGTCCGCGAGGGCCGTATGGAAGAGCAAGGAGCAACACGGGCGGTTCTACAAGGCCCTTACGGCATAAAATTATCGGTGATCTCTTCGGGGAAACTGGCGGTTTTGTCTGTGCAATGCGGACTAAGTAATGATGACGAGCAATTACCGGAGAATGGAGATAAATCCTGAAGGACGGTACGGTCGACATTTGTCGGGCATGCCACCGTCCCGGTGAGTCACTCAGGCATATAATCTCCGGTTGTTCTCATCTTGCTAAAGGCGGCTTGTGGGGTCTGAGGTGCCATACTAAAAGTACGCACCGATGCCAGTTCTCGAAAATGGTCGTGCCACGCTCTATTGGGATCGATCTATCATCACGGACAGGACTATTGTAGCCAATAAGCCTGATATCGTGTTGGTAGATCGATCCAAGCGCCAGGCAATGCTCGTCGACATCACCATCCCCCATGACGAGAACCTCGTGAAGGCCGAGAAGGAAAAACTCAGCAAGGACCTTGACATGGCTCACGACATGACCGTCACGTGGGATGTTGACTCGACAATCATTGTCCCGATAGTCGTTTCGGCGAACGGTCTTATAGCGAAGAGTCTCGACAAACATCTTGACTCTCGCTAGATGGCTGGATCAAGGGCCAGATACAGAAGGCGGTACTCCTGGACACGGCGCGAATCGTCAGGAGGTTCCTTTCCTCTGCAGCCCTGGGCCCTGCCCCGCTGCCGGCGGCACCCTTGGTAAGTTTTTTTTTATAATGTATTTATATTTTGTAATTGTAGGGGAGAGGGGACCAAAGCGAGCACCTTAAGAGGAACTGAGAAAAAGTATGAAGAAATATAATAACACTTAAACTTTGTATGCTATTTAAAGCTGAATTTATTGCAGTTTACTTATACATACTCGTACTTCAATATTCTACAAAGTTTAGAAAATTTTATAAAAATAGCGAATTACGAAATTTAGACTTTTGCTCGCTTTGCCCGAGGCTCCATTGTTTTTAGAATACACCTCTGTCCTCCTTCACTATATCGAGCACAAATGGAGAAATCCCGGTGGCGCGGAGATAATCCCATTAGCGGGTTATACTCCCACACAAAGTCCGACTACTGGTAGTGAAGGCTAACCAGCCCTGATACAGGTCAAGTCATGTCTTAGAAAAAAGAGCACAAATGGTTTTGGATACATTTTACCCGATTACGCCGAAGGAAATGCTTTTTTCTCCTCCGTGAACCAAATGCGGTACCTATCAAATAAATAAAAGGCAGCTATCATGCGGAACGAAACTGCAGTACGACACAATAAATATTTCTACCCGGAAGTGAAATATAGACAACAATTAATTTCATTCAAGACATGCCGCTGAAACGGCACAGACATGCGACGGCAGTGGTACCACCGGCACTCGAATGGTAGACGCATTTCCAATGAACAACACGAATTCTGAACCTTATCTTACTGTTGAAGCTAGACAACATTAATTTCATTCAAGACGCATGTCTGTCATTCTGAAACTGAAAGAGCATCCGTAGGCAGACATTGAAAGTTATTTTATTTTGCACGCTAATCTGAGGTCCGACAAATCTTGAAAAGATAAATTCGAAATTCTCAATGACAGATGTCAATCGAGTAAGAGGTCCACAATTTCAAGCACTCTGGTCTGGTGTTTACCCACACGAGCACCTATCTCTGCTATTATTTACCTTTAAATGACAAACGGTCATATAGGCGTATACACATTGCATCGTTCAGTTCGAGTCACTTAGAGTTCATATTTCAGTCAGGTGTCAGAATTGTTGAATTTAGGCCCAGAAATAAGATTAGAATGTTTCATCACCGGCACCAATAAGAATACGAATATTAACGACACGCGGTATAGTAACGACAGACAGTGGCCCTAAATAATAAATACGTAGTATTTCTAAGGAATAGTCACATTTATCTAACATCGCAACCCGGGTATAAATGTAACGTCGATCGAGTTGCGATGGTTCCGCGACGAGTTGTTCTGAAATGAAAACTTTCCTTGCGAACAAAATAATTTGAATGTCAATGTGGATAATATTCGCTTAAGATTCACAACGCACACGGCCATAGAATTATAACTCGAATTATTCGCGTTTTGTACCAATTTCAACACTTAAGTTACAAACATCCTGTAAGTTTGTACCTCAAAAGAGTCGTTATCTTTTGTCTCGTTATTTGCTGAAGTCGTATTTCTTGGTAACAGTCTAAGGGAGCGTCTGGAGAGAGTCGTACCTAACAGACGGTTTGAAACAATTACGGCTCTTATTTCGATTACCCCGATAATGAAATAATGAAATAATGAACTTTATTCTGCAAGTAGGCCACAAGGGCACTTTTACATGTCTGAGTCTACCGGCATTTCACAAGAGGAGACCACTGTTGAGAAGAAATGCCGAAAGAAACTCAACAGTCAGTCATTTTTTCATAAAGGATAAGTACTTAACTATTACAGTAATATGAACTTAACTATACGTAGTTCTCTAAGAAAACATATTAAAAGTGTATTATAAGATATAAATGAGGACTAGTGTAAGAATAAAATATAGAAACTACAAGAAAGTATGACGGTTTAACACAATTTATGTACGTTTGATATGCTTTCTTATTAGAACTGTGTCCCTTAAACTAGTCAGGTACAATCTAAGGAGTCAGTTACTCGGTTTCTGGTTCAGGCCATGCATTTTTGTCTGTCAGATAGTCCTCTACTGTATAATATGCTTTTGACGTTAGAGATTTTTTTAAATAATTTTTGAGAGATGGAAAGGCTAATTTTATGTAGGACGAAAGATTGAACCTCGTCTTAAGGCGATTTCTTTGATGAATAGAGTACACTTGAAGTTCATTATCGGTCAATTTCTACAATATTATTTATTAATTATTTTCAAATAAGTTACACACATCAAATCATCGAACAAACATCACGAACTGTCAAAGCGAGGCGTTCTGCGCGTTCACAATGGTTCTGTGAGTTACGAGTGCAGTGGCTAAAGATTTATGCATGTTCGCAAGTTGCTGTAGGGTGACCGTTCCTGCGGAGCTGAATTCCTTGATTAGCAACTTGTCTGGCCAGCAACATTCAAAACATTAATTCTTTAAGTCCACAATGGCACATTAGCATGTCTCAATCTGAATCTATTTCATAAGAGAAGACCAACCGCTGTGGAGAAGGAAGCTGAAAAAAACTCATCAGTAAGTACAGTTTTGCAGTTTTTATTAGGTATAGCGTGTAGTAAACTAGCCTCACTCTTACATGAAAATCTAGATGTGGTTTGCAATACATATCCATCATTTTAATATCAAAATGAATGGTGATCCTACCCACAACATGTTGGCGGGTGTGAATAGAATCCAGTTGCAGCAGTTTTAGATATTCAAGAACTTGACCACTTTAAACTATATTCATGGAGTTCTTTCATGGAGTTCTAGAAACTTTTGAACTTTATACGAATAGTTCACAGCTATATTTCTGGTGTAAACGAAATAGCTGTCGACGATAGTTATTTACCTAGTTAGTCAAAATTAACACGCTGAGTCAAGGCAGTCTTAAAGCATGCCATCCATAATTAGGGACCTCAAAAACCTCATCTAAGTAGGTATAAATATACTACTAATAGGTCGGTAGTTGTTGGGACCTCCCAGGTCCTCGTGAGACTGGGGGCCCTGGGTAAGTATGTTTCCCGAATACTCTGAAACCCATTAACCCAGATAGCAGGTGTTATAACACCGCTCATTTTTTAATGTAATACCATTGTGGTCTACACACTGTACGAAACTGTAGAAAACACTTTAATTGGATATTTAAAGGTATGTACTCGTACCTATAGGTTATAGGTTATCGCGGGCTGGTTTTCCACAACTCGATGTCTTACAATGCGCATAACCTATATTATAAATATTTTAATAAACAGATAAAGCACACATTGCAATTATTGTTCATCTCGTTTTTACCGACTTATTTCAGCTGACGACAGATAAACAAATGCCCAACCCCTTTTAGAAGCCTCGGGATTTTTGTAATGGAAATGACAAGATTATTCCCGTTTTAAAATAAACAGATTAAGGACAAACAAAAGACCGCGACTCTTTGAGAAAAGTTTAATTGTGTTAGGGCGGAGGGAGGAGACGGCTGATGCACTATATAGATATATTATTTTACAAAACTGTGTAAGCAGCTCTATTGTTAACAGCTGAATTTAAAAATAAGGAGCTCTATTTTTTATTAAAAAGTTTGAAAGTCGAAAATTGTACACATAAGGGGGAAAGTTACCCCGATTTAATGCATGCTTACAAAAATTAAGGATTCTTACATCTTTTTTTGATAAGATTGAGACCGACACGTCGTCATGAAACCGCGAGAGAGGTCCAAAGCTACAGTACTTTTATCTCACGAGCGCGGGTGAGCCATGTTTGTGTGAGTAATGTACATGCACATTGGCTCTGTGTGGGTGAGCTCGGGAGCGAACAGTTCCGGCTCACCCACACAGAGCCAATGTGCATGTACATTACTCACACAAACATGGCTCACCCGCGCTCGTGAGATAAAAGTACTGTAGCTTACTATACTGAAAAATCGAGGAGAATAATATTTTGAAGCGACGACGCATCCTTATACGTATACTAAAGCAGAGTAAAGCTTTTCTTACCGTAGTCGGATTAAAAGTATCCTATAATCATCTTAACCATGGATGTCCAGTTAACCCTGTACCAAAATTGGTTAAAATCCGTCCTGTCATAAAATAACATTTTCCACAGTAGCCTGTAATAAACACTTTGCGCTGGAAGAAATAGTATTTAAATAGTTACAATACTACTGCTACTACAAATGTGTGCTATAATCCAGAGATTACTGCACTAGGCCGCGAAGTAAACCTGGCGACAAAATTGTTAGATTGTTCTCATTATGTAGCATGTATAACTTGGCTCGACCGGCTAAGAACCTGACTAGCCGGGATGATCACAGATCTTGGCAAAGGAAATTTTAGGGATGCTTAATGCTTACATAAATAGCATGACTAATTTCAAGTTAGTAAACACTTAAACAAATACAAAACGAGAACTTTTTGCGAAAATTCTTGGTTATACATTTATCATAAAAATAAATTTTAGATACATTTCTGGGCTAAGTATCCGTACTAGCCGTTGACGATTCAGTCAGTCAAAACCGGGCTTCATACACAGATATTCAGATAGCATGTTAAACTTCAAAATAGGTACTCTTTTTTCGCCACACTCGCGCGATTCAGAAATTACCCCGACCACGTCTCGTGCAAATAATCAAGTCTACCTTAGAGAGGTATGTAGGTGTAGGTACGTAATATCGACACCAGTCAAATGGTGCGGAATGGTGATGAAAGAATTAAGCGCCCGCTGTCTGCGGGAGATAAGACTGACTTTGACGGATGCTCTGTCTGCGAGCGCAGACACTTAATAGTGGGAAAATCGCAAACTTGAGCAAACTTACTAATCGAATTAATCAGTTTCTTAGGTTAACGAGCTTTTTTTAACTGACGAAGAAAAATATTTCTGAAAGCGCTGTCGCTTTACTGTACTATGAACTGTTTTGATCTAGAATAGGCACGTAAGTTCGCTCAAGCAGAAGGTCTACGATGGTTGCGTTTTTTATGTGATAAAACAAATGATAATGCGAATAAGAGTTTGTCACTGTCGCATGGTTGTAAAACTTGTAAACAAATATGCTTTCTCATTTATTTATTACGTGTTAAATGTAGGTAAAGGTCATAGGCTGATCTTATAAGTAGAATACGAGTATTATAACTATATCAATAACATAGAAAGAGTCAAGTGGAATTGTAATATTTATATATTGTAATGTAACAGATTGTAACACAGAACGCTCAATTCCTGAAGCCGCGGGTAAGTGCAGGTTAAAATATAGATCAACCAGTATAGGCATGACCTGCCTCGTGGAAACCGCAAGATGCGACCGTGAGCACCGCACTGCCAACCACGATGCAGTAAGATAATAGAAAGAAGTGATTGGGTATCATAACGAACGATTCCTTTGAAGAAAAAAGAATTAGGAGAAAAAGACTTACGTCTTTGTAGTTTGAACCCAGCCAAAAACCCCGGTATCCTTCACCTTGATCGTTTCATTCCAGCTACAGACGAACATAAAAATAAAAATATTCCTCATTCCAGTGTTCAAAGTTAATTCAATTCGTCCCATACATCCCGGGAGATAATTCTCACTGAGCTCTTCATTTAGTTTCGGATGGAGTCGTTTAGTGCGGCGATAAAACAGTCTGAGGCACTGAAGCTAAACCGTTTAGAGAAACCGCGGGATTTACTCGAACGCCATTTTATTTTATACATATTGATGAATACCTAGTATTTGGTCGTATTGAGAATATAATATACCCAATATTGATCTAGTGCGAAAAAGTAAAAAATATATTCCCAATGCATAATAAATACTTGTACAGTTATAGCACGAACTGATGATATGAAATAAAAAAACTTGAGACTTATTGCATCCAACCCTTAAACACATATACCTACTTAACATACCTATGTAAACGCTGACGGAAGTTGGATATAAACATTGAAAAAAAAAATGGAATAAAAAAATTAAGTCGAAGTAAGCTGTAGCAGTACCTACAGGTGTAAGCAGTGAGCTCAAGAGCTGTACATCCTTTGGTAATCCACAGGATAAGCGTATTAATCTAGAATGGCCACGCTGAAGTAAGCTGTGGCAGTGCAGGTGGGAGCAGTGAGCTCGTACGAGCTGTACAAACGAAGACACTGATAGTGATAACTGTACATTTGTAAACTAATATAAACCTTAGCACAATGGGTGTATAGTTATCTGTGTCTTCGTTTGTACAACCTTTGGTGATTCACTGGATAAGCGTTTTAATCTAAAAAGGCCACGCTGATGTAAGCTGTGGCATTGCAGGTGTGAGCAGAGGCCACAAGCTGTACAACCTATGCTAATCCACTGGATAAGCGTTCTAATTTAAAATGGCCACGCTGATGTAAGCTGTAGCAGTGCAGGTGTAAGCAGTGAGCTCAAGACGAGCTGTGCAGCCTTTGGTGATCCACTGGATAAACGTTTTAATCTAAAATGCCCACACTGATGTATTCTGTGGCAGTGAGCTTAAGAGCTGTACTCTGGTGATGCACTGGATAAATGTTTTATTTCAATCTAAAATGACCACGCTGATGTAAGCTGTGGCAGTGCAGGTGTAATAAAACGTGGGCCGCTATCACACGTAACGGCCCAGTAATTAGCCCCAGACACGTGCTTCCCGCCAATACCGACAACGTTACGAATGGAACGTGTTCTGCTTCTGCGCAAGTAATAAAAATAAATACCATTAACCCTACGTATCATGTCAAAAATTAGGCAATTAAATTGGAGCTCAATGATACATGATTACATAGGAAAATTTCTAAAAAAATAAAATGCTTTGCACTGATCAGTGCTTCGACATACCAAAGGACATACCAACAGTTAACGGTCTTGGGATATCTGATACAATATAACGCTCAACACTACCTCATGGCCATCTTAAAGTTCTTATATAATTTCGAGAGAGTTTTCAGTTTGATAACGTTTTTTTACCGCCGACGACATTGATAGTCCATTTGAATAATTGAAATATAATAATTAATTCAATAAATTATACAAATATTACAAAGATAACTAACTACTGAATCAATGATGTATTACCGCTGTGGCAGCTGTGGAACTCGAGAATATGTCATCGTAATTTCACATCGACAAATTAGAAAATCGATTAAAAGTATCTATCACGAAACCACTTCCTGAGTGCCAGAATTCAATCTACCATTCTATCTGAATAGTTTAAAACCGCAAACAACTCTTTCAATACGAGATAAGTTTAAAGCAAGAACAGCAGACAAAGTTCCCGAACGAAACGCATGGGGAAAGTTGAAGGACTCCCGGAGAATGATAAACACTTGCGGTGCCGAGAGAAAATAGGGCCTCCTATAAATCAGAAAAACTCTCTCGGCACCACAGAGCTGGGCACAGTAGACAGACCACAACAGTTTCAATTAGACTTGTCCAAGTAACAACTTTTTACGGCAAGTTAGAAAAAAAGAGGATCAAAAATTTACGAATTATGAGGCGAAGTGTGTGTTTGCGGCATCTACAAATTTAGGTCTGTGATTTTCCTCTATAACGTTGAAATTATATCTATAAGTATCATTTCAACAGGATTACCTACAGGATTGTCGATGTTTTTATTTTGTCAAGCACTAACAACATGTCGTTCGTGTTAGGAAAATCTCTAGGTATAATTATCAGACTAGCTCCATGGTACAATTGGTACAGTCGAGGGCTTTCTATAAATCAGAAAAACTCTCGACACCACGGAGCCGGGCGCCGTAGACAACAGTCTTAATAAATGCGTTAAGCGCTTTACACTCAGATGATATTGTTAGGAACGGCCCGATGTTTCGAACTCTTATGGAGCTTGCATCAGGGAATGCTACCCGTACAGCCCCGCGGTAACTTAGTCACAGGTTGTGGACGACGCTCCGCCTTGATAGCGCTTGAGTTCGAAACATGTCTAAATAAACCGCTTCATCAATAGCCGCTTCACCACTTATTCACTTACTAAATATGTCCCACGAATGTTTTAATATGATCATTACAACAGTCTTGTTTTTCGGTAACACTCACAGCACTAGCACTGAAAAACGAATCGCGCCAACAGTCTACACACTAAGGAGCTCCGGTGCAACAGCTCTGCCTTCCTTTTGTTCGGACGAAATCGACTCGCGCCTGTAACCAGTCGCGTCACACGCTGCTTGTCCCCGACCAATTGCGTTGTATTTTAAACAAACAACCTATAGAATAGAATACAGAATCAGAAAAACGCTCTCGACACCACGGACCGCGGCGCAGTAAGACAGAGAACAGTCGCGAGACCTGCGCGTCTAGCACAATGACACTTCGCGACTCTTGTCGTCACCTGTCACTCTCTCAATGTAGGTACTATACCTACAGAAAGAGATAGATAAATATCTTGCGCAAGAAAAAGTCGCGTATCACAGTCCTGGTAGAGGGATGTTTCTTTAATTAAGTATCTCTTTCCTAAAGTACGTACAATGTTACAGCTTCAACATTTTCATTAAGTCTGCTTTATTATAGTATACGCGTCTCAGTAAATCTCCAGCTGAAATCAAATCATTCATGACAATTTACTGCTTATGGTAATGTACTTTTGACAAAAAAACCTTACATTCTGCTGACATTTATCGACCTTTTGTTTCATGCGGTCATTTCGTATAACAAACATTATAGGTATCCGTCATCGTTGGACAATCTACGACAAATAAATACTTCGGGAAGCCACCGCGATTTAGATACCTGACAAATAAGTCGACATCAGGAAAAAGGATACTTAAAGAAATAGATACTTTGTGGCTGAGACATCCCTTTCTCTTGTATTTTTTTGACTAAAGCAACAACCGATTCTTATTCACCGATTAGGTACATCTTATTCGGTAAGGATTTGAAAATGGTTATGCCACGAGAGCGAAGCTGTATAAAACCCCTAGTTTCTCCGATATAAGACGTCTAATTTACGAGCAATAAAGACCACAAACAGACTGTGTACTGTGGACGACTGTATGAAGTTCCCGGCTAAAGGTAACAAGAAAAGTAATAATTGTTGGTATTCCGCTATATAGTGGCGTAATAAAGTTATTTAACAGTCGGCTCGTTTATGGCGGGTTTAGCACGCAATGGCCTTGCTTTGGAATCAAAGTTTGCGAATACTAGCTCCAATTTTACTATGATGTACAAGTTCTTCGAGCCCTAAAGTGCCGAGAGAATGTCAGTTATAACGTTAAAATGGCAGCCGCCACGGAAAAGTTCCGAAGGGACCCAGAACATATTCCGAGGCAAGCCCTAGACTGGAACCCCGAAGGAAAGCGCAAACGTGGCCGCTCTAAGCAGACCTGGCGGCGGACGATCACTGCAGAAGCGAAGGCGATAGGAATGACCTGTGAGCGAAGTAAAGCGCGAAGCTCATCACCGTTCGTGATGGCGACGTACTGTGGACGCCCTCTGTCCCATGCAGGGGACATATGACTCTGAGTTAAGTAAGTCAAACCATTGTCAGTTTTTGTATAATTTAGCTTCCAAGATAAAATCTTGTAAATAAAGGGTTAAACGCAGCGTAAGTACGTCATTAATTCATAAATAATCACATTAAAAAACCGACTTCAACGAGAAGCAATTACGATTTCTCATAGAGAACCTCCTCTTTTTGAGTCGGTCGATAAACATTCATTCTGATTCAGTGTATCTTCAGACCGGAAACGAAATACCATTCCAAGTGCACAAACATTAAAAACGGAAAGAATTACCCTTAAACCGGATGTCCGTAAATCCGGGCCGAATCCCCCCCCGTTAATTCGATGCTCAAATTTTACAACCACCCAAAGTAATTCGGTTTTATTAAAATACATAGCATTATATGTCCCAGAACAAATAAAAATTTAATTCGCCCCTCGGATTTTACGATATTTTTATTTAATTTATTTTTTCCCCGAGGTTTTTATTTTCTTTATATTTTACGATTCTCGTACATCTTGCGCGCCATCTGTTAGGTCCTTAATTAAAACGTTTTAAGATCGCTTATCAAAACTGATTCGAGGGAAATATGACTGTTTTAAATTCTTTTCTGTTACCTTTTTTCCGCGTAACTAATTAATTTTATTCGTGAAAGGAATATAATTAAATGCTTTTTCCTCTTTTCTGATTACATTTTGATGAATTTAGATGTCTTGTTGTTTTACTACACGATCTATATCTGATCTATATGGATAACACAGCAGTCAGTATCTCCTAACCTGAAAATTATACGTATTCAAAAAAGTAAAGTAATATATGTATACAGGGTATGATGTATACTGATACGAGTATAGGGATATGATAACAATACAAGTACTATTTATAGCACACCTCATAAAACATGCAGGAGAAATACAACGCAAGAAATTACAATTGAGAGGTAAACAACAGGGAACGTGCACGAATTATAGGTGGCAGCACCGTCAAAGTCAATGTCAAAGTCACCGTATTGGCGGTGATTTGTTGTGTTTACTTGCGAGTTTCTATAAATTAATGATGCAATTTTTGCATGTCCATGAAATTATATTTTTATTCGATAGCCTTTGGTGTAAAGAGAGAAGCTGCAGGTCATTATTTTTTTTACCATGGTTTTTCCGTTCAATGACAATTTGACAGTTCTCAATAATAGTGGCTGAAGGGATCTTTACCTTCGTATCAGTGGCTAAACTATTGAAGAGAATTGACAATTTAAAAAACATTTCAGATAAAAAAAAAATGAATGACGGTCGGTTTAGAGAAATTTTAACCTGTTTTTAAAGTCATATCAAAGATGTAGCTTAATTTATTGACTTTAATTTGTCACGTCTGTATCCTTACCATGAGGTAACGTTATAAGTAAACGAAATAAGAAACCAAGTAAAGCTATTTATTTCAATAATCGAGAAACTGACACATATCTGTAAAGACTCTCCCCAAGCAGCTTACACAGCACTCACTAAAGCTGCCCAATTCAAATGGTCATTCCTACAACGTGTAATCGCCGATTCCAACGTACTCTTTGAACCACTGACACATGCATTACGGACCAATTTCATGCCAACTCTGATGGGCAGTGAAATCACACCCGACGAAGCCGATCTGTTTTCCCTTCCTGTGCATAAAGGTGGTTTGGCAATATCTAATCCGTCTACCGAGAATAATTTGAGCTACAATTCTTCCAAAAAAGGCTGTTCAATCCTCTCATCGGCTTTGATCAGGACACAACATGTAGACCTAGCCCAACACAATAAATCCCTGATTGACGCACGCAAAGAGAGCCGAACAATAAAAGATGCTCGTGACAACGAACTTTTAGACACTATATTGGCCAAACTATCCCCTAACAAACGACGAGCTATAGAAAGATCAATCGCATCGAAAATGAAAACAAAGTCTTCCACCTGGCTATCTGCTATACCAACAAAGAAAGATAACTTCGACTTGTCTCCTCATGAATTCAGAGATGCCCTGGCAATACGCTATTACAGAACCCCAAACTCAATGCCACCCTCTTGTGACGGATGCGGCAACAGCCATTTTAATATCGACCATGCTCTCTGTTGCAAGACTGGCGGGCTAATTTCAAGACGGCACAACGAAATACGAGACCTATTTGCTGAACTATGTCACCAAGCATGGGGCAACATCACAATAGAACCTATAATCACAGAAGGTGACCTTGGATTACGCGGTGACTTATCCTGCCGTGGCGTATGGAATGCACAGAGAGAGGCGTTATTCGATATCCGTGTCGTAGACACCGACGCTCCCTCTTACATTGCACGTCATGTCACTTCTGTCCTAAAATCTGCTGAGACTGAAAAACAAAGAAAATACTCTGCTGCCTGCGAAGTGAAACATGCTACTTTCACCCCCCTCGTGACCTCTGTCGATGGCATATTCGCACCACAGATGGCCTCCTTCGTCAAACACTTAGGCGAAGCCCTCTCGGACCGTTGGAACAAATCGCTGAGTACGATACTGGGTTGGCTTAGAACAAGGATATGCACTGCTATAATTCGAGCCTCCAGTATGTGCATACGAGGCACACGTCACAAATTCAAACCTGCAGCGAAACTGTTGGGGTTTGACGACGGAGCAGCCATTCCCAGTTCGCAGCACTAGCTAAACTGCAACTTGCAGAGATGTGTTTTATAACTTTTTGCTACACATTATTATTTTTATTACTATTTCTTTGTTATAAGTTAAGTTTTTCTTGCAATAAATGTTATAAGTAAACGATTTGTATGGAGAATAGTTCAGCGCCCCTAGCGGTCACTTTGTAGAACTACAATTCTCCATACAAATAGTTTACACAGTCGCTAGCGAGTACGGTCACTGTTAACTCATGGTAAGGGGACTATTTTATGAGTGACGTCACCATACAATATTGATAAATTATATAGGTAGGTACATATATAATTTTGTTGTTTTTTATTTAGGTATTTTATCGAAATTCCGCTTAGTAACATCTGCATCAATCTTAACCTCGACGTAGTTTACGAATTCACTATAATGTATGTAGTTTTGCAAATTCGTTCGTAATTTGCATGCACTTGCACCAGTCCATAAATCGGCAGGACGTAACTTAATTCAAATTCGAGGCAACTATTCGACGCAGGCGCATTCGCAAATTGATGGCGTAAATCTCACATCCCATCCCAGTCCGTCTGAATTACTTACGAGAGGACCACGCGCCGCGGAGCGGGGTAACTGACGGAGGTGACGAAACCACAAAAGGAACCCAAGCATATTGAACTGATTGGAGCAGTTTTGGCTTAGGATAAGGTGGTGTCAGACGACATCTGCGATAATCACTCAATAAAATAAAATAATTTAAACGGGTTAGCATATATGGCGGCTGGCAGTGGTCACCGCTTGCGTTCGAGCGCCAATCTCGCTCTCGCCTTCCCGTCCAATAAGTCACGCTCTTATAGTAAACCTTTTACAGTTCACTCTGTAAAATTGTGGAACTCATTACCGGTGCCCGTAAGGCATTCGCAATCCGTGGCATCATGTAAGGAAAAGTTAAAAGGGTTATGGCTTCTAGACCCCTAATTTCGTCGAGTGCTGTATTTATTGTTAAAATTGAATACTTATTATCATTATTATATATATATATATATATATATATATATATTAGTTTGTTTTATATTATAATATTTATATTCATAATGTGTAAGTTTATGTAGGTACATTTAAGATTTGGTCTTTTTTTTTTTGCGTAAGCATTTAGTGTTTCTGTGCATTTTTTTATAGTTTTGCCTATCTTCTTGGATCTTCTCTGTTCTCTCTCATTTGCTCAAATGTTAACTGGAAGAAATCCCTTACAGGGATAAGTTCGCCTTTGTACATATCATTAGTTTAATGTCCTTGCTATGTATATGTATATTTTAATGTACAATAAAGAGTTTACATACATACATACATATACATACATATATTTAGGATGTGCAGCTTCCGTGTTCACGAAATGGACGAGACATGCAAGGCTGCGCGATAAGTAAATGATAAAGCAACCGTTACTTTAGGAGAAGCATTGATTAACACAAGAGGATAAAACTGAACTTTAAATATGAATTATAAAAGAAAAAAAAAAATGTAAAATGTTTATTTACGCTTCACAGAAGTTAACACAGTAAAAAGTTAGCGGAGACCCGGCTCTTCCGTAACTAGAGATGGTAGCAAATGTGTCTGTGAGTGTGTGTGTGTGTATATGTGTATGCTAGTATAAAATGTCACGCTTTTGACCACTCTGACTCCTAGTGGGACAAGGTTAAACGGCGGAATAACCGCAAGTGGCGCACCGCACACAAATAGCCTTACTTATCTTCTCCATTCTTTACTTTCCCTGTGGTCCAGCTAGACGATAACCGCAAGGCGCGCCGAACGGCCATACTTAAAATAATTTAAGTCTGCCGCGAAACTTAGCCCATAAAGAAACAGACAAAGCCGGGACATTTTTCATGGCGTAAACAATTATACGTCCGGTTCGGCTAATTGCCCGAGGAAATGGGTTTGGAAAGAGCATTAGCGGAGAAAGGACAATATAATTTATACAGCTTCATATCATAAGAGAGTAAAAGTAAAAGAAAAACTAAGATTAAAAGTGAAAGATTTAGTGGCTGAAGGTGGGCTGAAGACGTTATTTACTATACTACACATACATACACTATACTTTGTTGACAATAGTCAATAGTCAATAGTCATTTATTCAATAAACAATATAAATTGTGTTTGAAATAGTGGTATATATACAAATTAATTTACATCTTAACAATAGAACAATAAATTAACAATTTTGCACTGTACATGAAAATCAAACTACACCACAAAGAAGAAGATTAAATTAAAAATTATGTCATAAAATAGGTATATCACAAAAGGAAAAATATAAATTATGTCGCAAATTAGATAATTATATAAGTGAAATATAATCAATTTCCGATATCAATTAATAAACAAATCAATAATTAATTAAAACAAATAATAAAAAAATAATTACCATCATTCATTAAATAATATCATAATTGTTAACCGAATTCATCAATCGAGTAGAAACATTTCTTTAGCAAAAAAGCTTTAAGCTTGTGTTTAAACATGTTTGCGTTTGTCAGTGACTTAAATTCAACAGGCAGTTTGTTGTAAAGAATTATAGCCTGATAACCAGCGGAATGCTTAACAACTTTAAGTTTGGTTTGTATCCTCTGTGGCAAGTCTTTCCTTCTCGTAGCCAGACGCGTTTGCCTTTCTTCAAGCGTCTCTACTCGTACATCTGTTAAATGCTTTATTAGGTCAGTGAGAACTATAAGTATGTAAAGGCATGGCACAGTGAGAATTCCGAAAGCAGTAAAAAACTCTTTACAAGAAGTTCTTTGGGGTACTCTAGCCATGATTCTAATTGCTCTTTTTTGAGCTGTGAACGCTGTTTGAATATTGTACTTATAACTATTTCCCCAGAATTTTATACTGTTGTGGGAACACAGTAGCGTCGCAATTCCCACTAGGTAGGCAAATTCCTGTAACGCCGCGCGGGGCGCGGGCGAAGCCTACCGAGGCGACTAGCCAGTCGCTCCTTACGTGTTGTATCTAACAGTTACTTTCTTAATAAATAATTAATTTAAAGATCACCTTGTTTCCTTGGAAATCACATCTAGTAATACCCGCACATTGGTGACCCCGACGTGATTTTCAAGTGATGCAAGGATCTTAAAGTAATTAGTGAATTAAATTTAAAAATATAAAAAATGGCACAAAATCAAGGCCAAGGACAACCGCCGGTACAACAGCTACATATTGGACAGCATCAGCCTCTTGCCCCGCAGCCACCAGCACCACAACCGCTAGGCCCGCAGCCTCCAGCGACACAGGTACCACAGAACCAGGCCGCGGGAGCCGAGTCCAGTATCATGGGAGTTTCTCTGATGGCGAGATTGCCGGAATTTTGGGTAGACCAACCGCGGGTATGGTTTATCCGAGTCGAGGCCGTATTAGCTCAACAAAAGCTGGGAGACGACTCACGCTTCGATCTCGTCGTTGCCAAGCTGCCGAAGGAGGTCATCATGCAGCTCACAGATTTTCTTTCAAGGCCGCCGCCGGCAGGCAAGTTCGCCGCGCTCAAGGCCAAGCTACTGTCGATGTTCGAGGATACACGGATCAGACAGATAGAAAAGCTAATGGGCGAGATGGAATTAGGGGACATGAAACCGAGCCAGCTATTGACGAAAATGAGGGACCTTGCTCGTGAAAATTTCCCCGACGAGACTCTACGAATTTTGTGGCAAGGTAGACTACCGACCACAGTACGGGGAGTCCTGGCCGTCACCGAAACCAGCGATCTAGACAAGTTAGCAATAATCGCGGACAACGTCGCGGAGGCTACGAGACAGAGTTACGTTTCGGAGGTCACACATCCGACGTGCTCGCAACGTTCGTACGACGCAGTAACGCCAGCCACTTCGAAGGACGTAGCGCAAATAATGGTGGAAATCGCCAAAATTGGCGCGAGGATAACGGCCATGGAAACATCGCGATCCAGGCCGCGGAGTCGTGGGCAGCAAGGTCGCCGCAACCACACGTCGTCGTCGAGAAGCAGGAGCGCATCGCAAGGTCGTTCGCGTCGTACCAAGGACAGTCCGGGCTGGCTTTGTCATTATCACTTTCGTTACGGCTCGAAAGCCAATAAATGCAGCCAACCGTGCGCGTGGCAAGCATCGGGTTCGGAAAACTAAGTGCGATGGTACAAGCTACGACGGAGGTTTGTACTACATCGCCTAGCCGTCGTTTATGTGTTACGGACAAAGAAAGCGGACTAAAATTTCTCGTAGATACCGGTGCGGATATAAGTATAGTGCCAGTGAAAAATAGGCATTATACTCGCGAGTGTGTGAAATACAAACTTTATGCCGCGAACGGGAGTGAAATTAAAACGTACGGGACAAAAACCTTAGTTTTAAATTTTAATCTCCGTAGGCCGTTTAGATGGGAGTTTGTAGTGGCAGATGTAAAACAGCCTATTTTGGGAGCCGATTTCCTGGCCCAACATAGACTGTTAGTGGATCTGAATGCACGAAAATTGGTAGATCAGACCACAGAGTTCAAGGTCGCTGCAGAAATTGTGAGTATAAACCAACCTTCTATTTACACTGTCAATGACACACATCCATTTCGTGAACTGTTGTCCAAGTTCCCTGAAATTACTAAACCAGCTTCGTTTAGGGAAACTCCGCCGCACAATGTGTTACATTATATTGAAACGACGGGTCCGCCGGTATTCGCGCGTGCAAGGCCACTTCCCCCAGATAGGTATTTTAAAGTTAAAAAGGAGTTCGAATTAATGCAACAGTTAGGTATTTGTCGACCTTCAAAGAGTGCGTGGGCTAGTCCGTTACATGTAGTAACTAAAAAGAATGGGGACTTACGACCTTGTGGAGACTATCGGATGCTCAATGCAATAACAAAGCCCGATAGGTATCCAATTCCACGGTTGCAGGATTTTACTTTTATACTGGCAGGGAAACAGATTTTTACGAAATTAGATATTAACCGCGCGTACCACTGCATTAGTGTAGCACCAGCGGACATAGAGAAAACCGCGATAATAACACCGTTCGGTTTGTGGGAGTTCCCCAGGATGATTTTTGGTCTTCGAAACGGTGCCCAAAGTTTTCAACGCTTCATGAGCAACACAGTGCTCCAAGGGTTAGATCTCTTGTTCAGTTATTTAGATGACGTCATCATAGCTAGCGAAAATTTAGAGCAGCATGAACGACATTTGGTACAGGGATTTCAGAGATTTACGCAGTACGGTATAACGATTAATCTAAGCAAGTGTTGTTTCGGGCAGGCCTCAATCGAATTTTTAGGGCATCAAGTGTCGACGGCAGGTATACAGCCGCTTGAGGACAAGGTAAATGCCATAGTAAATTATCCAAAACCGGAGACAATTGAGGGATTACGCAGGTTCCTGGGAATGCTGAATTTTTATAGGAGGCACATACCGGATGCAGCGAGCCGACAGGCAGAGCTAGAGAAGTATTTGGTCAACTCGAGAAAGAAGGACAAATCCAAGGTCATATGGACGACGAAGGCTGAAGAAGCATTCGCACAGTGTAAAGCAGGTCTTCAACAGGCCGCCACACTTGCGCATCCGCAGCCAGATGCCCACCTAGCCTTGATGTGTGACGCTAGCGAGACAGCAGTAGGATCTGTGCTGCAGCAGAAGGTAAATGACTCTTGGGAACCCTTAGGTTTTTATTCAAAAAAACTCTCGGCAGCCCAGGTAAAGTATTCAACGTACGATCGTGAACTGCTCTCACTGTATTTAGCGATCAGGCATTTTCGAAAATCATTTGAAGGACGTCAGTTGACCTTGTATACCGATCATAAGAGCCTGTGTACAGTTTTCAATAAGGTAAGTGATGACAACAAAGAGAGTCCTAGAAGGTCGAGGCAATTACTGTTCATAAGTGAGTTTACCACAGATATTCGACATATTAGCGGGAAAGATAATATAGTCGCGGATACGCTCTCACGGGTCGTCGTCATCGATAGGTTAAAACCGGCATTTTTGGTGAATATACCGGACGAAAGTATAGATAATCGTATATCTTCCAGCCGTGACGTACAAAATAGGTCCACGTCTCGATACGCTAATGAGCGGGAATCGCCATTAGCAGCACCGACACCTGCACCTATTATTCGGACTACACGCAGTGGAAGGATTGTGCAGAGGCCGGTCAGATTTCATTTAGATGAGTAGACAGTTTCAGTTAGAAATTACAATACACACCACAATATATGTAGCAACAGTACTTCAACTGCTAGCGTGGATGTTAACGCCCGCTGATATCATGATACGAAAGTGAAAGGTTGGTTATATACAGGTAAATTGTGTGTGCTGTGTATTTTGTTAATGTTATAAATAGATTAGTTAGTTGTGTGATTTTTACTAGCATGATAAGTTCTAATTGTCAAATGTGTTCACCTTTATGAGTCATATTACTGCAGCTGTATCATACGGTGCGGCCGAACCGAGATGCAACGTCAGTAATCATGACAAAGACAAATTGATGTAATTAAATAGGTTAAATAATGTATAGCGCTATACTAGTTGGTAAGATAAACCTACTTTTAAGTTTAATGCTGATGTACACGTTACATCTGTTAAAATGGTTTTAGTTATGATAAGCTATTTTGTGCACGTATTTTAGTGTATATAATGAGCAGGTTTCTACTCAGCGTAACCAGTTTCATGAAGTCACGTAAACGCGTATTGTTTTCTTAATTGTGTACTAAGTTTTCGTCGATACCATGGGCCACGGATATAGTACGGAGGACGAGTCGCAGAACAACAATGTCGCGATTGCCCAGGTCCACACGGTATCCAGCCAAGTAGATGCAAAGTTAAACTATGTCGTGATAGGACTCATAGTTGCCGGCGTGATTCTACTTGTTGTTCTAATGTACGCCTTACGCGCACGTTGTAAGAGTCACGTGCGAAACTGGATACGCAAGAACGTCGAAACGCTGCCTCAGACTGTACCGCGTGGCGGCATGGTGCAACCGCAGCAAACGGGACAGTCCGTGTATTAGTGTATGTAGTTTAAGAGTGCATATTACACCTAAGTTATAAAAAATTGTATGTGTAAAAATTTTTTTTTGGAAGAGGGGGAATTCTGTGGGAACACAGTAGCGTCGCAATTCCCACTAGGTAGGCAAATTCCTGTAACGCCGCGCGGGGCGCGGGCGAAGCCTACCGAGGCGACTAGCCAGTCGCTCCTTACGTGTTGTATCTAACAGTTACTTTCTTAATAAATAATTAATTTAAAGATCACCTTGTTTCCTTGGAAATCACATCTAGTAATACCCGCACACTGTACCTGATCTTTGACTCTACCAGTGCATAATATACCATCTTGAGCTGGGACAATTTTATTTCATCTCGGAGACTACGGAGTGCATAGCAGGCAGAACTCACGGAGTTTGTGATTGCCTGCAGCTCATTCTTCCATTTCAGGCATGAGTCAATATGGACACCGAGAAATTTTACCGTTTCCATTTTCTCAATTATTAGGTTATTAGAGAAAATGTGCAACACGTCTTTATTACTTGAGGTTGTTTTAAATAGCACGGCATTGGTTTTAGCACAGTTAAGTTTCAAAGAGTTAACCGAAAACCAGGTGTGAAATGCCTCCATGGCATTATTGACTCTGATATTTAACTCTACCATGTTTTCCGCTGAAATAATTGCGTTCGTATCATCTGCATAAACCACAAGTTGAGTATCCGAGAGAGTGTAACTATATAATATACGATATCAAGTCATTCGTGAAGATAATGAAAAATACCGGTCCCAATATGGAACCCTGGGGAACTCCTCTCTCTAATGTGGCCATTCTAGATTTGCACACTATTTCGCTGTTATCTTGTATCCATTTTATTTTATTCTATTACATTACGACTACTAGACGACGCGTTTGGCTCGGTTTGTAGACACCTGCCTACTGAGCCGGCGGTCCCGGGTTAGAATCCCGGCCAGGGCAAATATTTGTGTGATGAACTCGAATATTTGTGCTTGGGTCATGCTTGTTCTATGTATTTAAGTACATATTTATTTATGTAAGTACGTATATCGTCGTCTAGAACCCATAACACAAGCCTTTTTGAGCTCTAGATCGATTTATGTGAGGTTGTCCGATATTTATTTATTTTTATTTTATTTTTTATTCAACTAAGCACTTTTAGCGCACCAGTGAGTTTATAAAGCAAATTGTACACGTCAAATACTTTTAGGACCAGTCCTGGTCTCCACGATTTTCTCCTCTGTTATCATTACTTAGTGGTTATCCAAATTTCGAATAGTAAATTTATTTCAATTCGAAACTGTATACTTGCACGAGTAAGACGGCATATACAGGGTGATCAATCCAAATAGGGAAAAGTCGGAAACTATAAGAGATAGGGAAATCTGTTCTTAGGAACCATGGCGTCGATTTTAAATTTAGTAAAAACTGACTTTTTTTTTTTTAAATCTCATACATAACCCGGTCTAAACCGCTGTAAATAATAATAGTAACGTTACAATACGACATGCGATTACTTACAGAGTTTTAACCAGGTTCAATTACCGGTTATGTAGGACATTAATAAAAAAAAATGCAGTTTTTATTAAATCTAAAATCGACGCTATGGTTTCTAAGAACAGATTTATTTATCTCTTATAGTCTTGTTAGTCAGGTAGGTAGTCATATAGTCTTCGTTTTCTCCCTACTGACCCAATTGGATTGATCACGCTGTATACCTTTATGTTAACACGTATCGATTGTCCTGCGGTCAATCCGTAGCTTACATAGACTGTCAATTCCAAAGCCGTGTAATTACACCGTGTCGACATGTTAGACGCTTTGAATACTATGAACAGCAACCCAAGCCGTGACGTAAAACGCTGCGACGACGTGTCACGTTGTGTCACCGTGACGTAGGCGTGGCGTCTACGCCATTCAACGAAAAACATCACGCGATTGTGAAGTGGATATAAATCAGTGGCTAGATAAATAGTATTCATCGGCCATCATTGTTCATGTTCATCTCATCTCATGGTTTATTTTTTTGATAAATCTTCTTTAACACGGAAGTCATGCATTATTGCATTGGTTATAAACCAAAAAAACTGATACTGGCACAAGCATCGAGCCGCCATAATCGAATTAATTATAAATCAGTGTCAGATCACCCATTTAATGAGATTACAAAAAAATTCTAACTCACGTCTATAATAAATTTGCACGTTATAGCAACGTTATACGTCACGTCAATGGGACTTAACGTTACGTCTTATAATACTCACATGTCGTAAAACCAGCGGTGGATTCTGAAACAAACGAATTTACAATTAAAATCTACTTACGGAGCTTATATGAAAAAAGTACCAACCTAAAGTATTTTTTTGACATTAAAACACTAGCTATAATTAAAAGGTTATAAGCTTGAAATAACGTAAATAAAAGGAAATAACATGAACATTTATTATATACCTACGTTAATGAAACAAAACAGGGTTTTGTTGTTGTTTTGATATTTATTGTGTACAATTATGATGATAAAATATGAAAATTAGAGAAAAAACATAGCGTTATTATATGAAAATTTGTACAGTCGCCATCAGATATATCGCAGCACATTAGGCGTTCATAAATATCTGAACATGTACTGTAACGCCCAGTCAATAAGAGTCGTGTTCAGATATTTATGAACGCCTTATATGCTGCGATATATCTGATGGCGACTGTACTCGTAGTAATGAGTTGGTAGTATTTAACCCATTTAATTATGAAGTACAGAGTTGCAACGGGATAGAGAACCAAGGAAGATTATTTGGAACCTAAGGTTATAAATTGTACTAATATGAATGTGGGTTTGATTTGAAACGGGGACTGCGACAGGAAGCATCATAATTTCCCAAAAATAGCAAAAAAAAAATAGCTGTAAACAAATCTAAGCTATTATTAGAAATTTCATAACAAATTGAAACAAACTGCTTTAATAAAGTGCGCCTACAAACCGGGACCTCAGCCGCCGCCATTAGTCAAAATTACACAACTCGGCTATTGCTCCCCGCGCGCGAATTGACAAACTTCACAAGGGTACCTTTACTCCTTTAGCCTTTGTCGCAAGTCATGAGAGAGATTAAGGTTAGTCCTATGGCCTCATACACGTGGAAATAATTTCCATTAAATCATCATCATCATCATCATCAGCCCGGAGTCGTCCACTGCAGGACATAGGCCTTACCCAGTTCGCGCCACCATACCCGGTCCTCAGCTTTCCGCATCCAACCGCTTCCCGCCACTCTTTTTAGGTCGTCGTCCATTAAATAATCATCAAAAATCCGGAATATTCTTCCCTTAATAATCATCATTCACTTGCTCTTATCCTTGTTGGCGCAGCATATTGTTTTCTTCCATCCTTTTCTATCACCCGTCTCACCACTTCATTCCTTTTTATCCGTTTCATCTTTAAATATCAGCGTCCTGAAGTAAGTATCGTTTACTTCATGACATTAAGCTCAGTGACGACATTTTTAGCATAAATTCATCTATAAGTATTACGCATTAACCATGTTTATGTCTTTGTCTACATATGACAGTGCTAAATAAACTTATGTCTTTCATTCTTTTCCACTTCCTATTTTTCCTAACAAATTTATGTTTCTAAACGTTTATTCCATAATTTAAATCAGTTCCAGTTTTTAGTCTGTGCAAAGTAAGTACCTACTCTATACAAATCAGAACTATTGACAGTGTAACGCTGTGGCACCTGAAACCTGTAGTCCAAATATACCCGTCTTTGGTTTCCTAAGGGCTATTCAATCGCCTAACGCTCACTTATTCCGCCATAAAATCGCCCAAAGTTAGCCTGTGACCCTCTTCGCTTACCAAAACAATATTTTAATTATTTCCGACTATTATTGGCAAAGTTGGTCTATAATTATAATTATTAAGTTAGAGACTAGCATTTGGCATAGGAATAACGGGTACAAAATGAGGGGTACACTAATGACGAAGTTAAGAATGACCCCGGAAACTATTACATGTATCTTGGGTTACATTACAGCGACTGCGCCCCATGACAGTATTTGACCCTTATGAGAGTTGAGGGAATGTACAGATCACGAAGCAGTGATAACATAATGCTAGTATAATTACTTTTCACACTACATATAAGTTTTGCGCAGCGCAACTTTCGTGAATCTGTACCCTTCCCATGAGTTTAATATTATATAATATTATTTTTATTTAGCACATGATGTATCTGTGATGGTTTCCTCCAACTCATTTATATTTACAGCAACAATATAATATTTGTTGGACAACTTGTGTTCTGGTACCACTTTAGCACGCACAGTGCATATGCTTCCATCTCTATTTACTTCCACATATCCAATAGCGTTTTCTATATAAGAATCCCTCGAAGACCTAAAAATAAATAAAAAATGTCAGTCAAGTATAAGTCAGACTCGCGCACCGAGGGTTCCGTACGAACTAAAAAAACACTGCATACTTATTACTCTCTAGCGAAAAGATAAACAGTAGGTACTAAGCGTCAAACTTAACTTTACCGTTTGAAAACTGATTTACGTACTTTTAATAGAGGCTATATCTTTTATAATTTAGTCACAAATTTATATTTTGCAGATTGGTCCCAATATTGTGGTATAAGGTGGTATAACTTGCCAAATTTCATGGTTCTAGGTCAACAGCCTTGAGGCCCTTGAGAGTGCCGAAATATCAGATTGTGCGGCATAAACGGCAGAAATTTGAGTATTTTTCAGCTTTATAGGCCTATAGACTTATGGTTAGAATATATGGTTCTTGTTTTTGTTTGCTTTTGGGTATGGAACCCTAAAAAGTAAGTTAATGGACATACACAGTTGTGTGAAGAGCTCTATAGGAGTTCAAGCCATGTCAGACCATCTTGACAATTATTACGTTGAGTTTGAGCCGTTGTTACTATAAACTTCATATCAATGAGTACGTAATCATAATCAAACATACGAAATTCTCTTCAAGAATTTAACTTTATTCATTAAAACTAAATCATGATTAATTTACTGTATTTAACGAGTGTTTGTTTACGTCAAACAAAATAACATGCTGACTGCTGAGGATAGGCAAGGCACTAAATAAATGTTAAGGTGATACTTACGATAACGCTTTGGCGCCTCGTATTTCAGCGGCATTGTGTTTGTCACTGTTTTTCATGAATTCCATGAGCATGTAAGTATCTACTTTGGGCAAATTTGTCGAATCTGCTTTCACAAAAGCGGCAGCATCCATCTCGGCGAATTTCCAATTCCAGGGTGAGTTGCAATGGTCGTCGTATAAGCTTGCAATATCAAATCCAGGGTCAAAAAGCGTAAGTCGTCGTTCAGGCAGGCAATGATCAAGGTCCAGGGGCAGAAAAAAATCGTAAATAGTACTATAAGTCGTCGAAAGCAGTCGAAATACAGCGAACACAGCGAAAGTAAAAGACGTTGTGTTTTGAAGAGATCTGTCAAAAGCATCAAAGAAGTTGACAGCGTCATTTGACTTTTGTATAGCTTTAGGCGAACTTCTAAACAGCCGAAATCGGCTCAGAGGCACTGAACTAAAACCTCTTTGATTTTTTTAAAATCACCGGTGCAGCCAAAAAATCTGAAACTTTTTTTTTTTGTGCTAAGAAAGCTTATTCCCACCACCAGTAAAAATTTCAACCAATTTTAAAGCACTTCTGAAATTTTCATCCATTCCCCATTGTAGTTCTACGTGGTTCTACAAAGTAACCTTTAGCGGCGCTGTACTATTCAACATACAAATCGTTTACGCAGTCGCTAGCGAGTACTGTCACTGTAAACTCATGGGAAGGATACCGACAAACATATAACATGTAACAATAAAGAAAAAACAACGTCAATTGGCAATGCGTAATGAAATATTTGGGAGTCAATAATTTCATTGCCTCTGCCTAACAATAAACGTACGCCAAACCAGAGCCGGTCAGCTTTCCTACACTGAAGAAATTAAAATCTGAATCAGAATATGTTATTTGGCAAGGAATTCACAGCAATCTAGTGAGTTGAAAGTTTTGAGAACCTAAGCAAATGCTAACAGGACAACAAAGTCAATATATAACGAAGCCAATATAGAAGAAACCCTATCATCATGATAAGATCATCCTAACCCTCAACGCTACCTATAGCATAACACCTACACCAAGAAAAGGGTTCAAATTCAGCAACATACAATGAAGAAAAATCAGGAAAAAGGGTGCGGATAACCAGCCAACCATAAAATTATGTAAGTTGTTTATCTAACAGATCGAAAACTTATTTAGGGTACCTAGCATAAGGGCAGTAAAAACTAAGGGCTGGGTACTGGCATAAATACGAAGCCCCGCTCCGCATTTACGAGTTTGGGACACCATTTAAATTGTATATTAGGCTTCTTGTCTCGAACTTGGAGCGGAGGGATGGAGAAAAATAAAAACTTTTGAAGGGATCAGATTGCATTTAAGGGAATTGCGTGCAAATCGGAAAAGTCGCTCTGATATAGAAGAAGTAAAAGAGTTAGGCTATCGCTCAAGGAACGATTGTGAGACATGAGACTAAATTCGACGTTTTCATTAACATTTATCCGAAATATTACAACTTGTCAATGTCACTTATTGTAGCTCAAAAGCAACAAAATAACATTCATATGGCCATACGGTAGCAGCCCAAATATATAGCTATAATGCTTATATCTATGAAGCTTAGTCAGTCAAATTAAGCCTACGTTCTTCTAGAGAGTATAGATAGAGATTACAGAGTAACACCGTCGTAGGAAAATACGTGTCAACAGGAAAGGTGTACCAAAAAATTACACTACAATCAAAATTTAAATTCAAAATATTTAGACTGTTAAGAGTGGCTGACGGAAAAAACTGGCTACACTTATTCCACCGAAGCAGACACTATGTCTTCGGTTCATATTTTAACAATGAGTTGGTTTGTTGCCAAGAGCAGATAACATGTCTCCTTGGACGATTTACTCCCCTATTGCGTTATCTTATGGCAAAAATTCCTTTAAATAGCTCTCTTAAATAGCAAACCTAACTGCATTCAACTGCAGAAAACAAAACACGTGAAATACTCTATATATATATATATATATATATATATATATATATATATATATATATATATATATATATATATATATATAATAAATAGTTCGAAACCACATTAAGTAGGCAAATCTTAAGAGGGTGCCAACGCGTTGGCTAGCTCTCTCTCTCACAGAGCGTAAGCGTGAGGTTCTTCACGTGAGCGTGAGGTTGTTCTTCTTATTATTTAAGTGCGTGCTCGGAAGCGTGAAAATCATGTTTTTTTAGTTGTGTGATAAACGTGTGTATTTTATATTGAAAATAGTTTTACAGTTTTTGAGAACATATAATTGTGCATCTATTAAGCTAAAAAACATTGTTAAAAACGGAAGGGTTTTGAAGATCCAACCGAAAATATCTAAATAAAGGGTTATGTTTGAGAGATAAAAGTATCGAGAAAATTATTACCAATCGTGTTTTCACGTTGACATGATTAAAGAAAAACTGTTTAAGTTTCTTATTTCCAAGGAACAGATTTTTAATCACTATATGGATGTTGAGATCTAGGATCATTCACCTGACGAATTTTGCATGGGGGGGCTCTTAATCAGACCGTTTCACAATTCCTCATTGTGTCAACACGTTTATCTTATTCCTAATATAGTCCGCAGCTCGTAGGTGATGAAGCTTGTACGAGTAGTTGACTCTAGCTCCACGGCAATACTGCAAAGTTTAAAAGACACATGATAGCTGAAGAGACCTAGATGCTTAGGACATTTTTAAACTAGGATCAACGTTGATTTGCCTCCACTTGGCTGGAACGGAGTATCAACAGAACTGTGCGACAACCCTTTCCAAACTCGCTAGACTGGCTAAATTGGAAGAAATAGTGAAACATTGCTCCAAAACACACGGCATCAGATATTTACAGTACGAGCTCATATGTAATGGAATTTACGCCAATCGTTTACTTGACAGAGCAAGACTAGGAAGCGCGTCTCCGTTTAAGCTTGGCCAAAAATTCTTTCGTATGTCTGGATGTTCGTCACATTTTTCAACCGATTCTCCTAAAATTTTGTGAGTAGGTTATAATCAAGTAATAATTATAATAAGTTATTACATAATATACATTTAATCACTTGTATCTTAGATGCTTTCCGAACGATTAATTTTCTACTCTGCACCCACTTGAAGCATATCTGTTTGGCCCTATGGGTGACTGGTAGAGAATGCCATTAGGCATTAAGTTCGCCATTTGTACTGACTTTTGTTTTGTGCAATAAAGTTTAAATAAAATAAATAAATAAATAATAATTATACAGATTATTTTTGTGAGATATTTCAAAATGGCAATGGGATGGAAATCATAAAAAAACTGCCATTTCGCGAACAAAGTCGCGAAATGTACAGCTCACAGTAACTACTTACTTTCGCCTTATAATAAATATCACGCACTAAACATTCACCTAACGTTTCTGAAGTTCCATCGAAGAATCTGACTTGCAAGAACTTCTCATCTGATATAAACATAGTCTTAAAGGACCCTTGTCCTTACTCGAGCCCGTTAAAAGCCCGATAAAAGTATCGAGAAAATTATTACCAATCGTGTTTTCACGTTGACATGATTAAAGAAAAACTGTTTAAGTTTCTTATTTCCAAGGAACAGATTTTTAATCACTATATGGATGTTGAGATCTAGGATCATTCACCTGACGAATTTTGCATGGGGGGGCTCTTAATCAGACCGTTTCACAATTCCTCATTGTGTCAACACGTTTATCTTATTCCTAATATAGTCCGCAGCTCGTAGGTGATGAAGCTTGTACGAGTAGTTGACTCTAGCTCCACGGCAATACTGCAAAGTTTAAAAGACACATGATAGCTGAAGAGACCTAGATGCTTAGGACATTTTTAAACTAGGATCAACGTTGATTTGCCTCCACTTGGCTGGAACGGAGTATCAACAGAACTGTGCGACAACCCTTTCCAAACTCGCTAGACTGGCTAAATTGGAAGAAATAGTGAAACATTGCTCCAAAACACACGGCATCAGATATTTACAGTACGAGCTCATATGTAATGGAATTTACGCCAATCGTTTACTTGACAGAGCAAGACTAGGAAGCGCGTCTCCGTTTAAGCTTGGCCAAAAATTCTTTCGTATGTCTGGATGTTCGTCACATTTTTCAACCGATTCTCCTAAAATTTTGTGAGTAGGTTATAATCAAGTAATAATTATAATAAGTTATTACATAATATACATTTAATCACTTGTATCTTAGATGCTTTCCGAACGATTAATTTTCTACTCTGCACCCACTTGAAGCATATCTGTTTGGCCCTATGGGTGACTGGTAGAGAATGCCATTAGGCATTAAGTTCGCCATTTGTACTGACTTTTGTTTTGTGCAATAAAGTTTAAATAAAATAAATAAATAAATAATAATTATACAGATTATTTTTGTGAGATATTTCAAAATGGCAATGGGATGGAAATCATAAAAAAACTGCCATTTCGCGAACAAAGTCGCGAAATGTACAGCTCACAGTAACTACTTACTTTCGCCTTATAATAAATATCACGCACTAAACATTCACCTAACGTTTCTGAAGTTCCATCGAAGAATCTGACTTGCAAGAACTTCTCATCTGATATAAACATAGTCTTAAAGGACCCTTGTCCTTACTCGAGCCCGTTTCAACCCCAAAATGCGCCAAAAAATTCCAAATTAGAACCAAAGCACTCTCAAGACGATCCCGGACAACGAGGCCGGATATGACGTCACGGTGGGCGGAAACACTCCTGCCCTAAACGTCGAAGGTCCTTAAACGCCCTACGGGTCCCTAATGGCCGGGCACTACATTATAGTAACCTTTCCGAGGAAAGTTAATGGTGCTCCGTTAGGGACATAAGGTTAACACGGATTGGAAATTGATACTTGAAATGCGGTTGAGGGTAGCACTACCTAAATATCGGGTTATTTCAATAACTATAAATATTCCGTTTCAAAAGCTGAAGGCTGATTCCACGGGCGTTTCAACTGTGTCCTTAGTAAAAAAAGGTTTAATTTCGATCAATTATGTCAAAAATTTGTTACTGTATAGTACATCGTTGTATGAAAGTCTGCTGCTTGTTGGGTCAAATTTTAAATATTTATAAATAGGGATACCCAAAAATACAAAATTAAATCGACCATCTGAGTAGAACTAGACATCGGGTGACGGTAATCGCTAGGTTTTATCTAGAAATAAAACACCATAGCGAGGGTTGCGTGGTCAAACCCGATCATCCAACAAAAAATAGTTTGAAATACGAACCATAATAATATGTAGTGTGCATAGACTTCTTATTTAGATGATAATTTTTTAGGGTTCTCCTTGAAGCCTTTCCAGAAAAACCACATTCAGGCGCATGTTATGATTGGCTGGTCAGAAGGTACGGCAAACGGCACAGCAATGTGTCTCTTCCAAGAAAGGCTCAAAGAAAACTGTGTTGACCTTCTTCCCAGTAATTAATTCAGCACTAAACTGCGTTGTTAGTGGTTTTAATAGCATTTTAAATGTCCACGCTAACGCATCAGCCTAAGTAATTTACTCTCAGACCACTTCGGGAAGTTTACCAAGAATTCTGTCCAAACAACATTAGGAACAGATACAATGGAATAGTCTAAAACGAATAAAGCATTGCTGAATTTTGTGATGGCACTAGAGAGCACTTTTCTTTCTTACCTGTTTTTGTTCCGCACCTGTCTTACTGCCCAAAGTTCCGAAGAAACTATAATGACGCCACGACACATCCAAAAGGTCGAGGTAGTCAAATATTATAAAAATGCGTCCTACAGTGGTATAAAAAAAATACAAAAGTTTGCCTAGCAAAAAAGGGATTCGTCTCGTCATAACCTAGAAACCAAAGGCTCAAGAAAATTCCTAACGATGATGAGTCCATCAAAACAAGTCGTTAGAGATGAAAACTGACAAGATTGGACGTTTGTTGGATGAAAGGGCCTTTGATTGAACCTATTCACGCAGAAATGAGCAACATTCCCTTCGCCCCAATGACAAAAAACTTAAGCGAAGGACATTACGTCCAGTCGGTATTAGGAGCTTACACAAGTTATCTTATGAATGGGCTTATGTTCATAATCTCAGCCGCTCTTAAGTCTTAGTTACTTTATAAGTGCAAAACTGTGTTTGTTTATTATCTGGTTTGCCTTTTTTCGCAAAAAATGCAGCAACTTGGCGGTCTAGATGTAGTTTATGGGCTGAGAAGTACTGAGGTACAGCCGTAGTAGGTTATAAGGTATTTCAAAATTTTAATACATGTCTGCAGCATACTTATAAGGAAAATAATGTAATCGTAATTACACTAAATAATATTGTAAAGGCGCAAGTTTGTGAGTGGGTTTGTATGTATGTTACTCCTACACACTCAAACGACTGGACCATTTTGACAAAATTTGGTACGAGGAAGCTGACACCCTGGATTAAGAACATAGACTACTTTTTATTCCAAAAAAGTAGTGTTCCCGTGGGATTGGAAGGCACAGCGGGGCGCAGCTAATGAACAATGAATTCTTAAGAAGAATAAGATAACACGCTACTAAAAATAATATATGTTGTGACCACAACAATTTATCGACAGAAAAGAGAAAAATACACTTCGTTTTTCACGTCTGCGACCCAGTTCTCGCCGACAAATAGTAGCATAAATTCCACATTCATATTAGGATTAGACGAGCCACCAAGCCATGTACTTAATAAATGTCTCTCTTTCATTGCCTGAATACAAATTCACAAAATAATATTACTTCTTACAACATCAGTTAACCTCGATACACTAAAACAGGGTCTCTATTGACTGACTGCTGCAGTGCCTAGTATTTTTTTATTTTCAGAAACTATTTTTATCGGACAACCTCACACTTAGCCTGGTCCCAAATTATAGGTTTGTACTAAACTAACCGTTAGGTCAGGCCATTAGGTAGGGTTCTATTCTTATATAAAAAAAAATATATAGGTACCCACATTTCTACATTCTAGATGAAATATTTCTCGTTCTCAAAGAGCGCAGGCGACGATTGGTCACAGCGCAGTAAATCATACAGTCGGACTATTAATACAGATTTAGTATGGAATTTGTACCACTGTTCTTTGGGACCTTTTGGTGCACCTGTATTTTTTTCCACAAGGTGACGTCATTTGAGTGCTGATTCTTAGACGACGCTGATTCGTATAATCAAATAAAAATAAAACTTTCGGACACTTACTTTGGTAATAAAGTAATAAAATTAATTTAAACATTTTAAAAATTATAAGATTAAAATAAAAGGTTCCTCACTAAAACATTTTCTTTACTTTTGTTTCCCAAATTCATTCAAGATAACTCAAAACACCAATACCTACGCTCGGCTCATGTCAGTCCTGATCGTATTAAATAAATAATATCATCGGATATACCCTTCGCGGGGGAGAAAAATGGGGATATAAAATTCCACGATTTGCCAAAAGGGTTGAAGGGCACTAAGATATCGTTGTACTACGTGCAGTGTGATCGGCGGGTCGGGGCGGCCGGGCAAGGTTTTATAACACTATAACATACATAATTTTGAATTTTGTGAATACTAATACACATATTAGTCGTAAATCGAATAAAAAAATGACACTGCATACTATCGGGAAGGATTAGGTAACCGAATATAAATATCATCAACGACGCGTTTGGCTCGGTTTGTAGACACCTGCCTACTGAGTCGGCGGTCCCGGGTTCGAATCCCGGCCGGTGCAAATATTTGTGCAAATATTTGTTCTTGGGTCATGGATGTTATCTATATATGTATTTATATATTATGTATATCGTCGTCTAGTACCCATAGTACAAGCTTTGCTTAGTTTGGGACCAGGTCGATTTGTGTAAGATTGTCCCTTAATATTTATTTATTTATTTATCATCATCATCATCATCATCATCACCATCATCATCAGTCTGTATCAGTCCACTGCTGAGCTCGATTTCAGCTCTCGTCCTCCAGTTAGCACCCGCTGTCCTACATAAAGTCACATCATCATCCTCCTCCTCCTAGCCTTTGTCCCATTTTTTGAGAATGAATTCTCAATCGGGGTCGGCTACCTAAATCCCAAGATGTGGCGTAGGCACTAGTTTATGTTGTCCTACATAAAGTCACACATTTATCTAAATAAAAACAAATTAACTGATTATATCACGTATATTCATTAATAGCTGCGCTGAGCGGTGTTACTCACTCATCGCACGGTAACACTCGATTTTTTCGGGATAAAAATTGCCTGTGTTAATTCAGGGTGTCAGCCACCTAAATTCAAAATTTATCAAAATTGGTCCAGCCGCTCGAGCGTGAACAAGTAACAAATATACACATAAAACAAACTTTCACCTTTATAATATTAGTGTGATAAAACACATAGTTTTGATTTTAATAAAATTCGTCGTAAATTGAAACATGTTAATAGATAGCCTTCCCGACTAGCTAATACAAATAGAAAATATATACTTGGGACCACCATATTAAGTGACAAATGTCCACTGCTGGATAAAGGTCTCCCCCAAATTACTCCTCAACGATCAGTTGTGCGCCGCCCTCATCGAATTGCTGCCCGTAATCCTATTCAGGTCGTCGGTTTGGAGGGCTCCCACGCTGCGCCTTCCGATACGCGGTCGCCACTTAGCAATGTCCCTGTTCCACAGAACCCTACGCTGACGACGCCTCCGGTTTTTCATAATTATGTGCCATTTACACCTGAAAAGTTACTTTTTCACAAAAATCTGTGGCTTAACCGTTTATTGTATTGAAACAATTGTGATAAAATAAAATCAGATAGTGTATTTGTTTCTATCCCGCGTCTGTGGGCGCACGTAGCTGCGGGAGTTTTATTACGTTGCACTGTCCCGTGCGAGGGCTACACCGATCAACGAAGACTATAACTGAACAAATATTCATCACGGTGTTACCCACTCATCCCACGGGAACACAATTTTTTTCGGGATAAGAAGTCATCATCGTAATCAGTCTTTCACTCTTGGCAGAGTGGTCGTGGTTACGGCAATGGTGTCCACATTTGGGTTCTCGTCCTCATCCTTCCTCTGGCAGACAGCAGCTCTCGCGATGCATCTCAAAGGATAAGAAGTATAGCCACGTGTTAATCTAGATTGTCAGCTACCTTCATACCAAAATTTAACGAAATTGGTCCAGCCGTTTGAGCGTGAAGAAGTAACAAACATACACATAAACACAGTAACAGATTTACGCCTTTACAATATTAGTGTGATTAACAGATAGTATTTGTTTCTATCCCGTATCTAGTATTTTGGTTCAAGTTGTTTGCCGGCTACTGTATCTGGAAGTGATCATTGATTCCGCAAAGGTAACGTAAATGTTACTGTATCTTCAGTACCTACTGAGCAACGACATGCAATGTTTGTCGCCTTAAGTGGCCGCATCTGCCATCAAATGATGACCAACAGCCCAAGCTCATCATCTAGAGCCTACAATTAGGCCGTGTTCAGACCGGGCTGACTGTCGGCCGCCCATTACCGCCCAAAGTGACCGAACGTTACGCAGTTTCCATACATATTCACACATTCGACGGCCGACAGTCAGCCCGGTCTGAACACGGCCTTAGATATCCCATACACCAAGATAGTAGCAGACTGTGAGACAGACGAACACATAAATCGTCTTTATTGATTGGAGTACACAGTTATTATGTTGTAGTCCTCGTGGTCACGTGCCGCCCAGCTGTGCGACTAGACAGCGTAATTGGCTATTGAAAAATGAAACTGTAAGATTTCACGCGCAAAATGCATCTCACTATTAGATTCCGACACAGGTACAACCCAAGTCGCGCACATGCTGTAGCTGTGTCAGCTTCAATAAGCTGAATAAGGCCTGTATAAAAGCTCTTATGCAGCATGTCTACGTGGGATTGTACATATAGATGCACCTATGGCACAACTGTGACACGCGACAAATATTGCCTCTTTTTCCTTTCAATACGTACAGTACAGTACAGTAGTCGAGGTATGCCTCGGAGGGACAACCAATGAAATAATTTCAATCCGGATCCTAACTGCATGTGCAAACTGACCGGAAAATTGTTCTAGCCAGGAAATGTTTTTGGAAATAGTCCCGCATTGTCGCGGCGAGTAAAAATAACATTATTGCACTCAGCCCGAGTTGCCGCACTTTGCATTTGGGTCAACGAGCTCCTGCGTCCTAGATAAACTGCCCTTAATGCGTCGGATGCTGGTTATGCAGTGCGGTAATGGTGAGTTTTCTGGTCTGTTTTGTTGAATTTTAAATGCCCGTTCTTTTTTTGACAAATTGAATAGGAGTGTCCTAGATTATAACCACGCCTGTTGGTAAATACTGTTCAACTCTAAGATGAAGTGACTGCGCGCTACGCACCCAGATGATGGTTATGCAAGTATCCATTTTGGTCCTTAAAATATCCGATAATCGGATATTGTAATTGGAGGGAGGGTCCTCTATCATCATCTATATCAACAGAATCGCAAAATATCGGACTCGCTTTTTTACTTTTGGATCTTTGTAAACCCATCACATATTTGGTACAGGACTCGCTGGACATCCACAGATGTTTATAAGATACTTTTATCTCGACGACTCAAGAGCAAAAAAGAGGCTTATGATTATCACTATTATTTCTTCTCAAAGTACTTAATTATATAATACATTATATGCCTAGGGCGGTGAATTCGTAAATGACCCAGATCGCAGGTGTTTGTAGTGTCCATAAATATGCGATCTGGGGCTTTACGAATCACCGCCCGTGGTTCGTTTAAAGTTTTACATCTTGCCTTGGCCAGGAAGTGGGATTTTCTGCCCGTCACGCGGGGCCAAGAGTGACGTAAACGAAGTTACGGGCTCATTCTTCATATTTTTTTCTTCTCGCGAAACCACAGAGAAAAAATCTAGATACACATCCACGTCGCGTGAACACAGCTATTAAAACAATATCCTAAACCAACGAAGAAACTGAAATTTTGTTTGAGTTGCCAAGAAATTAAGGCGAGGTGCTGAAAGATACGCAACCGCTTCAAACTTAGGAATAATAGTTTGTCTTACCAGTCGGGCCGCTGGGGACGAGGCATTTCCGGAATGCTCCGTTACCTCACTGAAGTAACTTTGTGACATTAGATTTTGAGATTGCTGCTTATGAACAAATTTTCGCTGAAAATAACCAAACCAGCCTGTAGTTGGCTCCGGAAAACTAAAATGCAACAATAAGTACCGTAAGTAGGTTGTCTCGAAGAGATCGCTCTTTAGCGATAAGATCGCCTATTGTCTAGCATTATTTAATTTACGATTTCTCATGTTATATTTTTCTTGTTGGTGTGAGTATTGTTGTAATTGTTGTAATTGTAAGTACCGCACACGTGAAGGCCGAAAGCCATTTCAGCAAGTGGCTCTAAGGTAATTCGCCAGCAGGATAAGCGAAAATTTTCACCTCAGATACAGATACAGATAATTTATTAGTAAAAGCAAATGCATTTTACAAGTCACATTACAATATTTCAAATATAATCGAATAATTAATTAATTACATTATCACAGTTATTTTTAATTATTTTACAATGTTTATTCGAGGATTATTATTATTACATAAAATAATAAATAAATTTATATTTGTGCTTTTACATTACATATTCTATTATTTCATATTATTAAATTATACAATCAATTATTTCTTTGTATGAATTCATCAACGCTGTAGCATGCCAGGTCAACTAGAAGTTTTTTCAGCCTTTTAATGAAAACTGCATCGCTGGGGGAATTCGTTATCTCACTAGGAAGTGTGTTATATATTTTAACACCAATGACACCGAGTGACCCTCTAGCCTTGGAGAGTCTACGGCGTGGGACGAGCAGCAGGTGTTGTCCACGAGTGTTTCTTCCATGATTTTGCCCATCACGGGTCGTATACTGGTCAAGGTTTGATCTCACAAACTTGCAGGCCTCTAATATGTAAACACAAGGCAAGGTGAGTATTTTATGCTTTTTAAACAGCTCCTGAGCCGGGTGATCGAGTGGTTTCTTTGAAATAATCCTCACGGCGCGCTTTTGCATTTTAAAAGCCCTATCGCGGTCCGCTGCTGTGCGGTCCTCGGTATAAGTTTCTAACAGAGACAGCATATCGCATACGAGAATGTGAAAAATGCCATCCTTGTAGTAAAAAAATATTAGAAAAACTACGTAAACACTGCTTGACTTTCACTACCCCAAATGTATTTTCAAAAAAAACCCTGTAAAATACGGCACAATATCACGTTATCAGTCGCCACGTCCGTTTGACGTCTTATCAGCCGTCAGCCTAAGCGTCGCGTCGTCGGCCTATCTTTGACCTGTCATGTCAGGGCAGCCCCTTTGGAAACATACGGGCATGAATTGCAGACGGGAACGTACTTAGTATTAGTAAATAAAAGGCTTAATCAGAGTCATCTCAATTTTTCTTGTGTTTCTTTCGCTTCTGTATAACCTTCATCTTTTTGGCGAGATACCTGTCAAGATGTGCGAGATGTGCGAGTCCAAGATGCACCAAATGTGTTGAATAAACACAAATATATGTACTCTTTCAAGCAAACCTATCCGAAAAATCCGAAGTGGCGCTGAACTATTCGAGCGCACGACTGAAAGTGGATCTTGGACTCCAATTTCAGTTCACTCCACGCTTCTAGATGTGCTGTTCTTGAGAACATTTCTCGATTTGTATGGGGAAAGAACGTTCTCGATTTCCCATACGAATCGGGAAATGTTCTCGAGAAACGGCACACTCTATTCACGCCTGAACCAGCTCTCGCCAGTTACGGATGCCTAGGTCCCCAACCCTAAGTGTCACGGAACAAACCCTCGTATAGCCCTAGCCCGCTTAAATCTTACCGAATGATCAAGCAAAGAGCCAGTTTTAGCGGCACCATTCAGTAAGTAACACCTTGTGTTACCAGGAACGCACGTCGCGCGTACCGCAGCAATCATGACGGCAATCCCGCAGACAAGATTTGGAGCAATTATGAGCATAAATTGTATAACAAATATCATTCGTAAAATCGCGGGAGCTTATTAGTTCTGATAAGGATAGTTTATAACAAAAACAGAATCTTTAACTTAAAATATACGCTTTGTTTTTTGACGCGTTGGGAAGTGGGGATATAACATTTGTTTACAAATAGTATATGTTTGTAATAGGAGAAGAGGCTTGCTAGCCTTGCAAATTGAAGATTTCAGTTTGCGACGATGCCCATGGTGAGAATTACATATACCTTCTGGCCTATTTTGGTCTCTAATTTCCTAATTCATTTTATTAGCCATAATCTGACCTAATACTAACCATGGTGATACGTTGTTATGAGGTCGAAAATGCAATGCGCTAGTCGGGAAACCTAAATTATAAAAATATATAAATATTATCCAAACATATACCTACCTACACGACGGACACGAGATCCATTATACAGTCACGTCTACCCTGGTCCCATTAAAATGTAGCTGCCTCCATCTAAACAAGTATTTAACCAAATTATGCCTCAAGGCAGTTCCTATTCAAATTGAAGCCGCTTTGACATTCGAAAACCCATTTTCGGCTAGAACCAGCGACTCCTGCCGCTCAAGCACATTTTTAACGAAGTAATTAACGTTGTTTTCCTCACGAAACCCTCAAAGTCTGTAATTAAGAAGAAACAGCAATCATTTAACACGCGCAACCCTTTTAATTCGCGCCCCGTGTAATAGAATCCAATTTTAAAAATTCACGTCACCCCCAAATTTAGTCCGCGCGTAATTCTAACGGATTCAAAAAACCCCTCTAATATATTGAGAGGGAAGCTAAGTAAATAAAGCCGAGAATTGCGATCAGAACGGTCCTAGAAATTTATCGCCGAGATAAAAGTAAAAATAGAAAAAAAAATAGGTCGTTATCGTCATGCTAATTCAGAGAATGAACCTGAGAAAATTCTTGCACGAATCCGGAAGATATTTGCTCCTGAGCCTATGAGAAACTCATGGCTATGTAAGAATGCTAGTGTTTTCTAAGGCTGTTTGATGGTAGATATGAACGATGGACTAACATATTTCAATATGTGAGGCAATGGTTTCGCCAAGTCGAGCCAAACAGGGAAAACTATACATTTTTTTTCTCGAAGCCATTCAGAACATTTTCAGAACACGCGTAGAGCTAATGATATGTATGGACATTGAGTATCATGTAAATGCATAGTCGTTAAGTTTGAAAATTTTAATTTATGCTCCAAAGTAACGCGACTCTACCGTAATCCAAATCACTCATGAAAAATATTCCCTTAACAAAAACCTAATACTAACCCATCAAAAGGCTCGTGAATTTCTTAAAGGGCAGCAACTTACGACTCCATCTCGTCATAAAAAGCTGTGACCTGCCCTGGACAAAGCGAGAGATAAGGGGGTGTATCTTGAGTATCAGGGAAGGACAGACGATGATAAAATATCATCGAGACGACCAAACAGGCGAACTAACACTCGTAAACTTGCTCTACACGGAATGTCGGCTACGGATGATGTCGGAGCAGACGCGCGTCTGTTCGGAAATATTCAAAATAGTTTACGAAGTTTCGGAGAAACGTCTTGCTCTGCTTAAGTCATCCTTTATAGACGTACAATCTGAATTATTTGAGACGATGAATGCGATGAATACGTTTATTACATTATTTAGAATCATGGAAATGGCTCAGGTACTGGTGAAAAATGTGTTTCTCGTTATGGATTTTTAACATGTGCAGCTGAGACGTTTGTCATTTACCTAGTAGCTGTAGCTGATTATCAGTGAACATTCAATCATCTCTCTTGCACGTAAGTATAAGCATGAGCGAGTCAAATGAGAACAACAACAGCGTTTTGTACCTAGTCGTGTTCTTATATTTTTGATAAAAAAAATCTCTGCAGTTTCAGAGAGTTCAGGAAAGGAGAGTCCTCTACAATCTTAAACACTGCGACTGTATCTTTCAGTCGCGCGTCTACGCTGTTTTTTTACAGCCTTTATCATTACGCATTCTGACTCCCGCCCATCAGGGCCCGGGACCCCTATAAATAAGCTACAGGGCCTCCAGATTGCCGGGTTATAAATGAAAGGGTGCAGGAAATTAGGGTTTTTTACTGCGCTGCCGAAGGCGTGTCGCCGTGGCCGTAAACAATTTTTAATACCGTGAAAACGGTCGTATTGAGTGTTCGGTGATGATGGAACGGTTTACCTGGCTTTAGAGGCTTCAGGCACGAGACATCGTCTTTTGGGATGACGTGTAGCTGAGGGTAATATGACATTGTGGAGGAAATACGCTCGTTTGGTTTAAAAGATGGTTTTCTTGTACGCTGGTACACATAATGTATGACAAAAGTAAAAAATGGAAAATGTTCTTTCTAAAAATGTATAATTTATTTCTGTTACTCTTTAATTTACCGTTGCAATGCTATTTTTAAAATTGAAGTCATTTGGCCATTATGCGAAATATAAATATTCGTACTAGTTAAACGGTGTTACTTTCAATACCATAGACTTCTTATATGTTTTTCTGTAATCTACAAGTATTGAACTATATCCCGTATTTTTTTAATTTTTTTTAGACTTACTATTTTAGGAAATAAGGGATGTGTGGAGAAATCGTCAATTTTTGCTCATTTTCGTAAATAACTTCAAAAACGTTTAATTTAGAATGATGAAATATATATATTTGACATGTTCATAATGTACCCTTTCATTTGATATATCATACGATATACTTTTCTATTTTTTTTTTCTAATTTACCCCTCAAGTCTGGCCCCCATGTTTCAAATGACTTGAATAACTTTACGTTACGTTACATTTCCATGTTTGGGTCATCAATTTACATACGTGTACCAAATTTCAACTCAATCGGTCCAGTAGTTTCGGAGAAAATTCGCTATGATTATAGTAGGATCCCTCGTGTGTCTGTGTCAGTCCGTCCGTCTGTCATAGCTAATTTGCTCCAAAACTACTGGACCGATTGAGTTGAAATTTGGTACACGCATGTAAATTGATGACCCAAACATGGACGTGTAACGTAACGTAACGCAAATTAATAAATTTTGACATGAGGGCCAGATATAGGGGGCAAATAAGAAAAAAAAATGGCAAAGTATATCGTGTGACATATCAAATGAAAGGGTACATTATGAACATCTCAAATATATATATATATTTCATCATTCTAAATTAAACGGTTTTGAAGTTATTTACGAAAATGAGCAATACTTGACGATTTCCCCACACATCCCTTATTTCCTAAAATAGTAGGTCTAAAAAAAATAAAAAAAATACGGGATATAGTTCAATACTTGTAGATTACAGAAAAACATATAAGAAGTCTATGGTATTGAAAGTAACACCGTTTAACTAGTACGAATATTTATATTTCGCATAATGGCCAAATGACTTCAATTTTAAAAATTGCATTGCAACGGTAAATTAAAGAGTAACAGAAATAAATTATACATTTTTAGAAAGAACATTTTCCATTTTTTACTTTTGTCATACATATTTTGGCCAAGAAGTTTGCAGTTTTTGAGATAACTAACCTTTTAGCAGAAAAAAAAGATCAATAATTAAAAACGTTAGTATTTGGTAACAGATTGCGCTGATTATATAAGTGCTATTGCTTTTCTATGTATGAAAGGTTTATAGTAAATTTATTCAGGATTATTTCGTTCCTATACACTTTGTATGTATCGTACACGGTTTTCTTTTAAAGTGGAAAACACCGCGCTCCGGGACACATTCGAGGTCGCGGGGGGGTGACGCTCACCCCTGAGAGGGGGGGAGAGTAGATAAAATTAAACTTGGCTCTATAACCTACATATCCTGATAGATAAAAGTTGTCCTTTAATTTTGCCAAATTTTCCATATATTGCAATCTAATTTTCTTGAACTAATGGTTTGCCGACGAGTGACAGAGAAATAGTTGTTTACAAACTACTATAGCGACAATTCTCATCTACTGTGTGTTGTACTATATTATTTATATTATACTTATGTAGGCAAAAGCTCACCAATTGCCCACGTTAAAATATTCCAGCTAAATATCTGAATTTCAAATTCGCAGTCCATCAGCCTTACTTACTACAATTTCGACTGTCCAATGGGTAATTCTGCATACGAACGTGACTGCCAAAATTTTACGGCCGTTTTATAGACAGGGTTGTCAATTGCACTTTTTGTCCTCACCTGAAACAGGGTCCGAGTGATTAAAGTTCCCCAATTATGAAGTCCCGGTGCGAACCCTAACGCGAGTTTAAATTGCAGGACGGATGGATGCGTCGTAGAATGAACTAGGACCGGTGCTACATCCAAATGTGTATCCTGAAATACGAACCTTATTACTAGTTGTGTTGTGGCGATACTATGATAACTTAATGTTAGGGTTGTTTAGAAACGAGTGTGGAGTCGGCACGTCTTTTTGATTACGGATGCGTGGGTTTTATCTGCCGGCGTGGCCGTCGTAAAGTTTCGATTGGTCATTTGCATGAGGTGGAGTAGTGTGTGGTCATGTGATAGGGAATTATTTATAGAACTTTGCCCGCGACTTGAAATTTATATGTTTAGAGAAGTTGTAGATTTTGTGAGCATAAATATAACTAACATTAAATCAAATAGGGTAACAGGTAATGGGTTTTTACCATTAAACCTATAATAAGACACTACAAATCCAGCGAATCTCCAACTGACTTAGAATGAATTTTAATAGCTTTGTCAGGGCACTCTAGATCAAACCAATTTAAACGGTACTAAATAAAATTCCAATCATTTGTGTATAGTCTACGATAGACAGACTTATGCAGTTTCTATTGTTCGTCGGGGAGTATTAAAATTATTCGCATAGAATCTAACTTATGAATATAACACGTAATCATTTAGGCGACAAGTTCGTCGTCGAAACGTCTTGTTTGCCAGTCCCCGGGCGTGCTCGCTAGTTCGCAAGTATTTACTTGCTCCCGGCATAATGAATTACTTAACGGTGCGTCGCGATGCACCCAGAAACTTTGCTTAGTTAGGGATGCGCGAAGCTTACACTATGTAAGCATACCATAAGCATACTTATAAATGTTACGATCATACTGACAACATTTGTGAAATATCACAACAACTACTTCTAACAGGCAAATGTATATCTATACTATAATAAACCAGTAAAACTGAAATGTCTGTAGGTACGTTAAATGTTTTCTGGGCGAAATAAGTGACACAATTTGGAGGTCAGTAAATATAAAAAAAAAAAAATATCAATGCGTGTGCACGGATTGTTACAGGCTATTTTTATCCGAGTGCGAAGAAACAAAAACGAAGGGTATGACTATTCGTGGAGCGAACACTTTCTAGTTATCAATATTATCATGAAACATCGATAACTGAGTGATTTTCAAAAAACATGTACATAGTTAAGAAAATTACGGTCACTTCTTTTGTGTTACGAAAGTTACTCATACAAAAGATATGGGTAACTATCGTCACACAAAGGAATCAATTAAGTTTTGTTTTAATAAAAGCCCTTAACTATGTTCATGTTTTTTGCAAATGACTCAACTACCATGCAATTGGTGGCAAGCTGAAAAACATTTAAGTAATTGTGCCTAGATGTTTTACGGTCGGGCCATGGTCAGCGTAGGGTTATATTAGGTCTCCATAGCCGTTATTTAAAAGAGTTTAATTACAGTAGTACAGTCCGTGAGCGCTCAGATAGCTATTCGGGTTGGGGTGAAAACTGAGAGGTTCCTATCTGGATCGCGTAAGAGCGAGCGAGACGAGTATACAACGCGAATCGCAATCTGACAGCTCGCGCACTGTAATATCACCCACACTTAGAGCTGCCATCACTAAATTCGCCGAGCCCGGAAAAAGACTTAAAAAACCCGGACATTTGGCGTAAATCGCATTTTTTTACCCGGCCGTGTCCTAAAATAATATAATAAAAAAATACCTGAATACTTTTCGAAAACCCCCCGGACGGCCTCCGAACTAGGACAAATCCGGGAAAACCCGGACGGATAGCAGCCGTACCCTCACTACACATCAGATCAGCACATCACTACGGCGCTCCCGGCGAGCGCAGAGTTGCTCGAAACTCGCAACTCGGGCAAGTTGCAGGCAACTTGGGCCAGACTACCAACGCTCATCGCTTATTAATTCTGGAAAATGAGTGATTAGTTATTAACGCGTCAACGCGAACATTGCTCTCGAGAACACTATAATTTACTCAAAGCATGGTCCTACTCGTAGATCTATGCCATGATTACTTAATTAGTTTCTGAAGTCACTTGCGGCATCAATTTAGTCTTGGTTTAAAGGTTCTATGAGATGCTTCTGAACCATTATTCAATTTTTTGCTACATTTTCGTACTAAGATACCAGGATTTAAAAAGATAAAACCGCTAAGAGATTTCCACGCATATAAGTATATATAATGTTTTTATTTCAGTTACAAAACACCAATCTGGAACGGATGCTGCAAACCTCAGTTTCCCTGCAAACACGTCACAATCAATAGCGACCAATCAGAACGAATCCCGAGCGTAAGCAAATTCAATAAAGGGCTATAATAGTGCACACCATCGTTGCAGCCGCAACACGTCACAATCGCTACACGTCTGGACCACGCTGCAAGGGTAGAGCCTCAGTGGACGCTCGAGTTGAGCGTTCAGCGGGGCGGGGTGAACAGCGTTTACGTATTAAAACACCCCCGTCACCATTCAATGAGTGATATAGAAAATGCTACTGAAACTGAACAAAACTACAAAATGTAGAGTTCTTAGCTTCAATATTGGCTGAGATCTTGTCACTTGTTCCAATTAAATCTGAATATCTCGGAAGCTACTGGTCTTATTTCCACCAAACAGCAATCTCGACGGACAAGTCTTTCACAGACAGACAGACTGACACACGTTAAAATTATAACATTCCTCTTTTTTAACATTAAAAACAAGTGCAATCGAGTAAGCGTCCTGAATGCACATTATGCATACCATTTACCGCTTGCCCGCTCCGTAAGGCAATCTGCTTCGAGTGAGTTGATGCTGGAGATGAGCGTGCAACATACGGGGCGTGCGCGTTCATGTTAAACCAATGCCATCGATGGAAGCGTCCTGAATGCACGCTGTTTATTGTATTACCTCACGATAGATCTGAAGTGGGAGATTCTGCCCTCTACGCGGGGATAATATCCCCCTTCCTGGCCAAAGCAAGACGTAAAACTTTAGAGAAATCACGGGCGATATCTCGTAAAGCCCCAGATCGCATAATTATTTATCACAAACACCTGCGATCTGGGAAATTCACGAATTCACCGCTAGGTATGTAATGGACTAGAGTCAAACCACGCTAACTCTTCCAAGCAAATGAACTGTCAAACCATACAAACTGACTGACGGTGTATGGTTTGACAGTTCATTTGCTTGGAAGAGTTACCTATGTTAGCGTGGTTGGACTATATTACCCGTCGCCCTCTCCGCTACGAGCGTCCTCTCAGGCCGTATACCACAGTCTGACAAGAAAGTGTATTAGAAATTAACAAGTGCGAGTCGGACTCGCGCACCGAGGGTTCCGTACAAACACTTTCCATCCCTAAGTGGTTAAGTTAAGTTTGCACCTGGTATGTATAGCGCCCCATATAAATTAGGTGCAAAGTTAGGTATTAAAAAAAACTACTAACTAGATCTCGTTCAAAATAATTTTCGTTGGTAGCGTTTATAGTAATGTACATCCCACCAAAACATTTCATGTAAAATTGGCGGCCAAGACTCACAATCACATGCTCATAACGCTTTCGCTCTAAAAAGTTATCAGATCCCAGGAAAAGCCAAGCCCCTAAGCCCTGACTTTACTAACCCTACACCTTGGTTTCAAAAGTATGGCTTGGCTGTTTCATAGGTTACCGTAAATATAAATAAACCGTAATGGGCCAGACGGTCCGTTGGACTTATTAACGGTACTATGAAACGGCCAAGCCATACCTTTGAAACCAAGGTGTAGGGTTAGTAAAGTCAGGGCTTAGGGGCTTGGCTTTTCCTGGGATCTGATAGATTTTTAGAGCGAAAGCGTTATGAGCATGTGAGTCTTGGCCGCCAATTTTACAAGAAATGTTTTGGTGGGATCTCATTTCTTTTTGTAAGGTGCCCTAGTTTTTTTTTTTTTAGACAGACAGACAGACAGACAGACAGACGGACGGACGGACGGACGGACGGACGGACGGACGGACGGACGGACGGACGGACGGACGGACGGACGGACGGACGGACGGACGGACGGACGGACGGACGGACGGACGGACGGACAGACAGACAGACAGACAGACAGACAGACAGACAGACAGACAGACAGACAGACAGACAGACAGACAGACAGACAGACAGACAGACAGACAGACAGACAGACAGACAGACAGACAGACAGACAGACAGACAGACAGACAGACAGACAGACAGACAGACAGACAGACAGACAGACAGACAGACAGACAGACAGACAGACAGACAGACAGACAGACAGACAGACAGACAGACAGACAGACAGACAGACAGACAGACAGACAGACAGACAGACAGACAGACAGACAGACAGACAGACAGACAGACAGACAGACAGACAGACAGACAGACAGACAGACAGACAGACAGACAGACAGACAGACAGACAGACAGACAGACAGACAGACAGACAGACAGACAGACAGACAGACAGACAGACAGACAGACAGACAGACAGACAGACAGACAGACAGACAGACAGACAGACAGACTAGAGAATCCAACGACTTTTTCATCGCAGCGCGCGCAGTGAATTTTCTGCGACATTTTTACAACGCGATTCGAAAATCGTGTCGCATAAATAAAATCGTGTTGCGCGCTTGGCCTTACATGTCTAGAACGTCTGGACCACGTTGCAAGTTGCAACTTGCATCACGCCAGGTGCAAAGGTTCCATGAAAGCGAAATTGATGTCACCCGCTAAATGTGGTAAGTAAGATTGCGGGAATCGCAAGCAAAGTGAAACCCGAGATTGGATAGGCGGTTTAGTAATATTCAAACAAGAACTTTACGGCAGACGAGAATGTGTATACCTACTTACTATACATAGATGTCTTGAAAATTCTTCAGAGTTTGTTAGGACTTACAAAAGTATTAATATTAGTAAGATTATATAACTGCTTAGCGCATATCTATTTCCACTTAATCAAAATTTACTACATGATTAGTAAGATACTACTTAGTTAAGTTTTTCGAGTATAAGTACTTTATTAAAAATGCGTGCGATTTCTTCCGTACAAACCGTGAAATGCTCCTTCCGGAGACGTGGCATCTTTTATACAAACTTAACACGTGAAATACGTGTATGATGCGTCTTTTTCCATGTACCTACCTATTTTATCAATTAAGTGTGTCTCAAGTCAGACTCAATCTATTTTGGACTGAAATTTATAATACTTAAACGCATCAATCGTCAGTTAAACCAACATAAATCGCAGCACTTTAAGCCCGAACAAGCAACGCGACTTGCATTAAATGTAAGTACAATGTGTAAGTATAGATAATTTGTTTGCACAAAATAGATAGGTACGAATGAACATCGACTAAAACAAAAGAAGCATCAATATTCCTCAATTTCCACATCGGAACATCTGAGAGACGGCTGGCAAGTATTTCTATTTATCATTCGCTGGAGCCGGCACCATCCATTACATCTTGCACTCGAGACCCAATCGGAAATTCAATTTCCGATATGATACGATTCACTAAGAGATTGCTAAAACAGGGCCAGCCCAGGGTTACCAGACGCTCGGGATTTGGCTGGTTTTCCTGATATTTCATTGACTCCTGATAAACACAAATTGAAATGGCCAAATTCAGTTTATTGACGAAATAGCGAATACAACGTTTTTTGATCAACGATAATTTATGTCGAATCGAACTCTAAATTCCCGTCATTTTTATTGGTTATTCAGATATTTTGATCTTTCGGTCTGGCAACCCTAGGACGCTCAAAGAAGCTGTAGTGTGGTGTTTCATGCGATTTATAGAAACGTGTTTTAAAGCAACGCTTTATTTGTAAAGTGAAATAAACACAATTTAAATATTTCAAACAATTTCAGAAAAGTAACCAATGAATAATTCGAGGTCTATTATTATTTATCAAACAACAGAATCTACCAGAAAGGCAGTTAATATTGGCAGAAAACTAAAAGCGATTTTCTACATAATTTTACGTATGGTTTTCTTAGAAAATAGACTTTTAAAGTTTCTCTTACTGAAAGGTCCGACACAGTCGCTAGTATTTTCGAACCAGCGTGTCCAGCGTACAACATTCTGAAATGCTTTTTTATTTAAGTTTTCAGTAAGATAAACCTAAAAAGGCGGCATTAAAAAAACAGTAAATTTACAGCTATCTAGGCACACGATTCGCTACCGCTACCAGGCGAAGAATCAGCATCTACAGCAGAGGTCGTACTCTTCACTTTATCCGCTTCATGTTTCTTTATTTTCCTCGACCTGCCTCCAGCTGATCGCTTTTTGGTGTTCGCTGTTGTATACCGCATCCTCTTTTTAGGGACAGACTCCGTGCGAGCTCGTCGCCGTTTTCTTCCTCCTTCCTTCTTCCTATGGTGTCGAGCGCCATCTTTGAGGATATCTTCACAATTGGCTTGTGCTTTCACTGTTTTTGTTTCGGGTCTCGAACCCTGTTGGGTGAAATTTCCCGTGTCGAGTATGTAAGTCTGACTGAGTGCATCGACTTTGATTATAGGTATTACTGAATCGTGTTCACGGGATGCCGTTCTATAAATTAAAAGACAGGTATTTAGCATGAAATCCAATAAAAATATGTATTAATCATATCTATTTAAAAAATATACCACTCGTGAAAGTAAAATGAAGTTATTTTTTTAATGATTACCTACTAGAACGCCACCTTCTCTTCAGGGTTACGTTATTTACCGTAGTCGAGTAAAAACTATCTTATAACCATCATTGAAAATCCAGTTAAAATAAAATTCGTCCAGCCGTGTCGGCATGATGAACGGACAAAGAAAACTCTGCCAACAGATGGCACTATACGGTTTGCGCCGTACGCCCTTACAGATCCTGCAGCGACCAGCTACGTTTTTTTTCTGAAATACTGACACCTCTCCATAAGAAACAGATTTTCAACACAATTTTTGAATTTATGACAGTATAGATAGATAATGAACTTCCCTGAAACACTTCTGAATAAAATATGGCATATTTTGTATGGGTTACTTTTTGTCACTATATTAAATAGGTACGAAAATAATATACAACCGCAATACAAATTCTTAGTTACTTTCAGGTATTTACCTCACGAGTTCATCGGCTGGAGAACAGTTTGCCTTTAAATCGTCGGGTGACTCCTTTTCATGACGGTGAAATAATCCCATTGTATGTTATCTCGTGCCTTTATTTTCTATGATTTTTCTGATTGCTTTTTCGATTTTTTCGATGGATTACATTTGTTAATGTCACAAGATAATTTTGAAAAAACATGTACACTAAAACGTGTCAATTTGAAAACATTGTCAGAAATAACGGACATATATATATTTTTTAAATGCCCGTCAAAAACGGACCTGCCAGACATGACCTCAGAGCAATAAATTCTTTATGGTGTATTTTCTTTTTAGAGGTAATTTTTAGAGTTTTGGGATCAGCACCTCTATTAACGCAACCGTAGCCGCGAGAAATATTACCTGTCTCTATCTTCAAAGTAATGTGAGAGAGTGACGGGCGATGCTATGTCGCGCGACAAGAGTTGCGAAGCCAAGTTGTGCTAGACGGGCTGGACTCCAGCTGGGCCAATATATCTTGCCGCGACTTCACTTGTCGCGCGACTGACCACGCCTGTCTTGCTTACACGGTATTGAAATAAAAGTGACAGGTAGCATTTGTCCCGCGACAAAGAGTAAACATGCAGCAGAGCTAGCATAACTGTGCTTCGCGACTCTTCTCGCGCAACACCCGGCATCGGCACTCTCTCGCAGTACTCCACAGAAAGAGATAGATAATAGGTATATCTATCGCGAAAACGAGTCGCGTGTCACAGTTGCGCTAGAGATAAAAAACTATAATTTTGGTTTATCATTTGGAAGCACAAAGTCTAAAGAAGTATCTCAGCTAACAACATAGCATGTAGCTTCATCGCGTGTCGTTCAACTTTCATAAACAGATATTTACGAAAGGTTTTACACGCGTATTGATACGAACTGAAGCTTTCGTTTCGGCATTTTTTAAATAAACATCTGGGAAAGCAAACTTATAACCTTTATTTCAGGTACAAATTTCAGGTACAAATTACAGATAACGCATCAACTGTCATGCTCATGCAATGAAAGCATAACGCTACTGTAAGTTAATACTCTTTCATACTTTCGCTCGATGTTCATATCATAACTTCATAAGGCATCGTACTTCTGGCAGCACGGTAGGACTTCAGAGAGCTAAGGAGATTAAGATACTATTCACACTCATACTCATTCATCTATATTATTCCAAACTGCCTGCCCTTATGGTTATTGTGGTTAACATTCCCAAGCAATGTCAATTTTTTTTATATTATTACTAGATGTGCCCGCGACTCCGCTCGCGTGGAAATCAGTCTGTCAGTAAACGATTAATTCACATATAAATTTCAGCCCTTCAGGTACACGAGGTCCACTTTCCTAAATGGACCACTTTCCCAAATGGTCCACTTTACCGAATAGTCTACTTTCCCAAACTGTCCACTTTCCCAAATTGTCTCCTGTCACAATCAGACTCTTCAGGTACATTTGGTCCACTTTCCCGAATTTTTCCCAAATAGTCCACTTTGCCAAATAGTCTACTTTCCCAAATTGTCTACTTTCAAAATCAGTCGAGTCGAGTCGGGTGGCTGATGACGCGCAAGCCGTGTACCCTACTGCAGAATTGGTGTGTTTGGGGGACTTTAATTCCCACCACGACTCCTGGTTGGGCTCCTCCACCACCAACCATGCCGGTAGAACTGCCCACGCGTTTGCTCTCTCACACCATCTTGCACAACTGGTTGATCAGCCTACCAGGATACCAGACGTCCAAGATCAAACGCCCTCTCTGCTGGACCTATTGCTGACTACCCACCCTGCTGGATACAAGGTTGAGGTCAAGGCGCCCCTGGGGACCTCTGACCACTGTCTGATATCCAGCACAGTGCCAAGCGCAGTCCCACCGCAATCCACGGTGGGTAAGCGTCGAGTCTGGCACTACTCTTCAGCAGATTGGGACGGTATGCGTGACTATTTCGCGTCTGTCCCCTGGGTGCAACGCTGCTTCAATGCGAAGGATGTCACAGCGAGTGCTGCAGCTATTGCTGACGAGATCGATGTAGGAATGGAATATTACATCCCATACTCCGATATCGTCAGTAAAAGCCGACGACGCCCCTGGTTCAATCGCGAGTGTGCTGATGCTGTTAGCAACAAGCAGATGGCGTACCGGGCTTGGGTCAGGGCCCGCGCCCGTAATGACCCCAATATTGGCTCGCTAAAAACAGCTTACAATACTGCCACCAAGGTCTGTAAGAGAGCGTATATAAGAGCAGATGCCTTGCGCGTTGCACAAGTAGGCTCGGAACTAGTCTCGCACCCAACTGGGTCGCGCAACTACTGGCGACTAGCGAAGACCGTGCAATCTAACTTCTGCCAACCCTCGCTGCCACCGCTGAGACTCCCTGATGGTTCGCTGGCTCACCAGCCGCAAGAGAAAGCCGATCTCATGGCCAGCCTCTTTGCCGTCAACTCGCGTGTCGATGACTGTGGCTTGCCCCCGCCAACTATACCTTTCTGTGGTGCCACGATGCCTGCAATCCATTTTAGGCATCGTGATGTACGTCGGGCACTACAGTCACTCGATACCCGAAAAGCCAGTGGTCCTGACGGTATCCCGGCGATTGTACTCAAAAACTGCGCAGCGGAGTTATCTCCGGTATTGACGCGCCTCTATAATCTCTCGTACTCGTCCGGTAGTATTCCGGAAGCGTGGAGAGAAGCTAATGTGCAGCCAGTCCCCAAAAAAGGAGACCGTTCTGAACCATCTAATTACCGTCCCATTGCCGTAACCTCAGTGTTGTGCAAAGTCATGGAGCGGATCATCAACGACCAACTGATCCGATACCTTGAAGATCACTCCCTAATTAATGATCGTCAGTATGGCTTCAGACCGAAACGATCAACGGGCGATCTTCTAGCGTATGTGACACACCTCTGGGGGGAGGCTATTGATAAACACGGCGAGGCTTTGGCTATCAGCCTTGACATTGCCAAAGCTTTCGATCGGGTCTGGCATAAAGCACTTCTTTCCAAGCTTCCTGTGTAAATGGATTGCTGACTTCCTGCATGAGCGTAGAATCCGCGTCCTCGTCGAAGGGTGCGCTTCGCGGTTCATGTCAGTGAATGCTGGCGTCCCACAGGGCTCTGTTTTATCACCCACCCTCTTTCTTCTGCATATCAATGATATGCTACCATTAGGGAACATACATTGCTATGCGGATGATAGTACGGTCCATGGTCGATATTTTGGCCGGCCAGGAGCTTGTAGGGCGGAAATCGGCGCGAAACGTGAGAATCTTGTCGTTGAACTGGACCAGGTTCTGGACCTCATTAGCAAATGGGGATCTGTTAACCTGGTTGAGTTCAACGCCAAGAAAACCCAGGTGTGTGCGTTCACTACCAAGACGTCTTCGTTTCTCCCTACTCCTAGTCTCCAGAGCACTCCTCTTGGTTCGCGTGATAGCCTGAATATGCTAGGCATGGATATCCGCTGCAATCTGAACCAAAACGAATACATCGAGTCACTGATTACCACAGCTTCCAAAAAACTGGGGATCCTGAACAGGGTGCGACGGTTCTTCACGCCGGACCAGCTTTGCCTTCTTTATAAGACTCAAGTTCGGTCGTGCGTTGAGTACTGCTCGCATCTTTGGGATGGCTCCGCCCAATATCTACTCGATGCGCTTGACAGATTGCAGCGTCGGGCGGTCCGCATCATAGGTGACGAGAAAAGTACCAGATTCCTCGAACCCCTTCAATTACGTAGGGACATTGGGTCGCTGAGCGTTTTCTATCGCCTATACCATGGCGAGTGTTCTGAAGAGTTATTTTCTCTTATCCCACCCTCCCCTTTCCGTCATAGAACCACACGTGCCAGCTTGCGATGTCATCGCCTCACCGTGGAGAATATTCCCACACGTACCAAGAAGTTTGGCAATTCCTTCATCTGCCGAACTATTAAAGTATGGAACTCCTTGCCGGCTCATGTGTTTCCTCCTTCTTATAACTTGGGACCCTTCAAACGAAGCGTGAAGAAGCATCTCTCGGGCCAGCATGGCAGTGTCAACTGACTTGGCACCGTTGGTTTCTCGTCAGTCGCCATTGCGACTTGGGCTCCCCTTTTTGCTTACCATCAGGCGAAGTGGAGCCACTATGTTGTGACGTTATAAAAAAAAAAAAAAAAAAGTCTCTTCAGGTGCATTAAGTTTTGTCCTGAAATTACCACTTTATCAAGGTACCCACTTTCCCAAATTATCTACTTTCACAGTTAGCATCCTCAGATACTTTAGGCCTATTTTGCTAGCTGCTTACACTCTCAGCGCCATTGAACTAAACATTTTTCTGCAGCAACGGATCTCATCAAACCCACGACATAGATCAAAGCAATTCTTTTTACATGTTTTTTTTTTATATTTCTGCCCAACCCGGTCCGTCCGACCCACCTTCACACCAGTGTTAAGGTAGGGAAATTATCTTCCCAGCTTTCATACTGACCTATTTTAAAATAATCAGTGTGACGGTGGATCATACAAATGAGTAGGTACAGTGTTAACGTTGGGTAACCAGGCAAAGGGAAACCGATTTAGTAGCGAGATGCCTACTGTCGCCCTTAGTAGACTTTATAACTTTTACTTGTAAAATGTAGCGATTATGTTTTTAGTTTTTTTTTTGTTTTTTATTATTGATACGGCACGTTTAAGGCGGCACCAAGCCCATTTTATCAATTATACGTAAGTACTGCACTTAGACTGCAAATCAACTAGTCTTGCGAAAAACATAATTCCGGTGATATATGCCCTGAATTACATTTCCCATATTATGCGTTATGGAAATCTACCGCCCCCAGCATGCGGGCCCTATCGACCAATGAAACAGAGCCATGGTGAATGTTGACGTCACCATTTCTTTGATAGTAGTCCAGAAGAGCTTGTCCGGTTGTAATTTCGTAAGGCATGTTGCGACTCGGAGAGTAGCGAGTAAGGGTCAGGGCTAAAATCAGGTCTACTCCTTCAAGCTTCTTCTTTTAATGATAATTTCACTCAAAGAACACCTATTGCCTATATCGGTATCTGAGGTATCAGGATCGAAAGGCAGTAGGCATAGACCGTGGGGTTGCAGACGCAGATATATTTTAAGAAAAATAATTTCGATCCCGGAAGAAAACACGTTAATCAGTGTATTCTTCCTCCACTTTCCATATAGGTGGTCAACGGCTGGCATGACGATGGATTTCTGGTGTATTCGGAACGTCCGCCATTTGTCAAAGAAAACAATGATTTTGACGCAACATTAGACTTGGATTTTTGTAATATATCCACAGTTTCCCCTCAAAAATCCAAATATTTTCACATGCACACAAATATTTATTCATTGCTTCTAATGGTCATAGGAATAGGCTGGTAAAATTATTTGGATGTCCCTAGAGCACCTGAGTAACGTATATTACTACCTACGGGATAGTAGACCAAATGAGAAAGTGGACCATGCGGGAAAGTGGACCAAATGGGAAAATGGACCATACGGGAAAGTTGGCCAAATGAGAAAGTGGACCGCATGGGAAAATCAAGTGGACCATTCGGTAAAGTGGACTATTTGGGAAAGTGGTCCATTTAGGATAGTGGACCTCGTGTACCTGAAGGATTGTATATTCTTCTGACTAATAATACTATAATAGAGTGCACTAAACTTTAATTCGGTTGACTGTGACTGCGTGTTCTGAAAGCATGTTTCTGTTTGTGAAAGCATGTTTACCCTTCTGCATTAATAGTGTGTAGTTTATTAAAAGAAAGTTTAATTTGTAAACTGGTAAAAATGTAATAAAAACCGTATACAATTCCAAAAACATCAGAACTTCAACTTGCACAATTTAGACGGAAACGTAATCAACAATCGAATAATGCTCCTTCAGCAAGATGACCCCGATGCACTGCTGGGAGAAGATATCGACATAACATCAGACTCTGCTTCAGAACCTGATGACGTATTCTTCTTATTTTTAGCTTCAGTTTTCGGAGCAGTCTGTCTTTTTCTACTAGTGGACAATCTACTGTATCTCATCCTCTTCTTAGGCACTGTTTTCATACGTCGAGAAGTTCGTCGCTTTCTGCTGCTTACTACTGGCCTGGACCTAGCTCTGCGCCTCGACTTGCCCACATGCGGTCTTTTTTTAGATCTCCTTTCCTTCTGATCACTTTCTGTCTCTGCCGCTGGCCCATCTCTATTGCGGTCTCTATTCTCATCCTCGTTGTGATCATTCGTAATCTTTTTTGTTGTCAACTTTGCATCGGTTTGAGTACAAGATGTAATGGCTTTCACTGCTTGCCTATAAAAAGATGAGAATAACGTATTAGTGTGAGTTGGTGCCTCTGGTGGCGCCTGCGCATGTCGGTGGCACGGCACCTATCGAGAGAAGACGTTGGAGACCGGCCTGTCTAGCAAAACTATGCTTCACGACACTTGTCGCGCGACATAACGCTACCCGTCACTCTCTCACATTACTGCGCAGAAAGAGACGGGTAATGGTAAAATAATTTAAATAAAACAAATAGGATCGTATGATATCCTCAAAAAAAAATCCGTTACAGCTTAAAAAAAAAAGAAAGGTCAAAAGTTCTTTCGTGTCCGGATGTTCGGCTGTTCTCGCCTACAGGTCGCTCTGATCTCTGGTAATTTCTCAACCGATCGTCATGAAATTTTGTTAGTTTGTAATTTTTTTTTGTGGATTGAGTTTTTACTATTTTTAAATTGGCGAAGGATGGAAACGTAAAAACCGGCTAAGTGTGAGTCTGACTCGCGCACCGAGTCAGACTCACACTTAGCCGGTCCCAACTGGCCGGGTTAAGTCAAATTTGCACCTGGAATAAGGTGCAAAGTAAGGATAGAAATGAGATGAGAATGAAACGCAACCGGGTTCTCCAAACATGATTTATGAAAAGGACTATATTTTTTATGATTTATACGTTTTTTGCAGCATAAAAGACCGCTCTTTTTTTGACGTTAACCTAGAAGTTGGATTTGTTCACAGCTTCAAGGGATTGTCCACTTGAGTATATAGTTTAAATTTTCCACTCGATACCTCCACGCGTTCTCGAGATAAAGGGTCTTGACAGACGGACAACAAAGTGATCGTATAAGGGTTCCGTTTTTTTTTTCCTTTACAAAAATGTCTGCAAGTTTACAGAGTCACTGGTAAATTAGTTATTATACCTAATATCATCTGCCGAGTTATATCCATCCAAAGGCAAATCATTGTAAGTGGTCTTATCTATCTTCGAGGTCTGACACTCATGAGGATCCTTCTCTCCTCTCTCCTGCTCCCTTTCTTCAACGTGTAGAGACTCCAGTGTAGTTCTTGGGAACATGTTCACATAAAACCAAAATATAAAAACTGATGTGACAATTTGAAGAAAGTGTCATTGTCAAAAAGAACATACGTACATATTTTTAAATATACTCTGATTTGAAAGAGGTTTTACAAGGGTAATAAACACTTTTAGAAAATTATCTCCGCCTTTATAATATCAAAAAAGAAACAACAATATCAACTATCCCAACCTAAAATTATAAAATTAAATTGCATCTATAGAGAGACTCATTATTTCAGAGAAAATCTAATAGCGCAATTCAGGAATTGTGTGCGGTCGCAACCTTATAGAACCATCTGTTGGAAAATGTTTGACAGCTCATCACGCCGAAATGATAACTATGAAATCGTCCTAGGTCCTAGTAGTCTAAGATCCCGATATAGAACGACCTTCACCGAGATGTTTATTTGATGAAATGTTTTTTACATTTAATTTAATATGTCAATAAATACATATTGCATATAATTCTATACCAATCGAAAGTATGAAGCCCATAGAATATGCAAACGTTAGGTTGCCTATTCTTTTCCCGTCACAACTATCGGGTAGCCAGGTATTAACAGGTAAATCTATACCTACTAGCATTTTGCAACGGTCTGATTATTAAATTGAAATTAAATGAAATTAAGATTATTTTATTACGAATTTATCTAATAATCAAAACGGTGAAATGTTTAAATTTTTATTTATTTAATTTTTAACTAAACATGGTGGACTAAAACTTGTTAGGCAACCCATATGCAATACATTTATTGACATATTAAGTAAATTAAATATAAAATACATTTCATCAAATAAACATCTCGGTGAAGGTCGTTCTATATCGGGATCCTCTACTATAGTGCCTACAATATTTGAGGAGTTCCTTCGATTCCTCACGGGTCCCGCCATCAGGATCTTACCAAAATTGTATGACACCTATGTTGACTAATCACGAAAATTTTTTTTTTTACCAAATCAATTTATAAATGACGGAGAAACTTGCTTTGCAGTCGGTTATAATACAATCATTAATTAAAATAAATAAATATGATACAATCATAAAAATAATAACAAAAAGGAAATGACTTAAAAAAAACTGTAGTCAAAAATATCCCGTTCATGTACAGATCACATTTGAATTATCTAAAGTCGGTGACAAAACACTCAATTATTAATTTGATAACAGATGCCACACATGAAGCCTTTAATGATCACTTGGTATTTATTTTTGTTCGATAAAGAATTTTAACCCTTTGAGTGCCAAGCGACAAAGCAATGTACCGTGCCACTGACGCCAAACCAAAAAAAAAAAAGTTGCTCCAAAATCAACAGAGATTTAAAAGCACAGATAGTGGTTTGAATTACCATGTTTTTGACCATTGAAATTTTTGACGTCAATAGGCGTCGTTGGCGTCAGTGGCACGAATTCCCGATGACGTGATTTGCCGTCTTTGGCGGTCAAAGGGTTAATTGAGGTATGGCACCGACTTCAAAAGGTGGTTATACATACGAGTACATACAGGTCAAACTGAGAACCTCTTTTTTTGAAGTCGGTTAAAAAAACTAGACATTGCATCTATACAAGCATGCTAACTTGCTTAGCATAAAAGCAAGTTAATAATTCAAGCCAGCGACGCGACGCGAACGCGGTTCAGAGAACATTTCATTTTGTCAGGTACGACACACAAGGGAACAATGTTTAATAATTAGCTTTATAATTTAGCAAATTCTTGCACCGACAGGCGGACTTACGGCTAAGCCAGCACCGGCTAAATTAGGAAGCTTTATGGGCAGACTGTTGAGTTATTACTTGGAATGAGGGACCGTCTAATTTCGTAAATGAGCAAGCCTTGTTCATGCCGGCGAAGGTGGGTTTAGTGAGTTAAGAACCCAATTGTTCGCGTGGATTAGTGGATTATATTTTCTTGAGGCCATATTCTAATTAGGAATGTCCCACCCCGAGCCCAGAAGTAATGTGTATATAAGGTGCTAACAAATTAGTCACGGATATTTTTACCTCTGATAGTACTCGGTTCTCGGAGTACATTTAAGTATGAAACATCATAGGTATTGTTATGTTTTTTTGGAGAAAATAAGGAAACAAATTTGCTACGTTAAAACACCCTGTTAATAAGATAGTTAAATAAGACCTCTTTAGACATATTCTAGAACCTCTTTAAACTATCATAAACGTGGCTTCTTAAAGTTGAAAAATAAAATACTTGAATATCAATGTCATGCTATTTGCTCTCTGATTGTGTCGGTTGCAAAGAAATTTAATTAATTAGAATTACGCTATGTATTTATTTAACGCGTATTCAAGAACTGCAACCACAGGATTACGAACCACGTGTATTATTCAGTCAGTGGCTTATTAGAAACCCCAGACGTAAAATACTGTGGACCGACGAGTGTACATTTGCGAGGGTGGAATTATTTAAAATTCACAATGCACACTTTTGTATGGAAGAATCTCCATTTAACACGTCCTGACCACTTCCAGACTCGCTTCAGTGTTAACGTGTGGGCAGGATTCCTTGGCGATTATTTGCTGAGCCCTGTCTTTCTCAACCACCTTAATGGAATGAAGTATCATCAATTCCTACAAGAAGGCCTACCGGAGTTGCTAGATGAAGTACCAGTCGATCTCCGTAGAAGAATGTACTTTCAACATGATGGTGTCCCAGCCCATTACTATCGTAACGTACGAAGGTACTTAACGCAACGATTCCAATTACGATGGATTGGCCGGGGTGGGGTTCAAGCAGGTGCAGAGAACTGGCCAGCCCGCTCACCAGATTGAACACCGCTTGATTTCCACGTATGGGGACGCGCCAAAGACTTTGTTTATGGAAACGACGACGGGCACACAATCAGAACATCAGAAGAATTACAAACACGGATTATCGACGCCTTTCAGCTTATGAAAATGGAAAGAGAGATCTTAATAATGCGTGTTAATGAAAATATCCGAAAGCGAGCACTATTGTGCATTAAAAACCAGGGTCACCATTTTCAAGAAGTTTTGTAATGAGTTTATGCTAATAAAAGTTTTCTTATGTCCGTGTTTGCTTTTTAAATTACTTAGACTTGTTAATTAGGTAGGTTAGCATTCGTTAAATATCTAACTTAATCACTATTAAATGTGAAAGCTTAAATGGGTGGATGGATGTTTGTTACACTATCACGTCACGCCCAAACAGTTTAACTGATCAGGATGAAATTAGGCACAGAGATAGGTTATTAGTATGGAATAGCATACGACCTTTTTTACATAAATTGTTCGTATTGGGACAGTTTTTTTGTTCCACGCAAAAAAACTGCCTGCTGGTATGCCTACGCATACCTACGCTAGTATTTAATAACCTACAGTTTTCCCGCCAAATCATAATGACATTTAAGAAAAACAACTTTTGACGTGGCATGACAGACAGTGTTAAACATCTTGACAGGTACATAATAGGGGTGATTATTTTAAAAATTAATTAAAATATTTTTTTTTGTTCGGTAAATTAAAATGAAAATATTATATACTAAGGTTCCTTAATTACAGTTAAAAGTTAATTGTTTTAATGTAATGTATTATCTCTTAAATTATCCGTGACTAATTTGTTAGCACCTTATATAGCCAGGAGCCCATAATTCAAAAGGTATGCCAATGCCTACAACTACATTATACAAAGTCGCGTCTCACCGAGATGAATATTTGTGTGATGAACTCGAATATTTGTTGCTGGGCACAGACAACCCCCAGTAAACGGAGCATGTAAGGCGACCCGCGCGGACCAACGATATGGTACGGCAGAACATTAAAGTATCAACACGGCGGCCACCGTTTAGTTGCGTCCATGTTTATGAATGAGGTCTCTCTACACCACTTAACACTACAATTTACCATATTATTTATTTAATTTCTTTTTTCGTTGACGTACGCATGGATCATAAACAAGGACGCAACTAAACGGTGTGGCCGCCGTGTTGATACTTAAAACTTGTTTAATGTTCTGCCGTACCATATCGTTGGTGCGCGCGGGTCGCCTTACCTTACATGCTCCGTCTAGTGGGGGTTGTCTGTGTTCCTGGGTCATGGATGTTATCTATATATGTATTTATATATTATGTATATCGTCGTCTAGTACCCATAGTACAAACTTTGCTTAGTTTGAGACTAGGTCGATTTGTGTATGATTGTTCCTTAATATTTATGAAAAAAAACTAAAATGGTTCCCAACCACGTGGTCCGCACGAGATATAGCCTAAGAACTTTTGGTCCGGCCCAGGGATAGTGACGCTACAAACAACGTTCATATGGCAATTATGTGCATACGTCATACTATTATCGCATTTTTAAATGTCAATTGCGATTTGTCAAGGATTTGTCATTAACCAAATTCAACTTTTTTTTACAGGAATGCTGCTCAGTCCTTCGTTTTTCTTGCTAAATAAATACTGATCCTCTTGAAAAAAGCTTGAGTTTAATCACTGTGGATTGTTTTGGCTTTATTATGCAAAAATTACTAGCCATTTGAGGAATATTTAGTCCTATTTCCTATCTGTTTACATCAGTGGCATTCACCGACTTTCAACGTCAGTTACCAAAAATTTGTCGTTGCAGTTAGATAAATTAGTACCACTAAAAATTCGCAATATGGCGTGGGTTGTACAACCCCCTATTGGACTGTACAATATGCCACTAAACGCTGTAGTAGCCACTGTCTACAACAGTGGTTCCCAACCTTTTCTTGAAAACTACCGTGAGTCTTAAACATATTAAAATACGTTAACGGGTTTACTCAGGTCGTAGAAGTCGAATAACGCTCGACATGTTTCGAATCGGATCGCGATTCAGCATCAGAAACATGTCGACTCGTCGTGCGATATTTGACTTAGCAACGACGCGAGTATACCCGATTATGTATTTTTAGGGTTCCGTAGCCAAATGGAAAAAAACGGAACCCTTATAGATTCGTCATGTCTGTCTGTCCGTCTGTCCGTCTGTCTGTCCGTCCGTATGTCACAGCCATTTTTTTCCGAAACTATAAGAGCTATACTGTTGAAACTTGGTAGGTAGATGTATTCTGTGAACCGCATTAAGATTTTGATGCAAAAATAAAAAAATAAAAAAAATATTGGGGGCTCCCCATACTTAGAACTGAAACTCAAATTTTTTTTTTCATTAAACACATACGTGTCTGATGACACATCTATGGATAGGTCTTCAAAAATGATATCGAGGTTTCTAAAATATTTTTTTTCTAAACCGAATAGTTTGCGTGACAGACGCTTCCAAAGTGGAAAAAAGTTGGTCCCCCCCCCTCTAACTTCTAAAATAAGAAAATGAAAAATCTAAAAAAAGACATGATGAACATTACTATAAAAACCACCAACGAAAATTGTTTTGAACGAGATCTAGTAAGTAGTTTTTGTAATACCTAACTTTGCACCTAATTTATATGGGGCGCTATACATACCAGGTGCAAACTTAACTTAACCACTTAGGGATGGAAAGTGTTTGTACGGAACCCTCGGTGCGCGAGTCCGACTCGCACTTGGCCGGTTTTTAATTTCCTTAACACAACTATAATTTTGTTAGTCTGCTTACGTAATTTTTTTACAACACTGTCATTGAAAGTTGTATAATGATCTGTTTCTTTCGCATAATATTATGTATGGCGTGGTACTTTATGGCCTTCCCTCCACATTAACTTTACGTACACAATACACGCTCCTGTATAAACAAATATCCAATTTCTCTTATAGTTTCGGAAAAAATGGCTGTGACATACGGACGGACAGACGGACAGACAGACAGACGGACAGACGGACAGACAGACATGACGAATCTATAAGGGTTCCGTTTTTTGCCATTTGGCTACGGAACCCTAAAAAGGAGGCTCTATGATCGATTTTATTTACGCTTGTTTAGAAGGCTGTATAAAAACTAGTAAAGGCAGTTGTACACACATTGGAAGAAACGCAACACCGGTAAGGCTGTGTCCACAACCGCCCCATCTGTGCGGCTGTTCCCATAATGGAATTGGCTGTTTATTCGTGAGCGTGTTCCGCGGACGAAGAGCTAGATATATGGAAGATTAATACAATTTTAGTTAGTGTCCGTGTTCCGCGGACCAAGGTTTTAGATATATGGAACACATTTTGGTCGGATTTTTGTGTATAAAGTACAATGTCATGTAAACTCGTCCCCCAGCCCGTGGGTAAGGCTGTATGTCCTCTGCCCCTCTGTCCATAACTGCCCTATCTGTGCGGCTATTCCCATAATGGAATTGGCTGCTTGTTCGGGAGCGTGTTCCGCGGACGAAGGGTTATGTATATGGCATAGTTATGTCTGTCAGTTTTCAGCTTGCATGTGAAGTAATAGTTATATATAGGATGGGATTTATAAAATAAACAAATGAGAGAATAGAAAACTAAATATAGCACTGTCACTAATTTTTAACTAATTAAGAAAAAAGTTTGGAGTAGACAATATTTATGTTTGCTTGTTGAGAGGACTGTATCAGAAAGTAAAGATAGTTCCTACATGTACACAGGATGAAACGCAGGACCATCATCCATTTTTCCGTACCCCTAGGGGCAGACTAGATAAAGAACCATCAAAAGGGTATCTTGTGCGTTGCATAAAAAAGTACATAGGTACGTCATCTTTCATGAGACAGATCCAGTAACCCTATAGCATTCGCGTCTCCCTCTAATACGTCACCTCGATTTATGTGTCGCCTTGCTTCTATCGATAGCTCTTTCTTCGATAATTTACGGTCTCACTAAACCGAACGAGTACTTATTGCACTTAGCGTCTGGTTACTTACTTGTTTATTCCTTTTCCACGTCCATCCGTAGTAAACGTTTGTGCGTCCTTAGAAAAACTACTCTTACACTTAATAGAACCGTGATTTTCGGTAATGTTTCGAATCGACACCAATACGAAAAACGTGTAAATAAACCAATGATAAATACCTAAACCTGCCTGCTAAGCAGGCACCAAATTTCATAAGAACAACCAGACATTAGGCTAGTTGGTCCATTTTTAGGGTTCCGTACCTCAAAAGGAAAAAACGGAACCCTTATAGGATCACTTTGTTGTCCGTCTGTCCGTCCGTCTGTCAAGACCCTTTTTCTCAGGAACGCGTGGACGTATGAAGCTGAAATTTATATCAATTACTCAGGTCTACTGTCCCTTGAAGCTGTGAAAAAATCAAACTTCTAAGCCAACGCAATCAAAAGATACAGCCGTTTATGCCGCAAATTTTCGACACTTGCAAGGGAATCAAAACCTACAGGGTGCTTCCCGTGAACTCAGAATCTTGAAATTTGGTACGAAGCAACGTCTTATAGCATAGATAAAGGAATAATTACGAAAACCATAAAACAAAAATTTTAATACCTAACTTTGCACCTAATTTATATGGGGCGCTATACATACCAGGTGCAAACTTAACTTAACCACTTAGGGATGGAAAGTGTTTGTACGGAACCCTCGGTGCGCGAGTCCGACTCGCACTTGGCCGGTTTTTTGAAATTTGTTTGAAATAGTTAATAATGATCTTACTAGCCCTTAAAAAAATACATATATATAACTCTACTACTTCACTAACTTCGGGATAATCTTAAAGAGGCCGCCGTCCGAAGACGGACATCTCAAAGACTGAGATAAGATATATTTTGAGAGCCACTGGTAATCTATTACAGAATGTTAGATCCCTATAAAGCAAAAATCGATCTAGAGGACTGCTTCTAAGTCAACCGACCGCCTCAACCTCAGGACACGAGTAAATTGCCTCATTTTGTCCGATTCATGGACTGAGGTCCCTTCTTTCACCGTCCTAGGGAAAAACGAAGTAGCTGCCTATGTGTCAAATAGTCACATAGTACGTTTTAACTATAGAACGGTTTGTGTAAAACTTGGTGCTAAAGTTTCGGGCGCGTCACCTTATTGGATCGTATTTACTCTGTTTTTTTTTTCTTTATATTGGAAAACTATAGTCATGGTTTTAACAGTTTTTCGATAGTTTCTGTTGGGAAATACGGTTCTAAGTGATCGCGTAAACATTTGCAAACTTACAATCCGGACTGACGCTAATGAAAATACTGAAACTTTTATTACTTACAAAGAAAAACACTTGAAAATATTCGCTGCATTATCGATTATACATTTGGTAGGTGTATTTACAATACTACTCAAAAAAATGTTTGACTATTTGCATAGGTAATTCGAATGTGAGCGTACATCGCAAAAAAGCTCCGAAATACTTTCTCCAAAAATATCCAAACCCTTGAACCACGTCACAACTTTTCCATTTGCAAAATGGACCCATAACGATCATTTGGACCCCAAAACATTCATTACGCGAGTAGAAATGGCAGCGTCATATTTATACACTTTGGTTTATAGAACCACCCCTGGTCATTAAAGATCTCTAAGGGGCCTTAAATATTCCTTATTCCATCCTTCACCCCGATCCGTCTGAGGAAAATGTTGCTTTTCATTATCTAAAATATCCTGAGATTACAGCGGTCATTTTGCATTTTGAAACGTTCTAGCCTACAGTTATGTAAGCGATCTTAAAGAATAATGATTTAATATATCGTCGCTTTTATATTGTATTATGAAGTGACAATCACAATAGAGATAACGAATAGTTGGACCGGGTATTCCGCCTATAGGATGTAACCATGTACTAAAAACTAAAACCATAGTTTTAGATCATTATTCGTAGATGGAAAATAAAATAACTTTCCTTGTGGTTTGTCAAGCAAATGCATGAACTTACAACTACTAAATTAAGGTGGTTGCAGAGGAAACAAAACTAGACATTCCACGCTAGATGGCGCTGGGAAGCAAGATTTGTAGTTTTTGTGTATTATTTCGTATGTTACTTTAGTTTGAAGTAAAATTTGTGTATTGGCGAGTCCGCGTATTTGTCTTTTATTCATGTAGTATTAGTAGCACGTCATACATTGTATTATTCTCCCGTGTATTAGCAATTTGTGAAAAATCAGCAAGTACTCACACTAATAGACACTAATTGTGAGTGTGTGCGGGTGATTTATTCATTAAAGGGTCGCGTATCATCTGTCAGTTTGATAGTAAGCGCAGAATAAATAAGCAGGAATGATATTTGATTTTGATGATGAAGTAAAGATGCACCTCTAGCACAACTGTGACACGCAACTCTTTCTCGCGCGAAAAATATTTCCTATCTCTTTCTTTGCGGTACTGTAGGAGACTGACGGGCGATGCTATGTCGCGCGACAAGAATCGTGAAGCCTAGTTGTATTAGACGGGCTGGATTGACAAAATAAATAATACGAAGAAGTTACAAATCTTTAGCAGTTCTACATTTTCTAAGTATGTGGTGAAATTAAATAAGTATTTTTGTTGGGTTTCTTTTCTGATATATTGTGATTCTGATTTGTGATGTTATTGAGTTTGTCCTAAGTGTTTCTGAATGATAGATTGGGGTATAGCAAAAAGGGCCCAATTTTAGGGCACATATTTTGCTGAAATAGTATTTTATGCAACCGTTGTATAAGAGGGGGCAAAAAACGCGAGTGGCATGGGTTACGATGTGAGCGCAGCGAACATCGTAAGAAAGATGCCACGAGCGTTTTTTGACCTACTTATACAACGTTGCATACAATACTTTTTCTACGACTCGACATTTCATAAATAAAATGCAAATAAACAACAAAGAAAATAATTACATGTTCCCGCTCGGAATCAACAAAATTAAAAAGAAAAATTGTCTCTGATAAACTTTTTTTATTGACATTCATCTGTCAAAAAAATATTAACTTATACATAAAGGTATACGATCACCATACTAAACATCTGTCAAAAAAATTAAACTTATACATAAAGGTATACGTTCACTATACTAAACATCCATGCACTGAAGATAAAACTTTTTTTTTAAGTTGGCAGCAATGCCTTAGTACAAAAGTTTTTTTTTTTTAATTTGCAAATTGTGTGAATGCATCTGTTCATCATGTAATCTGAGGTACTAAGTGATGGTTTTTTGGCGACATTATAACATCGGTTAGCAGTGTGTTTTTGAGCAGTAGAGTATAGACTTTTACAGACTTTCATAATTTATGTCTTTATATTAGAGTTAGTAACTATATAAATGACAGAAAAAAGTACTGGAGTAGAAAAAATATTTTTCTCATTTTTGTTACTTTTTTGATTACACCTAAAGAGTACATTAAAATAAGTATCTATCATAAATTACAATTGTTTGATTAACTTGCCCGTTTAAGAACTAGAGCGGTCCTATGCTACGTAGCCTGGGACTGGGGGGGGGGTATTCGACCAATTTTAGAGATATAATGGAGATCTCTCCTTTTCATCGCCATCCGTCATTTTTGACGTGTGCCTACTTGACAAGTGGCGATATCCCTAGAACATCGCAACTTCGTCAATTCGGACGCGCAAAAAATTTTCGCTTTCTTTATATGTGACGGCATAAATAACAGGCGCATACTTTAAATTGACCGCGTAGTACGTGAAATTAGTCCGTTACGTTTCTTTCAAAACAGAAATTTATATACATGAATAGCATTTTTGACAATCATTATCGCCTTCGTATTTCCAAAATTGAGATGAGATATGTCACTTTTAAGCTCATCGCATTTAAATGACAGTTCAATGGCGATATAACTGTTATCTAATGGAGATTTGACGTTTGGCGATATCTCAAACGGCATTCTCGAATTGGGCCCCTGATATACAAAAACCCGACATCAAGAATAATAGGTACTGATTAGGGTTGGGATTTTCGTGGTTCTAGATCGTGGTTCCATGGAGTTCAGTCTAAAAATATATAACTACTAGAACTACTACTAACTGAGCGCCGCACCATATAAAAATATATAACAACCCAAGCAGCACATTAGTGAATTTTGCAGCTTATCTTATAGCTTTAAGTTCTAAATGAGTGGTTTAACAGTGTTTGATACAACTTATAGCTTTAAACACAACTCAAAACTGTATATGAGTTCATCCTATCACTTGTAGTTGCATAGGAACGTTTTTTGTTACTACGTTATTACTTATGGTGGGATAAAGTCGATTTTGCTACTTAAAGTTGCATGCAGGTTCAAATAGTCACTCAATAAGAAGCAATAGTGCTATATAAGGCCTTAAAATAACTTATAAGCAACTTTTACATATAAGTGGGAACATACCCTTATTTGGAACTAAAAGTTCCAAATGACTAGTACAATAGCGAATTATATCACCAAAAGTGGCTAAAGGGATAATTTTACGGCTCTTTTGGAACCAAAAATTATTGCAACTTTAAGGCCTAAGAAGTACCTTATTGCCACTCCAACGCATAAATAGGTCTCAGTAGGAGGTTCTTGGAACCAAAAGCAGTTATTTTCACTTATTTCAAACCACTAAAGAACTAAAAGTTCTTTTATAGTTCCTATTTGCGCCTTGTCAAAATATATTTAATAGTCTTGCTTGTTTAATAGTCTACAAAAGAGCAAATAATTACTATTGGTAATATCATTCACTGCTTTGCCACTCGCAAGATACAAATAAGTGACTATTAGACTTGATAGTTCCAAATAAGGAACAAATAAGTGAAAATAAACACTGTAGGATCTTTTTTGTTTCGCCATGTTTACAAATGGAAGCCTATGAAAATTGATTATTTTAACCAGAATTTTATCACACTCACGCATAATCACAGACTTTTGATAGTTGTGACGATGTTACTTTAACATTGTACGTAACCTACAATCATTAGGTCAGGTTTTTAACAGTTTTATATTATTCCTTTATATCTATTCCTTATTTAATTTAGCACTCTCTTTTTTAATATTCCTGATCAAATGAAGGGCGCGTCGAAATTTACAAAGAAAACATACTATAGTTTCACAGTAAAAAAAAATTCGCAAGATTTTCGTGCTTATTTCAATGCTTGTATAACGTAAAGTTTTAATCACAATCAAACAGACATATAAATCCAAAATGAATATGGCGGATCACGTATTACTTTTAATAAAACACAATTTGATAGTTGCCTCGCCACTCAAAGATAATTTTGGCGACTCATTTATCACTCATTGACCGAACTGAAATGTTTTCATTCGTTCACTGCTCATAACTTTCACCCATAGTTCTAATTACCACTTAAGGTAATTGTGAGATCTCTTATGGATTCTATTTAGCACCAAAAATAGGCTGCAATTTTTCTCCTTTTGGTTCTATACTGGTGGCATAAGGGTTCTTGCTCTTGCCACCTATATAGCACTTAGTCATGGTGGTAAATTTCACTTAAGCATCTAATTAGATATGATATACGAGCTATTTAGACCCAGTTGTGCTACTTGGGAATATACAGTGGAAACTGGATAAGTGGAATCGCAAGGGACCGGCTGTTTGGTTCCGCTTATCCAGGTTTTCCACTTATCCAGTTTTCTACTTAACCAGGTTCAAATAAAACGTTTTCTCACTAACAGAGGCTCTCGCTAACAGAGGTTGTGGATGCTAGTAATGTCGCTTATAGAGGTCACGTATAAATATATGGTCAATAAAAGATCAAGACTTAAATAATCCTCTTTTATTAAATATGTATGTAGAGGTGTTGGTGTCCACTGCACTACTCTCTCTGCACATTTTTTTAAAAACCTAATTTATACGTTTTTTTAATCCTTCTAACTATCCAACCATAACCAACCTCTTAGAAAAATTATGAATATTAGCCTTTTCGCAAATTTTTCAGCTTTTTCTTTTATCATTGGTCCATTAACTGGTACATTTTTTTCTCATACAAAATACGTCATCTTCGCCATTTTCAATTTTTTCGTTAAAACTAGGTCTATTACCCAGGCTTCTTTCTGTTTAGTGCTGTTTAGTGGATAGTACGGCTGCCTGAAAACGAAGGTTTATATTTACATATGTGGTTTGCAGGTATACGTTGTAATATTATAGTTGCTCAGTTGGTGCGCCTGTATGTTCCCACTCCAAGTAGAATCCTTTTCCGACCCCGTTGTCGCCATCTATTAGCGGCGCCGTCCGCGCGAACTGTGTCCCATCGAAAATCTCCACTGGTTCGGGCCCTGCACCTCTTAAACTCGCTCCTAGAATCAGCTCCACGCTTTGATATATTTGCAAGCAGATGGATAGATGTGTGCGATGAATGTTTGAGGTTTTGTGAGATGATGGATGTTCGACCTTCTTCTGTGTAATTTATAATTGTCATTTGTGTAATATGTAAACGTTATGTATTCTTAGTTTCACAGTGCCTTGGTTGTAACTGTTATGCTGTGAAATGTAATAAATAAATAAATAAATTATTTTAGGCAACACGCATGGTTTGTAGAAAATTATAAGTTTCTGCTCTGCAGCTTTTCTTCGATGAAGCCTTCATCTGTACGAACTTTAATTGTCATTATTGTTGTTGATAAATCAATGAAGGAAATCATCTTGCAGTAATCCCTTTTGATGAAGGTCTAAGCTGGCCTTGGATCTGTAAAGAAATTATTTATTACGTCACAAGAATGCCAGCAATGGAAACCGCTGTATGCAAAGTCAAAGTCAAAGTTATTTATTTGCAGTACCTATTATGTGGTTATCTTATAGGGTGTTAGGGTAATTAGTGTTATTACAGTTAACCTTCAAGGAGGAAACTTAGTCACTGAACCGATAATTCCAAAACAATTTGGTTTCCCACACCTATTGAAAAACATATAACCTATATACCGGTCTTGGTATCAATTCAGTCAGAGAGAAGAAACTACCTATATGAACCTACTATGAACAGCTTTGTTTTTTTTCATCACCCAAAGCGAGCGATTGCGTTCAGTTTTTGTGGTTGGTTACACGGTTGTCATCACGCCATGCTTGTCTTCGCCTAAAAAGAAAATAGCACGAGACACCTCTTTCACGGCAGGACGCTTCGATTTGTAATATTTACAAACACAATACTTTCCCCACAATTTCTAAACCCATGATATCGCAATATCATTTAGGGATCACTATGTCCTGAGTACACATGTTTATTATATGCACGTTTCATTATTCACACTACATAAAGTAAAAACTCACGAAACGAAAAAAATGCAAACCAAACATGATTCATTTTTATACGAATTTCCACAATTGACAGTTAGTATTGACACAATTCATTATTTCATTCACAACATTTAGTGCGTTCGAAATCTATTCCACTTTATTGTTATGAGCAAAGAAACACAATAGGTATTAGGTACCTATCTTTAAAACCAAATGTTTCCAATTATTTGTTACATGTTTTAATGGAAGCTGTAATCATTAAAAAAAATAAACTATTATGCATTCATATCGAAACATCAATTAAAACGTATTATCCTAAATCATAAGTTAAGTAGTATTATATTTCAGAACGCACTGTTCATGAATAGCTTTACGTGCGCTTACGTTTGTATGTTGTGTAAAAGCAACGCACACATACATATATGGACAATATTTCAACGGGTTTTAAAGCTTTAATAACTTTGTAATTGTATGATTTATAGCAAAACTGATTTCATTGGCGAATATAAGATCGCTTCAAGATTTTTTTAAGAATGTTTATTAACCTAAAGCCATAACCGCCTAAGTGTGTAGTGATCAAACAATTTGTATGAAAGTAACATCTCTGCAACGGGTCTATATCGGATGGCATACAATTATTAGTCCTATCGTCGTGTCGCATAACGTCTTTTGTCCTAATAACGTTTGGCATACACTTTGTTCCGCATATTTTTGATTGTCCGAAATTGTTGCTCCTATTATCGTTTGTCCTAAATATTATTTGTCCTATCGTTTGATGTGGCTAAGATTCAACTATCGAATGATTGATGTGCATAATTGTAATGTTCCTAATATTTAATATGCTAAAAATATTTTGACTACATTTCATTATACCTAAATGTCGAAGATTTTTAAGCAAGCATTCTGACGCTCCGCTATCCATGGTCATAAAACAAACCTAACCTACAGTTTTCGGTCTTTAACCTAACCTACTAACTGCAAAATTTTAATATACCTCCATGCAAGCAAGCACTCTGACGCTCCGCTCGCTTCGCTCACTCCGCTATCCAATTAATACTCATAAATTCATTTTGTATAACAACCTTCGACAGAAACATCATTTCTCCGGATTTTATTTTGCATATTTTTTTTCTCATATTGTGATTTTACATATTTTTTATATCAGAACATTCATATGGCAGAATATGAATAAGCATAATATTTACATGTCCGAATAGTTATTTCGAAGAAATTTATATCTCATAATATTTATATTGCATAAAAATAAAAATTAAAAAGTAGTTCGATTCTATTATGGTCGCAGTTCTAACCTAACCCATTAAGTTCGGTTCTAACCTAACCTACTTTACTGGCAGCAATTCGGTTCTGTTGTGATCGCAGTTCTAACCTAACCTAACCCATTAAGTTCGGTTTTAACCTAACCTACTTTACTGGCAGCAGTTCGGTTCTGTTGTGGTCGCAGTTCTAACCTAACCTAACCCATTAACCCATTCATTGCCGACGCCTCATATTTTTACTCATCACGCAGTGCCGCCTTCCAAGCGACGACGCGAATTCGCGTCAGCGGCATTAGGTTAACCCATTTCAAGGACGCGAATTCGCGTCCGTGGCATTACGTTGTCAAGGACGCGAATTCGCGTCCGCGGCATTACGATGTCAAGGACGCAATTTCGCGTTTTCGGCATTACGATTACACATACATGGGACGCGAATTCGCGTCTTCGGCATGCGTGATAAGAATTGTGAAAATTACAAATGCATGGAATCCAAAAACCAGCAACAGTATAATATTATCCTTCATAAATAAAGTAACATTTTGGTATCAGCATTTAAGTACAGTTGTTTTCTAGCAAAAAAAAACAAATATCTCGAGGACGCGAATTCGCGTCCTCGGCAATGAATGGGTTCCCATTCATTGCCCACGCCTCATATTTTTACTCATCACGCAGTGCCGCCTTCCAAGCGACGACGCGAATTCGCGTCCGCGGCATTAGGTTAACCCATTTCAAGGACGCGAATTCGCGTCCGCGGCATTAGGTTGTCAAGGACGCGAATTTGCGTCCGCGGCATTACGTTGTCAAGGACGCAATTTCGCGTTTTCGGCATTACGATTACACATACATGGGACGCGAATTCGCGTCTTCGGCATCTGAGATAAGAACTATGAAAATTACAAATGCATGGAATCCAAAAACCAGCAACAGTATAATATTATCCTTCATAAATAAAGTAACATTTTGGTATCAGCATTTAAGTACACTTGTTTTCTAGCAAAAAAAAAAACAAATAACTCGAGGACGCGAAATCGCGTCCTCGGCATTACGATTGCACATACATGGGACGCGAATTCGCGTCCTCGGCAATGAATGGGTTAAGTTCGGTTCTAACCTAACCTTTACTGGCAGCAGTTCGGATCTGTTGTGGTCGCAGTTCTAACCTAACCTAACCCATTAAGTTCGGTTTTAACCTAACCTACTTTACTGGCAGCAGTTCGGCTCTGTTGTGGTCGCAGTTCTAACCTAACCTAACCCATTAAGTTCGGTTTTAACCTAACCTACTTTACTGGCAGCAGTTCGGTTCTGTTGTGATCGCAGTTCTAACCTAACCTAACCCATTTAACTGGTATCAGTTTAGTTAATAATCGCCTAATCTAACCTAAAACCTAAACTAAATTCCTAGCACCCGTCTGTTCCGTAAACTATGTCTTTATGCCATAATAAATTCGGCGATATTAATGTTATGCCATATAAAATTATATGAAATAAAAGTCGGTGATACAACTGACAATTATGATACATATATAATTATGCTAAAGAATCATTCGGCTAAAAATGTTTCGGTGATAGCTGCTATGCAAAATGTATTTCGGAGAATCGATATTATGCTAGATAAAGGGAACCCGTAATTTTAGCCAATTTAATAATAGGCAAAATAATTCTTAGGGCAATTCATGTTAGGAATATTATGCTTTAGGTAATTAGATTTTAGAGTTATCAATATTAGGATAAACTTGCTTTAGGACTTTAAATGAGTATGCGCAAAAATTATTAGGACAAACGAGTAGTATGCCATTCAACAGTATGCCAAACATTCTCGGCCAAACATTTTTAGGAGAAAAAACGTTATGCGATACGACAGGCACCCCTCTGCAACCACCTTAAACATCTAATTTATTGTGTAGAATTCCAGCTGGTTGTGAGTCCGGTTTGAACTGGATAATTGTGTGCGACCGAACTTTCGGCCAGAAATCACAATTCGGCCACATTGTCGTGTTTCTACATCACTTGATTAATTGAAAAGCCTAGATAGAAAAGCTTCGTTTCCGTTTTCGGTTGAAAATCCATTTTCGATCGGACATCTAAATTCGATTGACAATTAGGTAGTCCTGTACGGGTCTATTAACTTGTCGCTTCAGCACCAGCGGAACAAATAACTATAAAATCATCGATTTACGATCCAAAACTTTCAGCGCAATCGGTGAAAAAAACATTCGCCTCCATTTACTCGATCAATTGGCGCTCGGCAGCGCCTGCCGTCCTCGAATAGCAAATAGCATGCAAATGCATTCGACTTGGTCCACAAAGGTTGTCAAAGACTCGCGCATCTCCATACGCGGCGACCTAGGCCTCTACCTACGGTTTATCCATATTCATGGAGATCAAAACGTACTTGTTGTTTAGCATTTAATGAATGCTAAATCAAGCGCGAGGATACACAGGATTTCTCTCGGAGACGTAATTTTGCATACTTACTGAGAACCAGCGTCACGGCTAGCTGTGGTAAAATGCTAATTGGCGACTCCTTTCAGCGCCATTTGTTGTATTTCTATTTTTTATGTATGTTTCATGTTTATGCGATAAATAAATGTGTTTTATTTAATTTTAAGTAAGTAGCCCTGGAGTACTCCGTGTCTGAATCAAGTAAGTATATGAGTCATTTTCAAAATACAAGTATCTACATAGTTAAAGGCTTAATAAAAACAAAATTACGATCGCTTCTTTTGTGTTACGCAAGTTACTTATACAAAATATATGGGTAACTACCGTAACACAAAGGAATCAATTAAGTTTTGTTTTAATTAAAGCCCATACAAAATAATATTTTGTATGGGCTTCAATTAAAACATATATTATATGGGTAACTATCGTAACACAAAGGAATCAATTTAGTTTTGTTTTAATTAAAGCCCTTAACTATGTATTTACATGTATTTTGAAAATGACTCATATGTTTTTGACGACGCGTTTGGCTCGGTTTGTAGACACCTGCCTACTGAGTCGGCGGTCCCGGGTTCGAATCCCGGCCGGGGCAAATATTTGTGCAAATATTTGTTCATGGGTCATGGATGTTATCTAGATATGTATTTATATATTATGTTTATCGTCGTCTAGTACCCATAGCACAAGCTTTGCTTAGTTTGGGACTAGGTCGATTTGTGTATGATTGTCCCTTAATATTTATTATTTATAGAAAACTACCGTGAGTCTCAGTTTCAAATACATAAAGGAACGGTTTACTCAAGTATAACTATTAGGTCAGGTATATCTTAATAGAAAATTGAAGAAGAAGCTCCCTCATTGCAGTGATGAATCGAAGTAATATTTATAAGAGCTATGTGAGAGAGATAAATTATTTTATTTTCACTACAGTTTATATAGGTTTCCTTCGCAATCGTGAAATATACGACACATTTACAAACTGTTTATGAATTGACGAATGTTGAAACTTTGTTTTCAATTTCATGCTTGAATAGCACACACAAATCTATGGTATTCATTAAATGTAACCTTGGTAGCGTGAGTGACGGTTATTGACCCATTCCCATTAACTATACGCTATTAGATCCGTAATCAAACCAATACACAGACAGTGTAATGCCCAAATGGGTAGACTCATGATATACCTACTCTACAGATACAGTAGTGTCCCTATTTATCTTATTATTTTAACATCTATATTTTAATAAATACTAAGCTAAAATCGCTTTACGTATCATAAAAATAGCTTCGAACTCAACGGTTTAACAAAAAATATTTCTTACAAACACAAAATATGGATTGTTCTGATTCAACAATAAAAAAATATAAATAACCCTCTGCCTCGAGTATTAAGTTCAACACGAAGTAGATATTTTAAAAACGAACGTAGATTTTTCCAGCATCCCGAAACTCTATAAAAATAGAATCGTTCTAATCAATAGCATCGAAGAAAAATAAAACTTTAAAGGCAATCGGACAATTCCCACTGATATTTCTCTAAAAGGAACGTTAAGTTCGATGCAATGTAAAAGCATTAGCTATCGTGGAATCTGGGAAGAAAATCTCTGCGCTCCATCTTTGATATTTACTTTGTAGACGAAGATAAAAAGCGTCCATTCGGAGGATTTATAAAATGGATGTTTAAACCCTCTGCGGACAATGCTTTGAGATCGAAGAGCTTGGCTCTTTCTCTAACCATGTATGTACTTACTTCTCGTATCTTCGGCGTTATCTCGTCCTGTAAGATAAGTGAACTCCGGAATGTCATCAAAGTGCATGAAAATACTATCTATTGATTAAATATCAGTCTCACGGAATGATGCCCTAGCCCGCAACTTCTTATAAACCCGATTTTACTCAACATTTGAACGATTTCATTATGTTTATTACATTGTACATGCACAGTTACTGCTCAGAATAGAGAAACGAGAGATAAGTATCTATAAACAATAATTCAAACTATCATAAATATCTCTTAAATAAAATATCAGTCCGAGTATCTTTCTAATTAATCAAGGAAAAAAAAAAGAGAAAAATTTAAAGCCTAATTGTTATTAAATTTTTACCTATCGAGTTTTTATGAAGGGGTTAAAACGAAATAAAAACAAGGATGACCATTGACCAAGTGATGCACGATTGAAATATTTAGGCATCCATCTCGTTTGATTTCAGGAATAGCTTTATCACTTTTTATCGTATGATAAATGTATATAAGTCATACGATCATAGACGTTATTTAAGTATCAAAATTGTTTCTACGCGCTCATTGCAAAAGCAAATCCTTGCCAACTCCCATCGATAAATCCAATATTCCAAAATCACGTTTAATTGTGAACGTTTGAATTGGCTTATATCGAAACCGCCAAAATGGCTCCTCTTCACACCAGCATTTCCACCCGACTGCGCCAATACACGGGACATATTCAAACACGTTCGCATCAGCCGCTTCTAAGCCGTTTAAATTATCCCACACAATAGCGCTGCAAGCTAGGTGCCAGCACTCGGGATAAATCGTCCAAATATCCATATTTTCACACTTGATAACTGCGAGGCATCCTTTCACGGCGAATGCCGGGACATGGAAATATTCCTTTTGACTAGTTCTTGAAATGATTTGCATAAGTATTAAGCTGTCAGACTCATAAAAATTCAATTCGTGCATATATTCCTCATGTTTGTTACCATTTTGTGTCTTACATTTTATTAAGCTGCCGTCTCGCCTCTTTCATTATTAATAGCGGAAGTTATCTTTTTATACAAATAGTGATCCCAAAAAGAGCCGTGAAGAGTGAGTTTCTTTCGGCTTTCTTCTTAACAGCGGTCTCCTCTTGCGAAATGGCGGTAGATTCACAATCTGACTTGTAAAAGAGCCCTTGTGGCCTACTTACCTACTGAATAAATTATTTCAGTTTATTTCGGCCCCGATTCCAATAACTTAGCAATATCCAAGGAATCAATAGATAAAAACGTTCTTAAAGCATCAAAAGGCCTCCACGATGATAAAAGGAAGTAGTTTTATTTACGCGAGTTCTCAAACGTTTTTCACAATTACACAGCGGCGCGGAAGAAAGGCGACGTGTTGTTTCAATTTCACGCTCAAATAATACAAGAGGCAACCTTGTTAAGGGCTGTTTAGTTCAAGGGCCCAAACTAAATGGTATTCGGACGAAACAATCCGAGGGACACCTGAGGCCGGAAACGAGTCGGCGGACTGAAAAGAATTTAGTCTGGTCCAGCGTATCGAATAATCAGCTTTGGTAATGTTACACATAATATTAGCTTCATAGGTTTGCGAAGGAAAAATGTGGGACGTGAAGATTAATTTTAGACGCAATATTTTAATTTAGTTAGATACGTTAGTTAGTTAAATATGTCTCTCGTAAGTTATAATTTAGTCTTCATCTACTCTTAAAATTTTTGGACTATTTTGATATCGAGCAAAGCCAAGAACACGCGACATTAGCTACTCTTTGTGTGAAAAGTTGGATAACCTTGGAATTTTAAAGGCTTGGATAGGATTTGAACGTGCACTTGTCATCGGTTTAGATGAATTTTAACAGTGTTCATAAAACAAAACACAAACGCCTTTATTTTATTTACAGTGAAAGAGTAGATTAGCACATTCCAATTAGCATGCTTCATCTAATATAGTTATCCCCAGGGATATGCTGATGCTTCACGCTCACGTATGCGAGCGTCAAGATCGTATGTGTCGGCCGACAGGCTGCATAATACCTTATACAGCCATTATAACTCTAATTTAAGCTGTATAGCGGCTGAATAAGTGTTTATGCAGACGGTGTGCTACTTGGAAAGTAATTAAGCAGCCGTCACTACAAATCCATATCCAGCCGTACACACGAATAATTCATACTTAACCGCGACCGCAGCGGAATTAATCTCGAGAAATCCCTGCAGACTGGATTCAATTTGAATTGAGAGAAAAATCAACTACAACAGTATAATAGCGGGCAATTCAGCTGGAGACCGTGTGGAAAATTAAAACAAGGCAGATTTACTTTTAATGTTGCGCCACGCTAGTTGGGTAGCAGTCTCCGTGGGGGCAATTATGTGATGTGATATGGATGTGCCATGGAAATGAGAACAAAACGACAAAACAGTGTAGTCGGATATAGGATAGATAGGTGTTTCAGATATTTTATCAACATTAATTATTGCATTACTGTTGGAGCTAAATTTCCAGGTATTTCTTTCGGGTTGCCTAGTTGTGCGGTCTCCTAGAACGATCGGATTTATCCCGTAACTTTACTACGTATATATAAGTATGTGTGAATGCGAGAGATTATATTGCGCGATAAATACTATCATCTGAGCAGAGGTGCGCAGGGCATTTGAATAATACTACTCTACCTGTAAAACAAAATAAAATATTTCAAAAAAAGTAACGAGTCAATTGGAAAAATCTAACTTTTTATGAAGAAGTATAATTTGTAAAGATTAATGTGAATCGTTCAGGAAGTTTGCATACTTTTTGTTTTCTGCGTTAGCCATACTAAACAGGTCAATAGTTTTAGCAGGCCTTTAGGTAGACAAGTCATAATCATAAACACCCTTTCTATAGGCAAGAAGCGAAGCAAAACAGCTAGCTACGAATGGTTAATAAACAAGCCCGAATAGCTCCGACACTCATGAAGGTCATAATTGCAATTTATGGCCGCCATTGCCGTAAATATAGTGGATATTGTACAAGATGCACCAAAATTGACTACATGCACCAAAATGCAGTTGCTACGCCATGGCGTGATAAGGCTCGGAGCAGTTTCGAAAACATGAACATTCTTTAATGTTGAGAAATATAAGTTCGAATTCCGGCCGGGGCAAATATTTGTGCAAATATTTGTTCTTGGGTCATGGATATTATCCATATGTTATTTTCTTTAACAGTTTATTTTCAAATAAACAAATAAAAAAACATATTTACAATATACAAATGAAAAGTGCTAAAAGAGTTGATAAATACTAAATAAACTACTAATGCTAAATTAAAAATAATAGTATTATAAAAAGAACACCCCCTCCAGCAGCTCTGCCTGTGGCATGGTCCATTATCTATACATTGTAAATATATCGTCGTCTAGTACCCATAGTACAAGCTTTGCTTAGTTTGGGACTAGGTCGATTTGTGTATGATTGTCCCTTAATATTTAATTATTATTATAAGTGCATAGATAAAAAAATAAGCACAATATACACGAGCCGGCTGGACCGGTCATTTTGTTTTTGAGTTACGACATACAACTAATACACTAATAATAGAAGAAGGACTTTTAAAATTACGCATTTCGACACTAATATTATAAAGGCGAAAGTTAGTGAGTGTGTTTGTTACTTTTCACTTCACACGCTCAAACGGCTGGACCAATTTTTATGAAATTCGGTTTGGAGGTAGCTCAGCTGCCACCCTTACACTGACCCTGGAATAACGCGTAAGTTGGTTGCTTGTTTCCTGAATTCTGGTAACACCGCGGGTCGCAGCTAGTGTCATTACAAAAATAAACATTATGCTATTATATCTAACTGCAACGGCTATTAATAAAATGCCGAAAATTTTGGTTTCAGATATATTTAAATCACACCCTCTTGCTTTTACTATTTTCTTTATTTTTCGCTTGTCCACTAATCGTGCTTAGTTCCATAACCGAGTGTAAAGCCGGCATTGAAACACACTAGCCTACACGATGCTCATTCAGTCTCATCTTGAAGACCCAGATAATGCTGTTCGAGGAAAAGGTTTTCCAACATAAGAGGATGAATTTCCCGGGATTTTGAGGCGGGATTCCCGGATGGTTCTCCCTAGTGCACGATGCACGCCGGAGGCCCATTACCCGGCCCCAAACGACGTCAGGAAACTAACCACGTTAAATAATGCAAAGCGTTTTCATGAAATTGTTTCAAAAACATGGTGTAGTATCATATTTTCAAGCTCGTATCCAAAGCTCGTTGTTACAATATAGAAAGAAGTAGAATACGTGCATTCAACGATACGTTAAATTAAAATAAAACCTCAAACTAAATTACAACTTAAAAAGAAAATCAGTAGGTAATGTAAAGCTGGAATTACAGTTTTAGATCAAGTAACAACTATGTTAAAGTGAACAAGTAATTCAGCACAACTAGCAAAAGTAGCCCTATTTACCAAAATATGTAATCTGATCTCTGAGACGTCGCAAAAAATACTAATTTTACACGTCGTCGCATGATTAAAACCAATTAACTCGAACAAGTCTCATAAAGGTAAGTCCCAGCAGTCGTCCAGTAAAAAATGCGCTTAGAAATAAATTTCCACTGCAGCAAGAGTCCCGCGAGGCTCCGCTTAATTAAATAAAGCCCCGATTGAAACCTGCTCGAGAAATCTAATATTTCATCCTTTTTCCTGCTTCTGCGTGGTGAGAATAGGGAATCAGTGCATTTGAGGTAAACATGATGCCAGTTGAGAACGAGATTGGTGAAATCTGTCAGTGAGAGTTTAGTGTAACTGTTTAAGTACAGTTCTGAATTTCTGTGTATGTACACAGAACAGCCCGCACATGTGGGCATCTGAGAATAGGGAATCAGTGCACAATGCACATTGAGGTAAACATGATTTCGATAGTTGTGGTAAACCTCCCAATGTTTGTCACCTCTACTGTTAATGTTATACCTACCTACTCCTGGGGCAGCACTGATCACGTTTACTTAAATGATTCTGTTTCATAATTTTAGGAAACCCGCTGAGATGAAAATAAAGGCGATATATACAAAAAATACCATCCTGGTCACCTTGCGAAATATATAAATCGACGAGAGTTATACCTATAAAACACCCCTTGAGCGTGTTTTCTAAAAAAAACCGGCCAAGTGCGAGTCGGACTCGCGCACCGAGGGTTCCGTACAAACACTTTCCATCCCTAAGTGGTTAAGTTAAGTTTGCACCTGGTATGTATAGCGCCCCATATAAATTAGGTGCAAAGTTAGGTATTAAAAAAAAAAATTATGGTTTTCGTAATTTTCCTTTATCTATGCTATAAGACGTTGCTTCGTACCAAATTTCAAGATTCTGAGTTCACGGGAAGCACCCTGTAGGTTTTGATTCCCTTGCAAGTGTCGAAAATTTGCGGCATAAACGGCTGTATCTTTTGATTGCGTTGGCTTAGAAGTTTGATTTTTTCACAGCTTCAAGGGACAGTAGACCTGAGTAATTGATATAAATTTCAGCTTCATACCTCCACGCGTTCCTGAGAAAAAGGGTCTTGACAGACGGACGGACGGACGGACAGACGGACAACAAAGTGATCCTATAAGGGTTCCGTTTTTTCCTTTTGAGGTACGGAACCCTAAAAATCAGCTAACTGAGAACTAAAGCAATACTTTGTGTAACGAGAAACCTGAGATTTATTTCGGATATCAATATCAGTAGGTACTATTAGTTTGCCTTCAGGGATAAAATAAGTAACTATACACAACTGAGTGATTATAATCGGTACGGCAACACCAGTCCATCTAATCAAGACATCCCGAGGCTGCCTACAGTTCAAAATAAATTTATCGTTTACCTAATTAGCCATTAGGAGGTCCCTTTTTCCTGAGATCGCAATTAATTTACAATTATGTACGAGGGGATGTACAGTCTTATTAAATAAAATGTTTCAAAGACTGCTCCTTTATAAATTACGGAAAATTACCTTTTAGCATTCTTTCATTACGTTTTTCATGATTAGGTACAATTCCTGATTACGACATCAAAGGTTGCGTTAAAACCTGAGGTAATTCAATTTCAGAGGAAAAGACGGTGTGATAATTATGTAAATAAATTTCACGGGAGCCAAACTAAACTTTGAACATGCCCATCGAACTTTAAAGGGCTTTCCATAATTTACGCTCCACACCGTATCGATGTCGCCCAAGTGAATATAAAATGTTCAATCATAATCTGTGAGATCTCTCCACCCTCTCCGGGAGCCTGCTTCATCCCTATAGTATTTGAATTTTTAATAAAGACTTGTGTGCGTCTCGGCTGGGCGAAATATCCGTCAAATGTACACTTAACAGGCCTCTTCCAGCGGGAAACATTGGAATATGCAAATGAAAGATAGATTGTCTTTTCGCCGTCACGACATGACCAATTTTGGAGTTTCTCCTTTAGCTCTCATTCCTATTTGGGTTTAACCTCCCCAAATGATCCCAAATAAGCATAACCCGGGGTTTTCGGTGCACGAATGATTTGACACTAGGTCGAACTTCCACGTTGAAATAGGACATTATGTTATATGTGACATATTAGTTTGAGAAGGAGTAGGTAGGTATTGTGTTATATTTGCATGCGCCTCGATACAATTTGCCTTTAAAAAGCCTTTCCAATTTTACCCGGCCCCATTTTTTGATAAACGAGCCGCTTGATCGGGCCCGGTGTCCGCCCGGCTCCGATAATATCTCGTCACACGACAAATTCGTGACGCGGGCTGCCTACCGCGATAAACCCTCTTAGATGTGGACGTATGCTGTCCAAATATAAAAGCACCTTATGCCCGGCAAGGGTTACAAATTTGCCTTGGTTTTAGCTCCGCATTTCCCCTCGATATTCTCCGCCCTTTCCGCAAAATTTCGCCGTATATTTCCAAAAATATCTCCTTTATTCATGACTATCAAAGTAGTTATCCATTCTCTCACCGTTCGACAATCTTTCTCCGCATACATGTATAAGATACGAAGTTTAAATATGAAAGGAGACAAGAAAATCGCGGTGCTTTTTCAGGACAGCCATAAATATTGTTAGATAAATATGTATCATTGGCCGCTGCCACGGGCCCGTATAAAGAGACGTCGTGTTCGGAGGGTGCCAATTCGAATAGTTTCCAACTCGAAATAAAGGGTGTGAACTCGTCTCTTATTCCTAAATATATTCGACGTTATCCTCGACTTTCATGTTTCGTGTCGAGTTCTAGTCATAACCATGTTTATGCACGGGATTCAAACGACTACAATATGATATTGCATAGAAAATGGTTTCGTAATATCGCTAGTTTTATAACACCGGGCCGTATTTACATAACCTTTTGTTTCGCTGTAATCTGTCTGGAAATTGCTTTTCCTGATCGTTTCCCATTACGAGCGAGTAGGTGTATAATTTTGACCGATATTGTGCGCGAGTGTTACGGTGTACGTTCGTTTAATTTGAGTCCATATTGTGTGGAGTCACGTTTTTAATTAAACCCACATATTAAAGCAGGCAATGTGCGATATTTTATGCAAGTCACAGTTTCGCATGTGAGCGGGGAACGTTACATTTAACGGGCAGTCGAAATGGCGCCTGACGCGGCTTAAAAATATTTCAAAGTGAGCTAATTGAGCTCCTCGTATTCGGCTTATTTCACTTTGACTTCACTCAATTTTATGAGCCCAGTTAAAAAGTAATACGATACCGGTTAGAATTGGATTCACACGCGTGCAGCTGAAAATGAATAGAAACGAAAAATACGTGGAAAAAATTATAAACAAGGTCCGGCCCGTGTAGGTGAAATTTATGGGCGGAAAATAAATCTGTAAACGGATACAAGTTTATCCATCCTTTCAAAATAAGGGAAGAGGTCCGTCGCGGCGGAGGCCGGATGACGAATGCGCGCCGCCCCGCGCCCCGACGGGGTATATAACGCGGAAAATTATCGTCTTCAACCATCCTCGCATGTTTCGCGTATTCCTATGAAATATCTGTCTCTTTAAATCGATTGTTTTCCTCACTTTAAACGTCAAATATTCAGTACGTTTCAAAATATTGACACGATTTTCACACATTAACCCAGTTGAAATAAGAAAACATAAGAATTTCAAGGAGGACGGTTTTAAGCTTAATCATTAATCAATAATCAGCAAATGTAGATCCCATAAAATGGGTTGTTCTCAAGCTACAGATATCGTAGAGTCAGACCACGGTAACTCTTCCAAGCAAATGAACTGTCAAACCATACAAAGTGAGTCAGTTTGTATGGTGTTTGTATGGTTTGACAGTTCATTTGCATGGGAGAGTTAGCGTGGTCTGATTCTAAGTGTTGTGTGTCGGTCGAGTGGGAACCCCATAGAGCAAACTGACACAATAACAAAGACCAAGTGCGGGTAGTTCGAAATACTCGCGCGACAAGACGTTGATGCCCGCCTCTTCAGTCCCTTCGAGAATATGAACGTTACATCAAGTTCGAAACGTTGAGGTAATTAAACATTTTGAATGCGATTAAGTCCCGTTATGTTATAATAATCAGTACGTTTCGAAAACATTCGACACTTAGCACCTGGCATCGTTTGTGTTTCAAGTGTTCACTTCTAATGACGTAGGTATGAATAACGGTTAGTAAGGATTGCTCAGCGAAACTTTGGGTACCTAGATTAGAAAACAAGGTAGTATCACATCTGGCGGTTTAGACTGGACTGGTTTCATTCCTCCGGATTATGATTCGGTGTTGGAATAAGAGTCAGTCGCCAAAATACCATCTTGGGATACATTTTTATAATGTTGTGGGAATAACTTTTCTCTGCCGAAGATAGTCTGTATGACATCCCAAATTCCGAACTTTAATCCTTTAAACCTAAGACGCTAAATCACGACAAAGGAAAACTGTCCCCCAGACGCCACAACGTCATTTACCATTATAGAGTGCAGTTACATTTAGATTATTACTGTGGAACTGGAGCAGATTTTCGATAGCTCTAAATTTCAAAATGTACTATTTATACCATGGGTTAAGCTGTACCTAAGGGAAAGTCGAGGGCAAAAGTCGATGGACAGACCTCATCAAATCTGTGACGCAATGCGGTATCAACGAGAACTCTCACTCCTCCAAATAACTTTTCTCAAGCATGTAATGAAATGTCGGCATAACGTGCGTTATAACAAGCTTCGAAGTATCACGTTTCGGGCGGAACGACTCGAGAGAACTGTAAAGTAATTTCATACAAAATTGAAGGCCTAAGCCGAAAGTAATTTGAACAGGCTAAACAGCTGAATTATACATTTTTTGAAGTGAAAACTTCTTTTTGTCAAACATGCAATGAAATATTGTCTTTACGTTCCTTATAATAGGCTCGGAAGTATCGCTTTTTGGGCGCAACAACTCGAGAGGACTGTAACGGGATTTCATACTGCTTTTCAGGCCTAGGCCTGCAAAGTAACTTTTTTTTGGTTTCAACAACAAGGTCATTCACACAGCTGGCTGGTTTGACAAAAAGCAGGTTTTTAACCGACTTCAAAAAAAGGAGGGAGTTCTCAGTTCGGTTGTATGTTTTTTTTTTTTTTTTTTTTATGTTTGTTACCTCAGAACTCCGTCATTTATGAGTCGATTTGGAAAATTCTTTTTAGGTTCGTGAAGATCGGATGACGAGATCCAAGAGAAATCGTGTTATTTATGGTAACTAAATACTTGTGTATTGTCTTGTGTCTATGGCTGTATGATTAAAAAGATACTTATAAATGTCACTTTGGTAACGGAAAGCCTGTGTTTCAAGTGGTTATGGGCATCTTCCATTGAATTTTTTCAGTAATTATTTAGTTTCAACGTATAATTACAGATGAAAAAAGTTGACTTTCCGTGGAATCATGACTTCGAACTATATTCAAAGTGTGCCTAAATTAAACGGTCGAGAAAATTACGATGAGTGGAGTTTCGCTGTCGAAAATTTGTTAGTCTTAGAAAACATGGCGGACTATATACAATTATTAGAGCCGGCAGGTTTTGAGAGAAAACCTGCAGACGACGCGAAAACCAAGGCAAAGATAATTTTGACGATCGATCCTGGATTATATGTGCATATTAAAGAAACAACTACATCTGCGGATTTGTGGAAAAAGCTAAAATTAATGTTTGACGATTCGGGTTTTTCCAGAAAAATAACATTATTAAGGCATTTAATCTCGCTGCGACAAGAGAATTGTGATACCATGACCTCATATGTGACTCAGGTTGTCGAGACAGCGCAGAGATTAAAGGGCACGGGCTTTGCAATCACAGATGAATGGATTGGGTCTTTGCTGCTAGCCGGTCTACCAGAGCGTTTTTCGCCAATGATTATGGCGATAGAACATTCCGGCATAACGATTACAACAGATGCAATAAAGTCGAAATTGATTGACATGGAGGTTTCAAATCTTGACACCGACACCAGTGGCGCTGCTGTTGCATTCGCTGCAAACAGATCTCAATCTTATTCGCAACGAAAACCAAAGACTAAATATGGCGGGATTGGCGGCACGTCAACGTCAAGTATGACAGCATCGAAAGTGACGGGTGAAAAAACAGTGTCTTGTTATAAATGCAAACAAGTTGGTCACTACAGAAACCAATGTCCATTATTGCAGAAAAATAAGCAATCGAATGCTTTTAGCGTTGTGTTTCTCAACGGAGAATATAGTAAAAGCGAGTGGTATGTTGATAGCGGCGCGAGCACCCATATGACAGCAAATGAAGCGTGGATAAACAACGTGAATAGTACACCGAAGTTATCAGAAATCACCGTTGCTAATAATACGAAAGTACCTGTTTTGTGCTCAGGAGACGTCAAGATATCGACAGATTGTAATTATGATATTACAGTTAGTAATGTGTTGTGCGTGCCAAGCCTGACAACTAACCTATTGTCAGTAAGTGAGCTAATAAAAAATGGAAACAAAGTATTTTTTGAAGCTGATCACTGTTACATTCGCAACAAGAAGAATCACTTGGTAGCCACAGCGGACGCAATTAATGGAGTATACAAGCTAAACATTAAAGTAGCGGATTGTATGTTGGCTGCACCAGCTGTAGCAAGTGCAGAACTTTGGCACAGAAGGTTAGCACACGTAAACACGAATGATTTACATAAAATGAAGAATGGCATTGTGGATGGATTGTCTTATCCTGACTCCAGTGATATGACGAAAAATAACTGTGTGACCTGTTGTGAAGGTAAACAAATGAGGCTACCATTTTCACATGTGGGACAGAAGAGCACAGAAACACTACAGATAATACATGCTGATGTATGTGGTGCAATGGAAACTAAGTCTATTGGTGGTGCACAGTATTTTCTGCTATTCATTGATGACTGTAGTCGTATGACATTCATATACTTTCTCAAGCATAAGAATGAAGTGTTCAAAAAATTTCAAGAATTTAAAGCGATGGTCGAAAATCAGCAGAATAAAAAATAAAGATCCTGCGGACGGACAATGGAGGTGAATTTTGCAGTGGAGAAATGGAGAGATACCTGCTTAAAGAAGGAATAATCCACCAGCGAACAAATGCATACACTCCAGAACAAAACGGTGTTTGCGAGCGAGCAAATAGAACTGTTGTCGAGAAGGCAAGATGCTTACTTTTCGATGCAAAGCTTGAAAAGAAATTTTGGGCTGAGGCAGCAAATACAGCAGTGTATTTAAAGAATAGGTCTGTAACTTCTAGCTTGGGAAATAAAACTCCTTATGAAGTATGGTATGGACAGAAACCAAACTTAGATCATATTCGTCTATTTGGAAGCCCGGTGATGGTTCACATACCCAAACAGAAAAGGTTGAAATGGGACAAAAAGGCTGAACAGTACATCCTTGTAGGTTTTTCTGAAACTACTAAAGGCTATCGTGTATATGACCCCAGACAGAATGATATTGCTGTGAAGAGAGATGTCATAGTGATGGAGGGTGAGCTCATGACACAAATAAACAATAAAGAAGATGATAATGTAATCTGGGTACAGAATGAAAAGGAAATGACAACAGATTGTGAAGAGTCGGCAGAGGAGTTGGCTGAAGGTAGTCGAGATTCAGTGGGGGAGTCTTCAGGTAATGAATCTCTAAACAATTCTAGTACATCCTTATACACAGATCCTCATAGTGAATCCGAAGATACCACAGATGACACCCTGACTTCTTCAAATATGGAGACATACATCTCAAGAGGTGAGTTGCAACCCGCACCAATAGCTGAACCGAGCAAGAGAGTACGAAGACCCCCAGAACGCTATGGTTTTGGCAACTTGGTTGTTCCCAATACTAGTCCTGATAAGTCGGTCGAACATATAGACTTTGCAGAAGCTCTCAAAGGACCAGAAGCCCAGCTGTGGAGGGCGGCCATGCAGGAGGAGCTGCAGGCTTTCGAGGACAACAGTGCGTGGGAGCTTGTCGATGCTCCTAGTGATGGTTCAATTGTGAAGTGCAGGTGGGTATTAAATAAAAAGCTAGATGTGAATGATAAAGTGAGATATCGTGCTAGGCTTGTGGCGAAAGGTTTCACACAGCAACGCGGCATTGATTACCTAGACACTTATAGTCCTGTAGTAAAACATTCTACGCTCAGAATGTTATTTGCACTCAGTGTACAGTGGGACATGGACATTACACACCTAGATGTAACTACTGCTTTTTTAAATGGTTACTTAAAAGAAAATATTTATATGTCAATTCCAGAAGGTTTTGTAAATGCTAGCCAAGGAAAAGTTTTAAAACTAAAACGAGCAATTTATGGATTAAAACAATCTTCTCTGGCTTGGTATGATAGAGTGAAAGACTGTTTGTGTAAAATGGATTTAAAAATGAGCAAATATGAACCTTGCTTATTCACAAAAATTTCTGGAAATACAAAAATAATTGTAACGGTTTATGTAGATGATTTCTTGATATTCTCAAACTGTAACAAAGAGACAGAAGAACTGATAAATGTACTAAGTTCTGAGTTTAAAATTAAAAACTTAGGTTCTGTCAGACGCTACTTAGGTATGCGAGTTAATGTAGACAAGAAATGTAACACTATAACTATAGACCAGCAAGAATACATAGAACAATTACTGTCTCGATTTGATATGTCAGATTGTAGGACTATTGATACTCCTATTGAAAACAAATTAAATATTGAAAAGTCTGAAAACTGTATAAAAGATATTCCATATCAAAAACTAATAGGAAGTCTTATGTATCTACCTATCCTGACTAGACCTGACATAGCATATTCTCTAAGCTATCTTAGTCAGTTTAATAACTGCTATAATGAAATTCATTTCAATTATGCCAAGAGAGTATTAAAGTATTTACAGAAAACCAAGCATTATTGTCTAAAATATAGCAAGGAGAATACAGAACTAGTTGGTTTTGCTGATGCGGACTGGGCTAGTGATAGTCTTGACCGTAAGTCCTATTCTGGATTCTGTTTTGTTATGAATGGTTCTGTTATATCCTGGCAAAGCAGAAAACAGAAAACAGTTTCCTTGTCAAGTAGTGAGGCAGAGTATGTTGCTCTATCAGAGGCGGCTAGGGAGGCTGTTTATTTGGGAAGTTTGTTGTCTGAGATTACTAGAAAAAAGTTTGTAATCAAATTAAAATGTGATAACCAAAGTGCATTAAAAATAGCAACAAGTCAACAGGCACATAATCGGTCAAAGCATATTGACGTACGATATCATTATGTTAGAGATGCTGTTCAAAATAAATTGATTAAAATTGAATATATTTCAACTTTAGAAATGCCTGCTGACCTGTTAACGAAAGGTTTGTTATCCACTAAACATTACAAGTTTATGGATATGTTAGGAATAAAAATTAAATAAAAGCTCTGTTGTTTAGTTAATTACATTTATTTAGTTAAGTGGGGATGTTATTTATGGTAACTAAATACTTGTGTATTGTCTTGTGTCTATGGCTGTATGATTAAAAAGATACTTATAAATGTCACTTTGGTAACGGAAAGCCTGTGTTTCAAGTAATCGAAGGAATTCCTGAAATTTTATAGGCACTTATAATATTTTTCACATATTTTATAAAACTATTTAAGTATTTGCATATGGTAGTCATCATCTTCCAATGCTGAGCTGATGATGGAAGGTACAACTCCTCAACGGTTAGGAGTTAGGAGATAATTCAAACGAGATGCATGCCTTCAAGACCTCCCTGATCACCCTGCCATAAGTGTTTTTAACAGTCACTAAAAAGCAAAAAAAAAAAAAATTTTAACAAAAAATAGAACCGACTTCAGTAAAACTAAAAAGCCAAAAATAACCCGTTCAAGTACAGATTACCTTTGACTCACCCTTTGAAGTCGGGGCCAAACCTCACGTAAACTATAAAATATAAATATAATAACTGAGTGGTTTGGGATCGACTTCAAAGGGTGAGTCAAAGGTAATCTGTACTTGAACGGGTTATTTTTGGCTTTTTAGTTTTACTGAAGTCAGTTCTATTTTTTGTTAAAATTTCTTTGTTTTTAAAGGTTGGTTGTTAGACTAATTTGTCAATTAATAAAATGTTGTTCTTTGAAGTATATTTTATTATTTCATTGTATGTTTGAGAAAAGCACTATACATGCCTCGTCGTGAAAACGGATTCCCGGCCTCGTATCACTATCCGGTATATACCTACTTGGCCGGAAATCCTCATTTTCCCGGCCTCTGATGTAATGTACTATAGCGGCACTTGGCAATTTTTAGATGGGTGAAAAATGTTAAACTCGCGAGATCCGCGCGTCATCAGATAACAGTCAGTCGGTAACCTAGCAACCGTGTCTGTTTCAAAGAAAGGCGGCCTTCGAAAAACAAAATGTTGTAAGTGACAGATAGTGAAGCGTAATCATAAACATACATTAGTAAGAAATAGAGATTAAAATAGAAATCAAGTGTCAGTGAGATATAATAAAATCGGAGTTTTCACTTCTGCCGGCACTCCCGGAGTGCAACCCGTCCTTTTTTTTTAAAGTGAAAAGGGCTTGCCGACTTCTTATCACTATCTAGCCTCCCTACGGTCGGCCTTCTATACCTACTCACCCGGTAACCCCTTCTTTCCCGGCGTCTGCAGTAGTGTACTATTTCCCGAAAAACTGCAGCCAGTGTTCATCAGAATCAGAAGTGACGTCGGCTGCACGGCGGTCACGTACTCACTTTAATTAGCCGCCGATTAAACTTCCGCGGGAATACATTTTCCAGTTCTTTTCCGGCACTTCTTTTTAATTGTTGTTTACACGGTACAATCCGTTATGGCGCCGTCTTGGTTTCAATTTTGTAAAGTATGAGAGTACTTTTTATATACTTACCGTATAAAAATATTGGACGTTAGTTTTACAGTGATCAAATCATACCACCTCTATTTGTCAAAAAACGATTTGTTGGGCCGAAGCTACATAAAATAAATATAGGAGAAATGAATATAAATATATTCATCAACTGTTTCTAAAGAATAAGGGAACACTTTTATAGCCAATTCCTTCTCCCATGCCCAATATGCCCATGGATTTTAGTCGTCGTAATCGTAACCGGTATCGGTAAGGCAGGTGGGATAGAATCACCTGCGACCAAAAGTGAAGCGACAAGACCTTTTAATGGAGGTCGGTCCTATAGCAGCTTATGCAGTTGTACAGTCCGTGAACTCTCAGATTGGGATTCGGGTTTGGGTGAGAGCTGAGAGGTTTTAATTTTAATCCGGATCGCATAAGAGCGAACGAGACAGGTATAAAATGCGAATCACTTTCTGTCAGTTTGCGCACTGTAAATTGATTAAGGATTATCTTCTGTTTTAACTTTGTGGCGAGTCATGGGGGAGGCCTATGTTCAGCAGTGGTCTGTGGCTGATAAATAGATCGATAGCAGAGGACATCGTGGCATTCACGAGGGAATACCGGATTCGTTGTAAGGTGACGATTATTGCCACTCTATCGTTAAGGCGACTCCTAATCCCAACGTCCTTGAGGATCTGGGCGGAGCCTAACGTTATTCCCCCCGCCGACTGTGCGCCCCCGGAACATTACTTCGTTCATAATCTCGTTGAGTGGCGTCCAAGCAGCTTCATACACTCGCATAGTCCGAGCGTGAGTTGAAGATCAACAAACCTTATACCTTATTTAAAGGCATTGAAAAATCTCGAAGTAAAATAAATCATTTAAACAATGATATAATTATTTCGGATTACTAAATATCTATTTACCCACTACAGTAAAATATCAAAAATAAAATGCGTTAAAGCTATTATCCAAAAAAAATAGTGAAATTAGCCATTTGGAAGTCTCGAATCGAAAAATACTTTTTAGTTTCTTTTGTATGTGTAGGTACCTACCAAAAATAGTTAAAATGCCGACAAGATTCTTGATTATACGTGTAAAATCATGCAGAAATAAAAAAAAACCCTTTTTTTAATAAATAAATCATATCGTGACCCAGCGGATGAACCGATATTTTAACATAGTAGTGGAGGCACAGCTTTATCCCCCGGGTCATGTTGCTCTAATGACAAGATAAACTATAAATAATAGAGCGACAAACTCAACTTTACCGTTGAAAAACGGATTTACGTCCTTTACTTATAAACAGTGATAGTTTTTAGTTTGATGTTCATGAAACTCCTTTCCATGCCTCTTTGACATGTTCTTATTTTATTTAAGTATGATTTTTTGAGCGGCCAGGTTTGACATGCATACGTCAAGCAGGGCGTCAAACAGATGTTCATTGCTTTGCTTTTTAATTGTGTCGGTATACTTCCTTTAAATATTTCCTTCATAGAACAGTATTTGTTCCATGTGTTCTTTATTCTTCGCTCTATTTCTTTATCTGTGCAAGACTTAAATGACATGAGATGACCGAGGTATACATACTCCTCGACATAGTCTATCGGTACTGACGCTATTGAAATTAGTTTTTTGTCCCTGTTTGACATGATTTTTGTTTTGTCTCTATTCACATGCAATCCAACCTCTTCACTATAGTGGCTAAGAGACTCTAACATGCCTTCCAGTTGTTCTGGGCTTTCGGAGAGAACGACGATGTCGTCCGCAAATCTGAGATGTGATAGGTACGTGCCATTTATATTTATTCCCATGTCTTTCCAATCGAGGTTTCTAAATATGGACTCCAGTACGGCAATAAATAATTTTGGTGAAAGGGGATCACCTTGTTTTACACCTCGCTCTAATTGAAATGTTGGTCCTTTCGTCTCCAGTCGAACTCTAGTCATACTTTTTGTATATATAGTTTTAACTAATTGTATGTTAGTCATACTCGAGTCCTTGTTCCGTAAGAGCTTTCCAAATAGAGTTATGCGATATAGAATCAAATGCTTTCGAGTAGTCGATGAAAGCTATGTATATAGGTAGATCATACTCAGTATACTTTTCGAATATAAGTTTCAGTGTGTGAATGTGGTCAACTGTGGAATAGTTTTTCATAAAGCCTGCCTGTTCGATCGGCTGATTTTCATCGATGGTCTTAGTTATGCGTCTTAATAGTGTAGATGCAAATACTTTGTATATACAAGATTAGTGTCATAGAGGGCGCGGCGAAGTAAACACTAGTTTTATTGTGCTCTGCGATTTTTAATGTGGAAAAAGTGCAAGGACGATAAAAATACAATTAAAAACATACCTATCAACACTATTTTGTGGCAACTAACCTGTTGACGATGGAGACTCGACAGGAACGACAGATTAAAACTTGAAATCGGACAAAAATACGTCAAGAAAAGTGTCCGCCGTTGTCAAGTAAACACACCAGGAAAACTCAAAACCCAAACAGTGTCTTACGAGACGTCAATTATACCACACAGAGTTGTAGGTAGTTTTGTTATTCTTGTTAGGATAGGATATTATCTCATTGCAATTGTAAAAATTGAAATTTCACGTAGTTCGTGATTTAAAATTCCTTAACGAGTACCGAGTGACTGGAGTCTTGAGAACTCTTGTGCTGTTCTCATTAGTCATAGCTATTGTTTGCTACTATACATTGGTCTATAACTACTGGAAATCTTTCAGCAGATCACACATAAAAATTGATAAAATTGAAATTTCACGTGATATCTGACGAATAAATCTTTAACATTTCTAAAGCAGTTTTTTTTTGGATTTGCGTAGTTGGACCATAAGTTTTTGTCTTAGAGAACTTTATGTCACTTCATTAATTTTAATGTTTGAAAATAAATATTTTCCTCTAATTAAAACATTAATCGTGAGGTTTTATTGTACGATAAATAGCTTTTCATGTCTGAAATATTTATGCACATTTATATATTTACCTGACTATAAAATGAGCATGCATATATATATTGTTAACTGTGTTGATTGTTGTGTAATACTAATAGATTATACATTTTACCTGACTAATTTCTCGGGAAACGTGTCGTTTAGATAATTTTACCTTATTCTATTTTGACGGACATTTTGCGTAAGCGACGCTAAATTTTAAATTATTCCATAAATAGACAAAATAACAAAAGCGACATGTAGAGAACATGATGTTGTTTATAATTATAAAATGCTTCATTTAAAAAGTAGGTCCACAGAATATTTAATAACTTTTTATTTTTTTGAAAAAGTTCGTAGTTTTTTAGATCTCCTGTAAAGTTAGCTCCGTGTCTCTTGAATAATTTTCCTTTCCAGCGTAGATACGTTTTTTTGCGGCATAAAGAGCCGTATCTTTTTTTTACGTTAACTTAGAAGTTCGATTTTTTACAGCTTCAAGGGACTGTAGACCAAAGTACGACGTGTAGACGCTTTTAATTTCAACTCGACACCTACACGCGTTATCGAGATAAAGGGTCGTGACAGAAAGACGGACGGTCAGCAAAATGATCCTATGGGCTCCGATTTTTCCGGTAAAAATACCGAAATCTATAAATAATGAGGTTTATCACTTTTAATCAGTATATATGAAATTTAGCCGATAAAAATAAAATTTCAAGATGGAAAATGTTATTCATAACCAGGCTAGTTTTAAATATTTACCATTTTATAGTGCAAAGGTAGGTTTTGAAGTTTAAGAAGGTAATAACATATTTTGACGGTGTAATGTGATATAAGAATACAATAAATAGTACTTCATGTCATGTGACTGTACATAATGAAGGGTATTAAACACGAGTGTGGGTTTATGAAACGAGCCGAAGGCAAGTTTCATAATAACATCACACGAGTGTTTTAATGCCTAATTATGTACAGTTACATATACTACTTTATCTAGCCACATATCATAAGCCTCCATAATGCATTCAGAAGTCGCACATTATAACAAATATTACCCGGTAATGGCGGTGATGAAGTTTTCTGGCAGCTGTCATTGTTTTTATTTTAATTCAGAGACAAACTAGAGTCGGCCCTAACTATCATATCGTTCGATATCTTACTTACGTGTGACATTTATCAAATTTGATTGAAAATTGTCAATTCATTTCGAACTAAACGTCATCTCGATTGATATTAGAATAGAGGTCAAATCAAATTTCTTTGTTTTTCAGAGATGTTCGAAATTTGAATAACTAATACTATCGAAATAAGAAATTTGTGCTAAAAAACTGTCTATTTTTATGGTGGTCATAATGTGCCGTTCTTGAACGCATCATGGAGGGTTTATGATATTTGGATAGATAAACGATTTAATAAAATAACAAGCTTTCGATAACTGAATGTACTTACCTATACATAAGCCTGTGCCGTCCCTTTGTTGGGTAAAGGCCTCTCTATCTTTTTTCCATCCGTCCTTATTTAGATCAGCAATGTCCAACCCTTTTGTAATACAACCAGGTAGTCCCACCATCTCCATCGTGATCTACCGTGACGCCGAATTTTATTGGGTGGGTGTAGATTTCTTGATCTGCAGATCGGTTGACATGCGGTAAACGTGTCAGCTCTACTTTAGTTTAGCGGTTGTCTGGGTTACGTAAGCTATTTGGGTTTTGGCGTTCCTTCCGCGATCAATTAATTTGGTCCAAGATCGTTTCATTGCCCTCTGGCAAACTTAGAGAGAAAAATTCTGAGCATTAGTCAAAAATCAAGTCCGGGCATTACGATGAGTCTAAATAAAGATATATTTTTTCATTGATTCAACCGTAATCCGATCATTAATATATGGCTTTTAAACGATATGTAATAAAAATCAGGTTTTTATTTTATAAACGGTAAACAATTGGAACAGAACTTATGGCCAGGCTAGGTATGTCTAGCTAGGCCCGGCGGATATGTCAATAATTACTAACGCTCATTTAGATTTAAATATGAAGTGGGAAATTTATTGATGCATATATGTTTTCTGACTATATGTACATAAATAAGCCCTCATGCCAAAATTGTCACTTGCCTTCTTGGACTAGAAAATTATTGTAATTTTTGATAATGTATTTTTATATCATATGCCACCAGTGACGCAACGAATGTGAATACTTACAATAAATATTCGTATTCGTAAATTAGCGTTTTACCGAATATTACAATGGTATTCAAACGAACAATACTTGTTCTGCATAACGATATTCATATCTCTTAGGGTTGAATTCATAAAGATCATTAGACGTTATCATACTTAAATATCTGTATTATCAGATTTTTTTTACTAACCGAAATACATAAGGTACTCTAATATTACACAGAGAAAAAAAAAACCCACACCAAAAGTGTTATTTTCTGGATATCCTGTCTGGTGTGGGAGAATATCTAAGTATTCAAATGTGTTCGGGAATGCTAAGCAATGACAATTTTTTTTATAAGTACTTAAAATTAATAGATACCTAAATACGAAAAAAACAGTTGAATTTGATTGTATATGAAAATGAGTGCTTTTTATTATGTCGCATAGCGTAGTCGTGTGAAAAAACGAACTACACTCTCTTAAAATACACTTCAAACGCACGAAGACAGATCGAACCTCCGCGGGATCCGGTACTATAACAATTTTCCGTAACTAGATGGATCGCGAGAGCAAGTGACACAGCCTTCCCCTTCGACGGTTAGATTTACACTGAGCTCGCAGCCCGGGCACGGCCGCGCTCGCAGAAATTCAGTTTTTTTGATGCTTTATTAGACCGAATTTCCGTTTTACTAACTTTTAAACAATACGATTAAATATCAATGAATTGTCAATGTTCTTGCGAAAGAGCCGTGTAAATATAACTTGTAGTTTAGAAGCCTTAGGGAATTGAAAATTGAAAACGACCCTATTTCAACATTATTTTTTCCATAGTAATTATTGGTTTAAAAAAAAATCCAACTATAATTTTTTAGAAGAAATAGTCAAAAATAACATATATTTTTTTCAGATTTTTCCGTTGGCTAGATTACGAGCCTTAGGACTTAAAAAATCACCATTCCACGTACGGAGTCGCCTTAAAAATCGAGAAAATAATTATCTTATTTCAGATCCTTGCGTTTGAGTATTGCGTAGACTTCAAATCAAACTTAACATCTCTCATTTTGCGTCAGGAGTTAAAACATCTTATTCTAATAAATTTTGTTTCAATACATTTGAAAATGTCTCCTTCGGGTTCTATGTTATAAAATAGGCACACTAAATAATCAAATGCCCCACTTTTTTATTACACAAAATTTCCATAATGACCCCTAGTTGAATTGCTTTCGGGTTCAATTCCCCGAATGCTATTCGAAAACTCAATTTTGTGATTAATTATAAATTCCTATCGGTAGTTTTCCGAACAAAGTAGTCCCAGAGTATGTTTTTCATTATAATTTAGGTAGTCCCGTTTCGTTCTACACATAATTATGTAAATAGATAGAAGAACTTCCCTTACAAGTTTACAGTATGATGAATACGTGCAGATATTTGTTAGGTAAAAGCTTTTAAAACATCATCATCATCATCAGCTCAACAACTCTAGCTACTTCTAAAACATGACTCTTTAATCCGTTCGAGTCCGATAAGATAGCAGATTTTTCATTGTTTGATCTTTACATAGTTTCATTTCTAAAACATATTTATAAATAAAAAGCTGTGCCCGCAGCTCCGCCCGCGTGGAATTCGGTCTGTGTCAGTAAGCCTGCAAAACCAAAATCAACTAAACCTACCCAGCTGTTCTCGAGTTTTAGAGAGACAAACGAACAGCAATTGATTTTTATACATAGATAGATGTAAAAATATTATTTTACGAATTAATTATTTAATTCAATCCTTTACCTTCATAATTTATTTTCGTCTCTCCTTATCCGGAAGGATCCTTGGAATTAAATTCTTTATTCTTTATTCTTTTCTTTATTCAGTTGTAAAGTCAATTAGGAGGTTAGTTTATTTACATTTTTAATTTTAATTTAATATGTCTAGTATTTTTCCCGACGTCGACTTAAGGGTTAATTGGTAACATTTCATGCTGAAAACTGAACCGAAAAGTTTTTAAAATTTCATTAGATTCAATTTTCATTTGCTACTTACTTTCTTAATATTCGAGGAGAGTCAAAAAGTTCTACTAGTCGTGTATACTATATATACTCACGTTTCTACTAATTTATTGAAATGCGACTAGTAAATCAGCGTGGTTGTTACAAGATGACAACCGAATCACCTCCGCGGTTATTATTGCACACTCCTAAATCTAAAGATAACGACGACTTGGGAGGGCCATCAGATTCCCTTCCTATGTTTAAAATAAAAATTCAACCCTAAAAATTTCACTTTATGATCCTCCTTTATGTTCGTAGGCATCGTGAATGCATTTATTTGTTCTTTTAAATTGTTACGGGGCCATTCTCGATTGCGCATCGTAGCGTTTATATGAAGTTTGGGAGTTTTATTAAAACTTTACAGGTTCGGTTTAATATTGAAGTAGCTCTCACATTTTTAAGTTCGCTCATAAAATTTGTTACACGGCTTAGCGATACTTTTATTACAGCCACTTTTAGGCTTCACTGCGTATGCTAGTTGGTTTCAAATATTGTAAATAAATGTCCTGCATTCTGATTGACTTGAAATGAAGTATAATTGACGACTAACGGAGCAAGTCTTCCTACGACAAAGCAGCTAGTTTTGACATTAATTCGAATTTTGATAATAGGGAGTCGTTTACTACATAAAGCAATGAGAATGAGAACGAATAGCTTGAACTTTTGAAACGAAATGACACCAAAAAGTTACATGAAAGGTCACGAAATGAGACCCTAATGTGAATTTCGTTCTCGCATTGGCGCATTATGATATGAATGAAGCAGAGCATCTGAATCCGATATTTCATCAGTCAATACTATATATTTCAGACTATTATTTTATAATTACATATTTACATTCGTTTCATTAGATATTCCTCAGAAACTTGAACGTTTACTTTGCCGTTTTCTTTTTGACTATATTATAATATCATATAGAAAAAGAAATTGCTCATAAAATGTATTGAGATGCCAGGCGTCAGAATTGATTTCTTGTCGGTGGGGCACCATAGTATTAATTCTCGTGAAAATGAGAACAATACCCTACATGAGTTTCAGTGACTGCCCAAGTAGAAAACAAGCTGCAAAAGCGCTTACCCAGCCTTTATTCAGCTTAACCCTTAAATGCATACAGTATCAAAAATGATACCACATTTCACTTCTGAATGGACTTCAATAAAAAAACGAATCCATGTCAATTTATATAAATAAATAAATAAATATTTTCTTCGGTTTCCGCGACTGTCACACATTTAAATAAAACAATTTAAACGGATTATATCGCGTATATTAATTATTTGAGCCTCCCTGACGTTTCAGTACCTTTACAGATACCGTTGTCAAAGGTTGACTGAGAAAAACACAATTTTTCTCTGTCAAAGTTACATTTGTGCAAACTACCCATTTTGTAAATATTAATTTAAAAATAAAGGTGTTCATACATGCCAGATGGGCCTAATGTGTAAAGACAGTTACACATGTGCCAGAAGGGCATTTATTATTTATTTAAAAATATCTACCAGCGGTTCACTAAAGGCTTACTGAGGAGAAAGAACCGCCAAAGAAAACTCCCAGATTGCCTTATTTATTACTATAAAATACTTCTCTACATATACTACTTTTGACACTAATTTGTTTTACACCGTTCGAGGCCCAAGGTTTCCAGTCTTGTGTCTTGCTTGATCCTTGATAAGATGTACAACAGGATCCCAAGCCGGTGGTAATGACAAACCATCTTCTCTATTGAAATTGGGATATTTTTTGATTTCAGTAGCCTCGCGCAACATTCTGGGAAAATATCGTTTCTCTCTGGCAAGGATTGAAGTGTTATCAAACTTAATTGAATGGTTTGGTTTGTCCATGACATGCTCGCAGACTGCAGACCTGTTGAAAGTAGACCTGTGAAGTAGTATAATATAAATAGAACAACCATGACCCAAGCACCAATATTCGAGTTCATCACACAAATATTTGCCCTGGCCGGGATTCGAACCCGGGACCGTCGGCTCAGTAGGCAGGTGTCTACAAACTGCGCCAAACGCGTCGTCATGATTGGAACTTTAGAATTGGAATTGGAACTTTGAGTCTCAGTTTGACAGTCTCACTTGACTTCCAGTTAATTTCGACATACGAGTATGTGTCATTTCAGTAGTATCGTTTTTGATGCATCTAAGGGTTAAATTAGCAGTATAAGGGCCTTATCACACTTGCGATTTGCGAGCGTATTTTCTATACAAATAAGCGACGCGGCGAACACGCTGCGCGTACGCCTTCATACAAAAAACGCTTTCAAATCGCAAGTGTGATAAGGCTCTAAGGGCTGTATAAGCGTTTATTCAGCTTGTTTTGCTACTTGGGTGTAACCGCTAGCGACTGCGCAGTCAAGGTTATGCTCAAGAAGTTTGCCGGCAACTGTACGGTCGCGTCAACTTATGGTAAGGATAATTATATGGATACCGCGGAGGCGACGCTATCGCCATTGCGGAGAGAAGAGAAACTACATCAGCAATCGTGTTGATGTTTGTTGGAACTTCGAAGTGTCAACTCCAACTTGCCAGGTGGGTTTGTGTTTGTAAACAAGCACACAAGCGAACTTCGCTTTTAAATACTAACGCAACCCGCATTCCAGTCCCAGCATAAAATATCAAGCCCAGGGCCGCCCCGGACAGTTTACCGGGAAAAATTGCTGAAATTTCGAGCGAAGAATGCCCGAACAGAATCCCAGATGTAAATTAAATCTGGACCGTGGTCAGAATCCGGCAGTGCTACCGGGAATTCAAGTTAGCGGGCTTTTTGTTGAATTTATTTTAAAGACGGAAATATTTTAGCGCTACTGAAAGGCTGCGTTTTTTACAGAAAACATTAGGGAATTAATCATTGTTTTGAAAACGATTCAATAGAGGTGTTACAGTTAAAAGTCAGTACACCTGTAGGTATACTAAGTATGTCTGTGGGCCTGCATCGTACCACCCAAACGCGTACAGTGTGTGTTATATTACTTATATTTTTTTAACTAAAACTGAACACATTTTGCGAATAGGTTCAACGAATGTTGAACCTAGTAGCATTGTTTATATCATTCATAAAAACCGGCCAAGTGCGAGTCGGACTCGCGCACCGAGGGTTCCGTACAAACACTTTCCATCCCTAAGTGGTTAAGTTAAGTTTGCACCTGGTATGTATAGCGCCCCATATAAATTAGGTGCAAAGTTAGGTATTAAAAAACTACTTACTAGATCTCGTTCAAAACAATTTTCGTTGGTAGTTTTTATAGTAATGTACATCATATGTTTTTTTAGATTTTTCATTTTCTTATTTTAGAAGTTAGAGGGGGGGGGGACCAACTTTTTTCCACTTTGGAAGCGTCTGTCACGCAAACTATTCGGTTTAGAAAAAAAATATTTTAGAAACCTCGATATCATTTTTGAAGACCTATCCATAGATACCCGACACGTATGTTTGATGAAAAAAAAAAAATTGAGTTTCAGTTCTAAGTATGGGGAGCCCCCAATATTTATTATTATTATTTTATTTTTGCATCAAAATCTTAATGCGGTTCACAGAATACATCTACCTACCAAGTTTCAACAGTATAGCTCTTATAGTTTCGGAAAAAAATTGCTGTGACATACGGACGGACAGACGGACAGACGGACAGACGGACAGACGGACAGACAGACAGACAGACAGACAGACAGACAGACAGACAGACAGACAGACAGACAGACAGACAGACAGACAGACAGACAGACAGACAGACAGACAGACAGACAGACAGACAGACAGACAGACAGACAGACAGACAGACAGACAGACAGACAGACAGACAGACAGACAGACAGACAGACAGACAGACAGACAGACAGACAGACAGACAGACAGACAGACAGACAGACAGACAGACAGACAGACAGACAGACAGACATGACAAATCTATAAGGGTTCCGTTTTTTGCCATTTGGCTACGGAACCCTAAAAATGGGTCTCATGATAAACAACGACTTGTGTTGCGTAGTAATTTAGGTTATTCTTAGCAGCAAAAAACTCATATACTTACATATAATAGAACCAACATAACCGGTGTTTGGTACGCTGCCGCTGCTGTAACAACTAAAACATTTCTCGATTTACCATCTGTAATATTTACGGTGAAAATGTTCGGTTTGGAAATTACTGAAAATACCTACTGCAGATTCCATTATTTTCGGCCATATAAAATAAGGGCGCATCATTTTTCTTAGTCGTGCCAGTGAACATTATTTACATCATGAACTAGTGCTGCACGCTGCACTGCCCTCGGGAGCGATTCGTCCAACTCTGGCTCTCGCCACGTTTGTTCTGTCGTGTAACGCTCAAGCTGTCTTCGAGTTGCGACGGAGACGCGAATTCGAGGAATTTTATGCTGCACGTTTTGAAAGAAGGTACCTAAGCTTGGTGTTTTACGTTATGACTCGGCTTAGTATATACTAGGGGCATTCCATGAGATTGTTGGGCACCTGACTAGGAAATGCAAACCGGTAAATTTTTGTATGGAAATTACCGGTTAGGGAATGCAAACCAGTTAATTATTGTATGAAAATTACCGGTAATGCGGTAAATTTATACCTGTTCGCATTTCCTAGACCTGACGCCATACTCTTCATACGTCAGAGAAAGTTCAGGAAGGCAATTTTGGCACCTATATCAATATTTTATAACATTGCTAGTAAATTTTAGGAGTTTCTATACGTTTTAAAGTTAGATGTCATATCACGTACCAGATAAAGTAGCCGTTCTGGTGGGACACTCCATTAATTGCTTCAGACTAAAATTTCGTCAATAAGCGGTACGAAATGAACGGTACAGAACGATCTTCGTCAAAGACATTGAAACTTGTCGACAAGAAACTCATTTCGCTGCATGAGTCTCATTAAAATTTTTAACACAACAATATGCGAAAATGTTGAATACTTTGTCTAGAAAACAATAAAAAAATAAACTCGTTTAGGAAAACAAGGACGGTCTCGATTTAGAGTCAAAATTTAGTAATTACCTATGGGATATATTGCTGCTGCTATTCCTAGAAAAAATTAGAATAAAAAAGTGTGGAACTCATAAATGCTTTAGATCCTATTTAAGATACTAACGACAATGGACTGATGAGATGAATGAAGACATAATCAGGGATAAAATAATTACGAGCTAATTCTCGCTTTTCAGCTGATTTCCCATTGTCCTCTGGATCGTTAACGACGCTGAGACGTCATCGACAATTAATCACACACTACATTGATTTACAGTTGTACAGTTACTACGTGATACACCGATACAAATTAAGTAATAATTACTAGTTCACTACTTATTCCACGGCCATATCTTCTTTAATCACATTGGCCTGCCCACAAACGATATCAAGACAAAGTGACTTAATTTTCATACAAGAAGACTTAGACTACACAAAATGTACCAAATATAGATTTGTTCAATGATAAATGCTGCTAATGATAAGGGAAACAAAATAGTGGTTGTAGTAAATATTTATTAAAGTCAACAAAGTTACACGTTACCATTTCGTCATTCGATATTCTGTGACTAAAAGCCAATATTTGCCTCAGATCTATGATTTATGTATCAAGAACGTAGACACCGTAATAGAGAGGCTTAATATTCCGTACGCACAAATTCTGAGAACCAATAAATCACATATTACGCCAATTACGCTACGGTCAGCATTCCCTTAATCCGAATGGTGGTCCCAAGTTAGAAAAAGGGCTCAGGGCCTGACTTACGCGGCCTCTGCCAAGGTTCAATTGATTTATGCCTACCGATAAGCATCCGAAACTTTCTCACACACCGCATCCGACGAAAAACTATAGGTTCTGTTTGCGAGTGCCATTGTAATAAGTTCTGGAAGGATTTGTGGCTGTAAGTTAGCGCACGGCTGCCCTGATTCCGAAGATATCGATCGATCCCGTCGGCGGCGGAGATGAAAAATGAGCCGCCACGAGCCTGGCCCACTTCGTCTTAAACTACCAATGACACGAGTTTCCCGGCACATTTTATTACAATACGTCGTGTTAAAACGGTGCTCGTTACAGTGCCGCCGCAACGCGAGTCATCATAGGTAATCGGAAGCGATCATCGCAAAAATGAGTATAATTTAGTGCGCTTCGCGTTCGTCCCCACTAAATTGGTGCCATTATCCAATGACACGGCGTCGTATTGACCATTTTATTTTAATGCCGTCCGCGCTTGTAATTCTGGTCTATGTGCTAGACCACTTCCTCGTTTTTTAGGCTTCTTCACAGGCGGTTTCATGTTATGGTCGTTGCGAAGGTGAGCAGGCGGCAAACACCGCATCGAGGTCCCTACCACGATGCGCTCCGCAACACGGTATTGCTTGCCAGAGAAAGGTCTCAGCAGAGCGTACTGAACGCCTATATTTTTTCCTTTAAGCAAATCTTCTTGCAGCATATTGTTATCGTACAAGCGAGTTTTTATATAGTCGGTTACTTTCTGGATGTCAGCGTTGGTCAGTTTAAAGAGCGCGGCTATTGCGACTTTGTCGTAGTCCTCGGATTCTTTGAGTTGGATTTCGAGCTTGATGTGTTGGTCAGAAGGGTAGATGATTTCCTCGATTTGGAAGCGATTGGGGCCAGCCCCGAGCATGAGCGCGCAGCGAAAGTGTAATTGTTTGCCCAGGATGCCGTTGAGCCAGTTGGTGTTTCTTTCTAGCGATCTAAGAAGAAATTTAATGAACTCATTGACGCATTTCTGTCGCCTGGATGATGTTATGGCCGCTAAAGCCACATCGGGCAGGTTGTCTTCTCTGTTAGGTTTATTTGTATTATTTATAGCGCCACTGCTGTCGCTTGGCTCCCTGGTGCGCTTCGCCGGGGACTTTACCTTGACCATGGACATGATCTATGGATGATGATATTCACGACAAATTTTGAATTTTATCTCGTGCGAACGAAATGATAACTAGTTGACAATTCAATGTTCTGATGTTTTACTTGCTTATTATTTGTCAGTTTTTGTCAGTTGCCATTTCCGCCAGTATTATTATTTTATAGTAAGAAGGTAAGGTCCGATGGCCGTCTTTACCAAAGTTTGTGAACCATCATTCAATTTAAAAATTAAAATAAGATAGAAACGTACTTAAGTACACGTCTTGCCATACTGTAACATGTAATGCCATCTCATCAGGTGTAGGTAGGTTACCTGCTTGTACCAATATCTTACGAATACCTATCTAGTTAGGTAGATAAAAGACTTAGATTTCATTTGTGTTGTAATAATGACCTCGTATAATTGTTCCGATTGCCAGCAGTTTAGTTATTAAAACGCATTTGAGCACCATTTTCTTTTGATCTTCTAGAAAAGTAAGCCAGATCTATGCTCCGGCTTACCTAAGCATTAGTTTGACGCCACACCACGTGATACCTACAAAAGTTCTACATATTATTCACGCAGATGAACCGGAATGTCTGGAATTAATGTATTTGTATAGTTATATATTCAGACGTTTTGTATACTACCCCATATAGGTAGGTACTAAAACAAATGGCGATACTTAATTTTTTGACAAGTACAGTCTGCAATAAAACTGCCTAAAAAAACCGAATACCTAAGTACTTATTTACACCTAGGGCGAGAATAATCAATTACTTAGGCTGTAAATTAAAATAAATAAAATAAAATTGCCAAGTTATGGCACTAAGTACCTAGATAATGACACGCGATTAATCATGGAAGACTGATGTTCGGCTCGGCTGAAGTTTCGGCCGAAGTCAATCTAGTGACTTTTTTGAAATAAAGTTCCTGCTATTTGCTTTAAGAGTGCAATAATTAGGTAGGTAAGTTATATCTACGTATTAGGTAAAAGGTTCATTTAAAAGAAACACAATTTACTAAAAAATTTGGGCAAGTGCGAGTCCGACTCGCGCATGAAGGGTTCCGTACCATAATCTATAACAAGTTTGCTTTATGGGAGCCCCCCTTAAATATTTATTTTATTTTATTTTTTAGTATTTGCTGTTATAGCGGCAATAGAAATACACCGTTCTTGAGATACAGCCTGGTGACAGACGGACGGACGGACAGCGAAGTCTCAGTAATAGGGTCCCGTTTTTACCCTTTGGGTACGGAACCCTAAAAAGTATGAAGCAGGGTTGCCACATTAGTTCCTAGTACTTACACTAGTTGCATTAGGTAATTAATAACCCACCTTATAAACAAAACGATTTAAATGGATTATATCGCGTATATTCATTATTTGAGTCTCCCTGACGTTTCCACCTTTTAAACATAGGTACATTTTGTAGTGTTCGTGGCCGTGGTATTTTTATTCAATGATTTAATGAATACCTAGGCAGGTACTTAATACCTCATCCATCACGGAGATTAAACAAAAAAATTATCCCAAAACTAATAAATACGTAACATTTAAGTTTTAAAACCATCTTCGTTAGGATTGTTTAAAGCCGTTTGTTTAGAATGAATACCTAGTCAAAATATACACAACATATAAAGGTAAGTACTGTAGTAATATTATAACAAGTACCTACTTAATAATACTTACTGCAGGTAAAGAGATTACAATTGTAAGTACAATCATGGAATGAAACGCTATAACATCCTTTCCGTAGACTTAAAATGTTAAATATCCACATGCTGCCAACTCACACAATTGTGCATAAAACAATCGCGAATTCAGACAAAAATCGCAAACACTAGGTAACCACGAGAAATTTGCCTTTCAAAGGGAAATAGCGAATGGAACGCCGCGCATCGAGGTCAAACAACGCTACACAGACCCTCCGCAGTATCTAAAACATCTCACAGGCATGATTTAGTTAGGTTAGGTACAATTTGGATAAAACAAATGAATTAACTTACACACACCGCTCGCATAGTATCCCGTTAAGATTCGCCTCAACGGCAATGCTGTCACGACCTGTCGAATCCACTCACACAAACACAACTCGCTACGTAGTAAACGTCATAACCTACGTTTACACTGGTAATTACACCATTTAACAGTGTTTATCGACTTTAACAACAGTATATCACATGCGGAACATCTATATCTCACACATTTCACGAGCACAAGTCCCTATAAGCCCTAGAACTATATAAAAAACCGTATTTTCTAGGCAAACACAGCCTAATCACCACTCCTTTTCTCTCACGAATTTCTATGATAGCGAACAGCTGCCGTGCGTGGTCGACCAAAACAAAGACTAGTGGCGACATCTGTGCGCGCTTTGTGAAGGACCACGTGGCTAGCACAAAAAACACGGAGGCCTACTCTGGTAGCGCGTTCCAGACATAAATCACAGATGGCGCATTTTTCAACCGCAGATATTAATTTTACAGATTTCATTTCTGTATTTTAATGATTTTGTAAAATATACATTTTTTTAATATAGCTATTTATAAACACCATATTTAAAATAGTATTAATGAAATGAAACACCAAAAAATCTATCTTTGAACCGAAGTTTCAGTCAAGTGTAAAAATCATAAATTCCTAATTAGCTTCACTTTCACTTGTTTCATTAATTTTGTAATTTATTGGTAGTTAATTAAAACAAAAAAGCTCCGCCATGACAGTGATGATCACTGCCGTGACCAGGATTCGAACCTGGGTTACTACGGCCACAACGTAGGGTCCTAACCACTAGACGATCACGGCTATCGGAGCGAATGAACTACATTGCGAAATTAGCTGTTCGTTACGGAATGTGCGAAAGTGTCGAAATTCGAACATGTTGCAGAGTAACCTTTTTTATTTACTTGTTGTTGCCAGCTGATTGCGCAAAGAATGGAACATGCGTCTGTTGATCTCATTCTCACGCCTAACGCTAAGAGCATTTCACTTCTCCTTTTCCCATACTATCAGTTTGCGTTAAGTTTGCACCTGGTAACTATGGCGTCGCATAAGAATGAGGTCCAAACGTAACGTAACTGAAATTGTGTACTAGTGGCCCGTTTGCGGCGGAAATTTGGCCAAAAAACAGACGCCTAGTACACATATTTTATAATAATAAGCGCAATGATCGAAATGGTTCGACCCAGAACATTTCCTTCCCATTCAGACCATTCAGTTCCTAAAATTTCGTAAAGATTGGTTAAATTAAATTTTGAAGGAGGAACAGACGATTTCCTTTCATCCTCACCACTCAGTTAGTTGGCACTGGCAGTCCACAACTGTGCGCTTTTCTAGAAATTTCCTGCATCACACGACTGCGTTGTGGAATAAATTGTCGCTTGCGGTTTTCCGGACCGATACGATCTTCAAACCTTCAAGAAAAGAGCGTACTTACCTACTCCCACCTGAAAGGCCGGCTACGCACTTGTGAGTCCTCTGGTGTTGCAGGTGTCTATGGGCGACGGTAGTCGCTTTCCATCAGGCGATTCGTTCCAATGACATTATTACCTACTTAGAAACATATACCTCAATGCTTAGAAAATAGATACCCGCTACTTGAAATTAAATAAAAATCTAAATAAATTGAAATAATAGGTTCTAACACTGTAGGTCCCTCACGACCAGATTGAGCAGATACATTACGTGTTTATTTATTTTATACGAGATATTGTTTATCGTTTAATTCATATTTTTATTCGTAAAGCACTAAACAAAATCATGAACAAAATATCGAGTTCAAATTGTTATTTATAAGAACACTAAGAATGGATTATTTACCTTTTTAATTTCGTGTCATGTAAGTATGATTTTATTCATGAGCAATGGCATTAAATAAAAATAAAGACATTGGAATCCGAAATGTATCCGCTCTAATCTTCTACTGAGTCCAAGGCGGTATCTGAAAAATATATTTGTATGCACAATTTATTCAACCTGTGGAAGTCATTCAAAGATAAACCCCTCTTACGATCCGAAATACATTGTGCACTACAAAAAAACACCTTGCAATTCAAGCCGAATTCAGCCGACTTTACCTATACGGAATTATATTCTTTCAATATAGTCAGGATCAGGAATACGGTTTTAAAATCTTTCGGATTCCTCGCGAGTCGCGGGCACCCTGTATAACAGACTACAATTTCTCCGAAACTTACCCAAAACCTTACTACGACGGTCTATCTATAGCTATGCCTATTATAGATAATCCGAAAAATTATAATTATCAAACGGGTACCAGTGATGAGTTTGTTGTCTCAGAATAAGTAGGCCTCGAACGAGTCTTCATACAACAGATTTGCGAAAGATGAAGCCGCTTCTTTTGGTTTTATGATTTGGTTCGTAGACAAGCAACACGTAACAATCACTGGCTTCACTTTCAAGCGCTAACTCGGCTTCTAGGCGTATTTATTCTAAAGTAATAAATATTAAATAGTGAGGAAGTATTTTACTTCTTTCCGTTCTTAACATTTTGATAGAAATTGTTCCTCAAACGCCAGCCAAGAAATCAGACGTACTCCACTGTATAGTCACAGTACATATATACTCGTAAGCTAAAGCAGTATGGAAACTAAGCCCTTTTATTGAAATAAATACCTACCTACGCGCCAGTCGAGCGTTAGGGTTGTCCTCTTAATTAATGAAAAATTTAAAAAGTCTTTTTGTTTAGTTTATCTGTATCTCAGCTGTTAGTTGGACCTTTTTTAGGGTTCCGTACCCAAAGGGTAAAAAACGGGACCCTATTACTAAGACTCCTCTGTCCGTCCGTTTGTCACGAAGCTGTATCTCATGAACCGTGATAGTTAGACAGTTGAAATTTTCACAGATGATGTATTTCTGTTGCCGCTATAATAACAAATACTAAAAAACAGAATAAAATCAATATTTAGGGCGGCTCCAATACAACAAATGTGATCTGTTGCATTAACTTTGCACCTTATTTGTACCCGGCGCCATACATACCAGGTGCAAAATAAACATTAGAGAATTATGTCACACTTAATTTTTATAAAATTAAGATATTATTATTTATTAAAATGTTTATTTGGGTTATACATATTATAATGATCAAATAATCGAATGAATTGACAAGTTTACAAACAAATATATGTCATTAAAAAATCTTTTACACTTTTTAGTAGCGTCTTTATTCTACGTAAGTACCTATCTATTATTAAATTGCTAACTGAGAAATACTTTCGCCTGTTACGACACATTCGGAAAGCTTCATTATTACATTTGTAGTGTAAAATGATACTCATTTTAATGAATAACTTTTTAAATAAATTATCGTAAAACATGGGCACGGCACCATGTAACTGATTTTGTCGACTTCTTGATAAATTGATGCAGCTACTTTACAAATTTACGTATTATCTTTGAAAATAACAGCGAAAAGGTTTGAAGGAGCCGATTTCAAGCAGCCGTATACAATGCATTACACGCGTAGCATATTTAAAAAATCTCAACGCGGCACTCGCGACGCGACTAACAGCACTGCGAAGTCCGCTACGGGGCCTCGTAAACGCTTGCGTCTGTGTGTGTGCGCTGCTTCGATCGTTTGTACATAGTTTCCATACTGCTTTAGCTTATATATCTACTCTGGTATAGTGGCAAATAACGTGGTAGCGCTTGTGTTACAGAGTGATATCTGATATATTTCACTCTGCACTAGTTCTGAAACTCTGAGCGGCATCTATTGGCAGCACGTACACACTTACAGGAATGTCATCCAACGAGCGATAGGGTTTGACATATAATTCATGCAAAAGTTATCATCAATGCCACGACTTTTAGCCGTCGGTTATAGCCGTCACAGACTGTGGCGTTCAAAAGGTCAACATTTCAATAAACTGTCATATTAGTAAATTAGCATTTATCACATCTCAGGGCACATAAAATAAAACATAAAGAATCATTGCTATCGTTTATTGATTTAAAATACAAAACTTAGTGACATAAAGCTCTATCCTTTTATTGTTACAGTGCCCGCGAACTGACAATCCGATAGGAAATAAACATTAGCTTTCTCGCTCGCACTCAACTCCGTCACCCACGCTGCACTCAACTGTCACAGTACAAATAAATAGTATAGGTAGTATATTACATACTCAAGCAAACATCTAGGGCCATCTCGAGTAAATGAATAAGTTAGAGCTATTCAAGTGTTGATGTTTATCCGTTTTCCAACAGCCATACCGGCAGATTCCCTCCCACAGTCATCGAGGTAGAAATAAATATAACTTACAAGGAACAAAATAATCTTATAAACAAATCGTACTTACACTAAGCAGACAAGATTTTCTACAATGTCAAATAGACGAACACATTCAAGAAATAAAAAATAAAGCTTTTATCATGATTGGAAACCTGCCTTAGAATCTGTTGCATATTCTTCTATTATCGAAATTATCATACCTATTTCACATACTCATTTCTATCAACCTTATACCCCATGAAGCAGAAAAGTATTACGGTAAATATTACACTATCTGAAAGTTTCTTTACATAACAGCGATATTAGAAATAGATTCAAATCTACAATGTAATAGAAAACCAACTACAAAATAGAGCATCGAGAAGTGATTAAATAAGGTCAGAAAATACTTTAATGCTTCATGCCCGTGAACTAAACTGCACCATACAATCGTCACGTTAAAATAATTCTGTCGAGAGGGGGTTATATAAAAGTCACAGCAACGTACGCAGTACGAAATACCTGCATTCGATTGCAAATCTCGTTTTAGCGGCTTTATTTCAAATGTTCAGTCAATGATTCCATTTATTGAACTAAATAAAATTGAACTTAAAATTTCCTAAATCACGTTTTAGTTCATAATAAAGTCGCTAAACCTGGCCCGGCCCGGTGCGGCTTCGCGCCTTGGACCGCTCGGCGGAGCTTCGTATTTACAAATTATGTGGAATATGCGATTACGGATTCATCAAAAATAAACCTTGTGTTGCATACATAATACGGCGCGAAGTCGGACGAGGCCGGGCCCTTATTCGTAAAAAGTTCCGGCACAATAAGGCAGTGATTCAGTGTACGCTATACAAAATATCTCCGTTACAAAGTTTCAACCAGTCTGTTGCAATGAGGTTAGTCTATTGTAGATTCAAATCCAAAAAGGTTGAACAAGTCGTAATTCAATTTATTAACTCCTATCTGAAATACCATTTTTTTTTTATATATGATTCAACATTCTTCGTAACCTACAAGTACATTTTGTGTTTTATAGAATTACCTATCGCTACTCCTGTTTACACGTAGTCTGAATATTCCAATGGGTCAAAAATAAATCGGCGTCGACTCATTCGTCCGTACGTGTTACATCGTCGATACTTCAAGCACAATTTTAGGTAGGAAAAGACATTTATACAACAACTGAAATGCGAGGGCGTCGGTTTACTTCGGGTCTCGGGACCGCTCGTCGGCCTCGCGGCGTCCGAAGGTGGGTTCCAAATTATTAAATACATTTCAGATTAACTATTTCAGCATCGCTTACAAAAAAAGTCTTGGCCCTTTTTATTTCAGTCATCAGTTGCCGACACTTTAAAAATATAAAGCTTGCAATAATTAAAATCGAATGAAAGCCTAACTAGCATAGATCGTAACTAAACTATAGATTAACCAGTTTAAGTCGCAGTCTGTAATCCATTAGTCGGTTTCCTAATTTTTATATACAATATTTATTTTCTACCATATTGCGTCCTTGATATGCATTGCGTAACAATAAAAAAACCTAGCTTTCATGCCGTCGACGCGTCACGACCGGCCGGCGACGTCGCGCCCGACCGCCCCGAACGTTCTCTAAGTACTGTCGAGAGAAGCAATTACAAATAATACATGTCACAAAGTAACAAGTCACAATTATATTTTCTTTACAGTCAGACTTATCGCATTAAATAAAAATATAGAATTATAAATACGGATTCAGTCCCTCGCGGAGGACGCGCTCGCCCTCCGCGCGCGCGACCGCTCGGCGACCGGCACTGTCGTCCTGTCGCGCTGTCCTGTCGTCCTGTCGTCCGGCTACACGCACACTGTCGGCCGTGTCGTCCGGCACACGCACACTACACTGTGTCCGGCTAGTGGATGGCGACGGGGCTGTGCGCGCGACACACGAGCAGCTCGTCGTCGCGGCGCTCCACGTCCATGCGCTCGGCGCCGGCCCACACGAGGGCGCCGCCCACTGCGCACAATACATTCACGTTATGCCTATTGGACATTCACAAACGACACGTATTAGTTCACAAGGTATACGATCTAGCCATATTTAGTCCCGTCCAAAAATTATAATATGGACAATAGTTAAGGTATGTTCTGCGGGACTTAAAATTCGTGGCGTCAACTCGAATGAAAGTTTCATTACTACATTGCGGTTTTACCTTCGTACGACGAGGTCAATAGCTCAATCAAACACTGCAATGTAATAAAGCTCGCCTGCGAGTTTTAGTCCCGTCTACAAGGCGCTTTTACATTTGAACGAGAGTGGGAAGTAGTAAAACTTGAACACCCTTGATCCTGCGTAGTCTAATAGTCGATAAGGTGTACCGTTCAGTCCATTTTATCGATTGCTTAACAGTTAAACTGTTTCAATTAAATATATCTTGTTTCTTTCTTTATAATTTTACATTTCAATTATTTATTTAAGTTCATCATTGTTTAACTGGATGGAACGGCTTACCCATGTAACTTTTTAAATTGAAAACTAAAACATAATCCTGACTAAACAATACTTCCTATAAGTACTATAGGTTTTTGAGAATATATCAATTATGTGCAAAGTTCTATACAAAATATTACTCAAGCATTAAGTGTATTATTTTTAAAGATGCATCGTTTTAAAAGGTCCTACTCGGAGAGAAACGTGCATTTGTTTGCGAAATTCACCACGTAACGATGACGTATCGTTAAATATATAAAACTAGAAATAATTCAGAGACTAGACTCTATTGAAAATTACTGTTTTGTAAATTCAATCTGATTAGATTTATGGTAATACAATATTAAATTAGGGCCAAAACATGATTACAAGACCCGACATCGCGGCGTAGTACGACGCGACACCGTGGCACGATGCAACGTCGTGCCGTAGAAATACATATGAGTATATTTAAAATTAACTTTATCTTCGTGTAACAAGACACAGAATTAAAACGCAGTTTTCAATCTCACGTCGTCGTATCGTGTGTAACACAAAGTCGCGTCATACCACGTCGCAATGTCGTATGGTATCTTTTAATAGGCTTGGTATCATTTTTCGAAGACATTTACAATACGATAAAAATCTGTTAACGATTCGGCTTTTCTCGGGTATCATCGCCTCAATCCGGAGACGGAAATGACACGAAATACATTCAATTCAATTTTCATAAAAAAATGGCTACTGTTCATTCGCGATTTCTTTTAGGTAGCATTCAATTTGAAGTATCATAAACGCAATGTATAGCACCTGCCAAGATGACATTACTAACCGGTAGACCTAAGAAATTTATTATGCAGAAGCGACATGAATTTTAACATTCATTATTTATTAAAGCTATACTTGTAGGTATACAATATCTAAAAAAACATATATAAGTCAATATTTTACTGTTTGATGTAAGTAACAGTACCTACGATAGTACGTCGGATTAGTAATTAATAATAATCACCAAATAAAAAATTTAAAAAACCGATTTCAACCGATTTTTGTTGATATTTCATAAACTGCTTGACCGATTTTGATATAATTTACATGGGATCATCTTGGAAGTATACCCTATCAAATACAAAAAGAATTTTGTAAATCGGTCATATCTGTAAATTGATAACTCTATGTGAGCCATGAGGGATTCACGACAATTACCGAGGTTGGCCGAATCGTTAACTGATTTTAATCGTACTGTAAATGTTTTTTATTTTCTGGATAGTCCTTGCTGTAAGGATCTACAAGCTACATGTCATTAATTTGTCTTTACCATGGTTTTACCAGAATGTTTTTTTTTAATTAACATTTCACAGTTCTCAATAATAGTGGCTAAAGGGATCTTTGCCTTCGAAACTTAAACAAAATTATAAAATTTCAACGGTTTGACAGTGACATGTGTCAAAATTTGAATGGTTTGACACTGACATGTGTCAAAATTTCAACGGTTTGATTTTGTTTACTTATATAAATTAATATTCTTGCTTTTTCGAAACCTGACATCAAGCAGAATTAAAACGCGCCTCTGCATAACTGACACTGGCAAAAGCCTCGAGCTGCCATTCTTGGCTTAATAATAGAATTGACAAGTATCAAGTTGTCAATTTAGAAAAACATTTCGGAAAAACCATGGTAAAGAAAATTAATGACATGTAGCTTTTAGGTCCTTACAGCAAGGATTATCGAAAAAAAAAAAAAATTCGAAAAATTGTACCAACCCTTGACTTTTCTCTGAATGTTCCCAAGTTCCAAGGATGGTGCCATCCATCGTACGACAAGGTACGTATTGGGAAATGTTGATTAGCTGATTTTCGATAATTTATCCTCTGCTATCTTCCGCTTCACACTTTGGGTACAGTAGGCGGCAAACTTCTTGACCCTGACCTTGACTGCGCAGTAGCCGATTTACGTACAAATTTACATGCGCAGATCCCCCCTTTTGGTTCACGTTGTTTGCCGGCTACTGTAAGAGTGTGAGTACACAGCGAGTGTATTAACTAAGATTTCAGTTCTAATATTGAACTGTTTTGCTACTTTACTCTAATTCTGATTGGCTATGCCACATGCAACCTATACTTACAGTGATGCGCCTAACTATTAGATTGCATTATACCAAGCGATGCCAAATTACTATTTCAAAAATTATACAACATGTCCGGTACAATTAAAAAGAGATCAGCCAATTTGCCTCAAATAATTGGATATACTTATTGTAATAATCAGATAATAAGTGCATCTAGAATTAATGCTGTGCCTAATAAGTAATAACGAACCTTAAAAAATAAGCAAGGACTCCGTGTCCATAAGAATACAAGATTACGAGGTTAAACTTCAGACTTCTTACCATGATCTTGATTTATGATTTTTTTGAGATACTTATTTAAAACTACGAGGAGTACCTTAGGATAATTGTACAGTAAATAATAAAGAATCAAATGTCTCATTTAAAGCTCAACCTCACAGAATATTTTAACAATAAGTTTGAATACCTATAAAAAAAAACTATAATCACTTTCTTACAAAAAATAACCAACATCAACGAAACGAAGTTATGTTATATGACAATGTGAACAACTAGAAAGAATGCTCTTAGAAAAAAAAAAAAAAACAAATCGGTCCCCGACGAACTGAGAACTTACTCCGTTTTTGACGGTCGGTTGATAAATAAACCAGCAGTAGTGAATTCGACTATGGCGTAAACAATTAAAAACTAAAGGAATTTCAAGTACAAGTGGCAACGTATAAACCGTTTAAACAAGACATAAACTAGCAATGTTAACTGTTACACGCCACAACTTTTACTTTAAACACGCAACATAAAAAATGTTAGGACGAATCAAACCTGCCAGCTACAGCGCAGGATTGATTCTTGGGCTGCGGTCACATTGCCTGCGGGGAAGCGATGACATTGGACTTTTCTTCCAACCAACTCCAGGTTATCTATACCTCGTTTTTGATACATTGAAAATAAGTCATGATTTCTTTAGGTTTCTATGACATAGGTACGTACGTGTGAAATAATTCAGTAAATTATAATTATTATAGTTTCACTGAAACTTCTCTCACTATCATTGACATTGACAAAATAAGAAATTTCCGTGTATTTTTCAGTAATTCTATAACTGATTTTATTTTATAATATATATTTTTTTTAACATCAAGAGATGCAGAAGTTTTTGAAACGCGGAGTATGTTCTTAGATCATTACACTAAACCATTGATGTAGTGAATAATGTTCTGCCATTTTATTTTGTAGGAAAATTACGTTTTCGAATGCTGTTTCATTAACTTCGGCGAAACTATTGAGATAGAAATATGAAAATGAGCTTTGCCAACAAAACACGACTCACATTAGAATTCTACAAGAAGTTATTTTGCGACTAAGTTTTTATTACCGTAGTTACCGTTTATCTTAAGAAATATAGATGTTAAAGTAATCTGTCACTCTCGTATTCAGTTTTTGAAGTGAAATGCGACTTCCAACAAGGTTACGTTAAACGTTTAACGCTACCGTGGAGGGGGTAGGAAAGCACTGTTGCGTTAAACGTTCAACGCAACAATTTCACAGACAATGCGATGGATTTAAGGTTATGTCAAGGTACGTCTCTTGTGAATATCAATTGATTGTTAGGTTTTCTCTTTTGAAATTACAATTTCTATCCCTTCCTATTTTCAATTCCACATTACGAAGTTTAACTTCTTCCGCGCGGAGGGCCTCCACACACTTTTTTTTTTTATTGGAAGGCGACGCTCTTAGAATCGTTCAAAATATCTTGATCCCATAAGAGCGAGCGAGCGAGACAGGTATAAAACATAAATCAATTTCTGTCAGCTTGCAGAAGTTGCTACGCATGCCAAAATGCTCAAAATGACATGCACAATTGTACACGGATTCTATTGTCGAGAAAAAAAGGTTGTACTATAATGCTTAGCTACTCTTGCTGCTGAATGTACTATACGCTTTGTGATTAGCCTATAGCGCAATATAAACACGACCATCATAAGACTCGCCACTATTTCGCTCTACCGACTCAACAAACCGAGGTATAGATGACCCAATGCAAGTGTGTAAATCGTCAGCCCCGTTCAGCAGACAGCAGTGACAGCAGCCCCTCGTATATGAAGCCATGCACACGACATGCGATGGGGGAGCGGGCAGCGGTCGGGGCGTAAGGAAAGTCAGACCTGGCGCGTTAGGCCGTCTGGGCGGCTAGTGGGGCGCGGGGCCGCTGGGCCGCTCTAGTCATCGCGGGTCCGGGCTATCTGCAGCCGGAACATTCACACAGCGTTACACAACACAACAAGGACCGGCCGGTGGGACGTAGCTTACGATACGAGACAGACTTCTGGGCTAGGGTACACGAACCCATTATTTGGTCGCTTTAACCGCTAAAATCTCGTGGACTCATTTTTGTCAAGGAAGTCTATTTTGACGTTTCGAAATTTTCGTTGGTGAAACTTTGAATATTCATAGAAATTTACAGAAATATGTGTCCCCAAAAGTGATGCGGAGCAAACGCTCAAATATTTCAAAATGAAACATCGATTAAGTTACGCGGTAGTGGAAGTCATAGGGGATTGATGTATTGTTATTGGACACCTTTGAAGCCAACACCTGGGTTTTGAAAATACAAGTCTCAAACTCCGAAAAAGATCATGTTCCATATAACTGTTACTTCTAAAACCTGTGCCTGCTTTTGACAGTAAAATAACAGACAATACTTTTGGGTATTTTCTTTTTCTATGTCAGATGGAACATTTCAGTTAGTTCAAATGAAATGATGAAAGCATTTGATGTGTTAGCGGAACGCGACACAAGCTTGAGATGATTGATGTTAGGCTTAAAATGTACCTACCTATAACACATATCATCAAAGACTTTCTTTTTAAAATGACAACACTGATAAATAACACGGACCAACCTCGCGATACTATTTTCCATCTTTATGATTTAATAAACTGAGGTATCTAAAGCTACTTTCTCAATTAGCATTAGCAAAACCGAAGACTTGATTGAGTAAACATGTGAACACATTTAAGAAATAAACTAAATTTTTAAGTATTCACTGTAAAAAGTCTGGGAAAACCTAGTTGACAAGGCCTTACACACAAAGCCAACAGCACTCCTGCTGTGGCCTGTTATATACATACCGGCGGCGAAAAAAATACATACGTAAAATGTGCGTTATATTTCTCAAGTTAATTGGAAAATAGAATCGTCCAGTAGGCCTGTCTTTAGCCCATGAAAAGGTTTGTGAACGAACCGTGCTGATGGTGCGACTGCGCCTGCTGTGTGTTGGTGGACTCGTCCGCTGTCCGCTTGAAGAAGTTGTGTTGCAGCGCGTAGTACGGCGTCACGCGCTGTTTGGGGTCGTACTCTAGCATACGGAGAATTAGGTCCTGGAACATTGTATTCAATATTATGGTTGATGCTTAGAACAAATTTTGGCATATACAGAATTAGGCACTGGAAAAGTTAATATTTAGAAGAATGCTGCTAAGCTAATTTATAGCGGTTCGGAAAAACCTAACGTCGGGGATTTTCTGACTTTCTTTAGCAGAATAGGTTTACGACACCGCAGGGGGTTTTCCAAGTGGTTTTGGTAACATATGCTACTATAGGACATATGTTTACAATTGGTACGTCAATATTATATAATATCACAGCTGCTTCATCGGTCACAACTGGCTTACTAGTCAAACTCAACGTGACGAATTGATTATCCTATTATATGTCCAAGATTGAAATTTCCATAATATTGTTGGAAATCCATCTCTTTAAAATTGAGGATTGAGCTCTAGGTACATCAAATGTTACGATAGTGAGTTGTTCTTCATTACTGTACCCACACGAAGCGAGTCATTACATCGGCATCTACTTATTGTATGTTTTGAAACTGATAATTATGTCACGTGAGCTAAATTTGAGGGAAAAAGAATCTACGGGCAGATCTTCGATGGGAGTCTGTTCAGAGGCTCTTGCTCTTGCTACGCTCTTGCACTCCCGCTCTCGCTCTTGGTGTGGCACTGACCTTAAACTTAAGATAGTCGGAGACGGAGTGTCCGGGCTCGCCGCGCCGCCGCGCCGCGGGCCCGCCGCCCTCCACGCCGAGGATGTCGTGCAGCCGCCGCGAGCCCGCCGACCGGTACTTCCTGTAACCACTGCGACACTTACTACACGAACACGGTACATGGTACACGGTACAGGCTACACTCACACACGACTAGTGCACACTGTGCGTGCACACTTTGAGATGATGTTGTGTACGAGTTCGGGACAGAACCTCGCGCAAAAACCACGCCAATCTCGAGGGCTCGAAACGGGTCCACGCATTCCTCTGAATATAGAACGCGAGACGACAGTGGGCCGAAGGACTAGACAGTGACAATCGTGACCGCTGTTCCAGAATTGTGTTACAATTTTGTCAGCTCGCTTATTAAAAAGATAAAGCATGTCTTATATCGTTGCTTATCAAGAACGGCACAATCCGAAATGTGCCGTTATTCAATTAAAAACTATTTTTCAACAATTTAAGGTGTCTAATCGAATAACGTCACAGTTCAAAATTGTGCCGTTGTTCTTCATAATCATCGATATAGGAAAATAATATAAATGAAAATTTTAAAGTTTTCAAGACTAATAACAGTAGCTCGTGGTTGTATTGGTGAGCGATCAGTCAACAAAAACATTTATTAAATGGTGCTATGTCCAATATAAAAGTAGGGGACCCTATAAATACAAAATTAGCTTTATGCTTGTGTTATTTTACATGATAAAAGTCGGGATAAAAACTTACCTTCCGTCTTTCCCGTTGACTTTCTTCAACACGTATCCACCGCCTTCTGACGCTGGCAGTTTGTCGAAGAATTTTCTGGTTTTGTGAGCCTGTAACAGTAATTTAAACAGTTTTAACGCCAATCAACGTTTTGATGCAACTGTTTCAAGAATACCTTTCAATAATCTCTGTGGGTTTCTTCGCATATGATATGATCCTTGATCTTCCTCATGGCATTAAGTCCTAAATTTATACTTTTATGTCACGTAGTTTAAATGAATGAATTAAGTCATCTTGCAAGTTTATCAAGCAAACATTGATAAACGTCTACAATGAATCAAGTACATTCAGAAGATGTACTGTGACTTTATAAATATCTTTGAACCACTATTGACGGGACTTTTGATGCCGATCGATTGTTAAAAACGAACGCGGATAAGTAGGAACGGTATGTTTACCTGGTCTAACAAATGATCAGGCGGCATGCCCAGCACCTCGACGATCTTGTTCATCTGGTCGATCTCGTTGGCTCCGCTGAACAAGGGCTCCCCCGTGTGCATCTCGACGAGTATGCAGCCCAGCGACCACATGTCTATCGCTAGGTCGTAAGGGATGCCCAGTAGGACCTCCGGTGACCGGTAGAATCTTGACTGGATGTATTGGTATATCTGGAAATTTACATATAGATTTATGAGCCACAGATTTATTATTTAAATAGAGACTACTAGTGTTTCGGACTTTGCTTTTTGTTACGTTAGGTTTGTGTTATAAACTTATAACATTCCAAAATATTTTATAGTTTCAGAAAAAAAATGCTTTCGATGAAATGAAATTTCTATGATATGAAATCCGATGAAACATTTGTCTATACAACAAGGGTAAACCCTATGGCATACCTACATGTGAATCAATTATATTTAAAAAGTTGTTTTTATTGGTATTCTGATAACTTTCTGCTAACAAACTCATAAACGCATCAAGCTATTGCGTAGCATTGCCGAGTAACCTCCTTTGCAATGCAAGGAATATCAAGACGCATATCCGAGGCGCAGTGTGCGATAACCTCATGAGTACCGAATCACACGATCCCTGTGTGATTTATCTTTGCAATTAGTTTAATTTAATTATTTATAGTTAGTTTAATTACTTATTTATTTATTTTTTCTTTTGTATAGTTAGTTTCTTATTCAGTCCTTAACTTTTCTAAGGATTTAAATTAATTTATGTTGTTTTGCATGTTGTGACGCCTAGAGACCATGTACATCTCTAAGAAAGCTAAATTAAGTACTTAATTATTTTGTTGCATCAGTTATTGATTTTGACCCCTTGAGACCTTATACATCTCAACGGAATTGAATTATTTCATTAATTAATTATACCAATTTATATTGCGTGTCGTGACGCCTCTACATCTCTGAAAAAAATCACTTTATTTTATATAATTTTTAGTGTAAACATTGATTTGGAGAAACTTGTACATCTCCTCTAACATATATGTTTCAATTACCTAGTTATAATATAATTGTATTAGTTTTTAAGTATAATTTACGAAAAAATGACTTACTGTTGAGTTTCTTTCGGCTTTCTTCTCAACAGCGGTCTCCTCTTGCGAAATGCCGGTAGACTCACAATCTGACTTGTAAAAGTGCCCTTGTGGCCTACTTACTGAATAAATTATTTCATTTCATTTCATTTCATTAAAATTTACTAGGAATAGTCTATAAATCGGGGCTCGGTATTAGAAATGCGCTCGTTCTGTACGAGATGAAGGACGTTGCATAATCGGCTTTATTGTAGGGTAGTAAGACTTGGAAGTTTATTCGAATTGTGACAGGTGTGAGTGAGAATAGTGGGTAATGGAGGTTAGAAGTCGATTTTGGATATTGAGGCCTTAAATTCGGCTGTTAAAAGCAGATTGGTTTCGCAAAATTTCCATTTTAATCTGCAATTTTTGGGGTGAATATTGAACTATTTTCCTTTCAATAAATCATAATGCACTTATCATTAGTTAACTAGTATACTTACCCTTTGGCCTAGTTGACACGAACTTCCGAAATCCACTATTTTAATGGCTGACCTTTTCGGGTTGCATAATAGTATATTTTCGGGCTTAAGATCACAGTGAATTATATTTAGTTCTGAAAAAAAAAAAAACACAACAAGTTAATAATCAATTTCAAACATCAATTTTCAACTACTCTGCTACCTAAAGAGGAATGGGAATGGGAAGAGATCGCTATTTAGCGACAAGACCGCCTGTTGTTTACCTCTGCCTGTTATTTTGATTGCATCTCATGTTGTGTTGTGTTCCTTGATGTTTGAGGTGTGCAATAAAGAGTATTTGTATTTGTAAACGATCACGAAGTTAAAAAAAAAAGTGTTATCCAAAAACGAATACTGAAAGGTATGTAGACTCTAGTAGGCAATTATGTAAACACAAGTTGAACCTATTTGGAAAAGAAAGATTCTTAATTCATAGTTCGTCAAGATACTGCGGACAAAACTCACGAGCAAAATGAGCAATTTCTGCGGACGCCACGTCTGAATCGTTCAGTTTTACGATTTACTCGTTCAGTTTTTCGATTTACTTAGCTGAACTATTTAAATTTATACCAAGGTGCACCGCATGTAAATATAAATGGGTTCAGGACTTCACAACTAACAATTCGGATTCATCAAGGGGTTCGATGCCAAGAGCCTCACCTATAAGTCTGCAGGTGAAGAGGTAAACACAGCCTACGCCTATATACGTATTTGCGTCGCCAGATGGATGGATGATTATAGAGGGTGACATTTATTGTAAACGGAAGAATGATCAGGACTCGATTAATGGTCCTATATTATATCCAGCAATGAACTGCTAACGAACTGTAGGCTGATGATAAATGAATATTGGTAACGAACGAATACTCATGTCATAAAAGTCACAATCAAGCAGTACTGCTCGACATCTTCCGACGATTCAATTCAATAGTTTTCCACACGTAGTCCAGAGAATGAGGTTAGCAGCGGCTGCATGTGCTTATGTCATGATTTAAGGTACTCTAAATTTCGAAGCATGTCGACCAAGTACTTGACTTTTACAGTATTCGAAATGAGTAACCGTAGTAACCGTTGATAAATTATTTTTGAGCTGAACGGTAGCTCTGGTTAAAATCTAGTTTATGTTGATGAACTCACCAGGTTGACTAAGGAAGAGTAGCGCCGTGCAGAGTTGCTGCGCGAATTTCCGCGTGAGGTTGAGCGAGACGCCGCGAAAGTTGGTGTTCCGCAGCAGATCGTACAGGTTGTACGAGAGCAACTCGAACACTAGGCACAGGTGGTTCCGCCACATGAAGTGACGTTTCAGTTTCACTGGAAATGGCAATTACACGTGGATCAGTTCAAGTTCAAAGTGTATGCTCGATCATCCCCTAAAAGAATTTGCACCCTACATCAGATTCAAATTGGAAGCGAGTAGATTCTAGTCAGTTGACTACACCAATCTATCCTCGATCGGACGATGGCAGATGGTGTATTACCTGCAGCTAAAGTTAATACATTGATAGGTGTAGTAACCTATCGGGTGTCTCTGTCATTCGTTCGCGGCTTGGTGGTTAAAACTAAATGAGAATGAACTGCCGGTCGGTTGTGTGGCGGCCCCGCATATACCGACTGTCATGGCAAGACTAACGCGACAGCTTTCAAGAGCAAGAACCGTATGAAGGATTTCAGCTTGGTCTATTGATTATTGCTATAGAAAGATAGTTCAATGATCAAAATAATGGTAGAACATTTAATTTATTTAATTAAATAAAGCGGGCGTCCTTGCCGCGATCATAGATTCTTTGGTGACATATCGGTGAGGATGCTTCCTAATACTAAAGAATAGATATATTTGGCAACTTACCTATATAATACTTATTTTCAGCGTCAGCTCTGTTCATCATTTCTAGTAACTTGACTTCTATTTGTGCCTGATTTAGGAAGGGTTTCTTATTCTTAATTATTTTAATCGCTACTTGACACTGCTCCTCATGATCATACGCTTTCACAACCTGAAACAGAGGGTATTTAATATTTCCATTACACTAAAGCATTCCTTAGGTCTACGAGAGCAGAGTTAATATCTTCAAGATATCGCATTGCTTCGTTTGGTTACAATGTAGTGATTCTATATTGTGCCAGATATTAGAGTACATTCTGACTCTAGGGCAGAGCGAACGGAAATGCCGTTCCAGGCGCTGTGGTGTTGGACGCTTTTGACACGCGTGAACAGCCTAACGTGCGCGCAAAATGAAGCAAAGAGTACCAGAAGACATACTCGGCCTCTCTCTCTCTCGGTCTCTCATTAAGACCAGAGTCTTTCTTTTTGTCAAGTTGAGAAGGTAAGGAAACTCAGGCTCACCTGTCCAAAAGATCCTTTCCCTATCGGCGAGGAGATCTCATACCGGTCGAGAAACTTCTCTCCCTGTTTGATGATGTAGTCGTGGTTATCGTCGTCGTACCCGTCGTTGTACAACTTTCGCTCCTTCTTGTGCGAGCCATCCTCGCCCAGGTACTGTTGCGCTCTCCGCTTCTTCTTCGCGTAGTATACCTGATGACAAAGGAAAATATCCATTGAATACATATAAGACTTTAATAAACCTCTAGCTGGAAATCTCGAAAGTTCATGTTTATGATTCAGGCAAGTCTAGTGAGTCCTTTCAAATTATATGATATGATTAATAAAAGGCCTGCCCTTCACGAACTGCATCAACGAGAGTACAGCCGGCCTGATATTGCAAAGGACAAACCCAGTCCAAATATTTGTATGAGTTTGCAAGGTGCTGTGTACGAAGGGCCAGATTTCTTTCTTCTCAGAATGGGGACTTTCGTCTCAGAATGTATCAAGAGTGTTGTATTCATTCGATCAAGTATTACATGTAAATGTAAACAAAGGCGCTGCGATCCAACAGTAATCAGATAATAATCTACCGGTGTTTGTAAATTACTTACTAGGAATAAAACGTATATCAGTCACAGATTTAAGCGTAGTTCTTCATTTTTACTAACATATCATCACACAGTGGGCACGGGACCGACTGTATAATTAGAACAGTTAATTGTGTACCGGCCTCGAGTAAACCACTAGATAGCATCTACAGAACGATTGCAAGCGTAAAAACCTTTGTTGGCTCATAATCTGAGCAGTTTTGGAATTGTCCAAGCTTTTAAGAAAAAGGAGAGACAAAAGGAACGTCGGAAAAAGCTTCGTTGACAGTGCCGCTAACCTGTATAAAGAGGGTTTCAAATGGACAATGACCGATAAGTAATTAAGAATCAACTCGTTTTCAGGAGTACATTTGTTGTTTCCCAGTTGTTTAGAGTGATTTGATCCTCAGGAACCACACTTGATAAAACCGAAGCATTATTAGATGTCCCTTTGATTTATGTGTTTCTTGTTTGTTGTGACAGTTGTTTGTGATTAGAATTTAGCTTAGTTTCGTCAAACGTCTATCGGCGAAGAGCTTTAGTGTCTTTAATAAATGAAGCCGTAGTCAAACGAAGTAGTAGTCGGGATTACAAAATATGTTTTCTCATCAAATATGTACAATTCGTCCAACGTATAACGTTTGATCCTTTAGCGGGGCATAATGTACTCCATTACAATAAAAAGTCATCATATGCGTTATAGGAAATGACGGAGTAGCCGAGAGCGGGAATTCGGCTGACGGACGTTGACCCAAATACGCGTTTGACATTGATCGACGACGCGTCGCGATATGCTTATATAATGATCCTCCATTCGTACCTAACGCATGGATTTAGGTCTATGAAGTTCATTGGTACAGATAGTTTACAATATAAACAGATTTATTTACAGCGATTAGATTTATTCTTTTAGTTTCATTTATGTACTTATTTTAAGACATAATTTTTGAAGTTTTTCTGGATTATGTAATGAGTTCAATGTTATTGAATGTTATCCGATTTAGTGAAAAAATAGGAATAGAGAGAATTGTAAAAGCTTTGTCACACGAAACCTTTTGAACACGCTCTACAATTTGTTACGTCACATGAGCATGACGTTCCGTCGCGTCACATGATCTATAATATCTGGCATTCACAATCGGCCATTACGTAACATAGCAATAATTTATTGCCAATTGCATAGCATTCACAGCGTAGCGGTGCGGAAGTGTCGCATATCGACGCGGCCAAACGATAACCCAAATTTCTGACTGCGACCTACATATTACAGTGAATTTTACAGGCGGGTGAGCGGCCGGCCGGCGAGGCTTCGCTACATAGCCGCACAGCTCGCCGCTCCGGCGTCTGTTTGTTTGCCGGGCCGAGCCGCGAGCAGGGACATGCCACGCGACAGATATTCTATTCAGGTAACGCTATATGGTGTGAAAAGTAGTGACTTCGTTGGCTTCTTTGACATTCGGCCGGTATAGAGTTTCACGAGAAACACTTTCGGAAGAGATACAATTTCGGCGTCACCGAAGCGTGTTGCAAGGGTGTTTATCGAGGTGTGAGCGGAGTGCGGAGGAATCATCTATCATGTTTGAGAATCGTCACCGGAGTCGGAGACAAATCATCGCGGTCGAGAGTGGAGAATAGTGAGTCAGGCCAGTGACCGCGGCACGTGGCCGCGAGATGAGCGCGTCGGGCCGGGGAGAGACGGCGCGCGGCGGCTGTCATTGATTTTCCCCGTTTTCCCCCTACCCCGAGCCTGTTCCCCTCCCCTTCGCGTCTCACCCACTTCCAGCGCCCGATAACGAGGTTAACGGGCGACGTGAGCGTCTCCTAAACTTTAATTATACCCGTACACCCGTCGTGCATGTTTAACCCGGCCTCTATTCAGCGTTTTGTTTGCTGCACACCTGATAGCGGGACGTGATCTACTATTTCGGTCGAACAGTTAACTATCTAATGAACGAAGCCGGAGATGGGAACACGGAGCGCAACTCGCAGCGCAAACTTGTGTTGCGATCGCTGTGACCGAGCTTAAATCGAATGTACTAACGACGTTTCAACTCATAAGCGCACAACTACGAGTGACTTATACGTGCACTCATTGTGCTCACAATGCGAAGCTCATGCAGTTTTTACGTCGAGTTTCACAAAAGAAGCTGAAAGTCACGTTAGCTCGAGTTTATATAAATAAACGACTGCAAGAATGTGCTGAGTGCTATCAGACATAATTTAAAAGATTAAAGTGTCTGTATAAAATATGGTATTTTTGACAAACGACCCGCGTCGTTGGGAGTGATTCTTTGTAAACAAATATGTGGCGACTGAAATAAAACATGTGAACGGCACGCTCTGTGAAATAGTTTCAGACAGAGATGCGTGGGTGGTGGGGCCTGTTCCCAGATAATTGCAAATCGCCTCTTATACAAAACGGAGCCAACAAATAGAGAAACGTCCCACGCTTTATCCGCTGCCTACACATAACTTTATTACAATCACTGTTGGATTTAACAAGTTTATGATCGTGAAGGGAATCTTCTTAAGGAATTCATCGACTTAATCCGGATTGGTTCTTCATAGATATTTATTACTTTATAATGAGGTTTTCCGGAAGGGTAAAGAGAAAAGAAACGCTAAACAAGCAAAATCTAAATGAGTAGGTACAACATTGAGCGGTGGTGTACAGTTCGCTGTGTCTTTGAGTTGATATTTTGCTGTTTTAGGGCTTGGGAAAAATTGACATTGTTTGATTTAATGTTGGGTCAGAGTAATACTATTAGTAGTGTTCTAATCACCATCAGTTCGTTTGCAGTATGAATGAAGTATTCCGGTGGGTCACCAGTGACGTCCGCGTAGGCGAAATGATTTCCTCCGTGGAGCTACCGCGCTAGAAGCGATACTTTACTGATAATGCATGTGGGTTGTTTGATACTGTCAGGTTTTCATCATATCAGCCGATAGACGTCCACTGCTGGACAAAGGCCTCCCCCAAAGTTCTCCACAACGATCGATCTTGCGCCGCCCTCAGGTTATATAGGATAGGGATCTAATCGTCATCAGTTCGTTTGTATGAACAAGTATTCCGGTGCGTCACGTGACGTCCGCGTGGGCGAAATGATTTCCTCCGTGGAGCTACCGCGCTGGAAGCGATAGGCGCTTTACTGAAATGCATGTGGTAGTTTGATACTGTCAGGTTATGTAGGATCTATTCGTCATCACCTCGTTTGTATGATATGAACAAGTATTCCGGTGCGTCACCAGTGACGTCCGCGTGGGCGAAATGATTTCCTCCGTAGAGCTGCCGCGCTGGAAGAGATAGGCGCTTTACTGACAATGCATGTGGTTGTTTGATACTGTCAGTTTATACAGGGATCTATTTGTCATCAGTTCGTTTGTATGAACAAATATTCCGGTGCGTCACCAGTGACGTCCGCGTGGGCGAAATGATATCCTACGTGCAGCTACCGCGCTGGAAGCGATAGGTGATTTACTGACAATGCATGTGGTTGTTTGATACTGTCAGGTTAGATAGGGATCTGTGATCGTCATCAGTTCGTTCGTAGTATGAATGAAGTATTCCGTTGCGTCACCAGTGACGTCCGCGTGGGCGGAATGATTAACTCCGTGGAGCTACCGCGCTGGAAACGATAATCGTTTTATTTTAGTGAAAAGGTAGGCACTGACCTACCTTTTATAACATGCACTGGCGTGTTATAATCTGGTGTAATAAGAGAACTCTTATTCAAGTTGTTCTTATTTAATTGTTAATTAGTCAACTACACATTATCTAAAAGCATTATAATACTTAAAATGATATAGTAACTACATATATCATTTAAAATCCTATTTCTTCATACAGATAACTCAGGTTTTGGTATTAGACGAAAAGTGAGCAAGAAAGTGAACGTTTTGGTTTTATGAAATGTCAAACGTTGCACATTTTGCACACGGTAAGAGTAGGACCGTTAGGTATTATGAGTAAGTTAGAGCCCGTCCGCGTTTCGCTAATTCATGATTTGAAGCCACGGAAGTAAAATTTTACTGGAATTGTCTTAAGTTAACCAGATTGCCACGGCGACATGGGCGACTGCAAATGTTTCCCGTGTTTTTGTTTATCCGCAGCTTTATATTCTAATCATTTTCATTTTCAATTATGCATGCTGGTAAGCTTCCATCGTCATCAAAATAGCAACCTACTCGATTTTTTACAGGTATTGGTATTCCCGCCTTTGCGATGTCGTCACGTCTAAGTAGCCGATAAGTAATGTGGAGCTTCTCATCGCTCCGTAAGAGTGTTGAACTTTAACTGCCATTTGTGACTCTTGCAGCACTCTTTTTGTATTGAATCCCATGTAATTACTAATTAGGCACTTGGTTCTTGTAAAACAATATATTGTAAAACAACTTAAAAATGTCTAATTGAATTCCTTTCCCGTGCACACCCACCAGTCCACAGAGAAACTGTTGGTGATCTGGAAACCGTCGAACTGATCTTCTTGAATTCTACATTAAGAACACTGTCGTACCTTCAGACAAAAAAGACGAAATCAAATCGGTTCTTCCATTTAGGAGTTTCGATGCCACTAACTCAGACATACGGGTATGCATAGACGCACGTTAAACATATGAATTTCTCTTTTGTCTATTTACGATAACCACCATCCAAGATAAGCCCACAAGGATCAAGAAGGTAACTTTAGTTTCTAAAAAAATATACTTTATTTGAGGGTTTGAATTGTCCATCAAATTTTTATTAAGGTTCAGGTCCAAATGGGGGCTATCAGGAACCACCTTGAACACACTAGTATTTCTGGGGCAGCAAATTGGTGTCTCAAAAACGGCTAATATACGAAACACAGCGACATTAGCAAGACACGCGATAGGTTGAATGACCTTTAGACGGCTATTTATATTCTGAATACGTCTGATTGGATGTTGTTGTTTGTATTGGTTTTTTAACCTCTACAAACCACTGATTTTCGAAAAGAATTTCAAATATTCATGAGAATATTGCGCGTTTGAGTCTTAAGCCGCGTTATGTTGCGAGTTTATTTAGATTGGGTTTGTCTAGACGGAGTCAGTTTTAAACGAGGTTGCTTAGACATAACGTAAGTGCAATCTTTCTAGCACATCTAGCCGTCTGTCTCATTACGTCTTGGGATTGGCAGATGCCTTTTATTTTACGCCACGGCTATAATTCTTTTTGTGAAACGTTAGACGATTATTGGCGAGCCCGAATGTAAATAGAAGCCTCCGTTGTTTACAGCTAAGTAGCTCTAGCATCTTTGCAACATCTGTGAAAGTGCGTAAGTTTAGTTTTAGATGCACAAGGATATAGCAATAGCTAATCACAATAAAACGAATAATTCATTGAAAACTAAGACCGAAAAATATTGTTTCATGGCATTTCTTGAAATCTCACTAGTACCACCCTTTATAATTCACGCGATCCCTCAAGTTAGAGTAAATAAAAGCTTTTGTGTTTAATAAGTTAGTTAGCAAACTAATTAAAATATTAAAGAGCAGCATTTAAAGAATGCATGCTTATGTCTAGAAGTCTCAAAGAGTTCATGTTCATATTCATATTCATTTATTCAATGCATTTGTGTGTACAAAAAGGTCTTAAATATCTAAGATGTTCCAACACAAACCCTGTAAGGGCACTGCACATTTTAATTTTAATTTTAATTTATCTACGACTAATATCAAATTAGCATGCATTAATTACAATACTAATGGAAAGAAATGATAATTTATGAAATAATAATAATAATAAGCAATTGAATTATTCAAATTAATTAATTATAATTTATATAATGGAAGAAGAGAGGCAGACATTCGTTTGTGCTGAATTGTACCGAACTATTTTAATTACTCCAATTAATTACTCTAAATATTCTTTTACCGTGTAGTATGCTTGTTCCAAAAGGAACTTTTTTAAATAATCTAAAAACTTGTTTTTATTAGGCTCTTTCTTTATGTGGTCAGGTAGTTTATTAAATATTTTTATTGACATTGTTGAGTTTGTTATTGTTAGTGTAAGCTAACTACCGGGGTTGATCAGAAATCAGAAAGGGAAACAGCGAACAAAATAAAAGGCAAAGGTTCAAGTTTAAAAAAAGTAAAAGAATGTTTAAGTTAATTTGTATTGTATAGGAGTGCAGTTATGTCAATGACATCTAATAAAGGTTTTTGCCCGACGCGACGGAGGGTCGAGTCAGCCCCTGTAAGTACATATCCGAGTTTACTGGTATGACGTCACGGTGACATCATCTGATAGCGTTCGACACTGCACAGAACTCGTATACAAACGTTATATTTGGTTTCAATCAAGACTATGTTTTCATTGTTTTCTACGATTCATCGAATTAGCTTTGGTATTTTTTTATTACTAAACGAATGGTCGTATAGCTGCATCTAGTGTAAGCATGTATGCAGTGGAAGCAAATGTGCTCGTCAGTAGCTATTGTCATTAATTATCCACGGTCACCGCGACCGCGGAAAGGAGCGGCGGCGACGCGTTATCGGCGCCTGCACCGCGACGCATCGCGGCGTCAATTAAACCACTCGTAACTGCGCAAGTTAACATCATTAAAGGCGTAAAAAGACATTTATTGCGAGAAAATTTGTGCAATCAATTAGGAGTTTTAACGGGCGGGCGGGGGTAGTGTGATGGTGTGAGAGACATGGGGGTGCGTGCGATGCAGCGGCGGGTGTCGGGGGGGTGGCAGCGCGCGCATCTGTGTGCATTCGGCATATTTACCCCGATAGTGGGCGGGCGGGTTCACTGACCCGACCCAATGCAAGGCCCGTACGTAGGCCGACGCACACGCCGACGCGTTTCATTACTGCCACCGCACCGCACAACGATGCAAAAAGCTAACACTGCGTCAAGTGGGCACGCACGGGTTTTTTAATCATCTGACGGATTCCGCATGCACTCTATCTATATTGCATTAGCCCATCGTTTAATAGCTCGCGGTCTTGATAATCTGCCCACGCGATATTAAAGCACAACTTGAAATAACATCATAACAAAATTCAATTCCATATACGACTAAATTCAAAGATTCTTAAGTAAAATTCGCCCTCTAACACATAATTAACAGATCATGAACTGGCTAACTTTAAAGTTTTCAACTAGTGTTTGTAGTCTTCACTTGCACTTATTTTCTTACAGTCTGTGCAAACTTTTGAAATATTAGACTAGTATGTTGTGCTCAGCTGGTAAGTTGGGGTGCAATATTATCTCGACGCCTCTTAAGTAAGATCTGTTTTGTATAATTAAATTATGGTTAAAATTGTCGTCTCCAGCCGGTCTATGATAATCTGATAGCCTGTTTATCGGAGAAACTAAAGCAATGACTTGTCTCTCAAATTAGAAAATCCGTGTCCCTGGCCTCTGGACAAACATGAAAGGTTCGTGTTTGATTAGGGTATTTCTAACCGATGTACAAAATCCCATGCCAAACGGCACAGTATTTACGGATAAATAACCGATTTACGATTTATTACGTCGGAACAGCGTCATGTATGTAAATACATTGTAGTTCATAGGTCATGGGTCTCACCACCTATTATTTTGTTTAATTTTGTTTTCTCCGCCACTCGAAGGTTGTCTGGAAGAGATCGCTCTTTAGCGATAATACCGTCTATTGTCTACCATTATTTAATTTATGACTTCTCATGTAATATTTTTCTTGTTGGTGTGCAATAAAGTATTGTTGTATTGTATTGTATTGTCATGTCATTAGTGTCACTTTAATTTCAGCGTTATTTATGGCCAACAAATAATACAGTATGTTACTATTTATTGTTTAATTGCCTCATTTTTTTTTCCTTTTTATCTAATCAAATAATATATTATTATTAGAGAATTCCAGAGAAATAACTCTACTCGGAATTTCAGTCTTTGTCCAGAAGCTGAGGACACGTTGTATAAGATGAGTCGACGATGCTTGCTACGCCAATAGGATAACTTTAGCGCTACTTTTGTTAAAGATTTCATATCTTTCCTTTATCTATGTCAATGTTACTGTACGCGTAAGAGGAAGCGGCGGTGTAGTTACTTTAGAAGAGAATAGCAGAGGAGTTACGGCAGGTCAAAAGCAAGGCGCCGCCGGTCCAGCCTGACGAGCCATATCGATCTTGTGTTTATTTCCGCCTCCACCACGCTAGATAACTCATTGAACATTTATAAACACACTAAAATTACTGCATTCGAACTCAAACAATAAAACAGACTAATATAAAGATGAGAAACATAAGTAACGTGCGTCTAGTTACATAGCAATTCAAAGCGGTTCGAAATAAACACATTCGCGTACCAAACGTCATAATTACAGCATAGCATTCATAAAACCCGCGGTTAACGTAGACAAACACACACACGGCTACCATAAAGCAGGGGTATGTATACTAATGCAAAACCACCCTTGCAGGCGAATCGGATGCAATGCAATGCCATAACCTACCGCAAGCGTTCCCCTCGCTAGGGCAGGTTCGGGCAGACGCATTTGACGGCTATTTCCATAATAACTAAGATAGTCTCGTTATTATTCATTAATGAACGATGTGCCGGTACCATGCTGCATGTTTACTTATCCAAACGTATCAATAAACAGCGCTCAATGAATTATTATCGAACTGATAAACTAACAGTATTAAATCAAGGTTCAAGACATTAGTTAATCGAATCCAGGTCTGATGAAGCTCATTAATTTGAGACGACAGCTGCAATTCAAAGATTTCTTATTTTCAATATTACCACGTCGAAACTCTCAAACAAATGCGAGATGATAAATTAAGTTTTTGAACTCCGGCGTCTGGGTTTCATATTTGATGTTCTATGACATTTATTATCTTTTAGTGTTGTTTAGATTGTTTAGAAATATGCTCGTACAATTTATTAGAAAAAATGTGTGATTGGGCCATTTTTTCTAAAGTTTTTTTTTTTTATCTTTTATATTTTGGGTATTTTCTACTCAGAATCACGAGCTCTTTCGATCTAATTAGGAGAAAAAAACTGTCCCAAAATATTCATACATTTTTTGTTTTTCCATTCCGTTACCGCTGTAGTGTAGGTTATATGGAAATGGTAACGGAATGGAACGAAAAAACTTGGGACAGTTTTTTTCACCTAATTAGATCGAAAGAGCTCGTGATTCTGAGTAGGAAATACCCAAAATATCGAAAATTCTAAAAAAAAAGTGGGGTGTACAACTTTAAAAAAAATGGCCCGATTATGATACTTGAGTCTGTATGAAACATTTTAATTAATGCTAATTAGATTCAACCCGGGTGCCACTAATTAATCACGTCAATTAGCCAAGCTTAAAACCATTGTGGGAACCAATCAGCGTATGGAGACATAATACGACTGAATCATTTAGAAGAAAATATACTGAACATACGACCACTGTTAGTGTTAGTAGTCTTGGTAGAGTTCATATCTTCAAGATCCTTGTGGACATTTTGAGGGCAAGTCACGTTAAAAAAAATATGAACACAGTCGAGAGAAACAGCGGCCATACGAAGTGTTCATAAAAAACTGAAAAGGCATGATTCTTTAGTATAACAGCGTGGACAAGTCTGCCGCGGTAAAGACGTCATAAAAAGCTTAAGAAATAATGATTGACCGGACATTAATCCCGACCTGTCTCAATGAGTGTTGTTATCAGCCGGTCAGAGTACCCGTTTGGGCGAATAGTTGTATCGCCGGAATGTTTTTACCTTATCACGTTTATAACGGTTTGTTTGAAAGCGTGGGCGATGAGAGGATTACCCCGAGACGAGCACATTAGACACTTTTAAGTGGACCACTTTGTACAAGTGTTGAGGGCTCGCGCCGAACTTGGTTCGGATTGTTGGGAAACTGAACGAAACAAACTGCACTGAGCATTCCGTTGTCGTGTGGTCGAATAAAATACAATTGCCTTACACGGGAAACTTAGAAAGTGCCGAAATGTAAATAAATATATTTATTATAATGCATATCGAAGAATCTTGTTGAATCACTGTTAAAAAGTAAGCTGAGTAATACTCGCTAATTACGGTTTCTTTCTAAAACGATTTTATAATTAGCGATCGTGTTCCGATTATGGAAATTGAAAATGAAAAAATATTTATATCAGACAGTTATACCTACATCATTTTCATTTTGGTAGTCATTATCGTTTTTTTTTTTAAACTTAATTCTAATTACCTACTCCTTCCTACCACCGTCTGATTGGTCTCCCACGCATTTGAGATGTATTTTAAGAATGTAAAATAACATTACGTAATTAAAGTATCCAGATATAGTCGTAAATTGGATGGAATATTTATAGCAGACGATAAATAAGAAGTTCTATTTTCAGCTTAATCCAGTCGAGAGAGGAGAGAGACGGAAAAATACCTTGTTGTATAATAACGGTAAACAGAATAATAGACACGTGGAGTTTACAATCAAATGATAATTTATTCGCGGGTGTTGTTTACGATGAACACGGCAAATCGTTCCCCTCTCGAGGTAACAGTTGCAGCTATAAAGTAATGATCGCAGGGGCAGTTCGGCTCCGGGCTCGCCTCATCAGAACACTCCTGAGCCAGAAGCCACCACAGTCCCCAGTACGTTATTAGGAGAGGTCCATTAAAAATCATACGCGTTTAAAAAGCCCGCCCTCGGCGCGCGCCGCCACTTCAAAGTTTGACCTCGCAATTACTAAAATTGGTTTGATTTACCATTTTAATTGTAACAAAAAGCTTATTTTTTCAGTAGCGTGGACTGTCGCGGCGTCGTTGCAATCTCGACCGAGTGACTTTCAGCCAGAGGGTCTATTAAGGATCGGCGGCGTCGCGTTCGGCGGTTATCGGGGATTGGAATTTTGAGCTGTGGCGCAATGTAGTTAAGGCGTAGTTTCTGTCGGAGGTGTTTGGTAGGCGCGAGAGGAGAGCACTCGAGGTCGGATGCTGAGAGCGGGGTGGTGGAGGCGGAGCGGGAGGAGGGTGGGACAAAATCGATATCGTCGGGCAGCGCGCGACGTCTTGCGTCCCTTCTCCCCACCCCTCTAATGAATGAGAGCGAACATAGTCATCTCTGCGGACGGCGGCTCCGGCGATACGGCACGCCGCCGCCGACGTCGCCAAGACTTGTGCTGGGCTACCGATGCCGAACCGATGTACCGCACACCATGATAACGGACCGAACGCTCAGCGCAATCCACAATGTACTACGATAGCAAAAGAAGATTGCGAGCGCATTCTTTTGAATGAAAATAATTTACTTACTTCTTTTCGTGCAAAAGGACGAAGTGTGAAGAATCGGAATGAAAAAAACCTTCAGTTATCAGATGCATAACATTGTCCCTTACTATTTATTATTTGTTTATTTATCTCTACTTGCATACTTGACAAAAAACACCGACATTAGACGTAAATAGTAGAATCTCATCAGGCCTAGCAATAAAACACTACATTGTTGACCCAGCAGTGGTGGAATAATTAAGACTTAAGAGCACCGACCAAAATAGCTACGTAACTAGAATATCGTCGTACGAAACGACGGATCGCTCTTTACTATAAAAATTTGCATGCTATTAAGATGAAGTTTCCGAACGGAGCGCACAAGAAAGTTGCATTTTATTATATTACCTAATTAAATGATGCACATCAAAAGATTTTCATAGAAAGTACAGGAACGCGACCTTGTACTAAATAAACAAACGTAGGTAGTTATAACAAATAGAACCAAATACAACAGTAATCTCCATCGCAAATAGAAACGGAGTACGGATAGAAAACGTAGGCGGTTCTATTTCTCCCATCTGAACACGTGCCGTTGGGGGAAACAGGACTGCCTGAAACGTCACTTCGTCAGATTCTACGTATAGTGCTATTATTCTTGGTAGTAAAGTTTTGGCTTAAGCCCAGTTAGTGAATTTATAAAAATGTTACTAAAATACGATTTTCCGAGCTTTGCAACATACTTAAAGTATATAAATAATCCTAATAATATTATAAACGTGAAACGTAAATAACGTTCGTTCCTCTTAATTTTAAACGATGATTGATGGACGGTCACCAGTGTTCGGAGATCGTCGTAAACAGCCAATTATTGACTTGTCTCTTTTTAATTTAATTTTTGAATTGTCTCTTTTTAATTTGGCGTGTATGGCAGGGTGAACAAGTTCTTGGCCATCTTTTTCAATTTTTTTTTCGAACCTGAATATTTTGCTCTATTTTACCATAGGCTTGAACCAGCGACCTTCGTCATCTTTTGTCAAATTAAGGGCTAGAGACCGATGTGCAATATTTATCGCCGAGTACAGTATCATAAAGCAGTAGCGCATAAAGTTTTTGTATTTCTCGGATCTTAGACTCGGATACTCGACAAGACCCGAATTGTCAATCAATTATGCTACATAATCGACATGCGTAAGTCAAGGGCCTGACACGCTTTGATAGAGAAGAATAGCCTTATTACGATACTTATACGAGGAAATAGAAAAGAGTGCCATTTTTTGGCTCTATAACCGTCCGAGCATTTTTTCATGGTCGGTTTATTTATAGGCACACTTATATTCATGACGAAAACTGGCTATGTGAAAGAACCATATTGGCACCAAAAATGATATTGTTTTCAAAATGAACAAAAAAGTACCAGATTTGTTAATGCGCAACTTAGACGCAACCAAACTTAGCAACGACGCTAGATTGAGAATCACCTAATTAGGGAAGTAGGTACGTTGTGAAGGGCACGATTTTGACCCGAGAAGCCAAGGGACAAAGTGTACTTATACCACATATTCCAATTATACCGAATAATTTACCATTTAATTTTAAACGTCTGCAGTTTCCATTAAAAGTTTTAAGCATTATCTATGACTATTAATAAATCACAGGGGCAAACGTGAAAAGTAGCAGGAATACATTTGGGCACGAAATGTTTTTCTCATGAACAGTATGTAGCTTGCTCATGTCTCCAAATCAAAAAATTACATTTATATTTTTTTTTTTTTATGAATTTATAAATATCGGACAACCTCAACCAAGTTAGAAAAATAATAGTAGCTACCTAATAATTATTTTGTCCCTATTTCATAATGTGACAACATTCTTTGGTGAATAGAACCATACCTTCTTCGTCAGTTGATTATGGACCGTCACCATCTCGAGCCATTTCTAAGCACAGCTTATTGGGTCGTTGGGACTTAGCCTCGGATAACTTATTGAATCGAATGGGACTTAGCCTTGCAACTCCAAAAAGATTCAAAAAGGATGTTTTGCATTATGTCCATGACTTTCACCCAATAGCCCAGAACTAAACTACTAACTAGATTCCATTCGAGTATTGAATACCTGAAAGGCCTGAAAGTATAGTAGTTTTTTCTTTTTTTTTAATTGTCGATATCAATTAACGAGTTCTACGCGTACGAAGTCACCGGCAAAAGCTAGTTACCTTATAAACATGTTGTTTAATTTTCCCTTCATCCATATCATTTGCTATAACTTTCTATAAACCACGAAATCATACAATATTGCACTAATAAAGACACCACCTAAAACATTCGCAAAAGTATCAAAAAGTAACAGCACATGAAGTAGGAAGTATTTGACAGCTCAGCCATTTCTGTTGGTGCAATTTTTTAACGCTATCGCCTGAATCTGAGATCGCCGCTAGGAAGTAGGCGACAGCCTACGATGGCGCGATACCGCCTCGCCGGGGAAGAAATTGAATGCGAGCACCAAATGGACTCATTTCTGTGCAGTTTACAACATAGATGTTACATGCTGTTTTTGATAACAGATTTTGGGATGTTCGTGTACTTAAAACATAAGTGAAACATTTATCCGGAGTGTTTCTTCGACCCAAGCGTCAGACGTAAATTAAATAATCAGTTTGTCTTAGATTAATTCACTTGCAATTTTTACAAAATAAGCTCCTATATTTTCCCCGTCGCTTCGCCCGCGTTACCAACTTTTTTTAAAAAATCGTTGTTATAGTTATTAATTATTGTTTTTTAGTGTTTTGCTTATCCTTCACGAAACGTCAATTTTCCGTGATTTAAAATAGCGTACTTACCGGACCATAAACAATCTTTATAAAATCACTATCGGTAACTCTGTTACTTGAAGATGGACACGGTAAGATCATTTCCAGTTGCCAAATATTAAACTTAGTTGGACGATAAAAAGATTAAGGACAAATAGAAAATCAGTAGAGATCAGATGAGGAAGACACATAATTCGTAAGACAAAAGGATAAAATTTGTCAAGCGCACAGCAGCGAATATCTCGGATCATCAGGTATGAATCTTGGAATCGCCTGTCTCAAGGCGGACTTAATAAATTAAAGGCTATAAGTAGACATTAAATAAATCGTACTAAAATGTCTTTGAACTGATGTTATTCTGAGACGAGATGGTCATTTCCGGTTCGCATTCCACCCCTCTAAATAGCTCGCTACGGCCTAAATACATCTTTTTTTATAGCTCAGCTATGTAAATCAGCGGCGAACTAGCTTATCATTGTAATGTGATCTTTTAAATCGTATAAGTATCATTGTATAGCCGTCAAATGTGGCCGATTTAATTTCCAAACTGTCGCAGCATCGAGAGCCTGACTTTTCAAATGACCTTTTGTACGCACATACTTTTTTTAAAGAATACTTGGCTGTATTTTGACGCTTTTAGTTCTAAAAGTAGAGTCTGTACAGTCTCGTCACTCCAAGAATTTAGTTCTGTTGATATAAGAGTTGACTCTATTAGCGATAAGCGACAAATTAAAAATCTAGATAACAGGTTCATAGAATTAATTCAATTCAATTAAACTGTTTTAATACTCAAAATCTTCTATAATACTGTAGTCAAACAACAACTTACATTCAAGCTTAACCCTTCTTTAGTGTGAACCTACCTACCTAAGTACCTAGTTAAAAGAAATATGTAGTAAGTAGTATAATCAATTATTCAACAGTAAATAATGCATAAAACAAAAGTCAAATCCGCAACGCAGGCATCGTCAGAGAGAATACAAACTCTAATCAGCGACATGCTTCGTCAAACAACACACCAATAACGTGACATCCGCAACAGGCTTCGTCGAAGTTATAGATCGATCTTGATCTTGGAAGGTGGAAAAGGACTTAAAAAGGCTCACCCCGAGTCGCACCTGGCCCAAACGTTCCCATCACACTGGCAGCGTTCCCACGTTGTATGGCCAACGAAATCTGTTGAACCAGATACGACCCAGAGCGAGGATCAGACCCTCTGTCTTTGAGCCTGCGACCCACCTCCCTTATGAAGTGCCTGGCCTCAGTACCCCACGGTCCCGCAGTCTCCACTGCCACTGGCACAAAATCATACATTGGTTCCAGGGCAGAGTATTTGGTGTGTTTGAGTTTTGCCGCACATTCCGCGGCGGCCCCGGCAGATCTAGTAGTGTGGCTCAAGTGTGACGGTGCAAACGTGCTAACACACGTAGCGTCCCATAAGAGACACCGTCCCTTCTGCCATGGAACCAATGTTAGGCCATCCGGCCTTTTGCCATCGGTACGGCATAACCCTGGGGGCTCCAACACGCAGGGAACGTTAGCTGAAACCAAAGCCCGCCGAATGACATCGTTAATGGCATAATGCCTTGAGAACCGCCCGGCGCACCTCTGACAACTCAGGCCATGGTGTCCGTTTTCTTCGACCATGACCCCACAGATGCACCGATGCGGCTATCAGACCTTGGACCCCAGACGCAAAGCCACCGCGATTCTCAAAGAATCATTATCCAGAAGCGTACCCAACTGAGGTGAGGGCAATGCCTGAAGCCACGCTCATGCTTCCACCTTAGCTGCGGCCCTAATACGTGCTTGATTGGAACCCTGTGCAGCACCCAACAAAGATGCATATATATCTTTGCACAATAGGTCATCCCAACCTCTCTGAGCGGTAAGGTTATCTGGCCGCTTGTCGCTTTGACACACGGCAGCCCATTTGGCCTGCGCCTCCTTAAGATATGGTACATCGGTACTCTCACCATTATTAGACCAAATGCGAGTGACAAGTCCCGAAGTACCATAAGCAGAGGCAAGGAACGCTACCACACTGAGCTCTCGACAGCGACGTATTCCTAGCCCGCCGTGACGAACCGGAAGAGCAGCCTGACCCCACTGTGACTCATTCAGGTGCACATTAAGTATAGACTCTAGCGCCAATTTAAGCGTGTCATCTAGTTTTGCCACATCACCATCAAACAACCATGTCGGAGACGTTCGTAAAATATATGTCATCCGCGGCATCGCGAAACAACTTCGAAGCAAAACCAGTGAGACGTGTGCTGATAAATAACCCAAGTGCTCTTGGGCACTGACCAATGCCAACCTTTTCTCCTCAAGTGCCGAACTAACTCCATCTGGGAAAATAGGAGCCCCCAATAAACGTAACGATGGTTTATAAAGACGACGTACCCCGGGCAACAGTAATTCAAAATCTGGCAATAAACTTAAGTCCCCATCGCTACAATAAAATAACTCGCATTTACTAGGGTTTAGGGTTGTAGTAAATTCTAGAGTACATCTAATCTATTTCAACACTCAAAACACTCCCTGATACTGTAGTTTAACAGTAGCTTATATTCAAGCTTAAACCTTCACACTAAAACCGCCTACCTAGTTAAAAATTAGTACTTTTGCTGTAGGTAGACGTAGGCAAACAAGCTGGGACAATTCGCTTACATTTCTAGGTTACTTATGCAGTTTTAATACTAAAAACCTTTCATGATACTGTAGTTCAAAAACAGCTTAAATTCAAGCATGAACCATCACGCTAAAACCGCCTACCTAGTTAAAAGTGGAAAGAATATATAGTAAGTTCTAGAGTGCACCTAATGATAGTAGAAGTGGGTCAACGCAAGCTGAGCCCAAATGTCTGTTGCACTTACTGTAGGTAGACGTAGATAAACAAGCTGCGACAATTCGCTCACATTTCTAGGTTACATATGCACTCTTAATACTAAAAACCTTTCATGATGTAGATAAAAAACAGCTTACATTCAAGCATGAACCATCACGCTAAAACCGCCTACCTAGTTAAAAGTGGAAAGAATATATAGTAAGTTCTAGAGTGCACCTAATGATAGTAGAAGTGGGTCAACGCAAGCTGAGCCCAAATGTCTGTTGCACTTGCTGTAGGTAGACGTAGATAAACAAGCTGCGACAATTCGCTCACATTTCTAGGTTACTCTTAATACTAAAAACCTTTCATGATGTAGATAAAAAACAGCTTACATTCAAGCATGAACCATCACGCTAAAACCGCCTACCTAGTTAAAAGTCGAAAGGATGTATAGTAAGTTCTAGAGAGCACCAAATGATAGTAGAAGTGGGTCAACGCAAGCCGGGCCCAAATGTCTGTTGCACTTGCTGTAGGTAGACGTAGTTAAACAAGCTGCGACAATTCGCGCACACTTCTAGGTTACATGTGCAACGGATGACGTATGTTTGACCCATTTCGACTTATCGGTGGGCACATCAATTTCGCGCTGCTTTGAAGTGTTAATTTTCTGAATGGAAACATTACTTAGGTACATAACAAAACTTACATATAAGTAAGCACGTGTTTTATCGAAATCATGAAATCTTGCACAATTTAATATTTCAGTCGATTCTATTATCTTACAAACATAATACCTATAAACGGCCCTTGAGATCTCCTTAAAATAAATTATCGAATCTGCTCACAACATTTCAAGAAAATCGGTTAAGAAATTTATCCTGTAGGCGAGAACATCGGGAAAACTTTACATCAGGATATACAAAAGCAATTTTAATCAAGCTGAAACAGAAACGCTCTCTCGGTCAACGATTCTAATTTGTAAATCATAAATCACAATGTAACAACGCGAGCATGACTAAAACGGTGCATAAGGTTAAGCATATTTTTATTCCAATTATCAGTGCCTCTTTGTTCTAAACGCGACGAGAGCTATAAAACTAATCTGTGCAGCTTATCGGACGTATTGATAGCCGCAGATGACACCATATCTGGGCAGAGGCAACGTGATCCTCGGCCTTGCCTCCGAGCTGATAGCTACCGCTGGCCACACGAACGCGTCGTGATCATAGGAAAACACAACTACTGAACTGTTATTATTATCTTTTGATGCGTGTGTTGTAGCTGTTCCATTCCAGCGTCCCATATAAGAATTCTGATTCTGAGAAGGTGTTAAAAGGCCATCGTATCGCTATGTTGAATAATAAAAACAATATCAGAAAAATAAGTAAGTTACATAGTGACAGCGACGTATAAAACTCACACAACGGTACTGTTAATAACAATGCGAATTTTGCAACAAAAGATGTAAATTACTACAATAGGTGACGTCAATGTATACAAACGTTTACAGACGATATCGGTAACTCACGTGTAGGCTTCCTTATAAACACCTAATAAAATATTATACGTAATAGCAAAACAGTCTGGTATTACTCCCGCATATGTAATAAGATTATAAATATTAATTAATGTAATAGAAAAAGTGCTTTGTTTTTGATAAAATAAATAGTTCATTTAGTTACACACAACAGTTGGAGGGCAGAAGACTAAACAAAATGAAATGGGACCTTTCCGGTCTCCGGCTGTCTCTTTATAAAAAGATCGAAATAGCTACAAGCATATTAATATCCAAACGATAAATCCCAAGGAGTGTAAGCGGATTCAGTTGCTAGCCAGACGTACCATTGTGACTGCGCGGAGTGCTCGCCACCGGAGCGTGGCGGCCAGAGTCCTGAGGAGGGCGCGAGTGGACCTCTCCCCTTCGCGCACCATCGTCCCGACTTCACGCACGGCTGGTGGGTCAGTGCACCAATGCTTTACGAGCTTAACAGACTAGACATGCCACTACGACGCTCACCTTGACAGTTTTAAATGCAAGGCTAGAAAGTCGTCGCAGAATTCAAAGGCCACCGAACGTTTCCCGGTAAACACTGCCACATGAGATATAAGGTCACTCGAGCGAATTCAACACAGGTGTCCGCAAGGAGAGGAAGCGGGGAAGTTACTACGTAAATTGAAAACTTAATAAACACGCGAGATGCACTAAGGTCAGCACGTGCTAGGTCCGATAGACAAGGCTGAAAGTGCGCAGAATTTATAGAGCACTGCCGGGATCTAGTAGCACGATTTGGCGTTAAACCCACTCAAGCGCGGGTTGCACTAAGATTAAACCGAATATGATTCAGTACAGATGTAGCAACCGCAATAATCGGCCGCGGGGACGCGACTGGCTCGTTATCGTAACAACACCTATTCTCCAGCTAAAGTAGATTCCACATATGCGAAGCCGGCTGCGGTGTTTTGGCCAGTTGACGCGCGTCCCATATCCACGAGGAAAATTCGGTCGCGCGTATGACGCTGAACTACGTAAATAATATCACGGAGGGACTTTATATGCGGAGCTAGAAAGAATCTTCAGTGTTCTTGAGATAGTTTGGCCATTATTTCTTTTCTGAAGTACAAATTCCTTCAAAAATAAAGCAAACAAAACAGATATTTTTAAAAATACCCTTGGTAATGCGTCACCAATTCGAACTCAACGACTTCGTACAGAAACCAAGCATTAATTGCAAGTGCGTGTTATTTTAGTTAAGGCGTATGCAATTTTATTCCTTCACATTATTAGCATGGAATTGTATATTCTGTGAGCGGATTTATAATTAGCCCGGGCTTCGTGGCAGGAGTCCAGGTCGATCACTCGGGTACCGGGGCCCGCACTATATCGGGTGAACGGTCGTTGACAGGGACATTTTACCGGAATTGCAACCGAGCCGCATTCTCGAGCCAGTGTCGCTCGATCAGGCGTAAAAATAGAGATCGGACAGGATAAAGTGGCTAAACTTAATCTACCTAAAAGGCCGTGAGACCGAATATATTTCCACAAAAATATCTGCAATTCATCGTGGTAACCAATCTTGTATGGTCATCCGCAAATAACTGATACGTAAAGTATTATGTTATTTGTTCAATCGTTAATTACGTCTAGTGAGGGCCAATACTATTTGGGGGTGTTACGATTTCTAAATAACATACACCTTGGTTAGAAGCGCACATTAAAGGTAAAACTGGCAAGTCATAAAGTCGAGTTACCGAAGTCATTGTCACAAACTTTCAAAGCTTTTCAAGACGAAACACATTGCCATTAGGCTGTCACTTGACGATGTCACCTATAAGTTAGGAGTTGTCGGTAGAAGGGTTAAGAAGAGACAGTGACAAGCCATTATGTAATGTAACGCCATTATTTTGGAACGAAGTTTGTCCAAACGCAAATTCACCAGTGAGAAAGTTCTTTCATCATTCTACTCTTCATGTCAACAACATAATATACCAAAAATCTAAATCTCTACTTAAGCAAGATGAATTCTCAAATTCTGGACATCAGTGGCGAGGCGTACATAGAATCCGATTCCTACCGGCTTGCCTAGTTTAGGTCGTTTGAGGAACGTTATCTTTCTCTACTGAAATTTGGGGCAACTCTCTAGAATTTGGATTCTATGTAACGCCACGCCACTGCTGGACATGAAAGTCAACCAACGATCAAAGAATGGGAGACTCACCACAAAACGATACCACCACATAACGACATGCCTAGGCGAGTTTCTGGCAAAAAAAAAAACTACTGGCAGTTAGTACGTGGTCTAAATGGCCTCATTGGTCCGTATGCAATTGAAAAATATTTATTAAGATATTCTTTAAATTAACTCCTGTTCAGTTGCATCACTTTGCCATCAGTGCCGCTTCCTACTGAACAAGACAAAAGCACAGCCTGCTCTTAATACTATTATAATGAAAGTTACAGATCTGCACATGGTTTTCGTTTAAAACTTGAGGCCCGTAACTTTGAGCTTTGAATTAGTGAGTGCTCCGCTCCTTGTTGCGAAAATTTAATTCAATAGGCCACGGGCTGCGTTGTGTGGAATAATAAATCAATTGAGGTTTTGACAAATTGAATATATTTGTACGTCCTAGGCAGATGAATTATAAACTTTGTCTTCCAGAGTCGGACCGTCATTCATCATACTGTTTATATATCATACTGATTTATAATTAAAGTCAGCGAAATACTGCTGTACAAGCAAGCTGGGTTTCATGTGAAATCACTACACATCGCTCTAACCCGGAGATTGAAAAGGTCTGAGAAATTGGAACATGTATCGGATGTCTTCGTACCTTTAACCAACTAATTTCGCCTATCACCGTCATGATCATAAGACATAACATCGGAGAAATAATCTGTTTGATCAGGGTTGGTGCGCTTGCGTTCTTATATAGTAAGAATTATTTTTGGAGACCGAAACTACTCACTTTTGTTACTTGCGACAAACTCTATACTTCCAAGCGCACTTCACTGCTGTTTTAAATACAAAATGTCTTAAATCTATATGTCTTTCAATGTGAACCCTACTTCTATCGGCTTAAAGACTCGTTTAATTTATAAGGTGTCTGCACTTAATATGTTTCATTTTACGGGACGAAAAATGCTATAATGTATATTGTACGCGGCTAACAAAATTTGTACTCCAAAAAGAAGTCTTACTATACAAGCTTCGATTTCAGAATCTGGAAACTTCGAGTAAATTATGAAAATCCATAAATTTTAATAAAAAAAACAGCATACTAAAATCAACTACATGTAACGAAGGAATAACTTCCTTCAATGGAATTTGTCTGAACAGAGATAACGATAAGACTCTCACATTAAACAAGAAAACACTGCAAGAACCCTTGATTAATAAACGCAAACCTATTTCAAGGTTTAATATAAGTTTAATAGACGCCATTATTATAATTTAAACCTCATATGAATATCAATCTGACGAATAAAAAGTAATAAAAGCCCGATGCGCATTAACATAGCATTACCAAATTATTAAACTGCTTAGGATAATGTATATTCGATTAAAAAATCATTTCCATGTATAAAATCTTCGAAGCATCATATACAAACAAGAGAATCGTTTAATAAACATTTAACATTCCTGGCTGAGCGGTAAAAAAATGTAAACAAAAAAAAACGCACAATTATTTAGTGGTAAAGTTTTAGTATGGTACATATTCTGGGGTATTCATAAATACGTAACGTAAGAACCTCATACGTACAGTCTGACCGTATTGCCACTTTTCAATTTCTACTCTTTTTGGTCAGACTGTACTTAGTGCTTTTTTTTTTGTTATGGGAATTAGTTTGGGTGGGTGACATCGCGTGAACCCTTGCCGCGTCTAAAAACGTAGTAGACGGTGTTCAGGCAGCATGGCCTGAAGCGCGTAACTAAGGCCCCCCATACATTTCCACGTTTACCTTCAGTTCCATCTGATCGGACTTAAATCCGTACCGTGTATGAATGAAACGGCCTTAAGGTCACCACGCTATACGGCGGCCGGATGGACTGAAGCGATTCAATCACATCGGCCTGACAGTTTTGCCTTCCCATGTATGGGGGCCTTAACGTCAAAACATTTCGTGGGGTCGAGATATTTCACCAAGTTCATATGGCCGGTGGTCACACCAATGATGGCGTCGAAAATGCTAATTAGCTACCAAAGTGGAGCAATGGAAATTATGAGTGTCATTGTACTCATAGGTTTTTGTGGTACATGTGTTTAATTATGATTTTTTTGGATTTTGAGAATTCACGCAAGATTGATACGTGCTTATTATAAATAGAAGGGAAGTACACAGACATACACAGAGTGTCACCCCATTTCTAGCTTATGTGATCCGAGTTTTAGTAATTTTATATAGGTAGACATATTTTACATGCCTGATGCGCAAAATTAAAGGTAATAGTTGGTATTTAATCTTGTTACTTAACGTATATCCTAGTCAATAGCGTTGCAGAAGAAGGAAAAGAGTTACAGTTTTCGAGCATATTAAGAAAAACCGCAAAGGTACTGCACGAGGCCCGAATCATTCGTGCAGTTAGTATATTATTAAAAAAACGTTAATACAATTATGAAATACATATAACATATAACTAAATTACTTTTAAACGAATGGCAAGGAATTGTTTACTCGTCGGTGTGAAAACCGTCGCGCTCGGGCTCGTGGCATACCAACTGTCAACATACCTGTAATCAATTCTTAGTTCAACGGAGAATCAATATTTGTTTACCCCTAATAATTACTTTTTTAACGGCGCAGTCGCTTGATGAATAGCTCGTTTCTTGGTCTCATTTTAGGGAACGCCTTTTACACACAATACACTTAGAAAAGTGGTTTAGATCGGCTGCTTTTCTATGAAGTTTTCATGAAAAGCGAAAACTGGAGTGATGATCCTCTATGCTAACCCATAGAAGAAGCAAACTAGACAGAGATGATAAACGACTAATATACCTATATATATTTAATTAAATATTGTTCACTTTTCAGCTAGAAAATAGAAACTGTAAATATATAAACACATAGTGTCTCCATCCTCTCCACAATGTTTTACTTACTTTATCATCTAGAGCACTAAAAAGGACTCCATTTTCTCTCCAATAGGACCACAACAAAGCAATACATCTACATCGTGCCAAGTGATAGATTTTCGTTTAATCTCCCACAGTTCCAGTCATTGCTGTGTTCCGCGTCGTTTTTTTCGTTTGTATACAGCAAGGATGTTGGCTGGCGGGTAGCCTGAGGGCGAGAGTCACGTGACAGCGCCACGCCAACCGTCGCCGGGTTTAATGGAGTTCTCCGTTGCACCCGATGATTGCCTTGTTCGTCTCGCGGGAGACGTATTCGATAATTGCCATCGACATTGCCATATTTACTTAGTCAAACAATTTTTGCGTCTACGTGACTTTGTACATTTCTGAAACGCGTACCCCATAATTTGGAAGTTCGGGCGAATGTTTCACGCGCCTAATTCAATAGAAGATAAAGTTTTGCCAAGTTGAGCAGAATATCAGAAGCGAAATGGAAAATAATGGCGAGTCGATGACCCCAGTGGGGCCCATCGGTGGTTTGATTTGGACGGTATCAGTGAATAAATCAATTGCTTGCCGAACTGGGCGCACTATGCGAGCAATTCCTATTATCCGACGAATTGCCTTTAGACAAGGCGGTGGCGGATTCCTAGGCGACGGATGCCTGCATGCAGCTTCGGTACATTGAGCTAAATGGAAATGCAATGCAAATCGACTGTCATAAATATCAAAATCAAAATAGTTCATTGTGGTAGGTTGCGGCCGGCGACCGTTACTATGAATCTATAAATACTAACCGTAATCAATATTCTAGCATTATCAATTTGTCATACAAACTGACAGACATGAGAGAACTATTCTACCTACGCGCTCGCTGTCTATATTATATATGAAAGTGTAATAAGTACCTACAAAATACCGTCAAGAAATGTGCGCGTATTTACAGTGAAATATATAACAAAAATATTGATCGTCTTACATTAAGTAAGTCATAAGTTTTCGCAAGAATGTAATTGTAGAAATGGCGCAAGTAACCGCTACTAGAATCGACCTCTACGTTCGTGCACTGGCCCGATGAATAAAGTCGAAAAATCCGTCACATCTGTCACATTATCTATATATATAAAAGAAGAAGTCCTGACTGACTCATCAACGCACAGCCGAAACTACTAATGTTAGAGAGTTCATTTTTGCACAGTAGGTTACTTTTATAACGTGGGCTAGAGATAAGAAGGGATTTTTGGAAATACCACCCCTAAGAGGGTTAAATAGGGGTGCAAAGTTTGTATGGGGGAAACTTTTTTTTTGAGCTAGAGACTTGAAACTTTGTAGAAAGATTACTTATTCAAAAACACAAAAAGTACTTTCAGCGTTTTGGAAAATTTCACCCCTAAGGGAGTTAAAAAGGGGTGCAATGTTTATATGGGAGAAACTTTATTTTTTGAACTAGAGACTTGAAACTTTGTAGAAAGCTTACTCAATCAAATACAAAAAAAGTAATTTCAGCGTTTTGGAAAATTTCACCTCAAAGGGGGTTAAAAAGGGGTGCAAAGTTTGTATGGGGAACACCGCTAATGTTGTTTATAAAGAAGTGTTACGCTAAGGTTATCAGTTTATATTTTTTTTATTTCCTGTCTTCTACCCAATGAGTACGTCATTTTTTTAAAACGAATTTTACCCCCTTTTCTATGGTTGACTGTCAACAATATTTTCTTAGTGCTGTCTCTTATTAATTGTGTTCCAAACTTTATGTGTTCCTATATTTAGTGAGTTGTCTATCAGCACATTAATAATCTATACTTTATATACCTATTCTTACTCTATTTAGCTTCTTGAGAAATATAGAGAACTGTAGCACCAGAATATATTGAATCACTCTTCAAACAATCTACTAGCCTGTAGACCAAAATAGTAATCGCATCATTAAATTCACTTATGTGCATTTCGTTTTTAATGGTCACATTTCAGCACTTTCTTTGAACACTAGCCTTTTTAATAACTGGGGTACCTGCTAGACCATTTAGAAACATTTTGGCCAGCCTCGGGAACTCCGCCACACAACTCTTTTCGTTTAGTAGCCAGGCCGGCGTGTACAAATACCAGTGCTGCCTTCTTATGAAAAGAGGTCATTATTTATTATTGTTTTGAAATAAAGTTTATTATTTATTATTGTTGAAAGAGATACTCTTCATTAAACTGCCTCCATCTCTCGATTTCCAGTGCTGAGTTTAAGATTGTTTTAACAGCCTTACGATATTTGTAATTTTTTTTAAATCTCACTCTAAATAACTAAGATCCCCATTTTCTAACTCCAAATCCATGCGTCGCTCTATATCTTGCAGAGTCATTTTTGCCAAAGATTAAAAGCATCAGGTAACTGACGGAATAAATATTAAGCATCCTGCAAACAATTCCCGTAATCTAATTGGAAAATCTTCTAAAATTCTTTAACAATTGCATATCAGTGTCTGCCACTGTTTGAAATGTAATATGTCTAGACCATTTTAACTAAGAATAAAACTACCTATTTTAATATCTTTGTCATCATCAAAAATCTACGCGGACGAAGTCGCGGGCGGCCGCTAGTGAGTAATATAATGTCATACGCGCACTGTGACGCGCCCGGCAACCGCATACAAATAGACGTTTAGACATGGGCGTGCCGCGAACCTACCGCATGCTCTGATAAAGGCGTCTGAATGTCGACGGCCCGCCGGTCACCTTGAGGCCGGGACCGAGCGAAATTTGGCTATTAGCGATACGATCTTATCTCGCGGGGTTAACAGACGCCAATAAGGGTCACGGAGGTAACAGAAATCGGTGCAATGGGTGCGACTCAGGGGTATATGGACGAGCCACGTCAAGAGCATTGCGGAAAATTGGTCCGTGTTTATTAGCGATGCGGAAATCTAATTTACGAATGCTGAGTGGGAAAAGTTTATGCCTTATTGAAAAGTTATTGGGAATTTTGACTAAAAATATAATTCTATATTAGCAGTAAGTAGTATTTAGTGTGATTAAGAGTAATAGTTTGAAAATAAAGCAATACAAGAGCAATTGGTTCTAATTATGATATGAAATGAATACCAGAGATGGCTATCAGCTTAAGCCAATTACTACGAAACATTTGTTAAAATTTATAAAAAATATGATAAGTTTATCACTGTTTCTATCTTTGTATATGTATTTACACTTCAACAAAATTGCGTGAATAATGGTAGTATAAAACATGAATTTCGTACAACAATCAAGTAGTAGAAGTTACGACAGAACAGATAAACATACACATTGGTCAAAATCATATAACCTTAATCTTTGCATCGCCGTAGTCTGGTAAATAGCGAAAAATCTGTGTCAACATGACACAATCGACGAATGCGTCGAGGCGCTCGAATCAGTGCGAAATTCGCCGTGTTGCTATGACAACACGAATTTCATTCCACAAGAGCTATGCAAAGAAACACGTGTACTTTGCCGACGTCACAAAGCAGGAGGCGCTGCTGACGTAGCGGTGTTACTACGCGAGGCAATCGCGGTGTACTCAATTACACGTACAATCGCGTCAAATCGTGCGTCAGTTTAGTATAATTGATTTCTCAGATGGTCGTTGATTAAGGTGGACGCGTGAAAAGAGTTTCGCGGAATTCCTATGTGAGTTCAGTTGTTCCTTTTACGCAATTTCCGCGAAGAAAAATACCTATATAGCGTGCGTGTGATTCTATTTGTATTGTGTATGCAATCTCGCTGAGTAAGTATAACATTAATGACTGACACAATCAATACTGACATAATAAAGCTGTTTGTATGTCAAGCAATAATATGTGTCAAACACAAATATATAAAACTCTAAAAGTACTGATGATGGAAGATTGTTGACCGAGCGAGAGAAGTGTCTCCGTTTCAGTTTGGCTAAAAATTCTTTCGTATGACCAGATTTCTGGCTGACCTCGCTTAGAGGTCGCAATTCCCAACGATCTCATGAAATTTTGTGAGTAGGTGTGATAAGTATGTATATTTTTTTGACGAGTAAATTTATCGAAAGTTTCTAAAGTTGCGGATGCGGAGATATGGCCATTCGGCCATCTCGAAAGAAACTTCGCACTAGTAATATAGAATTAACACTGTCCGAAACAATGCCACAAATTAATGAATCGAAATGACAATCTTATGAGTTACGATTATCAAATGACTAATGAGAGTAATGAGTGATAAATAAATTCGCCAAAAAATATGATGAGCTCTACTAAGAAACATTAACCATGCATTCCCGAATGAGCGATTATTAGAATAGATTTCGTATGCAGCTTTGAACTATTTCCGTTCAAGTTCCACGGTGCAAATACCGAGGAGCTGATTTCTCTTTTAACTTCAACACAATTGACCGTACGTCTTGTCACGGCACGTCAGATCCAACTCGCGAATCGTTACGAGATCGATCTTGCAATCATTGGCGGTTTTCTCGGTGCATGTCAGGTGCCAAAGAGGCTGCTCCAGTTTCACAGTTGGATCGATGTCGCGCCGCCGAAATAGCACTAGCAACCGCTCAGAATACGCCCGCAAGGTCACCACATCGCGGGCCCGACCTGTGCCCTCTTTATGACCCGTCAGATGGATTTCAACTACTCACAAGTTTACACTTCGTCTTCAACAGACACGTTAGTATAATAGTACATTACTGCAGACGCCGGGAAAGATGGGCTTGCTGGGTGAGTCGACCGTAGGGATGCCGGATAATGATACGAAGCCGGCAAGCCCTTTTCACGGGTAAGGCATGGATAGTTCTTTTCTCAAACATACCTATGCATTGACATAAAAATCTACAGCACTCAAAAAAAAAATTAGCTGTTTATAGCCTGTTCATGAACACAGACGCAATGTTTAAAAAACATTTATTCCCGGCTTAGGCCTGCAATGCTGTATGAAATTCCTTAACAATTGTCACGATTTGTTCCGCCCGAAACGTGATACTTCGAAGCCTGTTATAACGAAATTTCATTGCATATTTGAGAAAAATAATATTTCGATTGCATCAAGTGCCGTTGCTAAATACCGTTTTTCTTACTCCTTATATACAGCTTGTTGCATTATTGGCAGTTATCAAATTGGGTAGGCAGAACAATATCAGGCGCTTGAAATTCTCCACACGTAACGCCATGCAATTTTGTATCGGAAGTTTTGCAACCATTGTATGATTGCATTCAAGACTAAAATGTATAAACTAGTTCAAATAAGGTTTTATGTGCCAGAATTTGAATTAATCATTCTTTTGTTTACCGTTATGTGAACCTCAAACGAATTGAGCGTTGGCAAATTGTTACGAATGGTTTGGTATGCATAAGCCACTCGACGAAAAGTCAGGGTTGGCAGTAGAGAAGATTAACAATTGGCAACAAATTGTGGGCAGTAATCGTCTTCAGTTCGAGTCGGCAGGACCCAAATCGCGCGTTAAAGACCGGAGCCCGGCCGCGTCGAATCCATGTAGATTGTTTGCAAACTTAACTAACGAGTATGGTTCGAGGACAGACTGCCAGCCGATTGTTAAAGTTTGCATTTATCGCTCATTTAATTGAGGGCCTCTCAAGACTCTAAACTTTAGGTTATTCTACTAGATACACTAGTCCGGAAAAGATTAATCACAGAACTGTTTCTGAAACACGTTCCAGTTACAAATGTTATGATCGCGCCTGGTGATAATATTTCATTCTGTAAAGAGACCAGTGGTAAACAAAACCTTGTCACGCGGAATGTATGGAATAAAAATAATATTAGTGAGCCCACTCCGAGCGCTGCAATTGTCGCCGACGCGCTTTTCTCTTTTTAATGGCTGGTTAAATACAATACGGTATTTTATAAACACTATAAATTTCGAAATAAACAATAAACGATTGACGAAGTGACTGATTAGCGTATGTGGCAGACTGTAAAAAGTAGTGAAACTAAAAAAAAATATTTGAATATACAGAAAGCATCTAGCACACGAGAGGCGAATATAAATTGGGTTTACAAACGAAGCGACAGTACTTTCTGCAATCTAGATTCACAATAACAAGGCATCGACGTAACAACAAGTAAAGGAATTTGGCACTAGACATTTTAATTTGACGTCAATATGTGTTGTTAATATAAAAGAAAGCTCACATTTTTGAGATACATCAGCATGGTGAGTCACGGGGTATTTCTGTGTAGCTGGGCAACAAATAAATGTAAACAGTCGTCTGTCGCGAAGCACGCCGTCCACGGAGTCGCCCGACGAACTGATAATTCTTGAATTAGATCCCTCTACGCAGGTGGAATCTGTGTTTTCCAACTAATACGCATCCGAAACTACATTAACATTATAATAGGATATCTATGGAATATGTATGTAATAGCATTCGGATTTAAATAAGTCTGTTTACGTGAAGACGGCTCAAATTGAAATCTTACGTCAATCGCATTGTTAGCCATATTGGTTGGGTTTAATAACATGTTTTTATCATTACTCGACATGGGAGGTCATGCATAATTGAAAATGTTCAGTCGTGCGACACAACTACAAGGGCGGTATTAGCGAGTCAATTGTTTTGCGATGTTTCATAATGATTTGATTGGATCGTGTCGGGGAATTGGCGTCTAGGTGCGCAGTCTGCGCAGATGACAACTGGAGCGTTCAGGCGCCGACGGGCGCCTGCGCAGTACCGGTGCACTCCGCTATGAAATATGGCTTCACTTTTTTAATGGCTGGCGGTAAGCATAATAATAACATGAGCCTTTTTCATATACGCTGTGGTTTAGAGGATTTTGAGAGGTTTATACCTACTGAAAAACTATATTTACAAGATGTTACATATTTATTTTGCTTTATGTTTTTTATTCGTCGACTAAAATTGCAAACGTCAGTACGTATATAAGACTGTCCCTGTAGGGTTTGAAAACGCCTACGATTCTGAAACCTACTGAAAAACCAGGGCAAACAGGTTAGTTTTTTTTTTAATTAATATTATTCCCTGGTCTATATGCCTTGGGTTGGCGAAGCTTCTCATACTCTACCAGAATTCGAAGAATCTTTATTTATTCCACATCAGATCATAATAACTTTGCCTACTCAAGCCCTTCTTAACTATAAAGCATTAGTAAAACTAACTCGGAACGCTTTAATTTCTACGAAACTATTAGAGAAAAACGGATTCGCAATTCAGGTAAGTAACCAGACTAATCACTCTAATCAGCGGCCATATGTGAATGCAGGTTTTTCCATTAAGTTAAAACACTGTGTTCACATCACATGATTAGCGGCCGGTGCAGGGTTGTTCCGTACGGCGAGTCCATCAAACAGATCGGACGCGATACCGTCTCAAATAGCGTACCGGCGCGCCCGTGTTCGCTTTACCATATTGGACTTCGCATCAATTTAATTTAAAGAAAGAAACGAATCATATGTAGAACTTTTATACGTACTGCTACTCGTAGACTTTTCTTGCATTGCCGCTTGCCTTCATTATCTAACGATAAAATTAAAATTATATCTCAGAAAAAAATCGCAGAAAAATTAAAAAAAATATACAGATGCACGTTTGTTTGTAGGAGCAGTTTCAAGTAAAACTACCCATTTGTAATTAACTGCCAAACGATCCATGTAAAACCAAATAGCTAAGCAATATTTACGATAAACATAACTTTTGTTTTAGATTGATTTAAGTAGACCACTTTATTACTCGCTATAAAATGATCTGAAACGATGAATAAGGCTCGTTGGGCAAGACAATGCCGAGGCGGCTTTTATTTGTGTAGATTTTGTGATATATTGTAGCGGAGTCCATCGCAATATTGGGCCATCAATCTCTGGCGGAAGATAATGGTGGCGCGGTGGCGATGCGATGCGATGTAATAGTTGCTTGACCGGCCGATTGAAATATCTAGTCAGCCGGCCGCCACAGCCGGCGCGTGGCTCGACCAATAAACCTTCCGACGCGAGCCTAATCTACCGCGCCTTCACATACGCAATGCTCGGTACATGAGAAAACTGAGCAACGTGTTGCTTATCATATTATGTGAGCTTCGGTGTTACTACGCGTACCACTTACATACAAATACAAAGCACTGCGTCAGCGGCGACAATCAGCGTTGTCTTACCTGAAACAAATAAAATATTTATTAGGACTCTCGGATAGTTTACTAGCCTTGAGTGGGATCGATACGAGATTGGGATCGAACATCGCAAGTCATCGGGGTCGTTAACATCGGAGTGTTTTGACGCAGAACATTATTACATGACTAATGTTGCCGTCAAGATTTCGTTACAGCCAGGGAAGCCTTGAGAAGAAAACTCGAGTAGGTATTACGCCATGTTTGCAGCGGTTTCTTCAGAAGGGCACGCGCTGTCGCGTAATCAAGCATATCAGTAGGTCCGTTAAAAACACTTTATAAACGTATAGATAAATAGATACATAAAATAAATATCGGACAACCTCACACAAATCGATCTAGTCCCAAATTAAGCTCAAGAAGGCTTGTGTTATGGGTACCTACTAGACGACGATATATATACTTATATAGAAAAATATATACTTAAATACATAGAACAACCATGACCCAAGCACAAATATTCGAGTTCATCACACAAATATTTGCCCTGGCCGGGATTCGAACCCGGGACCACCGGCTCAGTAGGCAGGTGTCTACAAACCGAGCCAAACGCGTCGTCAATGTACTAAGAAATATAATTGTTTTTGTTTAATTTAAATAAAGCGAGTAGTTTTGAAGTTAGGAAATTGTAAATTTCGTACCACGCGCCATGCCAGCGTAAACGTCACCAGACTAATACCTACTTAAAGTATCTTCATACATTGAGCAAATCCATCAAGTGAACAGCCCCGCGCCCCAATAAATATTTCTGAAACTATAAGCCGTATCCATTTTTTTTACCTATGTATTACTTTTTTAATTCAGCAAAATTTAGGCTGATATACTTCATTAACTATCAGCACATACATAAAGCATCTAGGCGCCACGCCATTGCGATTGTAATGGCCGGGGAAAAACTATTAACCTCAAGCGCACTTGATAAGTCTGCATAAAAGGATAATAGAGCGCGACTCGTGTGTTCTGCGCGACTTTACAATACTATTGCATCACACACTCACACATCTGGTCGCGCCGTATTGGCCCAAGACACCAGAAGCGAACTTTCGCAACCAATAACCGTCAACCCGGCTGGGACGAGAAGTTTTCTTCAGAGATTTGTGTTCGTACGTCACGGCGCGGCGTCATAAGTTAGGAACAATAACACATTTCCCGGGAACATTAAGGCACGTCCGTAACGTCCAATAACGGCGCGATAAACAGTATGCCAAATTGCATGAGCCCCGTCGATTATCCCGACGACCCTTCTCTGCATGTGGCTTCAAGGGCCGTGCGTGCACCCTATCTTGAATTGCCTAATTTATCACGAGAGATTTATACATGATATGCGGCGAGACGGCGGCATCCAATGTTTACACGGATTATATTAAACATGTTAGTGTAGTCTGTAGTAGGAGGCACTTCGCCCGTGGTCAACGGGGCGGGGGACAATGAGAAAGTTATTGCTGGTAGTGGAGTTGTCGCACGGACACGCTTTGTTGTCGCGTCTGCGTTGAGAGTTAATTATGCTAATGTAATGGATACTATGTATTGCGAATCAACCTACATAGTAAACGTAACGTAGTACGTAGCTGTGCTCGTGTGGGTTAAGTGGATTCGAGTGTTTCTTGTTCGAGCCTCATTTAAGTTGAGAATATATAGAGACCGTAAAAGCGCCTCGAGGACATATTGATTTGTGAAAGAATTTGAAGGGGTCTCCAAAGCACATGTCTGAAACGTTACAAACATGAAATCATTAGAACTTTCCCACAAACTTCAATAAGAAGTTGTTTTTGATGAATTTAGAACTCCTCCAAATATAATCCCATTATTATTTGAATTGAAATGTGATGTAAGAATCCCCAAAAAATCGACAGACCTTTGTTGTAAGCACACGTACATATAGAATGCGTTAAAATATGTAGGAGAATAGGAATTTTTCGCTGATGTCTGAATTCTAACTAAGAAGTGCTTACAATACTAAGCGGGCCATATCATCGTAAATAAGTTTCTGTCAAAAATTTCATTTTTGTGACAAGCTTTTATAGCCGTACTTGTATACTGTACTTCTCTTGGAACATCCATAAATTGCTCACTGATACTATTGTAAAGAGCCCAAAACTCGGTACCTAGGATTGCTTTAATCTATTACAGAGTTCCTATATTAGGGCCACCTTCCGGCTTCATCATTAGACCAGCCCCATGGTACCATATTATTGTATTGTCATCGAAGTTAAGTAGGTATGCAAAATAACAGCGCAATCGGTTGAAGATATCTGCTTTAAAATTCTCTTGCAAGATTTCACCCGAACAAACATAGTTACATATATTGCCAGTTAAGTAAAAGCTTGTAATAACGGTAGCCCGAATGTGTCTATAATTATTCGTCGCGATGTACAAAAGCTATAAAGTAGCAAGTAGGTATCAATTTGGTTATGTGAAGATACATAAGCACGTCTAATCTAACCGACAAAACTGTTTGATGGTGGTCATTATGAAATGGTCGGGGTCTCGATAGAGTGGGCTAACGTTCGCTCGGCACGCGCTCGCGATCCATCGCCGTTGCCAACAACGATTAATTAATAGAACACTATAAATAACGTGTCAATAACGCCCTTACACAGCGGAGTAGGCTTAATAGCGTAGCTTAGTCGTTTCGTTCGAGTATGCGAGCGGCAGATGCCTGCTCGCGTGAGTGACGTCGCCATGACAACAGCTGGCATGCATATTTGTCTTCGACATCACGCGATACCTTTGATAATCGAGCTGTCAGTAGCATCTGAATGAGAAGCAAGCGGATAACTTCCCCAAAAAAGAAATTACTGAGTTTATTTCTTGGTAGGTAATATTAAAATTATTTATTCAGAAGCATTAAGAAGCTACCCCCGACCCGAGGGCAGTGCTTCGTCAGCTTCCGCCCGGCGTCGGTTCGTACGCAAACACGTTTTAAATTATCGTCCGCGGCAAAGATTGTGGGGGCAAAAAACATTATCGCGCCGGGATAATGTTTACCATCGAAACCTCGTATTTCACTCAGTTGTGCAAATGCAAAAACAGCCTTGGTGGGTGGGGAAGTGGGGAACGAAATTCAAATTTGAAAAGAGACTCGAAAAGAAGTGATGTTGGAAGAATAAGGAGGCGATAGGTGCCGCAGGCTAGGCGGGTGCGCACTTTGCACGGATACAATATGATCACTAAGTGGGGAAACTTGGGCGATTCAACTACTGGAACCGCATTATAAGTTGTTTCATTCATTGTAATTTGGAGAAGGAAGCCTGGATACATAAACTGGTGGGAATGATGTTTCCATTTAGTTTGGAAGACGCTTCTCAGTTACGAATTTATTTTCCAAATCGTTATGTATATATATGTATGTATGTATGCGGGTGTTATTAGTGGAGAAATATTTAATAGAGAAATGACAAGACCTTGTAAATGTTTAACAAAGCTGTCGTAAATTATACAGTGTCACACTGAGGCTATTAATCAATAAGGTTATTACACGCCAGCGCCGTAAGAACGGTCATGATCTACGACTTATTGGTACGGCTGCTCCATAATCATCATACAAGGTAAACTTCATAAGCTTTAACACTTCTATATGAAAAAGTATGCTTCTTGTGTTCTGTTATTAGTAAGCAATTAGTTTTATGGCCTGAGCTTATTATTTTAATGGCAGACACGGCAATATTGGTATTTTTAGATGAAGTACATTGCGGTGTAAAGTGATGATTGGGCGTAGCGATGCAGTTAGCTCTATTTATAAACTAACCGGCGTCTGTTTGAAAATAGCGAGGCTGGCAACTTTGCGTGAAACACATGAGCCGTAACGTAACTTTGAAAAAATATTATAATTTTCTAATTTCCGAACCACATCGTATCCGTTCACGGTTCTGAGAAACGCCGTTGAAGTTTAACCAATTAATTGCCGATACCATACCAGTGTGTATTCATATGCAGTGGCAATAAATTGTAAAATAACAATGACTGTCGTATTATGACATTTGCTTATCGTAAGTTTTGATTAACGAGCTCCCCGATATATGACAATGTACATATTATTAGCAAGTGCTTGTTTGTTGCTATATATTTATTACTTTTAAGGCGGCTATTAAGCTCATAGACGGTCAAACGTAAAGGAGTATCGCCATTTAAATAAATAATAAATAAATATATAAATATTAAGGGACAATCTTACACAAATCGACCTAGTCCCAAACTAAGCAAAGCTTGTACTATGGGTACTAGACGACTATATACATAATATATAAATACATATATAGATAACATCCATGACCCAAGAACAAATATTTTGCACAAATATTTGCCCCGGCCGGGATTCGAACCCGGGACCGCCGACTCAGTAGGCAGGTGTCTACAAACCGAGCCAAACGCGTCGTCATTTGAGCAGAGCGTCTGGTGAAGAATGCATCATAGTCATCTTTTACTATGGTCCAATTTGTTTAAACGCATGAAAAGCAAGTATGCCCCGTGGCTGTTCAAATGGTGACACAGTTAAAGTGCAAGGCATTGGTCTATTACTGGCAGCCACCCACGCGGGGCGGGCAGACGACACCGTTGCATTTCTGTGTCGGTTAGGCAACAAACAACTTATGAAACGCTTGGAACGGACTGCCGGCCCTGATTGACAATCAAACGACAGATACTCTTAACAAAGAAAGATTCCTCCAACTTGATAATAAAGATTACGCTTCATTGCCTTTCGGAATGTTTCGATTTAATTCCACCAAAGTTTCCTTAACACCTGTCGAGACACTTTTATTGTGAATATATTAGAGCAGAAAAACGGGGGATCGTTAAACGCGATCGTGCTGGATGCGTCTGGCCTCAAATCGAATGCAGACGAGCATTCAGTGCAAAAGTATACTTGTCTTACGTCAAGACGACGCTCGCAGCCGCAGCCAGGGAACTACAATTAGCACTAGTTGTAAATGTCACGCTACCGTGGGATCGAGCGAGCATCCGCCGTCTAACGTGGAGCTCCTTCAGGCACGATCTCCTTAACGTCACTTTAAAGACGTCCTCTAAGAATCCTTTTAATTTTTTACGGCGCCCCGTAAGCGGGTCACGCGAATGGCGTATTAGACGAGATGCAACTAAAGGGAACTTTTAATAAAATATCGATGAAATTCTAAAGTTTTCACAAGTTTTACGGGAATCAACAGCGTTATATTATAATATAAATAAATAAACAGCTAGCTAGTCCGAATGTATCAAATAAAGAGATTTATTTATGTTGAAATTTGTTAAGCTAAAGCGTCAATTGTCTTTGTGATGGCGGCGGTTTATTTATGGCCCACTCCCGTTTTGGAGCATTGCCGGTGTACGGTTCAGGTTAAATTAAGCAAAACAGCAGGCAATCACGACCGTGCTGCTGTTGAACTCGTGATTTGTATGCGAAACCGTAATCAAAATTAGTTCAAGCATCGAATCAGAAGCAAAGAGTGGAAATGCAAAAAGACCGCCCTGATATTTCACACGTTTACGGGACTACAAAAGAATTTTATTTTCGTATGGAGCGTCAGATATGTTGGCCGTTCCGTATTTATGGTGATTTCATACATAAACGAGACACCTGTGGGATAATTTATGTCGAGACTCGCATCGCATACTTATCGTAAGCGCCAGCTGAAATATGAGGCCGCTTTTTAGAGCCCGACACTTGTTAACTGATGCAAAAGGCTCCACAAGTTAGGCTTTATTGAGAAAGGGGTAAAGTGCTCATTCTGCTCTCTATTATCGATCGCGTCTGTGAATAAGCCTAACAATCCCGAGACAGATTTTCGGTAGGATTGTGTGTCACGCTCCCGAGCGTAACTCTCGCCTTAGCGGCCAATAAAATGAGATATAAACGTCAATGTACGTGTACACGTAATTTAGGCTCGTTAAGTGTTCAAGATTTCATTGCTGTGGAATTACTAAAATGTTTAAAATTACACCTTATTGGTTTTATTTCTTTCACCACGAGACGAGAAAATGTATATATAGGAAGTAAATTGTTTTCTTAAAGTCCAGTTACTTTCGCGTATATTACGGAGCGAGCAATATGTAAAAATGTCAAGGGAACATGGGCAACAAAAATACAATAATTACTGAAACCACGGACCTCGGATCAAAATTACATAACTCCCGCGCGCCCAGCGCTCGGTATTACGAATATTACGATGCAGGCATAATAGAGTACGAACGCTAACACAAGCCCGCCGTACGAACATTGTATCCGCCAACAGCCCTGTCATTGCTTGCTTTTATACCTTTTACAACAACATACTTCCGCGTCTTTACACACGTTGCGACAACATAGGGTTTCGCTTTGCTCGCGATTTTATGATATTCTAGTAGTGTAGTCAGTTAGTTTCGTATTTTAATTTATTATAAAGTGTCACAGAGTTGGTAAGTTTCATTTTTGGTTAGGACCAAAGCGAATCTTATGACTCTCTTAGATTTAGCAAGTTGACATTAAGTATAAGGAGTAAACAAATGCTTCGATAATTATGCAACTCGACATATTTTGCAATAGACGATAAATCGAAGGTATAATAATATGATATGATAGAATTACCTGCCATAATTTTAGAAATAGATCTACAATTCAAACGATCATCGAGCATCATCGAAAACACGGAACAGTCTCCTGTTTAAAGAAAACTGGCCGTCCACGAATAACCAGCAAAGCAGAAAACAGGATTCTGAGGAAGATCATAAAGAAAAATCGTCGTGCAAGAGCAGGCGAACTTACCGTACTACGGCGTGACGCGATTAAAAAGAATATATCAGTCGATACCTGCAAGAGAGTACTGAAGAAAATGGGCTACGGTTTTTACACAGTTAAAGAGAAACCGTTACTTAATCAAAAACAAAAACCAACAGGTTAAAACTCGCTAATAAAGAACACAGAAACTGGACTGCCGATCAGTGGCGAAGAACAATATGGAGCGACGAATCGAAATTCGACGTCACAGTTGGCGACGAACGAAGTAACGTCATTCGAGAAAAAGGAGAGGCATTTCATAATGACTGTCCTAAGCGAAAGGTGAAGTTTTCGGCATCTTTGATGATTTGGGGCTGTATGTCGGCACAGGGTGTAGGTCGTCTGCAATTTATAGATGGTACCGTCGATGCCGAGAAGTACAAAAGCATCTTGGAAGAGAGTTTGCTGCCGTCTATACCGAAGATGAAACTTAGAAATGCATTTACTTTTCAACAAGACGGTGCCTCATGCCACACCGCAAAGACAGCGATGGCGTGGCTGAAGTCCAAAAAAATCCCCACTACAGGATGATTGGTAATTCGACCTATTTCTTGAAGGGGGTTATACTAGAACTCATTTGCAATGATTTTAGCCCAGTAAACTAGGGGTCTAAATTTGATGGTTATCGAGTTATTTGAGTTTTTAGTTTTTTTAGAAAAAATCCGCCTTGCGAACTGAAACTGCTAATTATGAAAAAAATACTTGCATTTGGATAGTGACAACTTGTTTTTCTGAAAACCAATGGACAAGTAACTACTTTAAACAAAAATCCGTGTCAAAATTACAAAACACTAGAAATAAACGGTCATGAAAACCAAAATCATATTTTTTTTTTTTTCAATTTCGTTACAATTGACGAAAATTATGGAAAAAACATGTATGAGACTTGGTGTAAAAATTACAGAAATAACTTCCTCAATTAATGAGCATTCTAAAAAGGTACAATGTTATTAACAAACCTCTGAAATTATTTAAAATAATAATAATTGCGGAGCAGGTAGCAGTGGTGCAAGTAGCGTATTTGGCCGGAAGCGGGGTTTTTTGTTCTTTGGGCTTGAGTACCATTGTTATTTTCATTGAAAACTAAAAAATTTAAACTACATTAACAGAAATTAGTCACCTTATTACTGAAAAAAGATAATTATGCCTCGGTTAGTTAGCTAATGAAGACTAAAATAGCATACCGGATCTGAAGCAGGTTTGCTTACTTTGTGTTTCTTTAATGTACGATAATGAATGTACTCATTTCCAAATTACAAATAAATCAAATTCTTATCGGTAGTAAAATTGCAAGTTTCAACAAAATATTTTTTTTTAATAAATTATTAACAAACACAAAATAATTACAAACTACAATTACAAGTCTTGTTCAAATTGTCTGCCTTGGTTGCGAATGCAAGCACGTAGTCTTGAACGAACTTCACTGACTGTAACCCGCGTCGTCAGAGTTTCTTGCATGGTTTCAGCAGCTGCTACAATTTTTTCACGTAGTAAATCTTCTACATCACGAATTGGCGTGTCGTAATGCCTTCATGGGACCCCAAATGTGGAAGTCGCATGGAGTTAAGTCGGGACTTCTCGCTGGCCAAGGGACCGGACCGCCTCGAGTCGACTATCCACAAAGATTGATTGGTCGAGGCCCTCGACTAATCCATCTTTGTGGATAATTTACATCCATCCAGTGTCGCACACGCTGATAATAATGAGCTGGGCAGCCGTCGTGTTGGTAAACCATAGCTATTTTTCTGGCAAGCGGCACATCCTCTAGTAGCGTAGGTAGCTCATCCCTCAAAATGTTTTCGTAGGCGTTGCCGGTTAAACGTGCCGGCAGAAAGAATGGCCCGATCAAATGACCATGCACAATACCCACACATTTAATGAGAATCTCCGCTGGTGAGCACCTTCTTTGGATCTCCGTGGATTTTGATGTTTGGGGGCCCAAAAATGTAGATTGTGGTAATTAGTGATTCCGTCGCGGTCAAAGTTGGACTCGTCTGTCCACAAAATGTTCTTCAGGTACTCCGGGTCTTCGATGTCAGCGTTCAACAAAAATCTACATAAGTCGATTCTTCTTGCAGGATCTCCCTCCTCGATAGCGTGTACTGGAGTGTAGTGGAATGGATACTGCCGTGCCGAGTGCAATGTGAACCAAACCTTCCACTGAGACATCCCAAGGCGGTTAGCCACGATCCTTGTTGATGTAGTGCCGTCCGCCCGAAAACACTCCAGGATTTGTTCCTCTTCAACCGGATCATGAACTCCAGGTCTTCCAACATCAGCTTGAAGACGTATTCCGTTTTCTCGAACACGTCGTTACGTCGTACCAAACACGCTTACATCAGGTACACGGCGGTTTGGGAAGCGTTGGTGATACTATCTTCGAGCCGCAGCGGCGTCGCCATCACAAAACCCGTAACAGTACAAGATATCCGCGTATTCTTCATTCTGATAAGCAGCCATTTCTTTAACAACAATACGTCCGAATCGGTAAGAAGGTCGAAGGTAATTGCTTGATCACTTACTGAATGATAATAATTAAGCCTCGGTTAGCCACGGATATGTCTAAACACGAACCGAATGCACCCTGACGTCACTAAGATAAGATAATGAGGCAGATCAATTAAAGCCGCTTCAGCCAAATACGCTACTTGCACCACCGCTACCTGCTCCGCAATTATTATTACTATTTTAAATAATTTCAGAGATTTGTTAATAACATTGTACCTTTTTAGAAAGCTCATTAATTGAGGAAGTTATTTCTGTAATTTTTACACCAAGTCTCATACATTTTTTTTTCCATAATTCTCGTCAATTGTAACGAAAAAAAAGGTATAATTTTGGTTTTCATGACCGTTTATTTCTAAGGTGTTTTGTAATTTTGACACGGATTTTTGTTTAAAGTAGTCACTTGTCCATTAGCTTTCAGAAAAACAAGTTGTCACTATCCAAATGCAAGTATTTTTTTCATTATTAGCAGTTTCAGTTTGCAAGGCGAATTCTTATCTAAAAAAACTAAAAACTCAAATAACTCGATAACCATCAAATTTAGACCCCTAGTTTACTAGGCTAAAATCATTGCAAATGAGCTCTAGTATAACCCCCTTCAAGGAATAGGTCGAATTTCCAATCACCCTGTATGTCATGGCCGTCCAGCAGCCCGGACTTGTCTCCCAAAGAAACATTGTGATGGAAAATGAAGAAGTTGCGAAAGGACCCTTCTAGGTCAAAAGCTGATCTTAAGGAGAAACTTACCTGTGTCTGGAATGGAATAACCCCTGAACAGTGTAGAGACTCTCTACTAGAGAGTTAGTATATTCAATGCCGATGCCGTTCAGGATCAACGCCATTTTGGATGCATGTGACGCCACCAAGTGGTAGACGTTCTATTCTGCGTCGTTTGAACTGAGGACGAACTTTTTTGCGGGTGTTACATTTTGCGAAATAATGTTTTTTTTAACGGTTGTGGAAAGTTATAATTTTTTTTGTTGGTAAATAAAATATTATTTATAATCTATATGGTTTCTATGTTACATTTTCTACTAAACATCCCGGTCTCCCTGAATTCTATGTTGAAGTTAGGTTAAAAAAAACTCATTTGCATTCGTATTAGACTAGTGGTTCTGTGAGCTGTAGACCTCAAATTATATATAACTGACGATCAGTTCTGACCATAATTTTACGAATGGTGATTTACTCGTAAAAAAGCATGGTCAACCAAACACTGAAGACAGCACACCGCGAGTTATACGGGCGCATCGCGTTCGATTAAAAAAGCTCTTCAGTTTTGACACGTCATTTCTTTAATCAATGTCATGATACAGTGTCACATAAGCTTTACTTAAACATTTAAAATCCAAAAAAAACAGCATTAACCTGAGGACACGACCAGGAGACGACACAACTACAAGCGTATCGCCTTTGAAGGAACCACTATTTTTGCGAAGTAAATTCCTAAACCAATGTAATGATGGTTTCGTATAACCATTCAAAATCTAAAAAAACATATCAAAAAAACCTGAGGACACGACCACGAGACGACACAACTACAAGCGTATCGCCTTTGAGGGGCACACTCCTTTTGCGAAGTAATTTCATAAACTGCGAACAATGTTAGCCCGGGGCGGCGCGGGTCACTCCGGGACTTTATTGACGACATGTTTACGGCCGTCCTCAGATACCCAGGCCATTTTTGTTATGAAAAACAAATAGTTCGCAAGGTGGTTTTGTTTGCGAGGTTTGCCGGTAATAAGTTTCAATGTCGTGGGATCAGTAGGAAAACTGTTTGGTGAATAAACCAATTACTACGGAGGTTTGTTGAAATCTATAGATCTTTTTGATTTTGTGCAGTCACTATGAGTTCAATATTAGGACCAAACAGTTAGGGAGAAAAAATAAGATTTTAATTATTATTGACGGAATGTTTACTTTACGAGGTCAGAAAATATGTGGCAAAATTAGCATTGTTTTCCAAATTACCGTGTGCTTTTTAAATTATGTTGTTCCGTTTTTATAATTTTGGTTCCTTTGCAGAAATAAAAGTAAACTATGTAATGGGATCAAGTGAGCAGTGTGCCTTTGCAAATTTAAACAAAAACACAAAAGATTTAATAACAATAATCCAATACCGCTAAAGAAAAAGAAGAGGATCGTTTTCAATAAGCAGAAGGAATGCACGCCGCGGCCGGCGGCCGTCGGGCGTCGAACGCATGCGTTTATTGCTCGCTTTATTGGAAAACGCGCTTCCGCGTTCCTTGCCACACCAAACACCGGTATAATAGACGGCAAATTAATGCCCCGTAATTGGATACCAGGTCAACATTTTGAAGATTTTGGGGTCTGGAGTTTTGCGGTTTTGAATCGGCATATTCGATCAACCGCTGCAGTTTCGAGACCTATGGTAGCGTAAAGGTACAATTCCGCGATGGGCTGCAGACCGCAACCGCAGGCGACATTGCGAGTGGCGGCTGCGGTTGACCGCATGTGCTGCCTGCGGTCGCATTCCAAGCGCGGCGGCATGCCGCGGCTGCACAATTCATACAATCATGCCTCAGTCATTCCAGTACCTTCGATGTATCGTAAAGGACTGGATGACCAGCAACAAAGTAAATTAATTTTTCTTCATCGTCTTCGGAAAAAGTCGCAATTTTTTATACGTGTGAACTCTCGGCGGTTCGCGTCACCACTGGCGCTGCAGCCTGCTGTCGCTGCGGGCCGCAGCCGCAGGATACGCGCCGCGACTGCAGGCCGCAGTGCTGCCACGCTCGGAATACATTTCATAGAGATTCATAGAAACAAGTGGTGTCGCTTGCATTTTGCTGCTGCAGTTTGCGGTCTGCAGCCCATCGCGGAATGGTACCTTAACGATGAATGAACAGAGTCCGGTAAAAGACTGAAAGATAATCAATTATTCAATTATGCATATAATTTGTTTCGAGCTATCTTCCGCCTCAAGCTGTAAACAAACAATTGAACCGTTTGATTGCATTGAAATCTGTTGATTGATTATTTATCCCTAAAAAAAAATCATCTCGCCTAGATTGAAACATTTTATTCTAGGTCAAGATTGTTTAGTGTTTTGCCATACATTATAGTAGTTTTAGTTGAAATTATGTCTTAGATTGCTGCAAGGATTGTAACTACCGCTACGAAACAACATAGCGACCGTAGCATCGATATATTATTTCAGTTGTCGCCAACGGTGTCGGGTTGTCTTATAAGAGTTATATACGGATTATAATGAGCTCATGAATAGAAAATCATGATATCGCTGTAGAGATGTTTGTTCCTGTAAGGAAATAAATTTATTGTTATAGTCTCGGCTGCATGTAATGAGTTAGAGGAATAGCTATGATAGTTGCCGTGCAGGCCGAGACCCCGGCCCTATGAGTAATGGCGGTCGAACGCGACGAAAGCCCGCGGCATACCAATTTGTCGCCGGGACGCTAATAATGCGACTCTCGCATTTTTCACCCACCCACCTATCGACAGATCCTTCTTCATCGTCACGATAACGTGGATTCGTAACTAACTTGAGAAATGCTTTTCGCATACCAAATGGGAAAATAAGCGTTATTCGATATTTTTGAGTCGGACAGGGGAAAAATCGGGTAGAAACACATGAAAAGAGCTCTTTATAATTCAATAAGCGGGACTGAGAAGACGGCCGGCACGCGGCCCCTTAGATTCCTATTCCATTAGGTGTCGTCGAAGCGCGCAATTTGCAAATGACTGCCAATACAAACTTATTGAAATTCTTTCGCGGGTCGCGCCGAGCTCACTCGCACCGCGTCAAGAAGCTTTTACGATATTAGATAGAGCATTCGTGAATCTTATATTAATCCGGCTACGTAAATTACGATTTCAAAACGTTCAAAAATACGATAACACATCTCCAACGTGTTAATTTTTAGCATCATAAAAATGCACGTTAACAGTTCGGCACTTTGAAAAGCCCCCAAAGGCAAATTTGCAGTACGCGAACCTCGAATCAGTTAAGGATGAAAAATCATCGATAATAATACGGAGGGCCGAAATAAATGCCGGGCGGCGTATGAAAGGAAAACAACATACTTTGAAAAATTTGCTAAAGAACCGGCATATTCGTCAAGTCAAGACATATGACCAAGCTATAACGTCCGAAAAAAAGGGGCCGCCATCCAATCGTGCGGAGTATTTTGCATAAATTACGGTGCGCTGCAGCAAACGGGTTGGATTTCTGAAAAATAAACGGGCGTAAAATAAGCAGCCGTAGCCGAATGCAAATAACACCATTATATGGTAATGCGATGTGCGTAATCCCTACCGCCAGCGAGCGCGAGCACTGCTGCGGGCTGACCGAATACGCACTCCGAAAACAGCTGATGGCTAATTTTGATTTCACTTTTCTATAATACGTTGTCAGATGCCAGGTAAGCCTTTGATTAAAGCAAGCGTATCAGTCGTTTTCAACTTTAAATAATTCAAGCATAGACGTACCTAATATATTTAGATAATTATGTCGTTAATAATTCAAAACAGGCTAATTAGATCGGTATTTATTGTAGTTAATATGAAGAGATAGTCGATATACCGAGTCGGCAGGCGCTGGGCGTCTAGACGAAGGTGACCCCAAGTTGACCGCGGTGGGCCCGGTCTTGTTTCGGTCGCTCGCTTTGATATAGTACTCGACGGTCAAACGGGTGTACCCGCTCCGCAACAGCCAGGGAAAGCCGTTTCAGACCGATTTATTTGCAATCGTTACACCCCGGCGCTGTGGAAGGTTTACATTAGACGTTTGGAAATAAACTACCACGCTACGGGCTTATAAATGCAACATTTAAGCAGCTCGCCGTTATGGCCCCATCGTATAAACCTGAAACATAATAAGCAACGGCCTATTTCCCCGTAAGCCAAGTTCGTGTTGGAGTATTTTTTCGGCGGCAAAAGAATGTATCGCGAACGTGTTGGAGTGGTCGCATTAGCCGTACCATTTCTTAGGTATGGCGGCGCGGCGGGTAGCAATTACCCCGAATATAACCCTCATAAAACGAGCGATTATACCGTTATACGTTTAACATGTCTCGAACATTGGGTGTACTCGAAAACCGTCCGTGGAAAATAACGTGCACTCGCCGAGGATGCCGAGTCGTAAAACTGTTATAATAGGCGCAGTGCGGAAACATAGCTTTATGGGGTCCCTGAAACACGTAACATGCGCGTTCAATCGATTATCGTATGGTTATTCTGGTACCTACTTGAGAATGGTTACGGAGCAAAAATGTATCGATGAACCATAAAATGAGGAATGCGCGGGGATTGATCAAATGCGGCGTAGAAACGGTAAAGCGTCGTCACCAGGCAGCGGATATAAAATTCTGATTACATTTTATGTTCTAAAATTCCATCGTTAATCGATATTAGTATTATATTTGTATATTCATCCGAATATTGGCATCATCTTGATTGTCGAAAGCGTCTTCAACATAGCGGTCGCTTTAATCTCGTCTACTTACATTTTGTATAAATGACTTAACTTTCATGGCCTCTTTAAGACTCTTGACGGCGATTACGGACCGACGCGAAAAAGTCACGCCCGCCGTTGTCGATTCTCTGAACTTTCGTTCAGCTTCGGCATTAGCGCAAGATCAACAGCTTTGATAGCGCCCATCAAAGGAAATTCCTGTTTGCAAAACTCTCAAATGAGCTCAGAAACGATACAGGTTCGCCGCCACCCGGGCAAGCACGTATGGTATGCAAGTTTGTTTTGGTAGAGTAGTTGGCGTTGTCTGAGAATTCGCACTTTGCAAAAGCAGACAAGCATCTCTGTGGCAGACGAAAAAAATATGACTGCACCTATTTCTGTAAGAGACCAGTCGGGGTTGTAAGCATCGCCCGGTCCCAGGCTTGCGTGGATTTGGTTAAACGTTCGGAAATTGCATCTGGCAATCGGTTCGCGTCGCAAAAAATATCAATTTACTGTGAGAAGATTCAATTGTCTGGCGAAGGGAGACGCGTGAAACATAAGAAGCTAATTTCCTCTGGGACGGAGCTGGTCGGGAAATGCCCTCCTAGGAGCACACACATTAGCGTTTTGTTTTTGTTTGCGTGCCTAATGGCGTTGCCCGCTGTTAATCAACCCGTTCTAAGATATTGCGATTGCCACTAAATCCTCAGATACATCCAAAAAGTTAACACGGATAAACGTATCTCAATAACACATAGTTCAACAAACTCAGCTGACACGGCGAAAGTTCCAGCCAAAACTTCTACTCTTATTAAATTTCTAGATTTTTGTTAAACCTTAAAGTAAAAGTTTTGTTGAGTGCACTGCACGCGGAATTTCATAACGTTTCCCCCTATCCGTCTCTACGAAGTTAAACGCATCCAAGACGCAAATCGGGAGTTTTTTCTTTAAAAACGCGCCTTACCTACGACGAATTTCGTGATTATATGTTTATATGTAATCTTAATACATCATTTAGAAGAGTACAAGAAGTCTCAAATCAAAGACAACCTTCACATGTTCGTAGGTCAAAAACTAAAGTGCTCAGATCAGTAGTTCGAAGACCGGCAAGGATCGAGACGTGGTTCGCTAGAGGTCACAATCACTGCCTCTGATCCTAAATTAGTGGAAGTGAAAAACGGCTCAGACTAAGAAGGGATCCAGTCGCGTGTGCATAATGTAGGGCCGAGAGCCGGCGGCCTCCCCCACGGCGCCGCGTCAACGACCCACGAGTCAAGGACGCGAGCGATCGCTTAGGGCCAGCCCACACAACAGCATGGCAGGCATGCCGTAGATTCGCGCGTGAGCATGGTAGTCCATAATACTTTGAAAATGAAACGACATCAACGTTATAATAGAATAGTTTTGAGAATGATGTGTGGGTGGACTTCGGAAACAGGAATGTTGTTGAAATCTTTGTGTTGCTGATTTAAATACTAGGTTTATGCGGTATTTTGAATCCTTTTATATTTTGATGACGCATTCAGCATAATCTAGGACGCAACTGCCCATGAAACTAGTTTTCTCGGGTTCGAATCTCAATGAGCAGAAATATTTACATGAACTTAATATTTGTACAAGCCTCGGACTTATTTTGGGACGTCAACGAATTGTGTAAGAATGGGCTATATTTTGAATTACATTTGCCATGAAAAAGACATGGATGGCAAGTGTTTTGGCCAGCCCTAATTCTGACAGGGATCAAACATTCGATGCGGATTATTCTTAAACCGATAGCTCACGTGCGTCAGTGTGCGTGCGTCGAACAATAGTTACTTGACACACTTCACTCGAGGGGCTCGTTCAATTAGAGGGGCAGGGATGGTTTCAAAGCGGAAACGATAAAACCAGGTTTCGACTGCAAGAGAACAACAGATTAGGACGAGTGTGTGTGTAGAGTTACTGAATGACTTATTGATTCAGTGACACCCTTCCATCAACTGCCCCCATTTTGTCAGTTACCACATGTAACTAACCGTCGTCTTGTGGCCGCGGGAAACTCTCAAATCTCTGTAAAATCACAGAATAAATGACTATAGAAGGTTCTCTCCTCTGATTTTCGTAAAAGCCGCCTTGAAATTGTATTTTATAGGTTGGTTGTGTAAAATGCTCTTGAAGCGTGGCGACCCCAACCCACCAACGCTTGCGCACCGAACATAGGAACGTACGCCATCGCAATGCCAACCACCCAGGTGTTCGCAGGTACCTAGGTTACTTTGCGGTTCACCCGTAATGATCTCGTCTTAGAAAGATAACAAATTATAAGAAATATCAAAAATCGAAATCTACCCGAAAGTCTTGAAACAATACCCGTTTATTCAACGAAAATACGCCGTACAGAAATGCTCAACTCCTTGCACATTTAAATAAAATCAATAAGCAGCAACAATGCTAATAAATGCGCAGAATGATTTCCATACTGCATACAAATTAGGTAAACTGGACAGACGAAATGATAGACAGAAAACTAACACCCGGCCAGTGTCAACGAACACTGGATATCCTGTTTGTCTATTAATATATCGATGAGCGCACTGCTAGACGTTTTCATACTAACTTGTCATAGTTAAGTTCAAACAGATGTTTCATTCAAATATTTGATTCACGCCGTTTGTGAGTTTAGTGTCATTTCTAACACGATTACAACCGGATTGAATTTGAAGGGACTAAGCGCGACTTTTTTTTTCAATATTTTTATACATTTGTCTAAGAATTTGAGTGTTTCGGTTGTCATAACGACATTATAGGGTCGAATTCGACTAAGTGAGTGCATAAGTTAGTTCATTACTACCCGGCAGAGATGGGCATTAATCGATTAATTATTTGATTAAAAAAGTTAATCGTAAAAGTTAATCGCGATTAATTTAATCTAGATTAACTTAATCGAGAGAGTCTTCGATTAACGATTAACTAATCGTCATTTTAATCGAATAAATTTCACAATTAATTTCGCGATTAAAAGTTGGAACACGCGCATTTTGTGCTTTTTACGAAAATACAATATGTCTTGTCCAGGGACAAAAATGTACCTTTAGAAACTTTTTTGGTTCGGATACCTTTGTATCCGACCGTTCCCCTCTTTCCTCTTCTTGTTACAGTAATACAAGATGCTTTTTATAGTGCATTACTCTAAGAAGTTCTAGGCAGGGACTTAGACTTACAAAAAATATCTTTTTTTTTATCTTATATTAGTTAATCTAATCGAGAAAAATGTATCAAATTAACTAATCGATTAAAAATTTAATCGCTAATAATTAATCGACGATTAACTTAATCGACATTAAATTAATCGGAACTCGTACGATTAGATTAACTAATCGTCAATTTTAATCGTTAATCGAGATTAAAAAGTTAATCTTAATCGTTAATCGATTAACTTTTGCCCATCTCTGCTACCCGGTCGGTGGACAAGTAGGGCCAGGGAGGCCGGGAGATAGCGAGTGAACGGAAGCAGTTTTTTTTTATTGGTATTCAGGTTAACAACCGCCGTAAATATACATATGACATATAGTTAGTTAGATAACGGAGGACTAATAACATTTATCCGTTGGTTACTTAAAAAATAAGATTTTAAACTAAGTAGAATCAGACACAGTCAACATGTCCGTTCAGATATAGGCAGCGTGCTTTGGTATTTAGCTCTATTTTTAAGTGTTACATTTAAAAATATGTAGTTAAGTAAAATTGAAAATCGACTTCATTTAAATAATTCAAGTATGTAAACGAATGAAGGATTCGTTTTTAGTTTCTTTCCAATGCTTTACCTATACGACAAATTCCTATTAAAAAGCAGACAGGTTCAGTTCATTTGCATAAAACTAAATAACTATCGAATTCAAAGAAACCACCAAAGGCGCGTCCAACTTCTGGGAAATATCAGACCCGAGTGAACACATCTCGACTTATTGACTAGTAAATTCTTAGAACTTAGTACGTTTAATAAAATTTGACAATTTGCGTAATTAAGCCTCGTTAAGCAAATGAAATTTTATTGACGATAACAATGGACAAATATTTGCTAATATAATCTCTTCTACGCTATTTACTTAAAGTCTAGACGCGCTCTTCAAATTATCATGGTTTAATGGCATTTATTCCTAAATTTAATAACTATGAAGTATTGGAGCGGTTTAGGTTACCTATCATATTTGATAGTTTCATTTCATTTGTTCTAGAAAGGAAAAGATAAAGCTCAAAAATAGCACGGAACTAGACGGGCCGTGTTTAAATTCAGAAAATGAATAGAGATATCCTTTTTTTTGTTTTTTATCTTAAAATTTATTCGATTTGCGCTATGGTGCTCTATCCCCCTAGGATAACACAATTTATGCATAATTGTTTGATTAAAAAAAGCCGCACTAAGTTTCCTTCCGGTTTCCTTCGAGAGCACTAATTGCGGTAACAAGGGAAAGTAATATGGTTTTTTATAAGTCACGCGAGCTCACACTCGTTGTGACAAGTGAAGGCAATTTGGGTCGGAGGCGAGTGTTTGTCCAGCGAGCGAACTGGGGTTCTAAGGACCGACGCACACAGGGATTTGTGTTATAGAAAATCAATTTTCAGATTGGATTATCACGATAATTGTTAGTAACGTGGTCCATGAATAAAAAAAAAACAGGAAATTACATCCAACCATTGATTCAAAAATTTAATAAAAAAAAAGTGGTGTTACCACATTAAAGATTATGAGACACTACATGTTTCATAAATTTATAGGATATTACATCGTTGTTTTTTTTTTATAACCTTACAGGCGATACACGCACGCAAATTGATCTCCATTCAGCACTATTGGCTTGGCTAGATATAGCAATGCCTCTTGGCATGCAATACCTAGCCAACTGTTACTCTGGTTGGTAGGTGATTCATCTACTTTTTAAGGTTCCGTACCCATAGGGTAAAAATTGTGCAAGTGCGAGTCCGACTCGCACAGGGTACAAACGGGACCCTATAACTGTTTCTTCGCTGTCCGTCCGTCCGTCTGTCACCAGGCTGTATCTCAAGAACGGTGATAGCTAGACAGTTGAAATTTTCACAGATGATGTATTTCTATTGCCGCTATAACAACAAATACTAAAAATAAAATAAAATAAATATTTAAGGGGGGCTCCCATACAACAAACTTGTTATAGATTATATATATATGTATAGGTACGGAACCCTTCATGCGCGAGTCGGACTCGCACTTGCCCAATTTTTAAGTTATTTGTGCTTGTCTAATTTCCGTTAATTGTTAAGAAATCTAAACTACGATTTAGTAACCTTACCTACAATGCGATATGCGATACATAATAAATCATAACTGGTCACAAAATAATAATATACTAATGACAATATATCCGTCAACATAGCTATAATTCAAGGCTCGCACAATCAGCACATAAATATCGACATAATTACACAACAATCACCGTACATAACACTCGGCCACAACAATTCATCGAGCATCCCATTAGCTCGTAGAGCCTGACCTCCCGGCCGTAAACAACACGACACATTGCACATACACGCTATACTATAACCCAGTAATTCCGTAACCGATGCACCTGGCGCCATCATGCATAATTAAGATGCATCCATAAAAGTGGTCATTTATTTCGAGTTGTCAGGTTGTGTTAGCCAAGTATAATAGAGCCAAGTATAGTATAATAGATATCAGACGCTCTTACATACGATACAGATATTTAATACGGTTTTTATGTAACGTTCAGTGTGCGATGCGACTAGCTAAAACTTTAACTATGTGAAGCCCCAATGGCATGTGGAATATGAGACCGAGTGTCGGTAAACTCGGTGTATCGATTGATGATCGTCATCTAATGGCGAAGTTCTCCCCTATTCGGGCGTGGAGTTTTGTTTGCTCTTCACTGTACACAATCGAGGCGTTGTCGGCGTCAACTCGTCGCCGCGAATGGGTTCAAGAGGTGCGTCGGAGTCTGTAATAAGGATCTTAACTTTGAAACGGGTATATTGAGACATGGGATTAGCTGAACCACGATAAAACTGTGTAACAGGATCGAGCTTGAGAGCAGTTAGGGGTCAATGGAAAAGTCACTTAAATTTTACGTCAAAGTGACGTACGTCCCCAGTATCTAAGACCAGTATAAATAAATCCAATTATCGGCCTCCATGAAGAAGGAGCTCTGGCGGAAGGGTGTCGTATTCCGGCATTCGGGGCCGGTTAGTTGACACCAAGAAGTTGTGCCACATGTCGCCTATTTCACGTAAGTAATGTTAGTTTTAAGGTATATGTTATATCTATGGGCCTCGGTTGCCTGATGATCATAAATGATTTATTATTATTATTATAAATCAAAGAGCCTTCCCAGCTCCAGCTCCACTTAAATACTAAACGTTACAGTTACATTGTAGCGAGAACGTTTTCCCACCATAATTTGTAGTACTTCCAGCGATTGCGGGCGTATTTTTGATTAAATTATTATGTTCCAACGAAGCCCGCGACATAAATAAAACATAAACGGCATTTGTGCCGCTAGGGCAATTGCAAACGATTTGTGTACTTAGATACGGCATGTGCACTAGACTGATTGTTCAATTCGATTCTTTGGGCATCGCATATTGCATGTCAATTGTAACATTGACTTTATGTATTTGGCGTGTTTTTTATAATTGTAAATAGCACAGTTCAAGCTACCTTTTGTTATGTGAAGCACATGTTTTGTGCGTGTAGTCTCTGCGAGACTGTAAAATAAGAATTTTGTTCTCTTCAGCTAGGACCAAAGCACCATTGCTCTTTATCAACATCATACCCCGGGATTTTCGGTGCAAGAATGATTTGACGCCTACCGCCGGCTTAGTGTTAAATCATCCTCAAATAATGATGGCCACTTCAATAAATAGTAAGTAAAATGCACTAAGACCAATCGCGTAAGAAATCTCTCAATGGGTCTCTAGTTTTTAGATATCTTTCGTACACTACAAAAATGTCCAAGAAACAAACTGCTGAAAATGTTTATCCAAATACAAGTATAATGGGTTATACGAGTTGTAATTTGATTCAACTGCGCGGCAGATATAAATCAAATTTACAAACCATGCTATTATAGATCGGCGACGATACCACTGTTTTGTTTGAAACACGTGAGTGATTCCGTGATATTTATTGAGGTTAAACGTGTTGACGCGTGAGCGCTGCAGTTCTCCAAGAAATAAATGCATTTTAGGAACGAAAGTGTCTTAAGAATGGGTCACAAAACTTCCTGGTTTTTCTTTCATAGGTAAAAAGTCAAATCCATCTTACTTGCTGCTAAGCTGTCGTCTATCAACTATTTTGTGTGAAGAGTTGTGCGAGCGAGCGGAGTGGTGCGTATTTATGTATGGTTGTGTAGCGAAACGATTTGAATTTCCATCAAAGATGTGCGAAGAACCTGAACCATGCTAGGACTTCATGTGTATGCACAGGAACGTTTAAATATGAAGGAAGGGCACGCATTTCTCGTTAACGTCTGTAATTGTTTTAAACGTTTCTCGCTCGTTGTAAAAGTAATGTTTATTCATTTGTATTTTTTTTTTTCAAATTCTATTTGTATCACGTATTAATTAAGTAGTACTTTCTACCCAAATGTTGTCTGGAAGAGATCGCTCTTTAGCGATATGACCGCCTGTTGTGTAGGGTTATTAAAATTATTATATATGTGTTTCATTTGTAAACTTTTTTTGGTGTGCAATAAAACATTTTGTTTTGTATTGTATATTTCTCAAATTAGGTCAAACAATAAGTGCACCGATTAATAACTGTAAGTCAAATATTACAATACAATACAAGTATTCTTTAGTGCATACCTCATAAAACATGCACGAGAAATACAACGCAAGAAATTACAATTGAGTAATTAGATATTACTCAAGCCAATGGCCAGTAATACTAACATTTTTAGTGTTACTTAACAAAATTGTGCCAAAGCATTTCTACTTAACATGTTATTGAGGACAGCAATGTATCGGTAATAAAATAAATTTGAATAATTACTGTATATTTAGAAAGTAACTTCCTCACTTAGATTACTTTTTAAGCAGTGTTGGAGTCAGGAGTTGCGTGGTGTTATTCCTCCGTGTCGTGTCTTAGGGTAAAATAGCGTATCTAGGCTATTTAAGATACCCTCTCTGGTTTGCACCGCTTCTGATTGAAATTCCATTCTAGAGTTCGTATTTCTGTTGCCTTAAAACATTAAGCTCTTTAAGGGAAGTACTCAAGGCTACGGAGTACACATCCAACAGCATCACCTTGTTGTACCGTGCATAATCTCATGTGTCAAGAACCAAAATCCAAAGGTTATAGTAAGTTACAACTTACAACTTTGTCAAAATTTTAGTTAATATACGACCTTTACGGACTTATAAGAATGTTTATTGACCTCACCATATCAAACCGCCACCACCACCACACTAACCACCATCAACTGCCCATATAGTGGAGGAATGCCCTGGGAGACACTGGAGAGAGCTAGGCGGCGTTCACGCGGTAACTGAGGATGCCAAGGAATGGCTATCAAACCTAGACATTCAATTGTAGAGCAAGTTTTCTTTCTTTTTATAATTACTTGTACACACTGACTAAAATAAAGCCACACGGTAATAATAATACCTCACCATACCAGCCGACTTCATAATGTGGTAGCGCTAGACTCAGCGGCTGAGTAATCAGCGTACAGATTTGCGCAGACAACTTTCCCAGCAACACGACGTTCCTCCTTCCCCCTACTTTGCGTGCTTTATGGGTTTACGGTTAAAATTAGGAAAAAGTTCACACTTGAACCTAATTACGGGCGTTTCGGTGTTGTTTAATTTTCCCATAGAACATTTGAAGTTTCGTGTTCCGTACAGTCACGCCATACCTCGGCGCCGACCACGGGAATTCCCAGTATCCGCCATCATAAATATAATACCTAGACACGTGCAATTCAATGGAGTTTATTTATGACTACCTGCGCCGACTAAACCTATATTTACTCTTATCAAGACCGTTTATATATTTATAAAGGGATGCATTTGTATTAGAGCTATATAAAACATACTTGAGAAAACTTTAAATTATAAAAAAAAACCATCAACGATGTTGTAGTTGATTACATAGCATATATTCATAATTTGAGCCTGACGTTTCGGTACCTCCGTTTCGGCACAAATGTAACTTTGACAGAGAAAAATTGTGTTTTTCTCAGTCAACCTTTGACAACGGTATCTGTAAAGATACCGAAACGTCAGGGAGGCTCAAATAATTAATATACGCGATATAATCCGTTTAATTTGTTTTATTTAAATGTGTGACAGTCGCGGAAACCGAAGAAGATGTTGTAGTTGTTAATATTTAATTGGAAATATTGAGCTCAAGATGGAGCCTACCGAAATATCATAATTAATAACTTTAAATAATAAGCATTCACAAGCCGTAAGTCTCTGAGACCTAATAATAAATACGTAGATTGTAAACAGTAAACACCGATATAATTAATTAATGACTGTCTTAGGCAAGCGGGACTATTGTAAAATTCGAGTCTGGCCGGCTTGTGATATAATAAGACGAATCAACAAACGGCTAATAAGTGTAAATAAGGCATGGGTGAGTCGCCGAATGTGGGCAATTCGTCAGGCTCCCGCGCTCGCCGGCTAACGATTGATAATGATCGAGCGTGTGGGGACAGAATCCGGGGCGCTAGCCGCACGGGGGCCCTTTGCTAATTAACTGTCGACCGACAAGATTTGGTGGCGAGACGTGGGGCGAGTTAGGAGCGAGTTGCGGGTGAAATATTGGAGAATAGTCGCGCTGTTTTGACCGATAATTATGTACTAGGTCCCAGTAAGAGAATAGTTTCCCTAGTGGATATCCTAATAACTAGGATATCCACTAGGGAAATTATTCTCTTATTTGTAATGGGAAAAGCACAAGAGGAAAAGCTTAAACGCATAAAAATCAAGAAGGCTTAACATTATTGAATGGTCTAGATTGACTAAGAATCAAAAGAAATGCATGGCAAGTAAAGGCGTTACGTCGGTTCGGTAAAAATCCTCTGACATGAGAAAATGATTAATAGACACATTTAAGATATAAGCCAACGTTTTTCTTTTAACGTTAAATGGTGTCACAACTGAAGGTGTAGGTATAAAAATATCGCTTCTGCTTATGAAATACGGTATTTAACGTAAGATTTTCGGTGGAGGGAAGGATTGTATTGAGGCAAGAAAATCTACTTTGTGTCTAACATTTGTTCCGCCTACACAATATTATTAAGCCTCGTTATGGCAAGGAATCAATCTGTTACTATGGATTCATTAACCACTAGGGCTGAATATAATTTATTGATTTGATTTGTGCGACCTCTCACTAAATGTTACGTAATATGTGGGATAAAGTGAGTATTCTCATATTAAAAAGTCTAATAAAATGTTTTTTTTTAATCAAATGTTACGAAAACTCAAGTTTAGGTATATCAAATGAATACGACGATTCAAATGTTGCAGTTCGGAAGTCGGCCAGGTTGTGGTGGGACTGGGCTGGTCATGTCTGCCGCATGCCGAGCGAACTGTGGGCCGGAATTACCACCATCCCGGATTTGTAGAAAGGAGGCAGACCTCGCCAACGATAGCAGATGACGAGATGGACTCCTATTTGGAAGAATGGTTAATTGCAAAGAATCGGGATAGCTGGAAGAAATGGGGCGAGGCCTTTGTCGAGCAGTGGGACATTACAGGCTCCTAATATTATTTTATTTATTTATTTATTTATTTAAACTTTATTGCACAAAACAAAAGTCAGTACAAATGGCGAACTTAATGCCTAATGGCATTCTCTACCAGTCAACCATAGGGCCAAACAGAGATGCTTCAAGTGGGTGCAGAGTAGAAAATTAGTCGTTCGGAGAGTATTCAAGATACAAGTGAATACATGTATATTAAATAACTAATAATATATAACTACAGGGACGGAACGATTCCGCCAAGGTTTAGACTAAGGAATGAGGATGAGTCATTTGCGAATATTTGTAAATTCATTAAGAATAGCCAACTGTAAACTTAATTAAACCATAACTTAACTGGCCTTGGAATCATGGTCCCGATGGACGTTTCACACGACCGCAGAACGAACGGGAGAACCAGTTTCAGATCAGACAGGTGTCCCGCGCCTATGGGAGGTCTTTTACTTTTTGTTTAACGAATTGCCACTAGTACTCTAGTCAACGAGTGGCATTAAGTCTGCCTATACATTTTAATTTAACCTATGTTTTGTACAATAAAGATAACAAATATTAATTGTATGTATTAAGAGAACATAATGGAACTGGAATTTTTGATATCTTACCTATTTTCTGAATTACAAATTAAAAAAAAAAAACCTTCTTACCCAGATAAAAGCATATTAACTTTGACGCCACGCTCCTAGAAGGTAGACGAGGTGGTAGATGGTAGGTGCCGCGGAAAAAGTAAGAATAAATTCGATCTTTATTTGATACATATACTTTTATGTAGGTACTTTCTTTTTCAAGTATAAATAGTATAAAAACAACACAAACAACATGACACATAATGAAAGTTAAAAAATATTACTATTTTTGTACTTCCTGCAAAAGAGACTAGCGCAGAGGAACAGACGAGTGTGAAAAATATAACTTTCCGATATTACTTCATTGCCTGCAGTAACACACTAAGGGACGAAATTTCCGATAGACCAGTACGTTACTCCTTATACAAATTGCTGCCTCGCACAGCCGCCTGTCCGGATCAACTGCTTCGTAGACTGGTCTACAGCGCACCACCAATATTTCATCTCGTGAACAGTCCAAGCTACGAAGGCAGGCTAATTATGGTGTATTGACATTTCAACGGCGCCCGTTTCGTTTGAGTTTGCATGATTTTTCCGTATGTCGTTGTTTAATGAGCATTTAGACCTTTAGTGGCCGTTTTTTACTGTGCTCGCTTTTTATTGTCAAGCATTAAAAAGGCTAGCATCGAACGTGAATTCATTACAAGTTTTTATTAAGAATATTTTTTTTCTTGGCAGTACTATAATTCGCATTGTAATCTGGCCAAAGTTTATCCAAACTTGAGTTAATAAAACCAATTAAAGCGGTTCGAAGCTCATGATACTAGAATATTACAGATGTCAGAATGGTCATAAGATGATCATGTTTACAAGATAAGCATCCTATAAACATGACCTGACAATGCCTTTTGTCTTACTCCTGTAAAGAAACGCACTTAAGGACAAACGGAAGCAAGTAAGACACACTAGATAAGCTCTATATGACCATTCGGACATCTTGGAAAATGTTTACTATACAAAGTTTAAAGGTTGTCTACTATAAAGGTCGGATGAAAAAGCCCTTAAAATATATACGCTGCGTTAGTGATATATTAGACGGCTTCAATCCGACGATATTCGAAAAGCGCTTATTATTTAACAGATATGAAATTAATTACATTTACTAGCAACCCTAAGCGTAGGAATTGCTAGGTGGCACGTAATTTCCCCGGGGCGTCTCCATGGATCGCGATTCGGCCCCTCAAGTAATGAGCAAAAAGCGAAATCAATAGACTCGATCAGAGCTCAATGATATGGCATATTCATTTTGAGAATTTCTGGCCAGACGTCTGCAGGATAAGCGAGCTGGAGATTCATTCAGTGTTAAAACGCGGTGTCATCTTCTGTGCGGTGAAACGAAATTATCAATCAAGTCTAGAGACGACAAAAACGTTTGACGTCATTCGTGTGTTACGAAACAATTGCAGTTTGGATGCATTTCTTGATACGAGCGGTTGTCAGTTTTTATCTGGAACTAATTAAACATTAATTAAGCGGGCACCACGCGGCAGTTTGTGACTTAAACAGTGCCATCAGCAACGTGGGAAATTTAGCTTTTGATGTTGGCACATATGAATAAGTGTTTATGATGAATAACGTTGTTACGGCGACATATAGAGGCCCCGGGAACGTTGTCTGAGAAAATTATCACATTATCTCGCGTTTACGGGTGAGTGCATATGGTAATGATACAAAAACGATAAGAAAGCTGGTTAATTGCTCGTTTACTTCACATGCCCGTTTTATCCGGGACTTGGCTTAGCTTATGTTATTTAATTTTTGTGTATCTACATCCTGTGTGTTATCACCGATGGATAAAGGGCAAGTCCGCATTTTAAGTAGCACTATTAGAATATTCTTGAGATTCCCTGTAAAAATATACTATGGTGGTAACGCGCGCTGGTTAAACTTTGTTCACATTTACAAGGCAGAGAACACTCGGCGCCTTTTGAACGCTAAAATATCACCAATTTAGGTCGTAAATAATACGCGATCATGGTACACGTTGGTGCGAAAAAAAATAATGATACGTTAGTAAAGATTCCTAGGAGTTTATAACACTTGCGAGACATCCATAGGAAATTATTTTCACCGACTATTTTCAAGCATTTGAGAAGACGTTAGCAGCTCCGGCTCGCCCCAGGATTCCATTGACGCTAGTCTTTTTTAGTCTCATTACGACACATGACTTAAAATCTCAATTATGTCGTGGTCTCAAACCGTTAATCATGATCGATACTACCAGATAACAATCGATAATGAAGATATCGGTTCGCAGTCGACCGCAGATAGTAGAAGCAGACGACGTGTAGCAGCGACACGTCGTGGCGTCATGTCGTTATGGTATGATTTCGAACCCGACTGCCGGCGGCAGGGTCGTCCAGTTGCTTCCGTTCCTAATACTACCGACCTCGTGTCGTCTGCCGATTGCCAACACATCCGTACAAATCTCAGTCACGAAAAGTCAGATCATTATGATCTGACAATTCCTGCAATTGCGTCATACATACGACAAGTAATCATGTAACAAGCAAAAAACGTCCTCGATGTAGTGATATGCCGTTTCCGAGAATATCCGGAAACGGAAGCGTGGGAAATTCTCTCGAGAACCTCTTTCCATTTTCCATACATATCGGAAAAAGTAATGAGAACGGCATATCTCTACCTCACTCGTCCTGATTGTTACTCCGTAACACCCAAACATGCAGTGAGTGGTTTCATATACCCTACTCAAGTTTATCAATGTGTAAATTTATCGCAAGCTATTAAAAAAAAATTATTGAATACATTTCATTCACGTTCAGTAAACGTGAAGCATGTCCGTAGGTCAACGAACGTGCAATTTAGATAGCGAATTCGTGCGTTTTCGGCGCGTGATACTACTACAGAAAACAACAGATTAAAAATGATCTTAGTGCCGCAGAAAAGTACGACACATACGACGTTTTAGACACGCGCGATGGTGTGCGCCATCGTAAACACATACGAAATGGCGGGAAACATTACGCACAGTCATTGGTGGCCGTAATCAGTAAGTAATACGCTACGATATCAGCCCGGTTCAGGAGTACTGAAACATAAACACGACGCCGCGTTGTCGCTTCAATTAAAATATGTCAATGACTATGATATTGTATAATCTGTCTATAGATTCCAAGTTATCAGGATATTTTTGTCAACAATTGCGACAAATAGGCGTACGCCTGCCTGCAGGTGCTACTTCGAACACTAGCACCATCGTCACGAGCGGCGACGTTATGAGAACCCAAGGAAAAAGTCAGGTTTCCAATTTCAGGAAAATGTATATAGGAGTATCCTCTAGAACCGCATGGTGTGCGTCCATTCCTGTATTTGTGTATAAAAGTGATTAAAACTCATCAAGAATACCGTATATTTTAACGCACAACAGGTCCATTATACAATGGGTATGGTAGTATTTAAACGCACATCAAAAAAAAATTTTTTCTATACAAAAATAATCAAAATTTATATCAAAATTACTGATTGCACAGCAAATATTGCACTCAAAATGTTACTAAATATACTACAATTTATATTTTTGGCGTGCATCTATTTATTTAAAAGTAAAGCATATTTAAGTAATTAATAGCTAATGATGACTACCGCACATTAAGGAGCGTTTTTAGGGATATAAAAAAAAAATTAACCTAACCTAACCCGGCCGAGTCGGATCTGCTCTGAAAGGTGATCAGGATTAGATGGTTACCTATCTGAAACACTTATTTTTGTTTCCCATCTGTATCTTTTCGCCAAATTTTCATTTGTCCTAAAGCCATTTTTTTTCAAAAACTTAATTTTTTCAGAATAATTATGAAACAAACCTAACCTAACCTACTGGGTTCTTTAAAAGAAGAAAAGTAATGTCGTGCTGATGTGTATTTTCTAATTATCTGCAGTACAATTTTTGCTGGGCATTGATTTTATTTGCTGTGCAATAATTAATTTGATGTAAAAAGTATATGAGCGATTATTTGTTTGCTGTGCCATTAATAATATCCCTTATACAATCTATAAGCAATGCAATGTAATGTCACATATACAATCAAAGATTTTTAGGAAACGTACAACGAGGAAAGCTACTTAACATGCATGGTATGGTATGGCAAGCGGCAGGCAAGGCGTCGAATCTAGCATGATCTATACTTCCATCACTATGTGCACGTTATTTCACTTTTGTCATGGATTATATGCTTAGTAATTCACGCTTCAAATTTTCTCAGAACTCTCGACTGAAAATAATAAACACATTTTCAATGATATAAATTGCACCATGTTTGTATGGAAAAACATACAGGTGCCAGTTTAACGATCGAGACAGGGAGCGGCCCAAGCGATAAAGCAATGACTCATGAATTATGATTATAGCTGCTAGATTGCAATTGATGTTAATGGTCTGAATTTACAAAAATTAAATTATATTATAAGACATCAAAATGTATTGTATCAGATATTTATCTGCTTGTTTTCGCGACACATAAAACGTCTAGACGATTATGAACAATTTTACGTAGCTCCGGCTATTTTATCTATCTGGGGATTCGAATTTATAAAATTACAACAAGCACATCGAGAAAATGCAACGAATTCAAAAAACATCTCAGGTTTTTCTTTCGTATGTAGAATCTCTTTAAGTTTCAATAAAAAAATATCGGGGGAGAACCGCATATCAAAACAAATCGTCAGACGTCACAGTTTTTTCAGTCGTATCGAGCGATACCTACTCCGATATCGCACGATATAAAACGATAGCGCTTTCGCAGAAATATCCTTATAGGAATGTCGCTATCGGGGGCCATGCGGTGATAAAGTGCGCTATAGCAACAGGTCGCCGCCGATTGTTTGTTGCAGTTACACCGAGTGGATTATTGACCCCCAATGGAAAGGGGACCGAATGATTTGTTTTAGCGTTTTAGATTTAAAACCAGTCATAATAAGCGCCGATTATCTGTTGGGCGACATGGGGTCTTTGTTAAGTTTTTACCTACCTACTATTTAACTTCATGTATAAATAACTACCATTACATTCTGATGTAGATCCGAAGCATACGCCAGTGGAAACTAAGACTATTATATGTGCTAAAAGTCAAGGGTAGAGAGAAGTGGAGAAAAGAAGTAGGTAATAAAAGGCTACCCTAGTTCACCATCACATGAGACATGAGAGGGATTTCAGACACAAATCTTGCAACTAGATCTTTAGGTACTTCCAATGGTCGTATCGATTTTAATTTTAACTTACCCAAGCAACTTTGTCAATGCAAAGAGGTAATGTTAGTACTTCCAATGTTCGTATCGATTTTAATTTTAACTTCGCCAAGCAACTTTGTCAATGCAAAGAGGTAATGTTAATAATATGATAAAACATAACATATGTAGTTATATGTTACGCTCTATATTATACCTAGAGCAGCACAGAAGGTGAGTAGGTAAAGCAACGCCTCAAAATTAAAATAACAACTTCGTGGTATTTTGCCAGCCGTAAAAATGTTTTACAATAAAGACGGCAGCAAACATTCGCAATATAGTTGTTTTTTTCTTTTCAGCCATACCATTTCCGGCGAGACAAGATTAAACGTCGATCGACGATCAGGCAGCATAACAACTTACCTGAAAAGAAAAAAACAAACAATTAGTTGAGGTTCAAAACACCGAATGGAGGTGTAATAAAAGCAAGCGGAAATTGCACTTTCAGTCTTATCGAAGATTTTTCCTGTTTCGTTTCGAAGTGTAGCTAATAAAAGGTGAATAAAATATTAACACGTATTTCCCGGTAGTTGAGGTCCATTTTAAATTTCCGCCTTGGATTAACTAACAGCGGGCTTACTTGCAATATGTATTAGAGTAATAGCCAGTGCAATGAAAATCTCCTCTGCAGAGTGGGATGATAAATAAGGGAAATTCACTGCTTTTATTAACAGCGGGAACAGAGAATTGTGGAGACAACACACATTACAAATATAATTTAGAACAAAGTTAAAGAAACGTCTAATGAACTTATCAATCAGGGCTTAAATATTTTAAGACTACAATCAACTTTATAAAGTTTCTGTAATAATGTTTCTAGAATGAAGGTACGATTTAGCGCATCGCATGTAAGAACGCATTCATGAAATAGCCCTAGATATATTTAAAGTACTTTTCCAAATGTGTTGTAAAACTAATTCACCCGGTTCTAAATTTTAATATCTAGTGAATTTGTTAATAGCTAGGAATTATTAATACCATAACCGTCTTTTATATCGTAATCGCCCGTGAGACACAAACTAGCTCATAAATTGAGTATATATTAAATATCCGTCGCCAACTGTAATATATGTAGGTGACACGCAGATGTTGAATTCAGATTATCGGCAGTCGTTTATTTTACCTTTCCCAAGTCGATATATTTGAGTAGGATGGCACCAAGACAATCTACAATACTTTATCGAACTATGTGAAATTGTTTTAAAAAATGTTCGTTTAATATATAACAAAATCTTTACGTTTTGTTAAAAATTCAGCTACTAAATAAGATAGATAGACAAACATTTAATTAATGGCTTTGCAACTCGTTAAATACTGACTGATGAAATCAATGATGAGCGAATCTAGATGTTCCAGCTTCGGCCTTTAATAATTCCGCATGTGAATCCATATATTATGTTGGTTGTTTGTATAATTTGTTAATTGTTTGTATAAGAACTCATTTAGAGCATAAAATCATTGTGTGCAACTACACTTTACTTCTAAGCAGGCATCTTTAGATATGGTGTTTAGTTAAGTCAGAATTTTTACATCGGTTTTCTCCCTTTTCGCCGAACTAATTTTCGTCGAGTGTTTAACTTCGTCCAATTTTTACTTCAAGGATTTATTTTCCTCTGAACACATACATTATTCATAATTCATAAAAATATAATTCTATTGATTAGGCCAGTTTAGGTTAGGTTTGTTTCAAAAGGCCGAGAACCGTTATCGAATCATCATCAGTGAATTCGGAGGACATTTCTACAATTCACATGCAAGTTGAAATTAGATATTGTGCCCTTAATTTGGTAATCTCCAATCCAATATACTGGACAAAACCTATGACCCTCTTTTTGTATTTTGTTCTGAACCGCAATGGTTTGAAATATCGAACCCCGATGAGGCTCGAATTATGAAACTTTAGTGTTCTTGCCCAATTAAGGGTTAAGATATATTCTACATTTTCCTAAATTCTTACTGGAACATGTTTAATCGGATCGTATCTGCCGCAGTGTTATAAGGAAGCAGAGTACGTGTTAAATATATGAATAATCAGTAGAGGTCAGCCTCCCAAAGGTCGCGTTTGGACTAGACGCTGGTTTGCGACCCGTAAAAGGTCACCCTTTCGGGTCTATTCATACTCATTGTAAAAACACACGCGCTACCGAGGTTTAAAATAAAAACTATATTTTTTAAACTTAAAATAAATTAAACACTACGCAAAATATATCTTACCTTTATAATATTTAAGAAAAACGTCAATATTTTTTTTTATGTTTTGTTTTTTACAATTGTTGTCGTATGGTTGTGTAAGGAAACCCAGATTGGTAATTCAATTACGTCTGAAAATTTTAAAGTATTGTAAAATGAATAATATATATTGATTATCCCAAAACAGCTAATGCTTTCAGATAAACGCTGTTGGATAGCCGAAAACTTGGAAAATATAAAGTATCAAACTCGGGCTTAGAGTCTGGTTAGCCAAATATTGTTGACAGATATTTCCTTGTGGTATCAGTATCACCAATTGTCTATGATTTAAACAATTTAGTAGGTAGGTCCTCTATAAATAATTTTGATACTTTATGTACTAGTTCCTAATATGTCGATCGAGTTGAGATTTGGCATAGTACTTATGTAATTTTATTGGTGACGGATTAATATGGTATTATCGAGCTATTAGGTCTTATTTACACTACATTTAATTTTTCGCGTTGTATATAATTAGAAAGTGTAAACATATGTCTTGTCGTTGACTGTACTGTACATGGTTCACTAATATGTTGCATAAAATTGATACTCATAATCATAAATTCATTTTGTATAACAACCTTCGACAGAAACATCATTTCTCCGAATTTTATTTTGCATATTTTTTTTCTCATATTCTGATTTCACATATTTTTTTATATTAGAACATTCATAATGGCAGAATATGAATAAGCATAATATTTACATGTCCGAATAGTTATTTCGAAGAAATTTATATCTCATAATATTTATAGTTTGATTCTGTTATGGTCGCAGTTCTAACCTAACCTAACCCATTAAGTTAAGTGTCATCTATATTTGTATTTCTTTCTTCTTGAGGTGTGCAATAAAGAGTATTCTATTCTATTCTAAGTTCGGTTATAACCTAACGTACTTTACTGGCAGCAGTTCGGTTCTGTTGTGGTCGCAGTTCTAACCTAACCTAACCCATTAAGTTCGGTTTTAAACTAACCTACTTTATACTGGCAGCAGTTCGGTTCAGTTGTGGTCATAGTTCTAACCTAATCTAACCTAACCGATATTACTGGTATCAGTTTAGTTAATAATCGCCTAATCTAATCTAAAACCTAAACTAGTTTCCTAGCACTCGTCTGTTTCGTAAACTATGTGTTTATGCCATAATAAATTCGGCGATATTAATGTTCTGCCATATAAAATTATGAGAAATAAAAGTCGGTGATACTAGTGTTCTGCCATTTAAAATTATGCTAAATTAATAGTATGCTAACTGACAATTATGATACATGTATTGATGAAAGAATTATTCGGCTAAAAATGTTTCGGTGATAGCTGCTATGCGAACTGTATTTCGGAGAACCGATATTATGCAAGATAAAGGGAACCCACTGTACATACCTAGTGGTAGAAACTATGTGACTATGAGTGCATGTCAACTTATATTTACCTTATTTCTTTAGGTACAGGTACAGTCGCCATCAGATATATCGCAGCATATAAGGCGTTCATAAATATGTGAACATGTACTGTAACGCCCAGTCAATAAGAGTCGTGTTCAGATATTTATGAATATGCCGCAGAATTTTTAAAGGAGATTGACAAGGTTTGGCCCAAATGCTGCCCAGAGATGTAAATACGTCTAATGAGTTCCCTGCGTTACTTTCCATTAGAAAAAACATATATTTCCAAAATTCATCCCAGGTAAAAAAATAAACATGATTTTTTTGTTTTTAAGGTTCACGGACCACTTATTTAAGGTTTCTTAGTGAGCAAACGCATTTGGCATTACTTTGCACTTTTTTTTATTACACGACTGCCCAAAAAAGGAGTGTAATGTTTTCAGGGTTCATGTGTGTATGTCCGATTCTTTATTCCACTATAACTTCTTAACGACTGAGCCGATTTAGACGTGGGTGGTGTAGTTAGAAGCCTTTCACCATCCCGAAGAACAAAGAATACATCTTTTTAACTGTTTTTAAGGCTGAACCGAAACAGAGTCGGTTTTCAGCCCCCGGAACAGGCGGGGTTTTGAACAGAATACAGCACCTAAGACCACATTCATGCAGTAAGGCAGATTATACAGAAGACGGAAGAGTATAATCGGCCCCTGTGCTTAGCGTTCGTGGACTACGAGAAGCTTTTGATTCCATCGAGACCTGGTCGGTTTTGGAATCTTTGCAGCGCCAAGTCGATTGGCGAAACATCCAAATGTTGAAAGGCCTTTACAATGCCGCAAGCATGGCCGTCCAAATACAGAACCGGCAGTCTGAACCTATTCCCATGCATCGTGGTGTGAGACAAGGGGATGTTATATCCCCCAAATTGTTCACAAATGCATTGGAGGATATGTTCACGACGTTGGACTGAAAAGGACATAACATAAACGTTGAGTACCTTTCACACTTGCGATTTGCAGGCGACATTGTCATCGTAGCGGACACGCTGCAAGATTTGCAATGTATGCTGAATTGCTGAACGGCCTAGCTGAATCTTCAAAACGCATTGGCCTCCGGATGAACTTGGACAAGGTTATGTTCAATGAACATGTTGATCCGGAACCAATGGCGGTACAGGGCAGCTTTCTCGGGGTTGTTAAAGAGTATGTTTACCTTGGGCAAATATTGCAGAACAACTTCGAGAAAGAGGCTAATAGAAGAACACAGCTGGGCTGGGCAGCATATGGCAAACTTCGTCGGGTCTTCACATCGCCAATTCCACAATGTCAAGATGAAAGTTTTCAGTCGGTGCGTCCTACCCGTAAAGACATACGGTGCAGAGACGTGGGCACTCACGGTGGGGCTGGTCCACAAATTAAAAGTCGCCCAGAGAGCTATGGAAAGGGCAATCCTCGGAGTTTCTCTGAATTGATCGAACTCTCCGAATCGAACTGGATCGAATTCGGAACGAAGTGATCCGCCAGAAAATCAAAGTTACCGACATAGCTCACCGTATTCGCAATTTGCAGTGGCACTAGGCTGGGCATATTAGCCGAAGAACCGATAACCGGTGGGGTAAACGTGTTCTTGAGTGGAAACCGCGGATCGGCAAGCGTAGTGTGGGACGCCCTCGGACTAGGTGGAGTAATGATCTTTGCAGGGTGGCCGGCAAGAGCTGGATGAGAGTAGCCGAGGATCGCTCACAATGGCGTGCAGTTGGACAGGCCTATGTCCAGCAGTGGACAAGAATAGGCTGAGGCTAGAGTGCATACGAAACTATTGCTGTTCATGTTTCACGGGCCGGAGAACTGACTGTTGTGCGCACGTTATGTGCCTGGTTTAGTTCTTAGGGTGGGCTAGGCATCAAGAAGTTGTTAGGCGCCCTGCTCAATTCCTGGATACAATTATTATCGATGACTATGACGACCATTATAACTGCACTGTTAATACTATTAACGTTAGAAAGAAATAATTTGTCATACTACGGTAAAAGGATTATCTTACTATGACATCCGTATAAAGATACGACCTTTTACCGTAACACGGCAGATTTAGTTCCCAACAAAAAGTTTTTCTTTTTCATGACTCCTGGGATAGATCTTAAAGCGCTTTAGTATACAGTCTAGTGTTAGCCTAAGGAACATAATGTACTATGTGTTTAGTCTGGGCAGCACTTGGGCCAACTCCCATACAAAAGTGGTCAATCTCCTTCCCCGCCAAAACTTTGAGTAATATTTCATTAGCCAGACTATATCTATTAAGACTGTTTTGCTAGTGATGTCCACAGATAAACAACCTAAAGCTCACAAACAAGAAGCCAGGACCGCTAGCAAAACGTAGAACGGTTAACCCGCTGGTGAGGACCGAGCTCGAATTTGCATATCTTTGCTATTGACCAGTCTAAACTTCGTAACTGGTGTCCAAAGTGAGACGAGTCCTGCTCCGTTCGTTACATTGTTGTACAGGTTAGTTACGAGTTGGTGACATGAAAATTTACACTTCAATGATTTGAAATGCACTGCTCGGTTTAGTACGGGAATCCCGTGGAACAAAGACAGTTTACAGGTATGTCAGCTCGCGTAACCTGTGATCGATAAAACGTGGATTGGAAATAATTATGAATAGAGGGGGGATCGTAACGCATTAATTATTTATTTAATGAAGAATATAGGTCGTTATAAATTGTGATTCTATCTTGTGCCGTACCTGCTTTCTTTAAGCCCATCACACTTGGAGCTATAATATATGTACATCAATATGGCTATATATTACATTACGGTATATTTTGCGTTTTATTCGATAGCGTGCACATACGCATGCAGCTATAATATATATGAATTTGGTATGCATGGCAAAGAAGAGAATTAAAATGATCTCTTTAAGGAAAACCAAACATACACTCTTTGCCGAAACAAAAATCACATCTAATGATTGAATTATATATAGAAAGTTATAATACTGCATAATTTGAGGCTACCTACATATTGACAATAATTGGTAAACATTGATTAGCAATACCGTACCCACTACCCAAACCCGTGGTTAGTTAAACAAATAAAGGGGGGACACTATCGTTCATTTTAACCTTAATATTGCGGTAAACAACTTCGGGCCCGACTGATAATTCCACGTTTTACTCGTTAACACTTGTAAATAACACGTCAGTTCCAGGAAACCAAAATACAATACCTATTGCTTTTATAGAAGTTCCCAAGAATGATAGTGGTATTTATTTTCCGGTATCCCGGTAAGTGTTAATTATGAATTATCGTGATGCGGTAAAATTTTAATGGCGGGGGGATTAATTAACGCCGCACACGTGCCGCATTAGTGATTTAAAATATGGCCTTTGTCAGGACTCTGTTCTAATTGTTTGAGGAGCTATGCAATATAAACGAATTCTTCCGAGCATGACAGGACTACATCAACAACATATTATGTAAACAACATTTTAATAAAACAATTTAAACGGGTTATACATATTGCGTGTATTAATTATTTGAGCCTGCCTGACGTTTTAGAGTTACCTACCATTGTGAAAGGTTGACTCAGGTTGGGTTGAGATTGAAATATGTGACAGTCGCGGAAACCGAAGAAAATATTATATTATGTTAACCTATGTTATTTGTATTTGATGTACATATTTTTAACTATCTATGTGTATAATAAAGTGTTTACTTACTGACTTACAACAAACCGGAACCCAGACTCATAAAACATATATGTGTTATAGTAGTTTCGAAGTAGTGAGTCATCTCTGCTTTGCGTTTTCGATTGTTACAATCAAAATTCTGAATCGATATCGACTGGGCTTGCAATTCCGGTATTGGTTAGTATCGAAAATGCCGGTATTTTCGATACTACAATTCCAGAATTGCAAGCCTTGATATCGTGGCAGATCAGCTGACCAGTTATGCGGAAAGCGAAAAGCGCACATTTTTTGCCAATGTGACTTAAGTCTTAATCAATGAATAAGTTTGGTCGCTTTTTGCGTTACTAAAAAAGACTGATCGCTTTCTACAAAACTAAGATCAGTTTCTCATGCACTGACGACATGCGAACCATAGTTTGGTGTCTTTACTATCTTCTCGACTTTGCCAATACAATGTCGTGTCTAACATAACAACCATTACTGGCTAAACAATCACAGTAATTAGAAAATAATCTCAAAACGCGGCTGTGCGGCTGATACCTGATATAGAGATAATTCAGACTGGCTTTGAACAATAGTAATCAGGAATAACGTCACATTCACTGTAAAACGTCAAGTGGAAGTGTGTCAGCATTTGCGAAATCGGATGCTAAAAGCCCACATTTAATGCCCACGCCGCCCACATTTAGTGGGTAAGGGATTGTATGTATTATTTATGACACTTGGTATAAGGGATTGTATTAAAAAGAGTTCACAAGTTAAAGACCCGTCTTATGAAGATCTGTTCAAGTCCGAAGACGTTTCGTTATAAAAATCATCATCAAATCGTCATCATAATCGTCAAGCCATCATCATTCCAGCCTACATCCAGTTGAGTAAACTCTTCACTTTCACGCCATGTCGCCAAGTCTATGCTATAGTCTGATCCTATTGAAATTCTAATCGATAACATGATTCGTCTCAATGTTTTACCATACCCAGTACCAAACACGGTGTAAAATAAATGAAATCGTTTTTATGGAACGTTTAAATTAAATATCAAATCGTAACAGTCTCTCACCTTAGCTCAATGGTTAAACTTATTTATACCTGAAGTGTAACAAAGCCTTGTTATTTGTTTTCAAAAGGATACAACCGTTCCCGGCGGTAGCCAATGACAACACCCACACATCCTATGCCGTGTCGCGTCTGATCTATTTTTAAACTACCGATGTCTATTATCGGCGAGATTGAACAAGAACGACAACTGTAAACAGAACTTAGGGAAGGGACCTTGAAAGCTTGGTATAAATTAAATCTTGAAAACCTTGTTGAACAATGGAAATTTTAAAACCGTAAACATTGACGTCGCGGAAGTTTAAAAATTAAAATGGACAGTTTTTTTTTTTGCTTTTCCTACAAAAGCCTTGGGTAAGCAAATTTCATCTAAAATTTTATATAAAAAAAAGGTGTATAGTAGGAGGACTCAATGATAAGATGTATGGCTTATAAAATAAACAAGATTAAAAAAAAGGTGTATAGTAGGAGAGTATTGTGTCGCCGCGAAGGCAGTTACTACGACGAAACAACTAAACCGCTGATTTGCTGAGCGCCCAGCGACCAGCCGATCTGGGTCAGACTCGCAGACGGCGTGTATAATCTCGATTACATGCTAACTATACGCCAAATAAATCTTGAAACGTAGTAAAAGTAACGAATCACCGGGGCCCATTTACCAATACATATGGCACAATATATCAAAATTCATATTGCTTGCGCCTGTAATTTGCAGTTAACATTTGCATTTTGAATTGAACGTCTATGAAAATAGAGTATGATCATCTTTGCGAGATAGAAAATGAAATTACCGTTACTTCGAATATGTATTGCACATCGCTAAATCAGAGATTTAAGTATATCTAGATATCGAATGAATGTCATCTCATTAGAAACGTCGCGTCGAATTTAGACCCAGAAAGCGAAATGTATTGAATGATTTCTTGTTCTATTTTAACTTGCGATACAGACTTGTTGGAGGGTCAATTGCAAAAAAATTGTACATAGTTAAGGGCTTTAATTAAAACAATGTTAATTGATTCCTTTGTGTGACGAAAGTTACCCATACATTTTGTATGACTAACTTTCGTCACCCAAAGGAAGCGATCGTATTTAATGTTAACTAAGCCTTTAACTATGTACAATTTTTTTGCAATCGACCCTGGAGTTAATCGTTACATGAAAGAAGTTAAAAAGAAGATGCAAGTTTAAAAGCAATCTAGTCTCAATGCACGGGCGTTTTCATCGGCGGAGCCGAACTCGAACAGGCAAAAAGTGGCGAGTCGAGTCGAGAACAATCGTACTCGCTCGACGGACCACCCGGTAGGGGCGATCTAGGACAGACGGACGGTGCAACCAGACACTTGATATACACAGCGGAGCAACCATCTTGCGAGTTACGGCAGGTCTGGTGCAGATGAATTCAGAATTGTTAACTAGCTGCTGGGATACGACAAGCATCAAGAGAACATTCAAGTCATTGAACTTAATGTAAAGCACAACGTGCTGCATAAATTCTTAAAAGAGAAACTATATCATTCGACATTCTTGCTTTTTGGTCAGGTAGGTAACTGTCTTGCCGTGCACTGATTAAGTCTCATAATGAACTTCGCTTGCAATGCCGTTTTAATTACTTCGAGCGAGCGCTAAGAACAGCAACAGCTTCCTCGTTTCAAAGGGGCAAAATATGCGCCCGCCTTTAAATCAAAGATTCGCTTTTTCATCAAAAATATAATTCCTCTCGTTTTATCGAAAAACAGTAAAGAAAATACGTAGTATAAACTGGATAACAGATCATTATTGACCACTTAGGTCAGCGGCAAACATTCTCGACAGGCCAACGCCCCACCGTGCGACTGCGTAATCGCGAACGAATATCGCTTTAGAAATAAAGAACCGCAAGTCTCAAAATCTCGTGGCAATAGGTGAGATAGTTGGACAGAGCATCCTATACGGTCCACGTCAATGCATTTCCCGGAATGCACCGGTCTCCTTTTGCAATATTTTTATTGTTATTGTGAGCCAATTTGGTGCAAGTTTTTCCTCGTAGCGCCGCGCCGTATAAATCAAACATTTAGAGTGGGTGTCGTGCGGAGTGGGTTCTCGGGTACTGCGACACAATGGGCGCGGAGTCTTGAATAGTGATAGTGTTCTTTATAGGAGCTTGGATTTCGGCGGTAATCCCCACATTGTTGGCGGCTGGAGAGGCCGGTGATTTGTCGCCGGCCGGGATGACGGTTATTGTCTGCTACCTGGCCCCGTCGCGGCAACGGCCACGAGGTTATTACACTTGTTTTTGTGTTCGTCTCTACCAACACTTACTACTTATTCGCTCTATGAATATGACTATGCGATTTCATTTGCGTTATGTGCAATTCAATGTCAGGATTTATGTTCGTTTGATGATTTTCCTCATGGCGCCACTTCAAAGAGTATTCCGCAGGCACTTCGATGTGTGTAGCCTCATCGGTCTCTTATAAACGTATTTATGATACATCAGTTTTTCAATAGAAAAGTAAGTTACTTGTTGTGATTGGAAAGCTAAGGCGTACACTAAGAACATATAGTATAATGATACATTAACATGAACGATCTACGTAGTTGTTGTGAACATGCTTTCATAGTAAATAAACATTTAGATTTGGTTGTAGTACGCATTGCTTTACGAAGCCGGCTTAGTTCTATATCTAACAATGTATTATAAAAACACACTATATTCACCATGAATAATTAATGGCGATGAAACACTAACCGCCATGTAATTATCATATTTTATACATACCCGTATTAAACTGTTTTGGACTGGAAATAAATGGGATGAAAAGTTTTAAAGTGACAACTGATGATTAATTTCTCACTTGTGCAAAGATATTAGATACGCGTTGTATTTCAGGCTAAAAGATTAATCTTAGATTTTCATTAATGACCCACTTTCTGGTCCATGCAAAAATAGCTGCAGTTATATTTGGTTTACGTTGCGACACAACCAACTCTTATTTTCTGAGAGTCATATCAGTTTTATATTTTCCAAAGTTTTGAGGACCCTGTTTAATGTACCACGATTATTTTTTCCACAAAACTAAGATATGAGGTAAAATTAATACAAACAAAAAAAACCTACATTTCTTTTAAAAGGGTATTGCAGCGATTTCATATACGCGTTTAAAAATACTCGTTCAAAGAATCTAATTAACGTATGCTCAAGATTTGTTTCGAAGATATAAGATAACAAACAATACAAGTACCTACACAACGAATTTTTACCCCACCGATGTTTGAATAGGAAACGAAAACTTCGAACCCTCTAGGCCTTTTAAGATAGATGAAATTCAAAGATAAGTAAATCTCAAATAATATATACATTTAAAATACACAAGAAATAGCGCTACAATCCGTATTGCAAAATAATTGTGTATCTGTAGCATTCATGACGACGCGGTTGGCTCAGTTTGTAAGCACCAGCCTACTGAGCGGGCGGTCCCGGGTTCGAATCCCGGCCAGAGCAAATATTTGTGTGATGATTGATGAACACGAATAGTTGTGCTTAGGTCATGGTTGTTCCTAAATATTTAAGTATATATTTATCTATATAAGTATGTATATCATCGTCTAGTACCCATAACACAAGCCTTCTTGAGCTTAATTTGGGACTAGATCGATTTGTGTGAGGTTGTCCGATATTTTTTTTTATTATTTTCGTTTATTAATAGGTAAAATGTTCTAGACATATCATTGATCTTAAGTCATGGTTTTTATAATTATTCTAGTTTTTATTGAAAATGACATTAGGTAACCTGGAGGCAACTTTGGGAAATGTAGTGCACAAAACATGCTATTAGGGAATATGAATATCATAACAATAGTATGCATACTAGCTACTATTTTAACTGAAGAAAAGTGACCGCTTCAACCGAACCCTGGAATTTGGTATCTCAACCTACCCACGGCAACGTTGACGTAATAGTACATTACGGCAGAGACCAGTAAGTAAGCCATACTGGCCGAGTAGAAATTAGACGGACCGAGCCGTAGGCGAGGTCCGGATATAATACGAGGCCAGAATGGCTCTTACGGTCGAAGCAAGTATAGTGCTTTTCTCAAAAATTAAACAAGAAAATTAGATTAAAATTATATTTTGTAGGTGACATTCATATTCGGCCATTTTCCAATGAATATTTTTGTTATATCCCATTTTTATTATTACACATTGTGATATTCGTCGTCGCAGGCACCATTAACTCCCATGATAACAACCTACCTATAACAAAAATAATTATGAGTTTATACTTGGATAAAAGATATAGTTATATCGTTATCAAATAGTGGCAGCATTTATTTACCTTCATCGCCAAAATGGTTATCATCTAGAGTTTGATTTAAGAACTTTTCTATATTTTGCTGCTGAACATATTTGTGATTTCTTTCCTTTGTAGCCATCCGATTGTCTCAGAAAGATTGTTGAAATATTCTGACCTTATCACACATTATCTGACCAATTATTAACTTGATTTTCTTCCTTCCATTTAATGAATCTCTTGTATTTTTTTATATCTCCTTGGATTTAGTCGGAAGTAAATTATTTTAGCTAACTCTGCCTCCGCTTTTAAGTATGGAGGAGTGCCGTCTATTCGGAATCAGACTCGTATGAACTCATTTTTGCTGAATTATTGTAATAGATTTTTGTCTTTTAATTTAAATCCCGCCTTAATTTCTTTTTTTATAAATACTGCGTTTAATTATTTGCACTGTCTTACAAATCTAAGTCTTAAAGATAAAATTTAATTATTGTTATACATTGTTGTATTTTCTAACTTATTTTCATATCATAAAGCTTACCTTCAATTTTAACTCCAAGGTTTTTTCTAAACGACACAAAAGGAAGGAATTCCGAAATATCATTGTCATTTTACACAGCACAATTATGAACTAAACGCTGCATACAAACTTCCGCACTAAACCTTGTCGCTACTTTTTTTTTTTAATATGCATCTTGGGTTACGTGTGGTTACGTTTATACTGCCAATAGTGCTAACCTCTTTTTATTTTACATTTGCTCTTAGTGTAAATTGCAAGTGTATACTGCAATGTCGTCTCTTTCTATTTAATCTATGAAAAATGGACACCACTTTTTAATTTCTACAATTTGCTGTCGCACTGTACTTATAATTTAGACAATTTGTGGAATGCATCCTTTTTACATTTATATACGACCTCATCGCCTTCACATCCTTAGTTTTTTTATAGGTCGGTGACGATGTACATCGTGTTTCGATATTCAAATATCTTGATACGTAATAAGAATTACATACTTACTTACTGGACAAATATTGATTCCAAATTTAAAATCTCGCTGTTTACTGGACACTTCTAAAAAGTCTTCGGTATGTTCCACTTACTGTAGTCTATCTAGCGATGGTAAGGCAACATTACATGCAATTTTTGAGAAAATAATATAATAAACTTTTGTTCTTTCTTATAATAGTTATTCGGTACAATAATTCCAATGATTTATTACCGATAACAGTCTCCATCTCTTAATGTAGAGCCGATCTATCCGATTTATTCGTAGCATGTTTACAAGGAAAATATACGATTTAATTCGACATTCCTTTATTATGATTTGATATTTGTGTTTTGTGGTAAGGTTTGAGGATGGCAACTAATTATGTTCTTGGTTGTACGTTTAAATATTTCTAAGTATGTATAAAAATGTATATTATACGGGCGTTAGATTTAAAGCTTATATGGATCAATCGTGATATGATAGACATTTAATATTTGATATGTACGTGTTAGTTATTTTTTTCTATTTTAAACTTGGAACCATAATTCAAAAGCTCATTTTAGAATACAGTAGATTTTTCACGATAAGATATACATACTTGTTATGTATGTATACATTATTTAATGCATCAGAAGTAAAGTAAATTTTCTCTCTACACCTTTATTTTTACCGTTTTAATTTTTAATTGTTTAGTTTAAAATTCTTATAGTATGCTGTTACACTCTCTATGACCTTTATGTCAAAGAACTCTTAACTCCTGAGACACAGTTCTCTCACTTAGTTCAGGGTTCAGAAGTATCGACCTATTGTATCCAACTCTGTTGTACAAATAAGATGTATTATTTATCCGGTGTAACGTTTACTGTTAAATTCGTATTATTCAAAAGAAAAATATAACTGTTATATTGAGTTAAAACTTGCAAATGAGAATATCAAGTATTTTGCTTATTTCCTTGATTTGCTAACATTGGTATTGTTTCTCGAAGATACAACGAAGCCTTGCCGCGCAAACTAAAAGGTTTCCTCGTTCATTAAAAACTAACAGGACAATACATCATATGCCCACCAAGGTTAGTCTTTTGGTATTAGCGAATGCAGTGGCCCATTGCGGCGTTGATACATGAACACACGTCTTAATTTATAGCGAAATACCTCATGACTGAGCTGAGGTCACAGCAAGATAATCTTAGCTGCGTGACATATCCGCTGCTCGTAGCAATCATCATCATCATCATCATCAGCCCGGAGTCGTCCACTGCTGGACGTAGCAATAAAAACACAATATTGACACTGTTCGTTAGTCAATCGACACAACTGGACACGCGCAGTGTCAATCTCAACAATGAGCACCGTCATTATAAGCCGAAATGAACATATTTTTGAGACAAGTTTTTAGTGCCGACTGTAGTTTAAAAAAATATCTGGCGAGCCTAAATCGATGGGTTAGTGTTGTTTTGAATACACTACTTTCAAGGAGTAGTTGAAGAAATCGCAGCCAGCAAGTGAGATTGTGCTATTCATGTAAGAAATCTGCGACAAAAAAAAAAACAATATACATTTTAACTGATGATCATTATATTATAAGTATTATAACATAAATAATGATGCTAGAGGCAACCCTATAGTCACGGATGACGACATCGCACTCGTCATAAAAGCATAGCTGCTAATGAGCAAAGTTTCTGGGGCTCGGTTGTGGAGCGATGGACTAGGGTTGGCTAAAACTAAATGCCATTCACGTGTATGCAAGTTTTTTTTTTTTTTTTTATACTACGACGGTGGCAAACATGCATGCGTCCCGCCTGATGTTAAGCAGTTACCGCCGCCTATGGACGCTTGCAACGCCAGGAGCATCACGCGCGCGTTGCCGACCCTTTAGGAACCTATTTACTCCCCTCTTGAAGAACCGCATACTGTAGCCCCCGGGGAAAACCTCGGCAGGGAGCTCATTCCACATGCGAAGCGTTCGCGGTAGGAAGTTCCTCTGGATCCGGACAGTTCTCGACCATTTAGGCTCTAGCATGTGAGGATTAACACCCTGCCGATGGCGAGCAGTGCGGTGGTAGAAGGTAGCCGTGGGCATCATGTCAAACAATTCCTCAGAACACATCCCATTATAAAGACGGTAGAACACACACAAGGAGGCAAAGTCTCTCCTCAGACTTAAAGGCTCGATTCCATCTGTGAGTTTAGGATTGTCAACAATTCGCACAGCACGTCTTTGTACCGAGTCAAAAGGGCTAAGCTGGTATGCGGGGGCTCCTGCCCAGAGGTGACTACAGTACTCCATGTGGGGTCGGACTTGCGCTTTGTACAGCAGTAGCCTTTGCCCAGGAGTGAAGTACCGCTTCGCTCTGTGCAGTACACCAAGCTTTTTAGATGCCAGCTTTGCCTTATCCTCTAAATGACTTCGGAACTGAACGTCACTGGTGATGTCAACCCCAAGGATCCCAATACTCTTTGAGATGTTGAGGGATGTGTTCTGGAATTGTGGGGCCACAGTAAACGGAGTTTTCTTAGCGGTGAACGCGCACACTTGTGTCTTAGAGGGGTTAAACCGGACCAAGTTATCCTTCCCCCAATCGGAGACTCTAGATAGAGTACTCTCAATTTCAGACACAAGTTGCTCGCGGCTTTCTTCCACAACGGAACAAGGGATGTTAGCACAGCCTGTGTAGAATGCATCCCCAGTGCTGTCGTCCGCATAGCAAGTGAACTAAGTGATGAAATTTAACTGTTTTAGAAGCCTTTGTTACCTGCTAAGCTTGTACTTAATATAATTCTCCAAGCACTCCTAGTCTTGATATAAAAAAAGCCGGCTAAGAGCATGTCGGGCCACGCTCAGTGTAGAGTTCCGTAGTTGCCCATCCTTCACAATAGATGGGCTTAAAACAGCGGTTATAAGCCCGAGGTTTAAACTTTAAATTACGAGAAAGATTTCAATCTCTATAAAAAGGTCGAAAACGCCAAAGTAACTGTAATTACTTTTTTTTATTCACAGACTGATTACTTATTACCTTCTGGAAGTTATCGATTATACGCGCCAGATTGAGCGCAATATTTTAATGCACTTAACTAATATGTGTAACGTTCAAAGTATAAGGACACCGCGCGGCACTTACGCCATTTTAAAGAAAATTATGAAATTTTGCGATAACGCAATAACGGCTCGACCGATATTATTCAATATAGTTTTCATTGAAAGTACTTATAATGCCTCATTTTCATGATTTTTTTCATAATTTTTTGTACCGTGGTTGAAAAATTAGAGAGAGGACGACGCTATTTTTTGGATTTCTGGATCGAATATTTACAAAATTGCTGCCTATCAAAAAATAATGTTTGGAGACCCCTATTATTTTTAAAAGACCTTTTCAACGACACCTCACACACTAGTGTTGGAATGAAAAAAAAAAACCGGCCAAGAGCATGTCGGGCAACGCTCAGTGTAGGGTTCCGTAGTTGCTTATCCTTCACAATACACTTGAGTTACAGGAAAGATTTCAAGCTCTATAAAAAGGTCGTAAACGCCAAAGTAACTGTAATTAATTACTGATTTACCTTCTGGAAGTCAACTTACGTCTTTTTAAGAAAATTATGAAATTTTGCGATAACTCGAAAACGGCTCGACCGATTTTGTTCAATATAGTTTTCATTGAAAGTACTTATAAAGCCTCATTTTCATGATTTTTTCCATAATTTGTTTACCCGTGGTTAAAAAGTTAGAGGGGGGGAGGCTTTTTTTTTATTTTCAGAGCGAATATTTTCAAAACTGCTGACTATCAAAAAATAATGTTTGGAGACCCCCATTATTTTTAAAAGACCTATTCAACGACACCCCACACACTAGTGTTGGAACGAAAAAAAAAATACACTCCCACATTAGATATTCGAGAGGTACCCGAAAAAATTTTTTTTTTAGTTTTTATTTTTCCGTTTTGTCGGCGTGATACATACACCTACTCATACCAAATTTCGGCTTTCTAGTACTAATGATCACGGGGCTATTTAACCCGCGGACGGACAGACAGACGGACATGGCAAACTATAAGGGTTCCTAGTTGACTACGGAGCCCTAAAAATATGATACTGTTACGTTGGGTATTCATTGTGCATTTCTTGTCCAATTCTTTATATAGACATATGGAAATCAATAATTATTCATATTGATGTTTACCTACGATTTAAGAAAGCAAACTAGTAAAAAAACACGTCAGTTTAAATAAATATGCAAAAGTAACATTTTAAAAGTAAGCCAACAATTAGCCGGGCCAATCAAATGATGATCTTATGTCACCATTCAATGTTCTTTACTTCTCATAAATTTCATGCCAATCCAAAATGTGGAAGTGACAACCCTATAAGAATTCAGTGCGTGCGCTTTTCGTGTTGTGCAACTTGCCACTCGGACGGTACGTCGACCGGAAATGTTCCTAACAATGCCTCAGTCAGGTTGCCTCCGTATGACTTGAAATACGGGATTTATTAATAACTGATTAAGTGAGAAAGTGTAAAATTTTGTGATAATGTAAATATGGGAGATGTATAGTGAGAATTCATAAAAATTACGAGACTTGAGAGCTTATCTTGTTGCCTAATGTGAACCCTGACCGTTAATTGCCCAGTGCAATACTAGAATAATATGAATCTAGAGCGTCTAAGTAGGACATATTTATAAATAAACCTTAGTAAGTTCCAGTATCCTCGCCTTGAGTTTCCTTATTAAGAACTTCTAAAACAAATGCGCCTTCTAAATCAGAAGGCACGCTTTTTCATTCAACCATCGTACCGTTTTTCTAGTAGATCCAATTACCATCCAGACCTAAAGGTATTTGGTATTGCAAATTGCAGCGAGACTTCAATCGCGCATCAGAACTGTAAGGTACGGCGACACGGATCCAGCGCGCGTATTCTGCATACTAACAAGCAACAGTTCCGACCGCGCCGCGCCGGCGCGTCACCACGTTGCGCAATAGGCGACGCGCGCGCAGTCGCGCACCATTCATCCGGTCGGCAACACCCTGCACTTCCGCGTATGACGGCGCGGCTAGCTCCTGAAACTCATATCTAGATTATTCGTGTTTGTAATGGACACGTTATGCTGTTAAACGAAGGCTGATTTTCAAATAAAGATCGAGCTAGATACGATGTTGGCAAAGCGAGACGTTACGTAATGAAGGCTCGCGGATAAATGGATCGCGGAACTAAATTATCAGTAAGCACGAAGGTGGTTGGATGGAGAAATAACCGCGCTTTGTGTACGGCTTAACCGAACTGGCTCGGTGAAATTTGACTTTCGAATTAAAAGCATTTTCAAATAGACTCGACAAATATCACACGATGAGTAAGCGACTCTTCCATTAACGAAACGGATGTGTGAAAATAAGCTCCGGTAGACAAAAATACATCCGCCGCTCAATTAGTGATAAGGTTTCTAGGAAACTTTTGTAAGCGATAACGGCCGGATGTTTTCGCAGTATGGCAATGGCATTGTTCACTCTGACCGATCGGGCATTCACGAGCGACGCACATGCTGATTAACTTCATTCAACTTTTAACTTATTTTTTCTGCGTCCATTCATGAATTCCGACGTAACAAAAAAGCATCGAATTTTCCACTTACTGCAGGTGAAATTGTTTAAGAAACAATATTGGTGGGACACGGCGCAAGTTATTATTAATTTTAATGAGGAAGTTGGGGAAAAGTACGAGTCATTGTCTGTTCGGCAAACGAATCGGGCGTTAAACAATACGCCCTTTAGGTGCAAATGTCAAACGTTAATTGAGTTGAGCAAGTACCGACCGGTCCATAATGATATTAATGATACCGGATGTCTGTCTAGTTACACTTATTTAATTGTTTACTTAGCGCGAGCGATATATAAATTTTCTAAATAACTTTGATCGAGAATGAAGTATTTTGTGCATACCGCAAGACGATAGAAAAGTCGTGCTTGTAACCCATTTATAGGGCAACAGCACAGTTCATAGATGATTGACGGTGAAATTACTAGCATAGAGGCATTCTATCTTCGTCCTCCGGGTAGGCAAACACTTGTGACTCCTCTGGTGTTGCAGGTGTTTATGGGCGACGGTAATCGTTTTCCATCAGGCGATACGTTTGCTCGTTTGCCCCCTATGACATAAAAAAAAAATGATTTACTATGTCAAATCGGTATTCAAGGGTTGCATTGACAAGTTCTGATATAAATAGGTTACTTTACGACATGTATACACAGACGGTGTCGGGCACTACTCTGACCACTAATTTATTGATGCGAAGGTGCTCTCTAGATATCAACGGATGTTGGTATATGTAATCAATAGGCTGTTGACCTGAATTTTGATTTTTCCCAATACATAATATAGTGTTCTGCTGCGTCTTGCGTGGAGACAATTAAAAATATCGGACAACCGTACATAAATCGAACTAGTCTCAAAATAAGCTTTGTGAGGCTTGTGTTATGGGATGGGACTAGACGACTTAATACTATAGGTACATACTCCAGCCCAGAACTCAGCACTACTTCTACGCCAACCATGTCATAAACAAACAGTTCATCTAGAATAAATAATTTAGTAGAATAAGCCTTTTTTTTCGGTGCAGCTAGACAGAACGCAGATCCGCGTGGCCCCAGGCCGAATCCCACATCACATGGCTACAATAAATGCTATCAACTTATCAGTCGGCGTCAGAACGAAAACGAGAGTGGGCGGTTATCGCAGGCGCGTGCGTCTCCGCGTCACAACGGCTCCGCCATTGACGTCACTAAAGCCAATTATATAACTAGATCAGGGATTACTTTCTTAAAACAATTCAATTTATTGCACTACATGCCCCTCATTTATACAGAGCAACAACGGGGCCTCAATACGTCGTTTGTAAAATGGCAAATCATATGATGTTAAAAGTACACATTACAAGAGCGATCAAAATCTCTAATTGTATCATTATCTCTTTTCAAATGAAGTCCAATCAGCTCCAATAGCCGCCATCGCGATTTAATGACAGGCAAGGCAATAAGTATATACCTACCTGCGAGATTTATTTGGTGATTATATCAAAGCACATTCAAACTTTGCTGCCACAACGGCCGTCCATTCTCCGGGCTACATGGCCTGCCCATTGCCACTTCAACCGTGCAATCCTGTAAGCTATGTCGTTTACCTTGGTTCTTCTGCGGATATCCTTATTTCTGATTCTATCGCGCAAAGAAACTCCGAGCTAGAGTAGCGACCACGTATAGGAAAGCGCAGCGTAGCGTAGGTAAGCGTAGATGGACGGATGAGGGTGGCGGGGAATCAATGGATGCGGTCTGCACGGGATCGCACTTTGTGGCGAGTCATTGGGGAGGCCTATGTTCAGCATTCAACGTCTGTGGCTGATAGATAGACATTCAAATTAGCGCCCAGAATCAGAACCAGCGTAGACCAACTACGCAGTGCAGGAAGTATCCTTTTATATGCGCAACTGATTTACCTGCTTGTGTAAATTTCAAACAAACGAAATCCTCGCCGACGACGAGAAGAAGAGCAAGATTTGCATATTACAGAACTAGAAATACCAGTTTAGGTCCCGAGCAAATGCGGAATTGTTCTCAGCTCGTCCCAAGTTAACAGGAATGCAAGCGCGGAGTTTATATTAAAGGTAACCATTTATTTATTCAATATCGGTATTGGAAATAACTTTTGGATCTGATGTTATTGGCTTGCATTGCAAATTAGGAGTTAATTTTAGTTGCCAGTTCCTGACTGCAGTGGGAACGTTCAGTTATTATTTGTTTCTCGATTTCCTGGAACCGATAATGCAGTTTTATTTATGTACGGCCATGAGGGGAATCCCTATAGTATGGCGCATGTAATTACAGGAGAATCCTATAAATAAAGAAGCTATAAAACGAGTTAAACGAAACTATTTTCGTCCCGAAACATGAACCACCAAAACCACGCGGACAATATATTGATTTGATCCGTGCCCACTATTTTTTAAATATTTCATATATAGTTGCCGTCGCCGAAAGACAAAACCAAGATAAAATGTAAGGCGTCGTATTTAAGTGCTAATAATTTAACACTTATTGTGAAGTGTCGATATACAATAAAGGAACACACACCAACAACGTCAATCGATAAGTGCGGAATTCCCAATTTAGAGATTGAAACCCGTGTCCGTACTGCGCCGAGTCGAATAATCGAATTCGCTGCTGCATGAGATCAGAGTGAGTCACCGTTGGCCATTGCCACATCAGCTGACTCATTGAGCGGGCCCCGACGAATGAGAACGCGAAATCCATTGTTACTCAATTTGTCCTTAAATCTCAGATGCCGGTGCATCTAACTACCGAGATAAAACACGTGAGAATATACAGACTCGCACACAATAGTGGCGAAACGGAAAGTCGAGAAACAAACAGCTGTTGCTCTTCAAGAAAACATGTTATGCCGGCAAATGTTGTGAAAGGTCTTAACTTTGTTCCGACTTTTAATTTGGAACTTACAAACACAGCATTTCGAGAGCAGACTAACTTGCGTGATAGACCGTTCAACTTTATCATATCGTTATTAATATTTGTCCAATATTATAAATTGTGTGTTGTGTGTGTGTGTCTTATCTGTATTTGAGAGGATAATGTTGTTTATATTGGTTCGTTACTGGAAAAGGGCGGTTATTTTTCAGTCCGGGTAAAACCAGCATTATGCATGATTATTACTTATAATTTAACCGATGTTGGGTCATTTTATTTTCGTGTGACACAAAAGGATGCACGAGGCTAAATTACTCACTTGTAAATTTCATTGTGGCATATTATACCACAATAATTTACCTATAAATAGTACTGTATTCACGTTTGACTAAAATTGCGTAGCCTTAGCGGTCTGTATTAGAAACCCTTCATAAAGTATATTTTTACAGTGGATCCGAATGAACAATCAAACGTGAGTAGATTTTCTCCATAAAGTGGTGTAAATAACATATGAATACTTGGCGTATCTCCCTGTATCTCTCCACTGAGGTGCAAGCATCAGCTGTGTGCACAAATACCAAGGTGCGGTCTCGAGCCGTGAGTCAGCCAGCCATCAGCTGATTCATTCGATGGCCTCGCATGCACCGCGATTGAATAACCATCGTCCTTAGCCGTAATCGCAGATACCTAGGAAGGATTGCTTTTGTAGAAAAAACTAAGATGCGGTCAATTGTCACGCAACACGCGCGGATGTAACTGATACTACACGGATATAAGTAGTTTGTGTAAACCTTTACAAAATATACTCAGATACGTTCTGCAAATCGGAGAGACAACGAATGACTATAAAACGAGGCCCTTAATGACAGGGATCTACGGTAGTTGAAATTAGGTTCGGTTCACGTGATAACTATCGCCGATCAAGTTTCGGAAACAAGGTGACACAGGTGACCCAAAGGTGACCCCGACTCAAGCGCCTACAAGGTTCGACGAACCCGCGTTATTTTTGTTAATATTTCCACTTATTTCACACACTCGACAATACACGGCGAATAAAAGTTTACAATTGCAATTGTACAAACAAGACGACTCGATATATTATCCGTTTGCCGACGTCAAACTTGGAAACTGAGAGACGCTGAAATTATTATTACAAAAACAGTCTAGACAATACGTAGCACCTGGTATGGAACCAGTTTGATACAGCCTCGTGCACTGCTAATAGAAACCCTTGAAACACATCAGTGACAGCCGACACGAAAAAAGGTTTGGGTTAAAAATAAATATATAATAAAAGTAAAAGTATGAAGTGTACTAACCCCCGCCGCGGCGGGCAATAGAGGCTCCCGCCAACTAATTGCGAAAAACGAGATTAACGCTCACCGTAGAGGCACTAAACGAGGATGGCTCTGTTTACCACCTCAGTTTCATTCCTTTTACAACGCCACTAATAGACTTATTTTATTACAGAGAAACGCCGAGATATTAGCAACTAAGTAATCTTCATAAAATTAACACTATTAGGACTGTCTACTGTGGCCTGTCTAGTCGCAGATAGTCTTATTTGCTTAATGGATTAATAAGAGTTTATAGTCGGTTTACTGGCTCCTCGAGTCTCGGCCCGAACGGCGAATTTCGCGATGTATTCGACACGCTACTGATTTTTTTGCGAGAAATAAGCGACGTCGGTTGGTCGGTTCACGGCCGCCTGGCAAAAAAATAAACACTGCATTCCCACGATAGAAAATTATGCAGTCGGTGATCTCAAAGCTAACCAAAAAATCGTATAATAATAAATTTAATTGATGATGCGGCTTTGACCATCGGATTTGTAAAAAGCCGTCACGGAAACGGTGCTAAGCTAAAGTCGCTTCGCGTTTAAAATTTCCTAAGTATAAAGACCGGGAAACGCGTAAGGAAAAGTGTGAAGCAAAACAGTTTTTGTGTTGTGTGGGACGTAAAGCGAAGCGGCAACAATCGTCGACGGAGCGGCTCGGCTCGGGGCGGCGAGGCGGGCTCGGGCGCTGGTGGTTAATTGCCGGTAACCATACAAACGAGATTACCACCCGGCCGCTGGTCAGCTCCGTCCAGCCCAATCGCTCCTGACGCAATCCAATTACTTAGCCATTGTTGTTTTAAAAAAACGCCGCCCCTTCAGTCTCCCTACTTGAATTGTGTTAAGCGTTAACTTGAGTAAAGCCTGACCAGAAATATATGAGGATTGTCAAGAGGGCGCTATTTATAAGATTTATATGGCAACAATTTTGCAACCAATCGCAACCCACTATAATGACAGTAGTTTGAATACCTGTCAGTTCCACTATGTTACCTTACCTCGTAATATCATTTAATGGAATGCATTCTTTTCCTAACCGTTTTTCGTGTAGTAAACACGTGTACACTTTATTTATAATCTTACGTTCACAACTGTGAATGACTTTCGGCATTTTCTTTGGATAATTTTTTTTTTTTTTTTTCTTTTCCTTCTGTGGCTTTCACTTCTTGCTGGGTTAGCAAGATGTATTTCGCCAATGTCGACGTGAAGGGTTGGATAATTTTAAATATTTGTCTTTTAAAGAAATGACAATGACAAACCACGAATGACATTGACATTGTTGACAAACCATCATAAAATCATTGCCAGTGTAAGAATTAGTTCCATTCAAATTCCGCAATATGGCGCATCCTCATATATTTCTGGTCAGGCATTCAGCTTCAGAAATCTTGGTTTAAAAATTTTGCTCCTAATAACACATTTTGGTTGCCTAATTTCCCTTTCAAATTGTATGCGCAGCTCAGTACCTTATCTAGGCGCTCTGTAGCAGTAAAACAATAGGCTAGTTGACTCATGTCAAATTGTAATAAACTAATATTTATTCCGTATAGTATTTAGCAAAGGAAACCTAAATATATATTTTTCAATTCATAAAAGTAAAAGATGGCTGAAAAAATTGAATTTGAAAATAAGGTTTTTAATTTGTATTTTGAAATGCTTAAAACGCTGTCCGCCATTTTCGCTTATGATAGTGACGTCATCGGTCATGTAAACAAAACTGAAAGTCTACTTTGACGACTTCGAATAGTGTCGCCCCTCTCGATCTCCTGTCAAAGTATATTGGAGTGAGCGGAATGGCATTATACGACGGTCGAATTTCGAATATTTACAGGTAATTCTACGTCACGCCACAGATTAGCGAAAGGGAAAAATGGCGGACGGCGTTTTTGACTGTTTATGAAATTTCTAATATTCAATTGATAAAATTTAGCTTTCTAGCTTTCAGAAAAATACAAGACATTTTTTTTAGAGCTAGATCATTATTAACCATTTCCAATATATTTCAAAACTGGGTCAACTAGCCTATTAACCTGAAAGTGTGTAAGTAAGGGCCAATGTTATACGGAAGGGTCAAAGTTACCCCGATTGACTGTCTAACCCTAGATATATTCCTAAGATCAAATACAAGCATTAATGCTCTCGGTTGATTATCATCAAGTTCCTTACGTTTATATTTAGAGGGATATTTATTAAAACGACGATCAGAAAATTGAACAATACCTAAATGTAAATAAGGGGTACCAGCTTATTAGTTTTTTTAAAACAACAATCGAGGAAATTAGTCCCCACTCAGCCGTACAATAATATCCAACAAACTTAGAAATTAATTTAGGCCACGACAAATTATTTCTCTCAAATTGAATGAAGACATTATTTTAGGGGTGAAATAAAAGCTGCCGGGTCGTTTTGAAATGTTAATTTTTCGAAGTAGAACGTTATAATTATTCCTTTTATTTGGATTTTGGTGCGGAAATATTCGATAAATTGCCTTTATTATGATATGATGATTGGTTGGTGACGGAACTAGTGAATACGTTTTTATTTTTGCAAAAATTACGATTATCTTGTCTACAACACAAATACTTCTTTGGCGACTATTTAAAAATTGTAAAAGTGTACCTTATTTAGTATTTTTTTCTCCAATGGAAGAGAAGTTTATTCAGAACATCAAAATGAGTGTTTAAAAGATTCATAATCCCAAAATATGATAGCCGGTTGCATTGAGTAAAACACACGGACGAATCGAACGCTATCAATTATGTATAGCTATTCGCCTCACCTAGTAACAGGTGTTTACACGGCTCGTAATATGAAATTGTTTCATTGGCCTACTATAATGTAAAACTCGGCCGTTTTATTACATGCCGATAATCCCGATTCAATAGTAGAGCACGATAAAATTCAAATTAACATTGTTAACTAGTTTATGTAACTCCTTTTTTATGAAGAAAATTGAACTATATTTATAAATACGCAATAAAACGTAAGTAACACTGACGGTGACGATAAAACAATATACAAATTATGTAAACAAAGCTACTTAATTATCGCCTTGAAACACATACCTAGTTATCAGGCGGGTTATGGGCATGACACACTTTTGAAACACCATTAACTGATAGCACAGCTTAATATCTATTGCAGCCCTTTAAAACCTTGTCGCTGTACAAATGTATTCAATTTAAAATAAACAATACCGAAACTAAACAGTAGTTCCAGGCAAACTATAAAACTTTCAATACCACATTAATTAGGGTTAAGTTTAAGTGTGACAAGGTTGTAGCAGAAGACCACCTGAGAAACAACGTAATCGAAAACGTGAATGTTTCCGAGTAAATCCCCCTCGAGGACCAACGTCGGTAGAGCCATGGGGGTTTGTGACGGCGGATGGCGAAGGAAGATTAACGAGGGTTCAGCTAGTTTGGTCATGGACGAAGGCCGCGCGATGTCAAGTAAATTTTAACACGCAATTAGTAAAGCGGCGGACACCTTGGCACCGATAGCCCGCCTCGTGCAGGGACGACCTCACAGTTCCGCTAAATTTTCAATGTACAGCCCCATAGCAACGAGCGGTTAAATCCGGTAACGATATTCGGGGGAGGCCGCGAATAGTTTTATTGTTGGGTGCTTAACTCGCTTTTTCGGTATTAGGGGCTTTGGAAACAAATGTCGATCATTGTTTTTGTGCACGCAATCTGTCGGTTACGAACCGTATAACAATATAATGAAACCTTTTCGTTGCTGTTCTAATTCTTTTCAATCAAAAAATTGTTTTAACTGCCATAACCATTTATATTCGGTGTTCACAATTTAAATATGTGCAGATTGCGTGACGTCGGGACTTCGGTGCTGTAACATTAAAAGCGAGAAATTTTAAACGTGCCTTAAATAGGACTTCATTACTCGGCGAAATAGTACTACAATGAGACATTGCTTCTCTTTAAATGGAAGTTATTTCTGCATGTTGCTTGACAACATTATTCTTTACAAATTCGGAGAACATACCGCAATAACAATTTAAACACAAATGCATTTTTCTGCTGGCAAGTTTTTTGATACTCGAACGGTTCTGAAGTAGCGCTCTAGTAAGGTTAAATAAAATGAATTCGATATCGAGTTTGCAAGATCCCTCCGTAGTTTCTTAGATGACCTCTTCCAAACAAACTTTCCTTATAAAATTAGTGTAAGAGTTCGTGGAGGGAGTGCCAGTGCTTGAGCAAATTTTCCTCATTCCGAATGTACAAACGCAATACTCTCGTACACACGGCGCTCGTAAAAGGATTCTCAACGCCCCACGCCGTTTCGCATAATATAGGTAACGTAACTGTTCTCTTGCACGATATTTTTAGTAAACCTATTGAATATTAGCTCGGCTACAGTCTCCTCAACCAGTGATCAAATCGAAGTTGCGACCAATCAAAGATCAGTGGGCACAAAACTTTTCTCTGAACACGTAGCTACTATCGCAGTGTCTGTAGGAGTTTGGTCAAATATGGAGATGAGAGATGACACGTGATATGAGGAGCGGATCACAATTAAATTAAGGAGCAAACTTTCAACATTCAACAGTCGAGGCATTTTCGAGCTGGCTTCGCTTTACAATGACGATGTTTGGATTATACTAGAACAAGCTGATGTAGGATCGCATGCGAAGGCTCAAGAACCCCAGCAGGCCGGCCGGCCGGCGCCGCTGAACAATATAATCCGGGTGGCAACAGCACATGACGTCGCGAACTCACCTTGACTCAGTTTAGTTGGCCCGCTTGCATTACTGTTTTCTACACTCGTGATCGGACTAGAGCGTATGTTTAGCTATTGACATATGACTAAGAGCGTTGAATTGTTTAAAATTCATAAGCCTCGCTGCAAATTTGCCAAAAAATCACGCTATTCATAAATCAATATTTGTGTTATTTCCCGTTGTGTTCAGCATCTGTTCAAATGTTCAGCGTTGTTTGGCTTACAGATTTTCATAGTGTGTCTAGTTAGACTAGACAGCGCGGTTACAAGCTTTTTTTTGTAACCGTCATACGGAGAATTCCAGATGCGTGTGTCATGAATCAATCTCTAGTGTAGCATCGTGTTGCGTCGGTTTTCACATGAAATGAAGCGTTGCCATGAATGGGCGATATCGTTAATTGGCGGATAACTTGAACAGCTGGTGCTCCGCCATTCGTGTCGTATAAACACGATAAAATTCAACCGAACTAGAATGCGAACGAGATGTTTCTTGTATCATCTCTTCGTCGGAAAATTCGTCGGCGCAGTGTAAAGTTAATGATTGTATGATATTCTGAATAATTTTTGAAACAAAAATCAAACTACACTTTTTAGGGTTCCGTACCCAAAGGGTAAAAACGGGACCCTATTACTGAGACTTCGCTGTCCGTCCGTCCGCCCGTCCGTCTGTCACCAGGCTGTATCTCAAGAACGGTGATAGCTAGACAGTTGAAACTTTCACAGATGATGTATTTCTATTGCCGCTATAACAACAAATACTGAAAATAAAATAAAATAAATATGTATTTAAGGGGGGCTCTCATACAACAAACTTACAGATAATGGTACGGAACCCTGCGTGCGCGAGTCCCACTCGCACTTGGCCGATATTTTTGTTTTATTAGTGTACAAAACCATAACAAGAGTTTATTCACCAGCCATTTAATATGAAAAAATTCCAATCAATAGAACTTAATACAAATACAAAAGCTAGTCTTAGTTTTGTCAGAAAATTACCTAACTAAACTGGATACCATTCACATGGTATTTTTTGCTTATATCACCGGCCGCCACAAAAAAACCAATTCCACGAATATACCTATAGGTTTTATTTCCATATATATATATCCTGTTCGAAGGTTTCAGAAGGTATATATGTGGTTATGTTATACTCGACTCAACGGCGCGGTTTGCGAAACTCGCCCACAAGCGATAGTCATTGTCCCTGTGTTTTATGCAGTTACAGACGTTGCATCATGCTGTTTCATTTTAATATATCCTACAAAAAATGGTTTATGATAGCATACAGGGTTATTATTCAGAATGCCTTGCGTTCTTGCGTAGGTACCGACTTGGATGTATTTAGTGTTTGATTGATTTATTAGTATTGTAGGCCCCTTACAGTCGGATTGTAATAAGAAACCTAAATTCCATCGGTTGTTCAAACCATTCGATAAATTCGGAATAAGTATTGTATAAAGCTTATATTTCAAGACAACTTCTAGGCTGTTAGAAGAGAGTAATCAGACGATATGTCCGATTTCTCTGGGCTGTCACGATTGCTCTCGGAAAATGTGCTACGTGTTACCGTCGCTGGGATTTATTGGAAGGGACTCGGCAGTAATTTACAATGACGACTTCAACGAATTAAAGCTTTCTCGAGTCGAGAGCAGTTTCGTCAAAACAAACGGAAATTATTCAGTTTCCCGTGAACTCGCCTTCGGGGAAACGTGTCGAATCACGAATTTTCTCACGACTCTTAATTTAAGGTCACAAGCGCATCTAGTCAACCGAGACATGTAGATACAATTATCATTTTTTTATATAAGGCCTAGGCCTTTTTCCGATACAAGATCAAATAAACCCCGCTTCGATTGTAGTAGATCGCATTCAATTTTTCTTTCTTAATTTACCTTTGTGTCATTATTTATAAAAATAAAAATATGTGGTATTACCACATAAAAAAAAAATAAAAAAAAAAAATATGAATCGATAAAAAGATTCTATACAAATATTAAGATCAAATAAAGCTTAAAAAAAACATTATCACATTTTTGAAAAAATCTCAATTTATGATTAAAAAATCCATTCGAAAAGTTCCTCATTCTAAAAGAGCAAAGGCGACGAGTAATTGGTAACAGCGCAGAAAATCTTACAGTCGGAGTCGGACTATTACTAAAATGGATTTAGTATGGAAATTGTACAACTGTTCTTTCTGTAGTGCGCGACTGTCATTTATCTTATCCACAAGGTGACGTCGTTTGAGTCCTGATTCTTAGACGACGCTGCTTTCACCATTCTATTTTTATATTTTCAGAACTAGTCCGTATAACTAAATAAAAATAAAAGTTTTGGGTTCTGTTATAATAAAGTAATGAAATTAGTTTGAACTTGATACTATTAGAAAATTTGAAAAGTAGTCAATTCAATAGGTACTTCCCTTCTCAGAATAGCAAAATCAAATAAAACGATCTTTAAAAGGAAAAACGTGATTCTGTGTTATCTTCGGTTTCCGCGACTGTGTCACATTTAAATAAACTTCTCTTCCCAACGTTTCAACAACCGCAAGGCAACCAACGAATATCAAATAACAACGAACTTACGTAAGAAAATCCGTTTAAAATATTTTTCACTTCTCCTGCTCAAAAAGTACGTCGTTTTAAGTTCGCAGAGCGGGGCTAAAATAGTACATTTAGCCCCTAGGGTTTAAAAGGAAACCATATAATCCCATACAAATTTCTATGACACTGAAAAAAAATCTTGTTACCGGCCAGCTACATACTATTTACAAATAAAATAAACCAACCTGCAACCTGATCAGATCGACCCAAATAAAAAAATAAACCAAAAAGTTTTTATTTACAATGTACTGGAATATTAACTGAAATTTTATTTTAAGCACGTTTTATAATCAACGAAAAGAAATTTAATCTTAAACATTTTATCTTTGCTATGAATATTAAATGATAAAATACATTTTTCTTAAAATAAATTATTTTAATTTATAAGTTTTTTATTTTTTTCAGTCGAAGTGAAAAGCAGAGTGTTTAACACGGGGCTACAAGCCATTATGACATTCAGTTATATTTGGCCTCGCTCACTTCGTTCGGTCGTCCAAATAATTACCTCGTGTCATAGTGGCTTGTTTTAGCCCCTTGTCAAACAATCTACTATTATTAAAACGTATTTACGCAAGTTACTGAATTAAGTTGGAACAATATTTCCCTCTGATATCCAAGAAACCGGACAAAACGTGGGCTAAAATGACCGTTAAAATCCTGATGTCAAAATAACGAGATATACGCTCCACAGAATGTCAACATCCTTTTCACAATGCGTTTACTCAATGCAATGCAAAGATTTGAACATTCCACGACAAAAAATACAGCACAAACTGTTAGGCGACAAAATTGAACAACACTTACAAGCATAAGGACCTTAGCATCTAACAACAAAAAACATTAATCCATTAGTAGCTCGCAAAGCCATTAAGTTAGTTAGTAACAAATCGAGACTTATTATGTGACGGTCGCCGACAGATTTGCGGTCCGCCCTGGCAAATCAATTGTCCGTCAGCGGAATGTCAAAATGACGCAATTAGGTCATTTGAAACCAGAACTTGGTCGGAGAAACCGCAATATGGTGTTGGCAAACAGCTACCTAGGCAAGGAATACCGACACTAGGATCGTGTAACGTTATTAATTTGTATCGATAACTAGTTGCCCTGTACGACTGTGATCTAGGTGAGAATTATTTAATCATAATAAACTATATAAAAAAAAAGCTCCGACCCAAACATAGGTCTCTATGGGCGACTGTAATCGGTTTCCATCAGGCGATTAGTTAAGAACCATTTCGACAGACAAGGCTTAAAAAAACACAGACAGACACACAGATGCACATATTAACTTATAACACCCCTGTTTTTTGTAGGGGGTTCAAAATTATCAATGCCTGCGCGTCTGTCTACGTGAAACTGTTACTCCCCCATACAAACTTCTATCATCTGGGGCGTGAAGAGGTAACAGACAGAGTTGATTTCGAATACCCTCCGTCGGAAATCGAACTACATACCCCGGCATCGGAGAGGTATAGTTAGTTTACCGCCGACCACTTATCTGGTTTGCCCAATGGTTGACTGATAGAGAATGCCCTATTGTATAAGTCTGCCTTTTCTAATTCAAATATTTATTGCGTACCACGTTTTACATTATTTACCTTTTGTACGATTCGTATTTCATTTGTATACAATTAAGATAAAATAAATATGTAAATACACTAGCGACCCGCCCCGATTTCGCACGGGTGCAATGCTGATAAATTATGCATGTATTGTAGAAACCCTTCTCTTGAATCAATCTATCTATAAAAAAAAAACGCATCAAAATCCGTTGCGTTTTAAAGATCTAAGTATACATAGGGACGGACAGACAGACAGACTTTGTTTTATACTATGTAGTGCTAGTGATTGTTTATGTGAATACTGGATCAAATAACCTTTTGTAAACTCTAATATATGCACCTTCATCTTAACAACGTATTAAATGGGAGCAGTTCACAAAAACAAGTTGAAAATAAAAACAAAATAAAACGAAAAATATGTTGATAGTGTTGTTTGTTGTTGACAGTATTCCCGACTACGCAGAACCCGCAAAAAACATCATGAATAATTCACGTTATGTTATCATTATCATGTGTTGTTATGTGCAATTACAGCAGCACAAAGTGCAATTAAGATAATTATTGCAAAATAAAAAAAAATGCAATTGAAATATAAAATATCCCTATTTTTATGGTCTGTAAACGTAGGTACGGTAAAGACGTTAAAACCGATTTCTGAAATAAGGTGAATTTGTCGTTTTTATAAGAAACTAACGTGCAGACTTTCAGGACGTTTAGAGTTAGGTACGTCACTTTCCATATAAAATCAAAATAGACTGAGCCGGCGGTCCCGGGTTCGAATCCCGGCTGGGGCAAATATTTGTGTGATGAACTCGAATATTTGTTCTTGGGTCATGGATGTTATATATATATTTATATATTATGTACGTCGTCCAGAACCCATAGTACAAGCTTTGCTTAGTTTGGGACTAAGTCGATTTGTGGATGATTGTCCCGTAATATTTATTTATTTAAACAAGTCGCCTAGCTTCAGTCGACCGGATAAGTCTCACTTCACGTATAATTATAAAAAACATCGCGAAACAAAACACTGTCTCACAACATTGGACAACGTAGTAACCGACGTTGGGGCTAATGTACATAAGACCTTTTTTGCGGGGAGTTCATTTCAACTGTTTTCACACATGCTAAGAACGTAGTAAGCGACATTACTGCCGATGTACATAGGACCTTTTTGCGGGATTCATTCCAACTGTTTTCCCGCGAAGCGTGCGCCTCGCCTCCCACGTAGCTGCGTCATCGCAACGGCACAGGTCCTCTGGCATAACGCCATGTAAACACACTACCAAATAGGGCAACGACCACATCACAAACTCAAATAGACATCTATTAATACTAGTTTAAAAATAAAGTGAAAGCGGGGAACACGTGTGAGGATCCTGAGATTAATTGCCGATGGAGTTTTGGAATGAGAGGGGATATACTTTAAAGTTTTAGGCGTTTAACGTTGATTTATCTTATGTTGACGCGGCAACGGTTAGTTCTGAGGAACGATCGTGTCTGTAATAACATTAAAGAAACGCATAATTAATTTACCATTTGAACATAGATCACATTCAAATAAAATCAATGAATCTATGATAAACTCTTTATACTTACGTATATGTTCTAAGAACAATATGTACGTCACACATGAATTTTTCATGCCAATAGAATCACTGGAAATGGGTCTAAACCAATTTACTTGACTGAATAAAGAATGGCTAAAAATCAAGTGCCATCGAATAAGGTCATGATTTTCGAGACGTTATGTTGCTTTTAATATCCCTGGCAATTATAATCTAGATAATATCATACAGCCTCGCGCAACTCTCAAGGTAAAAAACGATCGACAACGGCTGTATGAAACGGAGGTGAATTTTTTACCTATCTAAGTTTGAAAGAACGTTGAAACCTACAAAGCATTAGATAATTGGCGACAATCGAATTTAGGCGGGTTGTACTTCAGCCGCCATTTTTGTCCGCCATGCCATATTAGATGACGTTTCTATCATAGATGAATATATGTATGTTTCTATTTTGTTGTGTAGTCTGCTTCTGTCAAGGTTCTGCGATCTTTTCAAATAATTCAAATTTCACAAATAATCTAATAATTTGCATTCTTTGGGTGTAGTGGTCGTCTAGAAGGTACACAAGACAATCACAATTGCAAAAATGAGTGGATTGAAAAGGAAAAAGTGCGAAATATGCAGAATGAAAACGTGTCGAATGGACGGTCAGAAAAGACTATTCATGGCAAGATTTCCACCGTTCGAAGATCGGTAAGTAAAAAATATAATTAATTACTGCGTGTTATAACCATGTTAATCGTAAGTTTCATTGAAAACTTGGTATTTCGGGTAAAATAATACATACCCTTATACCTACGTATGTAAACAATAGTGCTGTATGTAAGTTCTATCGATAATTTATATTTGAAGTGAAAAATACCTGGGAAAACACGGAATATCTTTCTTCAAGCAAAAGTCTATTGCTATGTGTACTTATACAAAAGTGTGCACTTGAATACAGCTGTTAAAGCCGTCTCAGATGAGAGGATGACATTATTATCACTACTTTTTATGCCAGTTTGAGTTAGATTATGGTCACAGAAATATTTTACGAAAAATCTTCAATGGACTATGAATGGTACGGTTTCATCTGGACAAACAGATACATTTTTACTCTGTAATTTTCTGTTTAGCCTGTATTATTTGTGTTGCAGAACTTCCAACCTGGAGCACAGACTGGAGTGATGAAACGGCTTTTTTCGTCTATGTTTATCAGCAAGCCAAGCAGTTTGAACGAAATAAAATTATTTGCACACTTTTGTTTTTTTTTTTTTTATGAAGTCAGTAACCTAAAGTAAACCAAATGTTTATATTGAAGCGAAATATTTAATGATTTAAATTACCGGAAAGCCGTTGGAGACGCGGGTGCGAATACGAACCCCGCCTGAATCATTTTTTTTAAATACCGATATCGATATCGATAATTCGATAATTTGTGTAACATGTGACATCCCTATTTTGTTCTTGATGTTGGCATTATGTCATGAGTTGACACTGACACTGATATTGTTTGCGGCTTCATATTGGCAGTATGTTTTCACCCCCGTTTCATACTAATGCGAGTTCACGCTTTTTGTATGGCACTCCCGTCTCTTAAAACGTAGTGATTACATACTCTTTGATATCATAGTTTATCAATTACAGCCGTTTTTATCAAACTCTTTGTTATCGCTACGCAAACAAAAATAAACCTATTTTGTTTCTGTACAATGAAACACGCGCTCGAGATGTCAATATTTGGATACAGCTAATTAAAGAAACAGATAGCTAACTAAAAATGTAACATTTTAAATGGTTTCATTTCAAATGTATTAGATGAAACAATGTCCGATACAACCGCATAATCAAATAGCCCACCATATGGTATTGATAAAGCCGTATTGTTACTAAGAAATCGATATAAAGATACGGCCTTTCATCGTAACACGCCAACGATATTTTTTGAGGTTGTTTTCGTTGTGCACTTCCGAGCATTTTCCAGCACGTCATATCAATCGCTTCGAGGAAAGGAAACTGTGACTGTGACGCAGTTCTCCGTACAACGCACCGTGCAGTGAAATCCTACCCACGTGACTGCAAAGGTCACGCCGACATAGAACGCAGTAAGCAAAACATTGTGAAAGACGGTCAAATGCGTAGTTACGTTCTATGGGGCTTTTGTTTAGATACATTTAGATGCAGTATGTCAAATATTTTGCTATTTTTATGAACGGTTACGTTGCAGATGGGCATAAAATCAATACGCTGAGCAGCCTTGGCGGTTCTATAAATATCAAGCTATAAATACGTTATGTTGGTTTAAACTTTAAACAATTTCAATCATAATTTTAACTAAATAGGACTGTGACTATGTTACTAGATGTAATTTACAACGCCTATCATTTTGATATAATTAAACGTTGAATGGTGTGTGTATTTTTGAAATTATACGCAATTAAATTACAAATTAATATATCGATAAGTGCAATAGGCGCTTAATTTTCTTGAGACCACAGTCGCAACACTACATACATAATTACATATCGAGGTAAATACGACATATAAATAACACGTAAACTATAAGATGAAAACGCTCAACTTTATATTGAACGGAATTTCATACACAAAGGTGCATTGAACACGTAATTTCATAACTAGTAACCCGGTGGCCGTTTTCATTGAGTTGTTTTTTTTATTTACGACCCAATAAATCCGCTCCCACGCCGGCCGCGTCCTAGCAACGGGCCCACGCCGTCGAAAAAGGTCGCGCGAGTGTGTGGAGGCGAATTCGCTGTTCGCTTATCTTAACGCTATTCGCTAAACAAAATCAGGACATTTATGATGTTTTATTATGGGTTAGGTATATTCTGAGAATCGAGCCTGTGTAGTTTGATTCTCAGATAGAGATAAAAGATTTCTGGTGTAAAATATATTACAAGACAGGCAAGCTGTATCAAATTAGCCATTGTCGTAGCTAGTTTTTTAATTTTAAGTGTATAAGAATTTCATTTTCTGAAAATTAATTTATCAGGATCATCTTACTCAGGAGCTTAAAACTAAAGAAAGAAGTGTCACAAAATGTATAATTCAGATCGTCACGTTTTTGTATGTTTTTTTATTTCTTTGCAACACTGGCTGGATAAATATTTTTTATACTAAATTTTGCGGTTCGAAATGCTCGAATGTTGAACTTCGATTCTAAGTAGGATGAGCCTAAAAATCTATTATCTGAAGAAAAAGATCATGTTCACTTTTTTATTAATACGCCCATCAAATTACGTGTTTGTTATTTTTGTACTGCTAACAGTCATAGTAGGAAAGTAGAGCAATATTGTAATATAGAATGAAATTGGGAAAATCATACACAAAAATCAATCTAGCACCAAACTAATGTCAAGTACCGAACTAAGTAATGCGGTACTTGACGATGCTATACATCGATACCTTAGAGCACAATCATCTAACTTTTCGAAAAAAGGTCAAGCAGTTAGGACGTTAGTGCACAACTCTATCTATGTGGTTTAAATTTAGTTGGCAAAATAATTGTAATTAGTATGAATGTGAACTAAGGTATCGACATAATAGTTATAAACATACTTAAATTATATGTAAACTTAGGATGATTATCCTCGTAAACTAGTTCCGAGTAAGCTGTATCGAATCTAATAAACAATTAAATTTTTTAAAGTTCATAAAGCATAAAATAACAGGCTGTAAAAGGGGGTATGGTGGTCATTTCCGTTTGCACGTAAACAGTAATTAGGAGTCAGCGCGAGCAGGAATGGCCGCGTGCGAAGCAGCAAGTAAATTAATAACCGCAGGTGACACCGGTTAATTCCGGATTAATCGAACAATCGGAAATTGTTCGATGCGATGATCAATTGCAAATTACGCTCCGTACCCGATTGTTCGTGTAATATTAATGTGCAGACTATTTCTTGTTTGAAACGAACTATACGCGCAGGGGTAATTCCGTTAAAGATGTTATAATGTTGTAGATTCGGATGAAATATTATTGTGACTCACCTCGTTTATGTGTTTGTAAGTTTTGATGAGATCCACGCTGAGTTTTCGTAGCGGTGCCGTCGAAGGGTCCCGAAAGTGATGTGGTATTCGGGCTTGCATAGCCTGTACAATTGAGAAAATGCGTTAATTGGCGAGTTTCGACATTTATATGGCTAATAAAAAGTCAAAGCAAACATAATAGAAGCAGGGAAGCCGATTGGGATAGAGGCAGTTCGCTAACGTCAAACAAACATAAATCTTTGTAAAAAACTATATAAAAAATACAGTTTAATCATAGTATACCTACATAAACATAACACATAACCAAATGCGTATTGAAATAATTAATAATGTGGGTAGTGCGTACAAAGCATGCGGCTAGAAAAAAAATGTGTTGTCGTGCTATAAACAATCATTTAGTGATAATATGAACAAAACGTTTCTCGTAGAATAGGCAAGGATGATGGAGGAATAAATATGACAAATCAAACGAAATTATACAAATCGACAGACGCCCCAAGCGTCCACGCAATATTCCCGTAACTCAATCACGGCCTCTCATAATAGCTATAATATTACAGGCTTTCAATAACGCGGAGATTATCTAACAAAGTTTGTATTGAAGCAAGTTAACTCTGACAACAAGAAAGAAACCCAATCATTTCACGCGGGAAACTCTAGTCGGGGTACATTTATTAATTAAGTGAGTAGATATAGCCCTAGCATCCGATCGATCGGTGTTACTATTCAATACTAAACAGTCTCAGTGAAAGCGAAGTTCGTTAATTAATGTAACTAGTAAATTTATTTAGTTGCGGTAATATGTAGTCGCGTTATTAATGTTCCTTTTAATAAGACAAAAGGGTCACGCACGAGGGTTAAAGTGATGCTTTGTGCGAAAGCATTTAGTTTGAGCGGTAGCTCGTTCATTCAGGTTCACTTCGTCCACATTCCCATTTCATCTATATTATCATCCCGTCCATATTCCCAACTCATCTAAACTAAATACCAATCCCAAATACGGTATTTGATGACAGTTCAAATCAGCTACTCTTTATACTAAGTATGTCAAAATTCTTGTTTATTGTTCCTTATAAGATTTGGCATTTTATCCTATGCAGAAGTTTTGTCTAGTGTAGTAGTATTAAATGTTCATGTTGTGTGTGCTCAGTGAGAGCGTTTTAGGAAGTAAGTGCATGCCTAAATGTATACTTCAAACCATAATTGTTTTTGTTACACATTTACTTCTGTTGTTTCTCCAATAAACAAATAAAGAAAAGAATAGTAGCAATGATACAATTTATTTTCACTATTGTCAAATACCGTAACGTCCATATTCTCACCATAAGTTATGGACATGATGGAAAGTGGATAATTTAGAATCGGTATTGTGGACAAGCTGTTGGGAATATCGTATGGACGAGATAAGAATGTTGACGAAATGTGAATGTGACCGAAGTGAATCTGAACTCGCTTCACCTGTCCGGGTTAGTCCTACCCCAGCAAACTGCCTCGTGTATCATTTACCTGGGCGGGGATACGGTAGCGGCAGAAAGCCCGGGGGTTGCGCGCGGCGGCGCTCACCTGAATGTCTGAGGGGGCACTCATCGAGGCGAGCTGCTCCTCCGCCACCAGCCGCCCGTAGAGCGGGCCGTGCCGCCTCTCGCCGCCGGCCTCGGGCATGCCGCCGCCGACAACGCCTACTGCAACAACAACATATGGCAGATTAGTGTGGGCTCGATAGATCACACCTCTATCCGGTAGACTGTGCTTAAGGCGACTCCGTACGTGGAATGGTGATTTTTAAAGTCCTAAGGCTCGTAATCTAGCCAACGGAAAAATCAGAAAAAAATATATGTTATTTTTGACTATTTCTTCTAAAAAATTATAGTTGGATTTTTTTTTAAAGCAATAATTACTATGGAAAAAATAATGTTGAAATAGGGTCGTTTTCAATTTCCAATTCCCTAAGGCTTCTAAACTACAAGTGATATTTACACGGCTCTTTCGCAAGAACATTGACAATTCATTGATCTTTAATCGTATTGTTCAAAAGTTGGTAAAATGGAAATTCGGTCTAATAAAGCATCAAAAAAACTGAATTTCCGCGAGCGCGGCCGTGCCCGGGCTGCGAGCTCAGTGTAAATCTAACCGTCGAAGGGGAAGGCTGTGTCACTTGCTCTCGCGATCCATCTAGTTACGGAAAATTGTTTTAGTACCGGATCCCGCGGAGGTTCGATCTGCCTTCGTGCGTTTGAAGTGTATTTTAAGAGAGTGTAGTTCGTTTTTAGGGTTCCGTACCTCAAAAGGAAAAAACGGAACCCTTATAGGATCACTTTGTTGTCCGTCTGTCCGTCCGTCCGTCTGTCAAGACCCTTTTTCTCAGGAACGCGTGGAGGTATGAAGCTGAAATTTATATCAATTACTCAGGTCTACTGTCCCTTGAAGCTGTGAAAAAATCAAACTTCTAAGCCAACGCAATCAAAAGATACAGCCGTTTATGCCGCAAATTTTCGACACTTGCAAGGGAATCAAAACCTACAGGGTGCTTCCCGTGAACTCAGAATCTTGAAATTTGGTACGAAGCAACGTCTTATAGCATAGATAAAGGAATAATTACGAAAACCATAATTTTTTTTTTAATACCTAACTTTGCACCTAATTTATATGGGGCGCTATACATACCAGGTGCAAACTTAACTTAACCACTTAGGGATGGAAAGTGTTTGTACGGAACCCTCGGTGCGCGAGTCCGACTCGCACTTGGCCGGTTTTTTTCACACGACTACGCTATGTGACATAACAAAAAGCACTCATTTTCATGTAGAATTAAATTCAACTGTTTTTTTCGTATTTAGGTATCTATTAATTTTAAGTACTTATAAAAAAAATTGTCATTGCTTAGCATTCCCGAACACATTTGAATACTTAGATATTCTCAGTCATGGGCCCACACCAGACAGGATTCCCAGAAAATAACACTTTTGAAGTTTCTCTGTGTAATATTGAGTACCTTAGGTATTTCGGTTAGTAAAAAAAATCTGATAATACAGATATTTAAGTATGATAACGTCTAATGATCTTTATGAATTCAACCCTAAGAGATATGAATATCGTAATGCAGAACAAGTATTGTTCGTTTGAATACCATTGTAATATTCAGTAAAACGCTAATTTACGAATACGAATATTTATTGTAAGTATTCACATTCGTTGCGTCACTAGTACATGGCATATGATATAAAAATACATTATCAAAAATTACAATAATTTTCTAGTCCAAGAAGGCAAGTGACAATTTTGGCATGAGGGCTTATTTATGTACATATAGTCAGAATACATATTTGCATCAATAAATTTCCCACTTCATATTTAAATCTAAATGAGCGTTAGTAATTATTGACATATCCGCCGGGCCTAGCTAGACATACCCAGCCTGGCCATAAGTTCTGTTCCAATTGTTTACCGTTTATAAAATAAAAACCTGATTTTTATTATATATCGTTTAAAATCCATATATTAATGATCGGATTACAGTTGAATTAATGAAAAAATATATAACTTTATTTAGATTCATCGTAATGTCCGGACTTGATTTTTGCCAGAGGGCAATGAAACGATCTTGGATCAAATTAATCGATCGCGGAAGGAACGCCAAAACCCAAATAGCTTACGTAACCCAGACAACCGCGAAACTAAAGTAGGGCTGACACGTTTGCCGCATGTCAACCGATCTGCAGATCAAGAAATCTACACCCACCCAATAAAATTCGGCGTCACGGTAGATCACGATGGAGATGGTGGGACTACCTGGATGTATTACAAAAGGGTTGGACATTGCTGATCTAAATAAAGACGAGTGGAAAAAAGATAGAGGCCTTTACCCGACAAAGGGACGGCACAGGCTTATATGCATAATAATCTGAAGAAAAAAAACTTTTGAGTCATGTATAAGTACATTCAGTTATCGAAAGCTTGTTATAGTTTGAATCACATTTGGTAAGCGAATCCCATTAGCTTTGTCCCGATGAACAATACCATTATCTGTATTGTTAGCTGCGGCCACAACTGCCACTTCAAAATGTAAGGCGTTATAAGTGCAAATTACTTTTACACTAAATTAGTCTTTAAGTCAAACGAAATAAGGTTTACTCTTAAACAAAGAGAACACAGATGTTGGTCACTTCGTAAGTGAAAGAGCAGTGAAGCTCGTTTCGATGCTTATAAGACAATGAAGTGACCAACATCTGTGTTCTCTTTGTTTAAGAGTAAACCTTATTTCGTTTGACTTAAAGACTAATTTAGTGTAAAAGTAATTTGCACTTATAACGCCTTACATTTTGAAGTGGCAGTTGCGGCCACAGCTAACAATACAGATAATGGGTATTGTTCATCGGGTACAAAGCTAAGTGGATTCGCTCAGCCAAAAGAATTACTTCTATATTTTATTAAATCTTTTATCTATCCAAATATCATAAACCCTCCATGATGCGTTCAAGAACGGCACATTATGACCACCATAAAAATAGACTGTTTTTTAGCACAAATTTCTTATTTCGATAGTATTATTTATTCAAATTTCGAACATCTCTGAAAAACAAAGATATTTGATTTGACCTCTATTTTAATATCAATCGAGATGACGTTTAGTTCGAAATGAATTGTCAATTTTCAATCAAATTTGACAAATGTCACACGTAAGTAAGATATCGAACGATATGATAGTTAGGGCCGACTCTAGTTTGTCTCTGAATTAAAATAAAAACAATGACAGCTGCCAGAAAACTTCATTACCGCCATTACCGGGTAATATTTGTTATAATATGCGACTTCTGAATGCATCATGGAGGCTTATGATATGTGGCTAGATAAAGTAGTATATGTAACTGTACATAATCAGGCATTAAAACACTCGTGTGATGTTATTATGAAACTTGCCTTCGGCTCGTTTCATAAACCCACACTCGTGTTTAATAGCCTTCATTATGTACAGTCACATGAAGTACTATTTATTGTATTCATATATCACATTACACCGTCGAAATATGTTATTACCTTCTTAAACTTCAAAACCTACCTTTGCACTATAAAATGGTAAACATTTAAAACTAGCCTGGTTATGAATAACATTTTCCATCTTGAAATTTTATGCGAATGACCATTTTTATCGGCTAAATTTCTTATATACTGATTAAAAGTGATAAACCTCATTATTTATAGATTTAGGTATTTTTACCGGAAAAATCGGAACCCATAGGATCATTTTGCTGACCGTCCGTCTTTCTGTCACGACCCTTTATCTCGGTAACGCGTGTAGGTGTCGAGTTGAAATTAAAACCGTCTACACGTCGTACTTTGGTCTACAGTCCCTAGAAGCTGTAAAAAATCGAACTTCTAAGTTAACGTAAAAAAAAGATACGGCTCTTAATGCCGCAAAAAAACGTATCTACGCTGGAAAGGAAAATTATCCAAGAGACACGGAGCTAACTTTACAGGAGATCTAAAAAACTACGAACTTTTCCAAAAAAAATAAAAAATATATTAAATATTCTGTGGACCTACTTTTTAAATGAAGCATTTTATAATTATAAACAACATCATGTTCTCAACATGTCGCTTTTGTTATTTTGTCTATTAATGGAATAATTTAAAATTTAGCATCGCTTACGCAAAATGGCTGTCAAAATAGAATTAGGTAAAATTATCTAAACGACACGTTTCCCGAGAAATTTGTCAGGTAAAATAGTATAAATATACACAACAATCAACACAGTTAACAATATACACGATGATTTTTAATCGGTGATCAGCTACGCACTTTTCTAACTCAGTAATTGATGGCGGTCACGTTGAAGTCGTAATTACATGAAAACAAACTTTTATTTTTTCTATAATAATTTTTATTTTGTGACCAATTTTGTCTTAAATTCCTTGTCACCGAACTAATCTGTATCGGTGTGCTTACAACCTCTTATTAATTTAATGGGAATGACAATTTATGAGTAATAACTTGTCATTGTCAGTGTCATTACATAAGCAAAGTTGTAGAAAATTTCGTAAAATTTCCCGCCGAAGCGATGACACTTGACGTAGGTATCGTACTTCAATCATTTATGTAGGATGACCATGTATCTAGTGGTTATAAGTTTTAATTATGTTTTAACTTTTAATTAATTTAACAGTGAGTTCATTGCGCGAGACCTCGCGTATTAAGTTTAATTTTAGCTAAATATTAATATTTTTCTACTCCTGATCACCGATTAAAAATCATCGTGTATATGTGCATGCTCATTGTATAGTCAAGTTAATATATAAATGTGCATAAATCAGCATGAAATAAGTAAAGAAAAGTTATCTAATCGCCTTTGTAGGAAATATTTCAGACATGAAAAGCTATTTATCGTACAATAAAACCTCACGATTAATGTTTTAATTAGAGGAAAATATTTATTTCAAACATTAAAATTAATGAAGTGACATTTAAAGTTCTCTAAGACAAAACCTTATGGTCCAACTACGCAAATACAAAAAAAAAACTGCTTTAGAAATGTTAAAGATTTATTCATCAGATATCACGTGAAATTTAAATTTTATCAATTTTTATGTGTGATCTGCTGAAAGATTTCCAGTAGTTCTAGACCAATGTATGGTAGCAAACGATAGCTATGACTAATGAGAACAGCACAAGCCTTCTCAAGACTGCAGTCACTCGGTACTCATTAAGGAATTTTAAATCACGAACTACGTGAAATTTCAAGTTTTACAATTGCAATGAGATAATATCCTATCCTAACAAGAATAACAAAACGACCTACAACTCTGTGTGGTATAAGTGACGTCTCGTAAGACACTGTTTGAGTGAGATGGCGTTTGGGTCCATCAAGCGAGTCCAAAGTAATGCCTTAGCGCCACAGACACAGATTTACACCGCAGGTGGGCCTAGCGGCCTTTATAAATATATTTAATTACTACTAAATGTGTGATATTTTATAAAACAGAACCGGTAAAGTTGTCTAACTACCAATTTAACGAAACTATTTGTTTTTTTAGTACATTCTATGCGACAAATACGACTCAATTGTCATTCAAGCAATTCAAGATAAGCGACAGTAGTCGATCAAAGTAAAAAAGGATAGGCGACAATGGTTTCATAGTATCAAAGCAGGTAAATTTGGATAAACGCCAATAGTTAAGATACGACAATCAGGTAATTTAATCTATGTTATTTTTTTTATAGAATCTTATATCGATTCTGTTTAATAATGTGGAAATACCACATTTTTACTTATTGGCTAATGCGCATAAGCATTTTAAACACACATGACACAGAGGGCGCTCCAGTAGCGAAGAATTATGGAATCAAAGATTTAGTGTGATTGACGTAACAATATGATAGCTCAGTTGGTAGAGCACTACGCCGGAAACTTAGGGTTGTAGGTTCGAGTCCTGCTTACATTGCAGTGGATCACATTCAATTTTTCTTTCATAATTTACCTTTATGTTAATTTTATCATAAAGACATACGTAAAATGCCTCAAACGACATTAAAATATATTTTACGATCAGGTAAAAACAGTTAACCAACAAGTGCAAGGTTAGTTGCAATAAAGAAAAATTATCCAAGTTGTTTGATTTGTTTTGACAAATAAGTATAAGAGCTCTAAGGTTCATTATTATGCAAAAAACTTTTTATGTAATCTCCATTTTGCAAAATAAAACCTCAAAAATCAAGTCGTTTAGTAGAAAAAAAATTGTAGAGATTCTCTAAATCACCGACGGGATAAGCGACACAAAAGTCGTCAGACAGATATTATTATATACGAGACCCAACCCATTCGATGCAGAAAAATCTGCCGATCCCAACAGTGTGTAAACTCGATATCCCCAAAAATGTCGCTTAGATAATTTCTACTTTCCAGCATCGGTATATTTTGACACTCAAGTAAATTAACATTTATAGGGTTGACCTCGAACATAGAAAAAAACAAAAACAATATCGTCTAGTAAAATATCGTCAATATCAACAAGTATAGGGAAAAATCTGAGAACATTACTAATCTAGTCATAAAAAACTATCACTGTTTATAAGTAAAGGACGTAAATCCGTTTTCCAACGGTAAAGTTGAGTTTGTCGCTCTATTATTTATAGTTTATCGTTTCATTAGAGCAACATGACCCGGGGGATAAAGCTGTGCCTCCACTACTATGTTAAAATATCGGTTCATCCGCTGGGTCACGATATGATTTATTTATTAAAAACGGTATTTTTTTATTTCTGCATGATTTTACACGTATAATCCAAAATCTTGTCGGCATTTTAACAATTTTTGGTAGGTACCTACACATACAAAAGAAACTAAAAAGTATTTTTCGATTCGAGACTTCCAAATGGCTAATTTCACTTGTTTTTTTGAAAAATAGCTTTAACGCATTTTATTTTTAATATTCTACTGTAGTGGGTAAATACATATTTAGTAATCCGAAATAATTATATCATTGTTTAAATGATTTATTTTACTTCGAGATTTTTCAATGCCTTTAAATAAGGTATAAGGTTTGTTGATCTTTAACTCACGCTCGGACTATGCGAGTGTATAAAGCTGCTTGGACGCCACTCAACGAAATTATGAACGAAGTAATGTTCCGGGGGCGCACGGTCGGCGGGGGGAATAACGTTAGGCTCCGCCCAGATCCTCAAGGACGTTGGGATTAGGAGTCGCCTTAAGAAAAAAAATACAACTTAAGATGTCATTCAGAATTTTGGTGACGGCGTTAACGCGACCGGAAATAAGTACTATCAAAACGCTGACGGATACAAGTGATCAGTGCATCCCTTGTTTCCGTTCGTTGGCGTTTCATAGTAGGTAATCAATAGGAAGCGCTGAGTCGTGGTCGCGGTTTCCAAGATCCGATTGCCATTTTAAGACAATAGGCTTATGATGCAACCGTTTATAAACAATAAACATGATGATCATCAATATGCCGGATTTAGAAACTAACATTAGAAAATTACACACAAAATTAGTCAATTATTAAAAAAATAAAACTTAGCCTATGTCCATCGTATGAAATCTTAGAAAACATTAGCTTGGCATAAAAACGAGAAATTGATTTTAAGAGACATTTAACATTTAGAATTTTATATATCATCTAATAGCCAAATTGATATACATATAAGGTTTATCAATGCCTCGCCACCGCTATATAAAAAAATACTATAAATATTATATTATATTATACTGATATTCGCACGCCATCGGCAACATCACACATGTGAAAGTTTTCTCTCATATATAAAAATTAAAAAGGTTCAATCATAACATAATTGAACATTCGTCTCAGTCATATATCATTTAGAAATTTCAAAAAACATCGTAATACAAATTGAAGCCGACGTAAAAATGTAAAATGTGAGAATTTTCACATGTTAATCGTGTCACGTAAAGAAGTATTAGAATCATTAAATGTCGCTTTTAATAATGTTAAACAGCCCCAAGCTTATTATAATAGCGTTGCGCGGGCGCTCGTCGTTCAAGCCATTATAATAAGATATAATAGTTCAAATAGCCATGTAAATGAGGCTTATTCACCTGTTCGCCCACCCGGCGCCGCCGCTGCCCAAATCGCCTCGTGTGAATCACTGTTACTGACTGACTCGCCTACGTCATCAGTACACGTTTATGGTGATATCAGATCGATGACACAATTGTTTAGCTATCAATTCTAACTCAATCAAGACGTGTGAGAAGTTTGGATTGTAATCCGAGCGGTCACAGAAGCATAATGATTATAATGGAACAACGGTAAGCTAACTGGGCTAATGAATGCCTCGAGCCTCTGCGGCTTACTGGTGTAGTAGCCTGCAATTAAGTTGAGTCTTAAGAAAATAAGTTTAAGATTAATTTAGTTTTTTACGTCATTTCAAGACTAACACAATAGAACTGTATCGTGGTAGGTTATTTTGTGACCAAGAATTTTTTGGATATTAGGGTTAAGTTTTACATTTAGGAGATTTTTCGATACTAAAAGAAGGTTTAAACCTACGGAGAAAAGTCAAACTACGTTTTAATAATTAGTCCAAGGGTTCATAGGGAAAAATGTTACTATTAACAATAACAAAAAAAGTGAAAGTACAGAGAATTATTGGTGTAATTACAATAATGTGTATAGAGCCTTTTTCGATAACGAAAAACATCATGTTCATTCCACCATATGGTATCACAAATAAAACAGAACAAGTTAAACTAAGATTTATTAAAAATAGATTTATAATATATTAGCGCAACCGTTGTATTATGATTATGTGCAGATATGTGTAGTTTGCAAGAGATTTTAGAACAAAATACTAACCTGCCATTCCACTTTTAGGAAATAAAACACCTATTTTTCTATACAAATACGAGGGGCGTCTGAAAAGTTCTAAGCCTAAGATAGAAAAAAACAATTTACACAAATGAACTCGTGTTTATTTTTCAATATAGTCTCCCCCTAAATCAATGCATTTTTTAAATTTTTTATACAGTGCTTTTAGGCCATTAAAAAAATAATCTTCATTTTGCCCTTCAAAATGCTCCTGTACAGCCGCCTTCATCTCTTCGTCACTTCTAAATCGCTTTCCCCTCAACTCTTTCTTCAAATTATTGAATAGAAAATAATCGCTTGGGGCTAGATCTGGGCTGTAGGGTGGGTGGTCAATTTCGTCAAAACCAACTTCCTTCAGAGCACGCCTCGCAACATTAGCGGTGTGAACGGGTGCGTTGTCTTGCAAAAACAAAATGCCTTTCCTTAGTTTACCCCGCCTTTTCTCAACTATGGCTTGTCGCACCTGTCTTATTAGATTTGCATAATAAGTTCCGTTTATCGTAGAGCCTTTTTCTAAATAATCGATTAAAAGAATGCCATCACAATCCCAAAATACCGTAGCCATTAACTTAGATGCCGACTTTTGCACTTTAAATTTCTTCGGCGGCCTTTCACCCTTTTCAATCCACTGCATCGACTCAGACTTACACTCCGGATCATACTGTCTGATCCATGTTTCATCAACAGTTACTATTCGGGAACAAACTTCATCTAAATCATCTTCGCACAATTCTAAAAACGCCCGAGAAGTTTCCACACGACGTACTTTATCGAAGGCCGTTAGCATTGCGTGTTTAGGTACCCAACGAGCACTGACTTTACTCATGTACAAATGTTCATGTAAAATTTCTCCGACTCTTTCTTTACTAATACCTAAGACCTCAGCTATTTGCCAAACCTTAATTCTTCTATCTTCTAATACCAGCTTTTTGACTTTTGCTACGTTTTCTTCGGTCACTACCGATATTGGCCGCCCTGAGCGGGGGTCGTCTTCGATCGATTCCCGTCCGAGTTTAAATAAGCGACTCCACTTTTTGACTGTGGCATAAGAAGGCCCAGAATCACCGTAAATAATAGCCATTTCCTCAAAAATACACTGCGGTGATTTGTCACTTTTTGTAAGGAATTTAATTACAGCACGGTGCTCAATTTTCGTAATATTCGTTGGTAATTCACACATGATGTACTTTTCCGTTGAATATCTCGAAACAGAATAATAAAAACGTGACATGTTATTTTTTAATAATTTGTTTTTAAATGGCCTTTCTAGTGGCCAGTATCATAAACGCATATATAACCTCGAAATACCTTAGGCTTAGAACTTTTCAGACGCCCCTCGTAAGCTAAAGCAGTATGGAAACTAAGCCCTTTTATTGAAATAAATACCTCCTCCTCTTAATTAATGAAAAATTTAAAAAGTCTTTTTGTTTAGTTTATCTGTATCTCAGCTGTTAGTTAGACCTTTTTTAGGGTTCCGTACCCAAAGGGTAAAAAACGGGACCCTATTACTAAGACTCCTCTGTCCGTCCGTTTGTCACGAAGCTGTATCTCATGAACCGTGATAGTTAGACAGTTGAAATTTTCACAGATGATGTATTTCTGTTGCCGCTATAATAACAAATACTAAAAAACAGAATAAAATCAATATTTAGGGCGGCTCCAATACAACAAATGTGATCTGTTGCATTAACTTTGCACCTTATTTGTACCCGGCGCCATACATACCAGGTGCAAAATAAACATTAGAGAATTATGTCACACTTAATTTTTATAAAATTAAGATATTATTATTTAATTACAGCACGGTGCTAAATTTTCGTAATATTCGTTGGTAATTCACACATGATGTACTTTTCCGTTGAATATCTCGAAACAGAATAATAAAAACGTGACATGTTATTTTTTAATAAATTGTTTTTAAATGGCCTTTCTTGTGGCCAGTATCATAAACGCATATATAACCTCGAAATACCTTAGGCTTAGAACTTTTCAGACGCCCCTCGTAGATGTTTAAAACAAGGTAATCGACATTGCGAGCTTTTTTAAGGACGCGCGTTTTCTTTTATTTAGATTCGACATTCAGTAGGCATAAGATTTGCAAATATAGGTAATTAGGTAATAGTAATTGGAAAACTTAAAAAAATACACATTTTTATATTCGTTATCTATCAGACCATTAGCACTTTTCATTTGGATCCTGATTATCTTAAAATTTAAATATTTAAATATGATAAATTTTTTACCGCTCCTGTAGATAATTATAGCATTGAGAGGTTCTAGCATTAAGGTACAGTGTGTAAATCCGAGGTGTGAAAGTGAACTTTGCCACGTTATATTCAAAGGTCGCAGACAAGTTAATTCAGACTTATTTATGTACCGTCTGGCCCGGGGTGACATTTCATAATAAAACACCACCGTTCGGCGCACTCGTTGTTTCGAGGCTGCTGCTAAACTGAAAGTTTGTTCAACGTCTAGTGAGTTCGTATTACTTTACATGAACGTTTTACCTAATTTTATTTAGTTCATTACGACCTAATTGCTTTTACGAAGCTTGTCAGACTTCGTAATTTAAATGCATATCGTATGGCTGCCTGTACAAAAAGCAGAGCGGAGAAGACGAACCAATCAGAATGCATCTTTGTGAAGCCCAAAAGATGTGCATTTAAATTTGAGGAATGCAATAGGTCTATTTTACACATCTCCGCTCCTCTCCGCGTCTGTGGACAGGCTTAAGAGGTCCAAAAGATGTGCATTTAAATTTGAGGAATGCGATAGGTCTATTTTACACATCTCCGCTCCTCTCCGCGTCTGTGGACAGGCTTAAGAGGTAATACCAATGCCAATTCTTCTATACAAATCGAGGTTTCGTTCTCGTCTGTTTCCTACTCCTAAGCTTAACCAATCTTTATGAAATTTTAGAAACTGAATAAGTAATCATAGTCGCTATGCTTGGAATCTCTTCTTTGCATCGGTGGAAACAATGTACAGTTGCGGCAAAAGTTCTTTTATATGTCCGAACTCCGATTGACGGATGGTCTCGCTTAGAGGTCGCATTTTTCATCTGATTCTCGTAAATTTTCGTGAGCAGGTTCGATATTTATAGTTTTTGTCGATTCAGTTTTACGGTTTTATTATTTTTCAATATGGTGGCGATATAAGAGTTGAAGCGCACTGAGCTACTAGTACATGAATGATCTCCTGACCTAAATCATTGTTTTCATTTTCCAATACGGCATAATTTGGTTTCCACGTGTAGGCATCTGGCCAAAACTATTCGCAGATTTCAATATTATCTGAATTACCTATTAAGTGAGACATTCCACGGTTTGACTACGATTTGCCCGTCGGGTAGGACACAAATATCACACACTCGTGCATACTGGAGACTATGGTATTGTGTTCCAAGAACCGAGTGACCGCATGAAACCCAACTGCGTGGGTAGCCGTTGTGTTATGATTATGAAACACATCACCCCACATTAATTATAGTCTTAAATAGCTTAGGGAAATCTAAAAAACTCTAGGAAATCCAAAACTCGTGATGAAATTTCAGATTTTCTCCGGTCAAATAAAATCACCGTAAACACGATAAAAAATATCAAGAAACGCACATATCTTGTACGGGTTCAGCTACTTATATTAAATTTAACGTTAATATTACAACAGTCATAGACTGGACTCCTTCTGTTTTAGGAAATCATAACATCGACCATGTTCCAAATTCAATTGCAATTCATTACAATTTGTATGCAAAGCGAAGAATGTCTCAAAATCGTTACTTCAAAACACCCGCCAAGACACACTTAAAACATGTTAAAATTATCTACATCCGGTTAGCTCGACTCGAGATGAATGTACAGCGCCGATTGAAAATCAGACCACATCCGCCTATTAGCATTAAAAACGATTTCTTACAATAGATAGACTACACTTCCGTTCCAGTGCTTCGAGTCCAATTCACTACAGGGAACACTTACGGAACAAATGGTTCAGTTAGGCAGAGTGGGTTAGAGATTTCTTTGAAGTGACCAATAAGCACGAAAATTTGGCAGTCGGATTCACCGTAGACAAGGCTCGAATATCCCATAAATAAAGTACATCTAATTTGCATTTATGAAGCGCGCAAAAGTAGTGCCAAGTGGGTTCGGACCTTCTGATAAGGTAAGATTCCCCCTCGGAGTCCTCTTTCGCGTGCGGTAGCGGGGGGCGGGGAAGAGCTCATGGGGCGTAGGGCCGACGAACGCAGAGGACGCGTCGCTACTGCTTACCCCAAGTTTGCACCTGGTGTCTATGACGTCGAGTACAAACGAGGTGCAAAGTTAAAGTAACCGGGTTATACGTCACCAGTGCAAAGCCGTTTAGAACCGGCCGCGGCGCGCGGTGCGGCCGACAACCTGTGGTAGGTATGCAAGGAATGCGACTGCCTAGCCGCCGGACGGTCGTGGGCGGTGCAAGATACATTCGCACTAAAGCAATTTTTGGTACACTTTTGCCAAATAGCTTCATATAAAATACTGATTAGGTAAATTATAATAAACTGATTAAATTATTACGCAATCGGTTTAGTAGTTGCCGTAAGCAACAAAGTCGTTAAATGACATGTGATAACGAAGTCGTGAGATCCGATCCGTTATGCTCACGCCGCAATTCACATAGAAATGAACCAACTCGTATTATCACCATGTAAATAGTGATACAAAATCACGTTACTTAGTAACCGCTGCGAAATAGCAATGACCTAATAAAAAACGTTTTAAAATCGTAATATTTCTTGGTTATATTAATATATTAACATTGGTAGCACGGAAGCATTTTAACTAGTTTTTCACAATTGAATCGATTATTGGGGTCTCGAGTTGAACTTTAAGTCGGTAGCATTAAGCACAAGGTCGTGTTTGAGCCGTGACATGAAGTTGAAATGGATGTAAGTACTAAAGATACTGGGAAGTCGCCCGTTCGGAGTAACTGCGCAATTCTGTGACCGAGACTTCGAAGAATCCATTAAGGCCGATCTCCTTGACGCGGACTGCTAGCAATGAGGCTGAAACCCTCTACAGCGGAGCAATTTTGACAAATTATTCGCGCGTTCACAAAACAAATAAAGCAGTTGGGTGATATAAAGCATCGTATTCCAAGGATATTTATACTGGTCTCTTTAGTTAAGATTCTGCGTATTTTGATTGATGGTTAATAACTTACGTTCACAAATTTCACCTCCAATTTGAACAGACATCACTTAACAAAATGTCAACAGGATTGGGTTTCTCACTCACAACACTACACTACATATAAGATTTATCACTGCACATAACACTGAACATTTATAAAACAAACGAAGACCACACACGTCTAATGTTTGATCAAAACAAAGCGATTCGATCAGCCGATGATCGAAGGTACTTCGAGCCGATTACATTTTCGTCGTTTAGGTATGGCGCGTCGCGTGTCGCGCGTTCTAAACAACGTTTGTCGGTGCAGCGGCATTGGTCTCCAAGGCGCGTCCTTGCGCGCGTCGGCCGCTTGTTATTGTTGCACAACAATGTTTATACACGTGGCGTTGGATGCGCACTAGAGCCCGCGTTGATAAGGACTGCCGGCGCGCGGCGCGACCAGCCCGCCACAACTAACGCGCGAACCCACCGTCGGCTAGTAATAACCGAACGGAAGGCCACGTGATTCAGATGACAAACACATCACTAAACTCTGGACTGGACGACCGAGCCGGTGATTTTATCGGTGCGATACGTAGTACGCGGCCGAGACCACGGATCGCTTCCACTATCGGTCCGCGAACGCTTGATACATTTATTGAATTTGTTATGAATGCCGACATACTTTAGAAGTTATCTGTGAACTGCATCGTTATGACTTATGAATGACAGATGATTGTTTTGAAACGAACTCTTCCTATCATATTGAATCGTTCACTCAATGTTATCATAAAAATCGTACTCTTCGCTTTACAGGTACGGTAGGTAGGTACACTGAAAAATCTAGGTACGAGGCGTTAGTGAGAAAAGCGAGCGGACGGCACTTCGAACAGTCATATGCATAAAACTACACGAATTCCTTTTTTCCCGGCTGCTGCCAGCCACGCAATTTCACCGATTGTATGCAAATCCTCGACGCAAACAAAGAATGAAAAAGCACCGACGCAGACGTTCGCTCCATTCCACCTGTTCCAGTGTGCCCCGTGTCCCGCCTGAGCTCGGAGCAAACTAGCGGACGGGGCGCGAGCCACAGAGCCGCACCGTAAACAATCCCACCAGGATATTAGTCCTGAATAGATCTCATCTCTTTACATAATCGACCGCCAGCGTCTTGTCGAGCACGCTTTTATTAGGTGTCTTCAACTTGTGAATAATTCAGCGAGTTTTCTATTAAGCACTTAGGCAGAAGAATAATGCATCCACTACATTTTCATAGTGGCCGAGGCACTCGGGCGGCGCATAAACACACGACGAAGCAGTCGGCTACATTTGCATCGCCTTGGCCCGATCGACGGCGCTTGAAGGCTTTAGGAAAATATGTCACATCCATCCCGAATAGAACTAAATATTAAGCAGATTGTATATGAAACGCGAACCCACGTATAAGCTTATCGTTTACGTATTATGGCGTATATTTATTTATCTACTGACGTTACATTACACTAAGGTTAACGTAACTGGGTAATAAAACAACTTGGTCGCTATGGAAAAATAAATGATTACGCATCTATTATAGGATAAAACAAACTTGTACTAGCGATGCTGAATCAATACTGTATCGCTACTGCATCGCTTCTGTCGCGCGTTGCAAATGTCTCAAATGGCCACGATACAGTCGCGCGACTTGACCGCTACAGAAATTCCGTATGCGGCCTCCCTAGAACATTGATCCACTAGCCAGTTGGAATTTGTACATAAAGTATCGTTCGACATGAGTTGTGTCGCTCGATACAACCACAATCTCTACAACACTCAAAAGAAAAGACATTCATGACATTTGACAGTTTATACAACATCGTTGAGATTAAAGTGAATGCTAAAGTAAGGTTCGCTACAAATCGGGCCATAACTTCCTATTCGCTGTTACCTGGGACCTGGTAACATTCACAGACCATTAGTGATTACGGACTAATTAGCGTAGCGCACTTTAGGTCCGACATACTAATTGCTAACCGACAACGGCAGAGTTCAACTAGGTATCAGGTTGTATGATTCCATAGCGTCATCATCATCATTGCCATCAAGTTTATCAAGTTTCATTATTTCTTAAGTCGAATTACCTTATTCAAATCTCATTTTCATGACAATTTGATGCACTTAATTAGGACATAATTAAGAAATATTAATAATGTTCAATTTTGTGAGCAACATTTTCATCTTAAGTAATTAGTAACAAAGAAGAATGTTGTTAGGTTATATGGCTTAGTTTACGTCAAAAATGTCATACTTAATTTTCTCTGTTCTGTCCATTTTGTTTATAAGTTTTTCATATTAGTGTCATAGAAATAGCATCAAACCATGCTTTTAACATTTCTTAATGTATGCCAATTATGTCAGTTACTTGCATAATTCTCGCGAAAACGCTAAGATCAAAAAAATATATACATACATCAGGTGGCTACTTTAAATCTAGGGATGCACATGACATAAAATATGTCAGATAATTAAGGTACTCCAAATGCCGTCTGCAGACAGATTCAATGCGAGACACAAAATGATGTGCACTTAACTCATTTCAACTCGAAATGACGGTAAGTCCCAAGGCGCGTATGGTGACCAGACAGGTAAAAGTTACTTTCACCTGTGTTCACAGAAATTTAAGGATCAAAACTAGCCAGTTCCATTTAATGTTGCCAGCGTGTAAAGTATGAAGCATATCGCGTTATAAAAAATAGCAATGAAAGTGAAGAACAATGTAGGGAGGAAGCTTGTGAAATAGCCCTGAATTCGTATAATTACGCGCTAAGGGAGTAATTAGTCAAGACTCGGGGGTCATAAATGTAAAAACATAAGTTTTATTTGACGATTTTATCACGGTAACTATAGGCGTTCGCGTTCCACTTAAATGCCTTTACGCCTTTTTATGTCCCTTAATTAATAATTTCGGTGATAGCTGTTCATTTAGTTAATAATATAAATTGTAATAGAAACGGTTTGATTCAGCTATTATGTCGCTGAGAAGGGGCGCGGTAGTGCCTCCGCCAAGACAGTCCATGGCTTATGCGAATAATATCAGACAAAAATTAAATTAAATATGGACAACGTATCATCGAAATCTTAATCACTTACGTGTGTAATTGAAAAATGAAGTCCTGTAAAAAATATATTTGGGAGTTTTGCTTTTCTTGCTCAATATTAAGAAATATTTCAATAATAAACTAACAAAGCAAAACTGATCGTATTAACAATTTTTTTTTATTTGCTTAATGCGCATAAAATAGCGTTAACTGTGCCCTCCAAGAGTATAACTAACCGACTAAATTTAATTGTGGTACGAATCAGAGTTAAGGTTGCCACCATTATTTTATTTACAGTTCGTATAAATTCTAAAAAATTATCTCACAAATTTTAAGACAACTGCCAAATATAGATAATCGAGTTAACACTGCAAAAACATTCTGCGTTGCAATATTAGGTAAGTTCAAACACCTCAGCGACTTCAAGGTCAAAGCCGCTCAAAAAACCGTCCCGAACGTTTTATCAAAATTGGCAAATATGTAAGTAAAATTAACAATAAAATAATCGGGTGTCTCAGGTCGCTATCGGGGTGCCTCACGCGAGGCCCCCGAAGCCGGCAGGTTTAACGGCCTGTCTGGCCGTTCACCCGAGGCCCCGCGGGGCGGCCCGAAATGTGCGCGAAAACACCGCGCCCGCGCCGCTCTGCCATTCATTGTTGACCGCGAGAAACAAAACAATGCGCGGAGTGCCCGTGTGCGGGGGTGAGTAAATGACATTTTCTCCAACTTGCTTGGAAATGTTGCCATTAATGTAGTAAAACTGGACCGCGAAATCGTTCGTTATATTTAGAAGGCGTTAATGAAAATTAAAAAAAATATATATTATTGGCCTTAGCCGGGAAATCAATATTATTTAAATAAGGCGATTAAGTAAAAAACACACCTTCCGTTTATAACGTCTCATACAAATGAGGGTAATCTTAATTTGGTCGGTTACTGCATTTTTACTTTTAATTTTTTTCAAAGACTGATAATTCACCATACAGCCAATTGTCCACTAAATTTAAAAAATAAAAACTATTATAAACTTTTTAATTGTTCTCTGCGTTTAGTTCTTGCACTGAACATTTTTTTGCTCTGCTACTGTCAATGTATTTAAAATGTCGACAAATTTCGAATAACGGACAAACAATTTGAATAATAATCTTATATGCGGTTAATTTATTTTCATGATTCTTAGTTATTTATTAAAGATTTCTCACGACAGTTTTAATTTTAATAATATGATGATATTTAATGAGTGATTTGAAAATTAATAAGTGTACCAAACGTAAACAAATAAAAAATAAAACAGAAATGATTGTGTCCAAATCAATATAAAAGTTATTTTGAACTTATGATCTTCTCCGAATGATAAATATGGTATGGTTTCTAAAAAAACAGTGTGTTTAGAAGTTGTTCATTTAACTAAAATTTATAATTACCTATGTGCATATTTTTTGTTATTGTGTTTTCATATATATTTAATTCTTATTCATATATTTTGTTTTAAATCAAACATATGATTCGGACCCGAAATTTTATTCCTATTCCTAAAAAAAATAAGTACCAAATGAACTTCATGGTACTGATACATTAAATTAAAATGTAGATTGGTGATTATTTCCAAGCATATTTGGAGAAAAGCACTATACAAGCCTCGGCGGGAATGTCAGTTCGCAGATTCGTATTATTGAAGGACTCGGCTACGCCTCGTCCTTCAAAATCATACTCATCCACGAACTGACTTTTCCCGGCCTCGGCAGTAATATACTATTTCTCAAACATGCAATGAAATATTGTCTTTGCGTTCCTTATAATAGGCTCGGAAGTATCGGTTTTTGGGCGCAACAACTCGAGAGGACTGTAAAGGGATTTCATACTGCTTTTCAGGCCTAGGCCTGCAAAGTAACTTTTTTTTGGTTTCAACAACAAGGTCATTCACACAGCTGGCTGGTTTGACAAAAAGCAGGTTTTGTTTTTAAAGGTTGGTTGTTAGACACTTGTGGAAAAAAAAATTCAACATGGCGACTTTTTTTTTCAAAATTTCAAATTGGTGCTAGGCGGCTAAAACTCGGTATCGGGGGGCTCTCGGGGCTCAAAAATATGAATCTGAAATCTTGTCCGAAAATTCGGTCAAATTCGGAAAATATCGAAAAAAAAAACGATTTGTATGGAGAAAATTTCAAATTGGTCCTAGGAGGCTGAAATTCGGTATCCGGGGGTTTTTGGGGCTCCTGAGTCAGAATCTGAAATCGGATTTTTAAAATTCGGTCAAATTCGGATTCGGGGGCTCTCGGGGCTCAAAAATATGAATCTGAAATCTTGTCCGAAAATTCGGTCAAATTCGGAAAATGTCGAAAAAAAGACGATTTGTATGGAGAAAATTTCAAATTGGTCCTAGGAGGCTGAAATGCGGTATCCGGGGGTTTTTGGGGCTCCTGAGTCAGAATCTGAAGTCGGATTTTTTAAATTCGGTCAAATTCGGTATCGGGGGGCTCTCGGGGCTCAAAAATATGAATCTGAAATCTTGTCCGAAAATTCAGTCAAATTCGGAACTTGTCGAAAAAAAAACGATTTGTATGGAGAAAATTTCAAATTGGTCCTAGGAGGCTGAAATTCGGTATCCGGGGGTTTTTGGGGCTCCTGAGTCAGAATCTGAAATCTGATTTTTTAAATTCGGTATCGGGGGGCTCTCGGGGCTCAAAAATATGAATCTGAAATCTTGTCCGAAAATTCGGTCAAATTCGGAAAATATCGAAAAAAAAAAACGATTTGTATGGAGAAAATTTCAAATTGGTCCTAGGAGGCTGAAATTCGGTATCCGGGGGTTTTTGGGGCTCCTGAGTCAGAATCTGAAATCGGATTTTTAAAATTCGGTCAAATTCGGAAAATATCGGACAAACAATATTAAGTGTTATTCTTTGAAGTATATTTTTTTATTTCATTGTATGTTTGAGAAAAGCACTATACATGCCTCGTCGTGAAAACGGATTCCCGGCCTCGTATCACTATCCGGTATATACCTACTTGGCCGGAAATCCTCATTTTCCCGGCCTCTGATGTAATGTACTATTGTCAGATATCTCGCTACTGTATGTATGCTATAGAGAACTTTTTAAATAATGCCAGTTAAAATAAAATACCCAAAGGTTGTCTGGAAGATATCGCTCTTTAGTGATAATACCGCCCGTTGTCTATCTCTATTGTAATGTTAAGTTTTTGTCTGTGTTTGTATTTCTTTCGTGGTGATGTGTGCAATAAAGCGTATTTTATCTATCTATCCATATTTAGTGAATACAGGTTGCTCTAACTTAAAACAATCCTATATATTTGAAAGATTTTTTTAAAGTATTACTTATAAGTGCATTTATTTATTATTAAAAATAAAATATTGGCTGGTTATTTTTAAATCAAATTTGCAGTAATTAAGGAAATAAAATCGACGTTTCTCATTGACGGTCGCCATTATAGCAATATAAATAAATAATAAAATTCATAAAGCATTCGTTACTCTCGCACTCACTTTCATGGATTGGATAGTGACGGATGCATTATTATTTATCTATATCTATATCCAGGTGACACGACGAGAGCATGTGATTGCCCAGTGCGCAGGCGTCCACGGCGACGAAATGCGCAAAAACAGTGCGGTCAACGACGCGGAGGCCCATCGGGGAAGTCGGTGGGACCGAGCCTTCGCAAATCCTGACCGAATACGATATTTAACTATTAAGGTACAATTCCAATGAGTCAGCGAACTACTGGTTTATATAGTTTTCTATGAAAAATGCCAAGCGCGAGCGAAAGTGTCAATACGAAAATATCGGTATCTATTTAATATTTAGATGTGGAACGGTAGATAGAACCTGCTGGTAGGGATTGGACTTGTACCTTTAGCAGGCGATTGGTCGTATTTGCTGAGCACCATAGAAACTAAATAAATGGAACTTGAAGTTAGTATTCAGCGAGGTGTATTTTTTTTCCATGTCTTTTAGTTATTAATGATTAACAGCTGGATACAGCCAAACAGGTCGACATTGACAGGCGCAATAATACTCTACAACCTCTAGCATGATGAAAATAGGCAGGTAATATTGTAGTTAAGAAAAGAAGTGTAAATCTGGATAGCGTTTTCGTTGTCTGTCTGATTGATTTGTTATACAAGACAATAACAGATCGCTGTAATTTTTAGCATGTGTGTAGAGATATAATGGTTGGGAATTGCCCGAAGCATAAGCAAAAAAAACTTGCCACAACAGCGGTAAAAACTCTATAAAAATTGTTATATAACAATCTTTGTAATAACAATTATAGAACCCTATGCTGGGCATGGCCCAGTATGCTCTTGGTCTTGGCTCGTCTTTTTATGGAATATCTCAGTATTCGCAGTTAATATTTTTGTTTAAAAGGTAATAATTTGCGTCAAAAAAATATTTTTTTGACGCAAGTTATGTATAAGTAGTTCCTACATTTAAATAAAATCAAAACCAATTTAATCTGTACTGTTTCAATCAAATAATGCACTGTTTCCGAGGGATAAATATAAAACCAAACAAGGCCGGAGGCAAGTTCGTAGATACAATAGACACTGAGAAAAATGTAAGTGGGTAACATGGGTGTTTCTAGAAAACACATCAGACATTTTTTAACGTCGACGGTGATGTGCAAAGAAGAAAACGAAATTTAGCTCTAAGGTCATCGTCCAGAATAATAAGAGTAAGTCAAGTTCCGTACATAACACAGATATGACGTTTACCGTTACTATTGGTACTTTCCTCAGTCAATTATTAAAATGTAACAGTAATGTTGGACTCGCAAAAACCTTGGGGTCATTGACACGAGGGGCGCGTTAGGGAAAACTCGTCACACCTTCGCGATGCTTGACAGTGGGTATCATGCCTACGCGTGTTGAAGATAAATATCAAATTACTAAACAACTGTAAAGATAAAACGCACTACATGTCTAATTAAATTCCATTCCATTTTCGTAGGAAAAAAGGTTTTTTGCATATGTTCAATAACGTAATTGATAATTAATTTGGGAAATGCAAAATGTACAGCCATGAGTCGCGTGCAGTCAGATTTTATCTTCGTGAATTTGAAAATGATAGCATGTGACATTGGCGCCTGTTTTTAGGGTTCCGTACCCAAAGGATAAAAACGGGACCCTATTACTAAGTCTCCGCTGTCCGTCTGTCACCAGGCTGTATCACATCAACCGTGGTTGCTAAACAGTTGAAATTTTCACAGATGATGTATTTCTGTTGCCGCAATAACAACAAATACTAAAAAACAAAATAAAATAAATGTTTAAGGGTGCTCCCATACAACAAACGTGCATCTCTTTTGTATCCGGCGCCATGTAACTTTTAACTGCCAGTTAAGTTGGGATAAGTATTTGTATGGAACTCTGGTGCGCGAGTCAGACATCGCACTTGGCCGGTTTTATAAATGTATTTAGGAAATTTCCGTAATCCCGTCCGTCATAGTGGTGAAGGCTTCCTTACGATCAATGCGATTCTTACAGTCTTGCCTAGTTTACGTAAATTTAAGCACATTTTCTACGGATTTTTTAATAAACCACATCTGCTTTGTATTTGTAAACGTAATGACTTAAAATAAAGCAATTTACTCGTAACATTACCTGATTTGGCAGTACGGCGTCACCCATTTTTGTATCCACCAATGGCGTGGGGTTCATAAAATCCGATTCACACCGGCATGCCCATTAATAGTGTCTGATTTTAGCACCCTTCACTCTTTGCTCTTAAAGAAGAAGGGCGTCAATTGCTCCAACTTGCTTAGGATTTTTTTGCCTCTACGCCACTGTTATCTCTAGTTACATCAAATATTTTCGTATGTCGGTCAAAGTGTACAAAAAATGTGTGTATTGTGTAATATAATAATAAGCCAAAACTGTTACAACCTGCTCAAAGACATGCTTCCTCCATGATATGATATGAAATGCAATCAAACTAATCCGAGCCCCTTAAACGGTTGTAAATTACGTAATCGTAATACAACTTTCCAAATTTAAATGTGTAATTGCAATAATCGTCCAAAATTTCACCAGCACGCGAAACTTAACTTAATCGGCTTAAGCGGACAAAAACAGAAATGTCGTCTGGCGCGACAAAGCACGCGTATAATATGTAAGCAAGAACAAAGTAATCCAATTAAAATGCAAATAGTTGTCGGCGCGCATTGGAATCGTGGCCGAGTAAATACTAGTCCAGACTGATGCTGTATGCCAGATGCTAGCGTGTGAGGAACAGCACCTCTGGCACAACTGTGCCACACGCGAGATATACTACCTATCTATTTCTGTATAGCACTGTGAGTGACGGCTGATGCTATGTCGCGCGACATGAGTCGCGAAATAGTTGTGCTAGTCGCGTGTCACAGTTATTTTAGACCAGCCGTACTTCACCGAAAAAAAGGCAAGCCAATATTTAATTGCAACTTAACAGTTGAGTTAGTGTTGTAGTAATTGTGGGTAGGACAAGAAACAAGCAATGCAAGCAAGCCGCAAGGTAAACTACGATTTCTAATTCAAGACCAAAAAAACTACGACAAGGTTGCCACTACAATAAAATATTTTTACGATGGTAAATTTATTTTTATTTTTAAACACGCTAAGATAATTTATTTATTGGTAACTTTAACTCTATATTTTAACAAAATAATTAGAAATATTTATTATTACATAATTACGAGAGGAGATAATAAAAACTTAAAGATTTTTGGTACAAAATCTGGTATTGTACTTGTAACATTGTCCATTTGGTGCAAGCCAAGAAACAAACTCAGATGTCATTTAAATGTTGTCAATTTTGATAGTGACGTATCTGTCGTGGTTTTTTTGGTCTTGAATTAGAAATCGTAGTATAGGTATAGAAGCAGCGATTATTGTGGTCCAGGAGAAATAAAAGTTGAGTATAGCTGTTCTAGACGAACGCGGGCTCTCAAACTAAAGTGACCGATTGGTGTCCGTCATGAAATAGGTAATAGTTAACCAACCTAAAATAGCTGAAAGCTGAAGTATCTTAAAGTTTTGTAGAACAGCAAGATGGGTTTCAAGAATGTATTAATTATGGAACTTCTATCAAATCATGTATTAACTATGATGATAAAGTTTGCAATAAAGTAGTCCTGGATGTTCGATATCGCTATTCACAATGAGTCTCTGTAGGGCTTCTGATGTGGAGCCACATTTTCCGATCTGTTTATCCGGAATCACATGCAATGAAATAACCCAAAAACCCTTCAGTTTTTACCTTTTAAACATTCTTTAGTAAAGCCTGACCAGAAATATATGAGGATTGTCAAGAGGGCGCAATTTACAAGATTTATATGGCAACAGTTTTGCAACCAATCGCAACACACTATAATGACCTCAGTTTAAATACCTGTCAGTTCCTATGGTAACCTCGTAATATTATATTAATGAAATGCACTCTTTTACCGACTGTTCTTTGTGTAGTAGACACGTGTACACTTTATTTATAATATCACGTTCACGACTGTGAATGGTTTTCGGCATTTTCTTTGGGTATTTTTAAATATTTGTCTTTTAAAGAAACCAGCACGAATGACATTGCCATTGTTGACAACCATCATAAAATCTGCATTGCCAGTGTAAGAAATTAGTTCCAGTGAAATTCCGCAATATGGCGCATCCTCATATATTTCTGGTCAGGCTTTAATTTAAAACCCCGTTACCTCAATGTCCCCGAAAACGAAGAAGGAATCACGGAAGTTTCTAGAAGCCAAAGTTAACCGACCTTTACTGGACAGTTTGTAGAGAAATCGTTTTAAGCATTCAGGGCCGATAAGTTTGTATTATAAGAAGAACAAGGACGCATGTGACCATTAAGTACCTACAGTTGCCGAGAAACTTCTTGAGCCTAACCTTGACTGCGCAGTAGCCGATTTACGTACAAATATGCATGCGCAGATCCGCCATTTTGGGTCAAGAAGTTTCTCGGCAACTGTACATTAAATATATGAGCAAACGATATTTTGACGACGCGTTTGGCTCGGTTGGTAGACACCTGCCTACTGAGTCGGCGGTCCCGGGTTCGAATCCCGGCCGGGGCAAATATTTGTGCAAATTATTTGTTCTTGGGTCATGGATGTTATCTATGTATGTATTTATATATTATGTATATCGTCGTCTAGTACCCATAGTACAAGCTTTGCTTAGTTTGGGACTAGGTCGATTTGTGTATGATTGTCCCTTAATATTTATTTATTTATTTGCATCAGGTCTTGAATGCCCACACGCCGTCCACGTGTTTATACTGAACATTGTTTCAAGTTTCACTCTGCTTGAATAAAATTAAGCGCCATATTGGAAGTCTATTGTTAACAATTGGGAAATGTTGGGTTTCGTATTAGGTGACTGAAGTGCAAATATCGTGTCCTTAGCGACAGAGTAATGGCGTTGTCCCTGACAACATATGATAGGGACGTGGCATTATAATCAGACAACCGAAACTCGTTTTCTCAATATCACCTTACTTTTTTTGTTAATAAGTGATTCTCAACGTCATCAAACACATTTTATGTATATATTATATTAGGAATCTTATATGTTACTAACGAGACTTTGTATTTAATCGAGTAAAATTGCCCACCAAAATGGTTGATTGCCAATTTCTGGGTCAAACGGTTTGTAAACGCGAAAGGGGAAGGTACGACACATTGTTAGCGAATGAATAACGAAACAAATTTAACTACATTTGCATGGAAAGGTAGTGAATTAAATGGCTAGGATATAGATTCTCATTGATGTCTAGTTGTCTACGATATACGATTAAAAAAAATCAATCAAAAATGTTTATTGGTATCATATGTAAGGTTACAATTCTGCACTGGTGCCTCTTTTTAAGTATTCGAGATACTTGTGCTAAGAGAACACCGCTCTCCCTCAAGTTGTGAGTATACCATTACTACTAAATAGTTAGTTCGGTTATTAATTTATCTTATCAAAATAAGATATTAAAGGTGAGACAATTTTCAACAATTCATCTTTAAATTTAAACAATGTTTATAAACAATTTTAAACAATTTTAAAACAATTTTAAACAATCTTAAACAATTTTAAACAAATTTTATCTTTTCAAAATTAAAACATTTTATCTTTGTGTTAAAGGCTTAAATTTTAAACAAGAATACAGAACTATACTGTAGGTACTTACAAAATTTAAAAGTCGTACTGCTTTAGCTATCTAGGTGTGTGAATATGTATGTGTATGTGTGTGTGTGTGTGTGTGTGTGTGTGTGTGTGTGTGTGTGTGTGTATGTGTGTGCGTGTGAGTGTTTGTGTGTGTGCGTGCGTGTCTGTGTGTGTGTGTGTGTGTGTATGCGCGCGCATGCATCAGTATAATTATATTGGTTTCTGAATTAAATTTTCAATATCAGAGTAGCTTTTACTTTTTAGCCACTTTGTTAGTTTAGTTTTACACTCATATGTAGTGGAGGAATGTATATCTATGTGTTTATTTATGAGATTATACAGGTTGGCGGATTGTGCTGCCTGTTGTCTCCTTGCAAATGCGGATTTCACTGTAGGGGGTTGGATAACATTGAATTTTTTCCTGCGTGTGAAAGTTGTATCTATTTTGTATGTGGTTGTTTTGTGTGTCTTTAAGATCAGATGTAATATATACAGTTTCCTTACAGTTAGTAGGTCACCTAATACGTAGAGTTCCTCTGTGCGGAATCTGTACGGCTTTAGATACATTACTTTTAGCAATGCTCTTTGAGCTCTTTCAAGCTCAAGGAACTTAGCCTTTGTAGCACCACCCCATACAGGAATACAGTATGTGAGGACTGACTGGGCCAGCGACACGTAAACTTGATTTAGCATTTCTTTCGTAGCTACATGCCTAAGATTTTTAAAGATCCATATTAATTTACGAATTCTACTCATAATACTTTCTGTATGCAAGTGCCACGTGAGACGCTGATCAACCACAACCCCCAGGTATTTGGTAGATTCTACCTTGTCAATTTGAGGACAGGAACAGGTGGTTTGAGCGTTGTTACAGGTATGGATCCTAATTGAGAAAGCAGCATTCGGTTGTGTACGGTTGTAGTTCGTAAAGCAAACATAATTAGTTTTTGCTATGTTTAAGGTAAGTAAATGTCTCTTGAGCCATCCAGCAATCCTTGCGAGGCCAAGTTCTGCGGAGTGCTGCACATCCTCCCAAGTGTCCCCAGTAAAAACCACCGCCGTGTCATCAGCATATGTGAATACAGTTCCCTCCGCAATAGGCATATTACATAGCTGATTTATGTAGATCAGGAAAAGGGTAGGGCCCAAGACACTGCCCTGGGGTACACCGTAAGATATAACGCACTCATCGCTCACATGATTTCCTATCTTGACCTTTTGTGTCCTGTTTTGGAGATAGCTACTGAGTAGACATAGAGGAGTACCTCTTATACCAATCTTTTCTAGAATATTAATAAGGATGGGAACAGAGACGGTGTCGAATGCTTTTTTAAGGTCTAGGAAGACAGACAGACATTTTTTGTTTTTATCTACTTTACTAATTATTAGAGAAGAGAGAGCAGTTATGGCATCTTCTGTAGAGATACCCTTTCTGAAACCAAATTGGGCCCTTGATAGAATATCAAATTTATTTAAATAGTTCATTAACCTATTGTTTATCAGTTTCTCTAAAATTTTTGAAATAGTGGGTAGCACCGATATCGGCCTATAGTTGGAGACATCATCTTTGTTCCCACCCTTGTATACCGGAGTAATAATAGCTTGTTTTAGGATGTCAGGGAAGACCCCTTGATCAAAACACAAGTTTGCTAAGCGCGATATAATAGGGATGACGATGTTACTTGCTACTTTTAAGAATTGGGTTGGGACATTATCCCACCCAGGAGCACTACTTGATTTTAAATTTGATAAGACTGTGAGTACTTCGCTCGGATCGGTCTCGAGAAGAACAAATGAGTTCAAAACAGAGTTATCTGAGATCGTAGAGTCGCCTGAGACATTGATTGTTTTATTATTATTTGCCGGAATTAGCTCAGCAAGAGACTTGCCGAAGACAGAGAAGTACTGGTTTACAGCATTAACCGAGTTCAATGGCGAGTCTCTGATGTCCAGTAATGTAGTACATTCAGTCTTGTCCTGTTTACGGTTTGTTATCTTGTTAATTGTTTTCCATAGTGTTTTTGGGTTTTTGCTAGCTTTGATTAGTTGAGCCTTTTCGTATTCTCTTTTTAATTTTTTAGTTAGTCCATTACAGTAATTACGATATCTTTTATTAGGAAAACAACTTTTGAGGTAACCTACTGACACCACAACACTTTAAAATATTTTTTATACTCGTGTACTTTAATCTGTCAATTATAATTTCACAGACAAAATCACAATAACGCACTTTTTAATCCTGTACAAAAATTCTATACCTACTCTATGGTACCCGCTGCAGAACTTTAATATTCATAAGACATCTCTCTACTCAACTCTAATAATTTCAAAAAGAGAACATCACAGCATATTTAATTTTGATTAAAAAAAAGCACGCTGCTGTTCACTGATTGGTTGAAATTACTTGTCAATAAATATTTAACCAATCACGAGGCACCCGCCATGACCACCGCGATCTTTTTTTTTTATAGGTCAGTTTAGTTGGACGAAAATGGAATGACGATTAAAAGTGAAATGTTTCTGTGTTTTGCTCGTATAAAAAGTATTGTATGCAATAGTTACACAATTAGGTCTTAACCCTTCGTATGCCGTGTCCCGTATCCGTCCTATACAGATATAGGTAAAAATACGGGGAGGCGGCATACGAAGGGTTAAAATCTCGTACCTTACTTCGGCCACTCGGCAAGCCTCGTGACCTAAACGCGGCACTCGACTTTAAAAACCTTCATTGTGCAACGATTTCATAAAATACTATTACTTTAGCGATATTTAGTTGGCATATAAGATCAATACCGATAAAGTATTTATCTTCATTATAGGTCAAAAAGACAATAAAAGGTTGGCGATTCAAGGAACGTCGAAGTTTTGTGTAATAAAGTAATAAATATAAACCCAATTCTAAAGTTTGCTCATCCGTAAACCCGCAAATAATTGATTGCGACAAAATAAGGAATGAGACAAGATTTCCCAACACCTGGCATTGTAATTACATTCGCAAGCGAATTAAGTAAGGCTCGGCTTAGATACTTAGTTGGACCCGAGTAAAATACGCGAAAAGCCACGAAGTTTCTAATTATTCTCGGCAATTTTAGTCACACCGAAAATTTTGGGTGTACGATAAATCGTTGTTCCGCATTCCGATGTGAAACTCATTCACCGGTCGGTTCGGTGTGACGCTCAGTGTCTGGTGTCTAGCTAGACTCTGTGTCGGAGAAAGGTGAGACCATTCACCGGCCGCGGGGCCGCCAGACACGAGGTACCGTTAACGATAACATCGACTTGCGTCCGCGCATACCTACGTTTCAGCTGCGCTAATTTTTTAGCCATGCCGCGAGTGAAATGAAGTACAAATTGTGTACGCGCAACCAGACATGGAATCCGTGTGCTGCCAATTATCGGTGTAGCAATTGAAAGTAGAGACGTTTCACAAATGTAACTAAACATCGTTTAGGTGTTTTGTTATTTTTTGTTTATATTTTTTTGCACATTGATTAGCCGCTTGCGATTAGATTACGGTCTACTTATGAAGTTACCGCGTAAAGCGGATTCTGAAGATATTTGTATATAGTACTTTCCAAAGATCACGTTATCATCTGTATAACGCCAGTGTAGAGCGTTTGGCTTTAATGACAGCGCACCGTGAGGCCAGCATCCGCGTAGCAACAGCTTTCAGAGAGAGAATGAAAGTTGATCGCGCGGGCAAAAATGCGAGGCGGCGGCCATGCCGATGCCATGGTTCCGGCAAGAACGCCGCCGCAAAATATTTGGCACTCCCGCCCCGACGTCGTCATACAATTTTCATTGCCTATTTAGACCCGCAGTTTTTTTCATAAATAAGGAGGCGGTACATTTTAACGCTTCCTGACTTGCGTAATAATTCTGTCCCTAGTAAAATTCTTTCCTTCCGCTAATTTATTCAAGTAAATTTTGTTTCCTCAACCATTCTACGGAATTAGCATGTTTTATTTCGCATTCATGAATTTCAAAGAGGTTGTTAGCAATATTGTCAGAGATCTGTTATCCTTATCCTTATAAGTAAGAAAGATTTCGCATTTAGGCCCGCGGCTCCGGGGGAAATCCGTGATGATTATTTGCTTAGAATAACCCGCATCCAAACAGTAATCGCCCCGCTCATTTTGTTCCAGTCCCGCTAATAGGCAAAGGACGTTTGTAATACTGCAGTTTAACTAACTGGCAGATTACTCATTATTTAATAACAGGAATCCATAACCGCGTGTGACGTGACAGCTCACCTCCGCTAAATACCTACTTAGCTAATTGTGAGAAGGTAAATATAGACCGAGACTGGCCCGCATTTCCCAGAAACTGGGTTTTAAGAGCACAATCTTTTGTGTTTATTTAGATCCGGCGAATGCAACGATTTCTAAGTGGAGTGCCAAAAGCGTGGGAGACGCGCGACACCGAGCCGTCGGGTTACACCAACCGGGCTAATACAACTTGCATCGGCTTTGCTTGTCGCGCGACTTGTGTCAGCACTCTTGCTGGCAAGGTATGAAAAAAAAGAGGCAGGCAAAAGTTGTGCTGTGCAGGACAAAACTATCAAAAAACAGTCAACCTTTGAAAGGGTGCATTTGGTTCTTGACTGACCGTGTCATAAGACTTCAGATCGAACCGTTTCACCTACAGAACTAGAAAATAAAAGTGAATTTCCTGAAATTGTCACAGAAGCAAAACTACCAGCCAGACAGTATAGTTTTCATATAGAGAGTAACTAATGTTCGTTTAAAGGAGAATTTCTATTTAACGACTGTGAATAAAAAATCGATAAGACAGCTAGTCTCAACTACCCGTATTGTTGAACTGTGATTGAAATGAAGTGATTCTACCAATCAATAAGCAATGTAGTTGCATTGTAGCCCAATTGATTACAGCATGATATTTCGGAGAGAGACATAAAAGTCGTGTTATCTAATAAAGGACGGAACCCTAGGAGAGGGAATTAGGTTAAAGGTAGGGGTCGCCGGCTCGCGTTAAACAATTTTTGGGGTCGTGGCTATATGGACCGATCATAATTCGCCCCCAAAATAAACTGCAAATTATGTCATAAAGCAATCTTTACGGGCTAGCAGCACACCTATTGTGCGTAGTTTGCAATTTGAATATTAGCAATGAAGCTGATATATGATTGTTTGAGAAATTATGATATCTTACTACCATCATTTTTGCAATTTTAGAGAAATCACTACTACATAGTATATTACAAATACAAAGATAGAAGGGGGCGATCCGCTGTAACCAAATAAGGCATGGCACAAGGCACTGGTTCAATCCCAGTGAAATTTTTTTTTTTTTTTTATGTATGCTGATGTATTTTATAATCACAACGCGAAACTGGATGATCCCTGTTTTTGACAGATTAGGTATTAAATATCTTTAGTATGAATGCAGTATGTTTGTTAGTTATTAATGTTTTAAATTAGTATGACTCAATATTACTGTTTGCGAAACAAACATACTCCTTCAATTATTATGCGTAATGTTTTGGCCAATAAGCAAAATAGCAATAACATAGGTAAATATATTTACCATCAATGTATTCAATGATACGGCGTTTTTACCGGGAAATGCTCAATGCACCCTTGCTTAAGCTTAGGCATTTATTTATTTATCTATGACGCTTTATATTTTTCCCTTGTATCATGAAGTCGCACGAAACATAAAAAAGCTATGTATTACTTAAAACAAGGAAAGGCATTCCAAAAAAAATGGAGAAGAATATCCAGAGGTAGGTTACATTGAAAGGAGTTAGAGGAGACCTATGTCGAAGGGATACCCTGACGCGTGGTCTCTGGAAAAGGCTTTTATAATAAGATAAAATCAAATCCATATATACGATACCTTAGGACGAACTAATTACTTTTATTGTCAATGAAATTTAAACCACATAAAGTTGTGCACTAACGTCCTAATTGCAACTACTTTTTCCGTAAAGTTTCTACGATTGTACAGTCGAGTTACAGTCGAGTATGTTATTGTCAGGAGCATAGGGTCGTGTTCAGATATTTTTGTTCTCGTAAGTGTGTAGATGTAAATGAATTTGACTGTACTTATTCTAATATCAAGCGCATTAAAGGGTTGTCCCATCTAAACAATAACACAGAAACAGGTCAAAAGGATGTAGGTATTACAGGCGGGTCACGGAGGGTGTGCATCCAACACGCTTACATGGGATCGGGTGCATGTCTCTATAGGAGGTGGTAGAACGGAAAATCGTATTATGCCCAATGAATCAAGGGTGTAGGATATAACTTGGGGCAATATCCTTTGATTGTTAAGGGGTGCAGGTGTGATCGTGACAGAGTGAAATGTACTCTAAAGCTAAACAAAGCTAGTATAACTTAGCGCGACTTCGCTTGCCGCGCAACTCAGCATCGTCTGTCATGCTCGCACGGCATTGAAAGGAAAGTGACAGATACTGTATGTCGCGCGACAAATAGTCGCCTGTCACAGTTATGCTAGAGGTGGAGGTCAGGTTATATTGGTTTACAATTGCCCTGCTTTTAAACTAATGTATGCTCTGAATAAAACATCAGAATACATAATAATTATTGAAAGTAAAAGAAAAGCAAGGATGTTGCCTACAATATTATGTGGTAATCATTCAGTGCTAATATAAAAGAAGAAATCCATTAAATCCGCCATTAAAAAGATAAAGACAGAGAGAATAGAGAAATTAGAGTAGCCGATACAAAACAAAAATTATGTAAATTTATTTCACAAAATGAGATAACTGACTGGATAATCTGTCAAAAATAAAGACTCACACTAAATTAACTAGATATATTCAGTATCATCTTGTACACGGAAAATCACCTGCATAGATAAAGTGGCTGCCACCAATGGACATAAAATACTTCCATGCAAAAGAATGTATGAACCGTTAAGTGCATTTATAATATAGTTTTTTTTTTTCATTCCCAGAAGTTTATATAAGGAAGCATTCTTTAACACTTGTATTCTGACACTATTTGCAAGATGAACTTGGCTCAAGGGTTCTTAATGATAATATTGTATGGCATAAAATCAATTACTTCAATAGCCATAAATTGAAATTATAAACTTTACAACAACATTCCTATGGAGGGCTAAAAACGCTCCATACAAACGACCTCCTAATCGTGACGTCATTATTTGTTAAGGGTACCAATATTTGTATGGAGACAATAAGTTGCCATCTTCATTGTGAAAAAGTGGTTATGTTTGTGCAGTATTCCTGATATTCTACATGTAACAATTTTGTAGTAGTACTGACAACATCAAAAGTAGCTGACCATATTAGTATGCAATTTGACAGCCAGTAGTAAAATTGACAGTTTCTTTTGTTACTGGCCGTACCTAGAATGCAGCAAAATAGAAAACAAACTAACACATGGAACTCATTATTACAACAATACAGGACTTAAATCCATACTAATATTATAAATGCGAAAGTGTGTCTGTCTGTCTGTCTGTCTGTTACCTCTTCACGCTTAAACCGCTGAACCGATTTAGATGAAATTTGGTATATAGATAGTGTCAGTCCCGGGGAAGGACATAGGATACTTTTCATCCCGAATAAATTTAGTGTTCCCGTGGGATGAGCGGGTAACACCGCGGGGCACAGCTAGTAGCAAATAAATGTGATATATTGAGTTACTTTTCTATTTGAAAGCATCATCCTCCTAGCCTTTGTCCCATTTTTTGAGAATGAATTCTCAATCGGGTCGGCTACCTAAATCCCAAGATGTGGCGTAGGCACTAGTTTTTACGCAAGCGACTGCCATCTGACCTTCCAACCCAGAGGGGAAACTAGGCCTTATTTGGGCTTAGGTGGTTTCCTCACGATGTTTTCCTTCACCGAAAAGGGAGAGGTAAATATCAAATGACATTCCGTACATAAGTTCCGAAAAACTCATTGGTACGGGCCAGGTTCGAACCCGCGACCGCCGGATTGAAAGTCGCATGCCCTAACCACTAGGCTACCACCGCTCTCTCCTTACTTTTCTATTTGAAAGCATGAATAGAAAAGTAATTCGGGAAGCTCCTCAGAAGGAATCCCAGTTTATGGTGATATAAATGTGTAATGTGTAATCATGCAGGCTTAAGGGTAGATACAGACAGTAGTTAACTGTAAAGCAGCTAAATTGCAGTTACAATGCAGTTCTGATGCAGATGATGTAATTGCATTCAAACTGCACACCAACCATGCAGTCCGCTTGCACCTGGCGTGCTGTGGGTCACCAGAACTGCTATTCTGTAGCTGCATTGACTGAAATGCAAGTTCAAATGCTGTCCATCTGTTGGAAACAGCCCTAATCGAAGCTTTCTAACTAATTTGATTAAGTGTTTGGTTGATACTGAACTTACAAATTATGATCAGTACACATACACTAATGAGTTATTAAGTTAGAAAGCAAAGCATAAATATTTGCAATTACCCATGTGATTAGAATAATTAAAAATAATATTTTTAATTTGTACACTCTGAATGCTGCATTCTGAGTTCTGTATAAAATAACAGATGCTGGATATTGATATGATTCATACATCAATCTAGGTAATGATCTTTTTGAAAATGCAAGTCACCATTTACACAACAATCAGTAAAGAATGTGACACAGATATCTCTTAATTAATATTCACTCATTTAATGTTTCGATAAACAGGTGAGCAAAGTAAGCACAATATCACCAGCAAGCGTTTGCTTTATTTCATCGTCATGTCATAGCAATGTAACGATGAAATGTATCAGGTCACATATCCGTGTTTTCATTTAAAATTAATAATAAATGTTATTAACAAAAATTTATTATTTCCCCCAACTTTATAAATAGAAATAAAATAACTAACCCTTGCTTAATACTTGACGATGTAATTTTATACTGTACTGAAAGGACACAAGAAAAAAAACTGAATATTGACAATAAAGACTTTGTCAAGATTGTCCCGAAATCGCAAACTGATGTAGATTATCGTGCCAGTAAAATTTGTGCTAACCCGTTATACTTATTTGCGTATTTTTTCATGCATATATGCATTTAATGGTCCCACCCTCCCACCACAATAAGATAAATAAATATGTATAGATGTAGATTAAATTGCTAGTTACGTCATTTCAGTAATAAAATGAGTGTTATTTTATGCATTTAAGGGTTAAGAAAAGATTTTGATCTGAATTTATAACAAGGGTGACATATTAACTTTGGTTTTAATTAAATAATAATATTTTAGGATCTTTTGAGAACATGTAATACCGAACTGTTGAGGGAAGAAGCTAAAAATATGGTATCAAAATTAACACATGTGACATCAACAACAGTAAGTACTCCAGTAAATAGGGTTTGCAGTCCCTCACTCCCAAGGAAATTTATCATGGAACGTCCCAAAAATCCTAAAAGAGCACATAGATTTTTAAAACTATCTAAACTATAATTGCCAGGTGCTACACAGTCTGGTATGGCAAACACTAATAAATGATGTTGAACAACATAAAATACTCACACTTCTTGGCGTTCTCGTCCATCAGCATGTTGAAATGGTGGTGGCGGTTCCACGCAGCCATTTTGCCTTCGTGCGGAGCCCCGAGAAGCACCAGGGCCGCCCCGGCGGGCCCAACTCCGGCTAGGGGCTCCAGTGTCCTTACACTACAACTTTGTCACACACTCATAACCCAAACGACATAACTATCACAGCTCACAGCTTAAAGCACCGCGGTCGTCATCGGCGACGTCGCGCGCCGCACATGCCTCACTCCCGTGACACTCTATGCACTCGCGTAAACAGATCCACAAGACAACTACAGCGGTGATTCACCTCCGGCGCTGCGCGGCCACTGCGGCCGCCCGCGAACCGTCCCGACTATCAACCAAACACGCGTCACGTGGCCCGCGCCGAGCGCTCGCTGTCGCTGCACCACCGACACTATCCTCGCGCTGCACCAATAATGCACAGCGAGAAATCACCGTCTAATAATCTGATACCACAATGAATGAATGCTAGCACGCGACGCGAGCGAGCAAGACGGACTACGCGATTTCCCTTCAACGGTCCGATCCTTCGTCTGCAACCGTGACGGGCTCGAGCTCACAAACAAAATAATAACAAATGTGCATGAGATACTCGCTGTATTATGTGCACGTGGGTTGCGTCATAGAATCGACCGAAATAAACTAACAGATTTCATTGTTTTTTCCAGAAATCATGACGAAATCTCACTTTATAGAAATCGCTGCGAGCTTGCAAACGATTCTAAATTTCGGTGAAACACAAATTACACCCTCGCACTCACAAGTATCAAAAATTATTATTCGAGTTAAAATTTCACTAGTACAATCATAACACTATCTTCTGAATAATTTGTATACAAAACACAGGCCATAATACATTCAGAAAATAACAGTTTGGAACAATAAACGCGTTGATCAAGCGCGACAAATAGGACAAAACATGGCAGACTCGACCGAAAAGCACACGAACTTTGTCTGTGGTCGTTTTATTTTTAAATGCTATAGCTCCAGAATGTATTCCATTTTACGTCCCTGTATTCATACAAACAAAACACACCAAATTGAAAATTATAACTAATCATTTTCAAATCAATAACATAAAACTATTATCTATTATTTGCTTACATGTTTCCGTAGTTTTATTATTTTATGACTTTAAATTAATGTATTTTATACTCAAACGCTGACAAGCATTGCGTGTAATGAATTGTATGAAGCGCGACCATAGACGAAAAAAAGTAGAAAAATATACTTTTTTAAATGCTACCAGTTAATACGATTCTTACCAATTAGTTGATTTAAAGATTTACTGGTCAACCTGTTATTTCCATGACCTGAATATTTTTTATTCAATACTGTATTTATCAAATCAAGGCTAACATTTTTTGTATAATGTTTTGTTTTGTTTTATTTCAATATTGTTGTCAGTTTATTTATTTATATATAAAAAATAAAAAAAATATTATCACCGTTTTCCGACTAATTTATAGCTGATGCCTACTGTGCTGATGCTTACTGGGCCCCGAACCATTTTTTAGGACAAATTTATAAAAATGTATAAATTTGAAAACTCAATTAAAAAACAATTAAAAAAGAATGCGTTCAATAGTGTTGAGAGGGACACTATTCTGGGCGAGGTCTTAGACCAAGTACCGTCAGCTTACCTGTTCCTTCATCAATGCTATTCTAAGGCCTAATTTTTTTCCTCAAAATACTGCAATATTTTGTAAACCAGAGGATTAAGATACTGGGCTAGAGGACGGCCAATCTTATGATTATGAAGTCAATGTTATTGCACGAGCCACGCTTGAGTCGACTTTGCTTTATGGGCTGGAGCAGAATCCTGCTGGAAAACCCAATGCTGGTTCTGAAACATGGTATGGAATAGGGCTTGTGCACAAATCACGCGAGGTTAGAGAGAGGGGAGGGTGGGTTATGAAAAAATCACGACAGATCACGTTGGAGGAAGGGGGGGTATAAGGAGTTCTCACGTGTATTTTTCTACAGTGAACGAACTAAGAAAAAATCTGCCATATGAGTAGGTACCTTTTTTGGTATCATTAAAAATAAATCTTCACTTGTTAAATACTTCAAAATACCGAGTCTATTTTACGAAATTCTGGCGAAAAAAAATACACGTGAGGTTTAAGGGGGAGCGGGGGTAGCAATGAACCTCACCAAGTATCACCACGGGGGGATAAAAAGTAGCCAAAAAAACCTCGCTTGATTTGTGCACAAGCCCATAGTTAGTAAATAAATAAATATCAGACAACCTGCTTTTTACTATTGTGAACATACACTCTGTGGGCGGGTCACCTTGAAAGAATACCGGACACTAGAGCCGCTAAGATAATGACAAGGTGGACGCCGCAACAGAAGAGACCGAGAGGCAGGCCTAGAAAACGTTGGAGCGATTGTGTGGAAGAAGATCTCAGGAAGATGGGGAAGTTTACCAGCTGGAAGAAGGTGGCCAGGCATCGTGACAACTGGAGGAAGATCGTGGAGGAGGCCAAGACCCACAAAGGGTTGTAGCGCCAACTGAAGAAGAAGAAGAAGAACATACACTCTGTCATTCTGTTTATTGCTGTTTTCTTCTATATCTAAAATGTTTTCGCCCTAATATAGTATAGAACAGTGCTTGTACTTTTTTTTTAACAAAGATCGCGATCTTTTAAGTCTGAAATTTTTCAATCTAGCACTAAGAAGCCTGTTTTTCTTCTCTAAGCCTAAGCACGAAGTCCCAGGTCTTGATTGAGAGCTATGATGATATCGATTGATTTGATGGTATTTTTGCTTAAACCCATCTGTAATGCCATCAAGATTATTTTCTATACGTATTCAAAATTTGAAAAGGTTGGCAAGTGCAGAATTTATGGGCTGACTAGGTACATCCTTACATGGATAAATAAATGTTTAAATCATAGAAACATCCATAAATAAAATAAGTAAATAAATATCAGACAACCTCACACATATCGAGCTAGTCCCAAATTAAGTACAAGAAGGCTTATGTTATGGGGTATTAGACGACGATATACATATGTACTTATAATAGATAAATATTACAAATATTCGAGTTCATCACACAAATATTTGCCCTGGCCGGGATTCGAACCCGGGACCGCAGGTTCAGTAGGCAGGCCAACCGCATCGTCAAAAATAAAATAATAATTAAGTGTTATGTATTTTAGGTAATGAGACCCCTATCAGCATGTTAAAGTAAAATAAAGAGGTGTAAAAATAAAAAGTAAAACTGGACATTCACAAGACATTCACTTTTTATTTTTATTACGGTGCACGGTCAGCCAGCACTTCAAAATCTGGCAATCAAGGCGTTAGGACAGGGCTCTGAGGATCTCATTCTCAGATGAGAGGATGCGGTTCCTGAAAGACGCTATGCGTGACCTCACTATGGCGAAGAAATCTGAAACACGGGTTTCTGCCAACATGCTTGATGCACTACAGTCCCGAGGCAGTTTCATCAGAATGCAAAAAGCATCATGGTATAATGAGCGGATCAGTGAAATCTGGTGTGATACTGACTAACAATACTTTGACACTAAAAATATCACACAAATGTGGTACTACTAATGCCCTCTAGTATCAAATATAACAATTAAAGATAGTTAGAAACTTATACCACCGGAGGCATCTATGGTAAAATAGCGTCATTATAAAATAGTAAAAAAACCCGTACCACCGGAGGCATCTGTGGTTAAGTAGCATAACTAAATATGTAAAGCCGGTTAAACACATGTGCATGCATGGGTAATCTATCTCAAACACTAAAAACGATTGATCGAATTTCATTTGTCCGAAAACTATTCGAATTTTTATCGTTTCTCCGATGACAGGTTTCGTACATTTTTCTTTTTACCATTTCTCATTTAGTAGAAGTATCGTTTGTCCGAAAAACTATTCCCGTCACATTTCACTTGCCCTATGAGTTGTTACGTGTTTTGTTTCGTAGCCCATTTTGCACTGCATACATTTAAACAAATTTTCATTTTACCTTTTAACTTTTCCCGCCCCATCCACTTGCCCTCTGGATTGAGACGTCTTTTGTTTAATACCCTTTTTCATTTACCCAATGATATTTTTGGCATTACATAAGAACTGCGACACAACAGCGCGCGAGCCGAGCGAGTGAACCTAGCGTGCCACGGCAGCAGCCAGCAAAGCCCCAAACCTGGCTGGGTTCGGTTAGGTTAGAACTGCGACCACAACAGTGCGCGAGCCGAGCGAGCAAAGTGAGCATGCTGCGGCAGCGACCGGAGAAGCGCCAGAGCGGAACTGACGGATTTGGTTAGGTTAGGTTCTTACAAAAATTATGAAGCCTGTTTGAGAAAAGCCGACGAGTAGTTAAAAACCGAATCGTTACATCGGACAAATGAAATCAAAGTCATACAAAAAAAGTCGAATAATTAATAAACCGAAACGTTACATCGGAAAATATTACGACATTATTATTTTAATTAATATTAATATTACGAGATTTAGGGAACCGTGTCATTAGTTGAGTAAATAAAAAACCTAAACAATTCATGCATAATCGTAAAATATCAAAATGGATTTTCGGACAAATGAATAAAAGTTAAAATGATATTTATGGAATGGTTTGTGTCGAAACGAAAATCGGATTAACGTTTTTAGTGTTTCAGATAGGTAACCGCATGCATGTGATGTATGTGTGAACCTTCGTGCGATCATGTTATATTTTCATATATTAGGTTAAGTCAAGCAATATTTTCGTATATTAGATCTGTGTGCTTAAAACAAATAACTCAAAGACATACGAAGATCATCAACATGGTACAACAAAAAAACGTTTTTCAATTGGAAGTTTTTTGTATGATTGAGCTTACAACACTTTTCGTTGCATGATGTTGTATAAATTATCCAGGTTACTCAGAGCAACCAACATAGAGATAACTTAAACAGTTTTATTGTTGGCAGTATAACGTAGATCTGCGGATAAGTTTTCATTTCGTTGCTTTATCTGTATTACTCTTTTACATATGCGCTGTGGCGTGTTATTTCATGTAATTATTGCCACATTGTTTGCAATTTAAAGCTTGTTTCATATTTTTTTGTCAATTTGAAGCTGCTTTATTATATTTGAGGACATATCAGAGTGCACATATAGCGAATTTTGTAAAATGCCGAGACGCGTTGGGGGGAAACCCAGAAATTGGAGAAATGATGCTGACCATTTTGGTATGAATTTTCCTATTATCCTTCAATCATATATTTTTCTTTCTTAAGGAGTATTATATAAAAGTAATATGCTTTTATTACATTCAAGTGCTTATAACTTAATTTAATTTCAGAACATGATGATCGTACGCACAATAATCACACGCGCCGCGTTAGTTTCAAACCTGGTACGTCAAAGGGAAAGGGTAAATTCCGTGGTTTCAATGATCCAAAACTATTGCTGGATGATGACATCGACATGGGCGCTAATGCTGGCGGGCAGGGTCCTAATAACTTTCGCAAGGGAGGCTTCAGAGGTCGTGGAGGCCGACTCACGCCTACCCCCCGACGTCCTGGAAACTTCAGAAGATTTACACCCGGCCCGCTACCCTGGTACCAGATAGTGATTCCATATGGAGCCAAACACCCCAAGGAAGTTATTCTAAAAGCATTACTGGGCTATATTTCACCAGAAGTCTTCATACCACACTATTACAAAGTCAACGGTAATGCTGCAGTATTTTATGTGGATGATGAGAAAGCTGCAGAGAAGCTTTTCCATACTGATCGGAAGATTGTTATGTCGGATGGATTTAAATTGGTGGTGATGGTCCGGAATACCGCTCCTAATGTGCAGATTGACGATGATCTGAAGGAGAAAATGAAACTTGTAATGGCAAAGAGATATAATGCTGCCACCAAAGCATTAGACCTTACAAAGTTCCATGCAGATCCAGGTAATTATTAAGTAACATTCACTATTTGATATAATTCATCATCATAATGAAAATAAATAATAATTAAAACAATCACTGTCCATAAACCATTATTTGTTACAAAATGTATACAATATGTTTCATAACAAGCCTCTATCACAATGGTTTACTATTCAGATTCTGATAGTGATGTGTTAAACTCATGAGGCCCAATGGACCTCTCAATGCACAATGTTACACTTATAACTCGAACCCAGACAGTTTGTGCTATGGGCCCATTGTATGTTACAATGTACTAGATTAATTTAGTGCATTCTGTTCATCTAGAGACCTAGAGCATATTAAAAAAAAAATTATAAAGATCCTAGTCTAGATCTTAAAATAAATTAAAAACAAGTCAAGTCAAATGCATAGCCCATTTATGAATAAATTTATCCATAAATGGGCTATGCAATTGGGCTTAGGCATCACGAGGTTAAGTGACCATAGTTATGCAGAAAACGACCAAAGATTTTTTTTCATAATGCTAAAAGCGACCAAACTCATTCATTGATTAAGACTTAAGTCACTTTGACAAAAAATGCGACGCTGGTCGCTTTCTGCATAACTATGGTTGACAGTCTTTCACTTTGATCACAGGAAACTAATAACAATTTTATTCTTATTTTATTAAAATGTCTGTCTGTTTGTAATTGTTAGATCTACAAGACATATTTTGTGCGCTGTTCCGGCCGCAAATTATGCTAGCGGCCATCGACATCATCGCTGAGAACATTCCGGACCTGGAAGCGCTCAACCTCAATGACAACAAATTGCACAGCATAGAACATTTGAAAATACTTGCGAGTAAACTGAAGAGCTTGAAGATACTGTACTTGGGAGAAAACAAGGTATTTTACTAATTTATTTGTCTGGTTAGTTTGTGCCTGTAAGCTTTGTAATTATTCTAGGTTAAGTACAGTGTTTTATTTGTACCTAATTCAAACACACTCATAGTCATAAGTGTATTTAATTCGCATTTTTAATTTAAAGTCAAGGACAAAGTTAGAATATTGGAAGTACTGATTTCGGTGGGCATTTTTTTGCGTCATCATAAAATACCTAAATAATTTCGACTTTTTCCATATCTTTTGAAGTAAATTGGATTCTAAATAGGTTGGATAAATCTAGTTGTGACTCGAAAAAGCAAGTATTTGTCAATTAAAATAGTTAAGTATATTCCCTCTAATTGAATATAACACAAATCTGAAATATTATAATTAATGTATTTTTCCAATTTAATATGTAATTACTTGTTTAAATTTTACTAATACTAATACAGAATTATGTGTTCTAATATACTGTATGTTGCTACGCCCTATCAGGGCCCATGAGAAACTGTATATCTAACTAATTAAGACCTATTTACCATGGATGCAATCATTTAATAAATGAATGAATAAAGGGATAAGTTCGCCTTTGTACATGTATTTCTTTTGTTTTAATGTATTTCTGTTTTTGTGTACAATAAAGTGTTTACATACATACTTTGTAATATTATTGCAATTAAGTTTTATTTATAGTTTTAGTCATTGAATACTTGGGAATATTAACCACAATTACCATAAAGGCACTTTAGAATTAAATAAATTAATTAGTGAGTATGAATTACATTTTCATGTTAATGTTGGTTCCATAGTTCTCTAACATATCAAAAGGTATGCTACCAGAAGTCTGAAGCCTGATTATCACAACAGGTTCATGATAGAAAAAAATTATTAGCACATCTTCAATTAAATAAATATGAAATTCTGTTTCAGATACCATACGTCAGTTCTCTGGATCCCCTGAAGACACTGCCTCTTGTCGAGCTGTTCCTCAAAGGAAACCCTCTGGTCACCAGGTGTAGTGATCACGACATCTACATCAGGTAATATTTACCCGATTATTTTCAGGACTTGGACACAAATGTAGCTTGCCAGGAGAAGGAAGCATGGCTATGGGTCCCCGTGGGGTGACCGGGGTTGCATGCAGTGAAATGCTGCAACATTATAGGACAGAATTGATGAAAGGCTATTTCCTAGCTAAGTTAGTTCTGTGAGAAATGATTCCTAATACCAGTAGTCTAATTTTAGACAATGACCAACAATAAGTTAGAGAAGACACAAGTAATTACTTCAGTCAATAACAAGATCAGACTGCTGATATTAGGCCATTGTAATTTCTTGTCTTACTTATTACAATTCCTAAATTTATGAAGAGGAGTGATTAACCTCTTAAGACCGTGTACATAATTATCTACAAATTCATATCTTTAAATTTGAACTTTTATTGAATAAGAGGATTCCTAAATATAATGAAGAGGAGTGATAAAAGTAAACAAAAAAAGAAAATAATAATGATAATGGACATACCCAACTCAAGATGTATTATAGACTTAATTTGATCAAAATTATTCGTCCTAAATTCGTATTTACGAATTGCATTTAGCCATTTATAGCTTCGAAAGTGATTGAATTCGATGTGTTAATTGAAGCTGCATATTAACTTGCATTGTAATGGAAGTCTCACCCTCCAAAACAGCCTTATTCTGAAATTTGCAAGAGAAATATTTCGTTGAATTATTTATTCGAACTTGTATTAATAGTATGCAAAGTACAGCATGATACATACTTGAATGTTATGGCTCATTCAGTTGAAATGAAATGACCTGATATCAATTAGTGCATCTGATTTGCTTGTTTGGCACCCAATGATACTATTTTTGAATATGTTGACATTACATGTGAATAACTTAAATATTGTGCTTTACTTATTAGTTTGAACATTTTAAAACAAATAACATTTTAAAATTTTTGTTAGTGATATTCGAATTGGGTTTTCACTATATTTTCTATAAAACTTACATCCAACCGTTTCATAAATATTACAAGTATGACGCATGATATGGCTGCATGTTATAAAAGTTGATATGCTTGTATACTTAAATCTTGTAAAAAAAATGCTGTAAATTTTCCTGTGCAGTATAAATGACTACTATGAGATTGAAGGAGCTCTTTTTATGTGAAACCCACTGTAATAAAATGAGCTTTTAATTTATGTGAAATTATGGCTTGCCCATCTAGCTCAACTATGCTTGGCATAGTGTCACCCGTCACTCTCTCATAGTACTGCGCAGAAAGAGACAGATGAGTATCTCGCGTGAGAAGGAGTTGCGTGTCACAGTTGTGCTAGAGGTGGTTGTTACTAGAGTTGTGCAATGTTTCAGTGTTTTCTGATTAGTTTGGAACAATAACATTCTCGAGAAATAGCCATTACCATTTTTTTTAAGACACAACTCTTGTTTACGTTTATATTTATTGGCAATTCACAAGGTGACAGCTAACTTTTATATCAAAATAAATATTAATAAATAGAGAAGCATTATTTCGTATCAAACTATAAATTTCCCCAAAATCAACTGTTAGTTCTCACCTTTTGGTATTGTAAGTACAGATCTAGTGATTAAAATATTACCATTGTATTTTGTCGGGAAAGCTTGTGTTAATATTTCCATCTCTACTTTTGACTTATCAAGGAAGCAAGAGAAAACTAACTTTTCCAAGAAAATACGATGTGAAAACAATACTTTCCTGTAGTAAAGTCCACTATGGATAATACCTTTGAACCGCATTCATACTGATGTATCATAATGATCTATTTACTAACGTGTGAATGAGAGTTTCAGAGGCTTTCATTGACATGAGTTGCCATCTTGTTTGTTGTCTCCAGTGACGTCCGGAAGAAGTTTCCCAAGTTGGTGAGATTGGTGAGTAATGTACAGACGTCTCTGTTATATATTTTCTACAGGAAAAACCTTTCGAGCAACACCATGATTCAATGACACACTGTATCGGCAAATGATAACGTGGGTGATTATTCGACTGTTTTAACCGTCTCATTACCGTGACCACTATATTTTGACGAGCCCCGTATGATTAAAGGCGCCATTTTATGTTGTCCTGTCGAAGACGCAGATTTTTAAAATTCTTGTCAAAATGACGTTGATTTCTTCTATAAGTTAGCCAATATTGCGGTTACGGTAATGAGGCCGTTAAAACGCTCCGAGGAATTACTGTCGCGGCGTTGTGACGTGGTGTTAGATGCTTAACCCTTGAATGCATGGTGACGTTAAATTTACATAGTACTGAAATGACACAAGAAAAGATTTCAATATTGCCAATTAAGGTTGATCAAGATTGTCCCGAAACCTCAAACTGACGTGGATTTGATTGCTAATTACGTCATTTCAGAAAAAGAGTGTAATGTTATGCATTTTAGGGTTAACCTTTTGAACGTCACAGTTGCTTGTGGCCGAGAAGTTTATGTCCGTTGTCGTTGTCGCTAGGGGCCACAAGACAATTTCACTTTTTTTATTTATTATTTATTACAATTAATATATGTACAGTCATCTGCAAGACTTTTCTGCCTAATCGTTGAATTAGATTTAACCTTTTTGAATACTGCATTCTTTCAAATATTCTTGCAGGTGGCTTGGCGAGCTTTTACAACTGTGTAAGGAAACAAGAAATATGGTTATGATAGTTTTTTTGTAGTGTCACGTCGGGTTCAAGATCATACTGAGGCCATCTTACGTATGCAACCACTACTAACCAAAAAATAAACTTGGAAATTCTATAATTCATGACGCTCCGAAGCAGCACATAAGCGGTATATCCGTTTAAAGACCTTTTGCAGTAGCGTCAAAATGGCTGTAAATGTTCTTATACTAGTTGCTACCTGGTCGATTATTAAATAAACGCGACAAACTCAAATATCACCCTAATAAATACGTACCTACAGGACGGCGCGGACCTCCCACCAGTGATCGGATTTGACGTGGCCGAAGACTCCGCGCTGCCGCCAAGAAAGCAGTCCTTCCTCGTGGACGAGGCCGGCAAAGACTTAGTCAGGGACTTCCTGACACAATACTTCGCGATATATGACTCCGATTCGAGACAACCATTGCTCGATGCGTACCACGAGCAGGCTCAGATGTCTATGTCGGCTAATTATTTGACGTACGACGGGAGGAGCAATTCGGCTGGTACCAAGTTAGTATTCATCTATTTTCTCCACATAATAATAGATGTTAGAAGGTTTAATTTTCTTATCAAAATCGTACAGTTTTTTTCGTTAAAATATTAACACTTTCAGATCTTTTCTTTGTGAGAATAAAAAAAGCGGCTAGCTTATTTATTACTTCCACAAAATTATCAATATAATATTGAAAGTATAGTACCTAACCCAAATGGTAATATAATAATATTAAATAAAAAAAGATAGATCTGTCCGTTTGTCCGTCCGTCTCATGAACTGTGATAGTTGAAATTTTCACAGATCATGTATTTCTGTTGCCGCTATAATAACAAATACTAACTAAAAAACAGAACAAAATAAAGTATTTAAGGGGGCTCCCATAAAACAAAAGTGATCGGTTGCGTTACCTTTGCACCTCATTTGTATCCGGCGCCATACATACTATAATGATCTAAGATAAGATAAATGTTTGTACGGAACCCTCGGTTTTATTTTCTTGCGTCTTGTACTTTTGGCTTCTTGGCTCACTAATATTTTAACGTAATTCTTGTTCCAGACTAAACAGCTACATACCAAACAGTCGAAACATCTTACGCGTACAAGATCGCGACTCGCGCCGCCGCTACCTGCGGACGGGGAAACTGCAAGTAGTCTCGTTCCTCTCCGATCTGCCGAAGACTTCACATGACCTGTTGGGCTTCGCCGTCGACCTGCCAGTCTTTACTGTAAGTCTCGAACTGTCTAAAGTTTAGACTCTACACATTACGCATCTTGTAGGTGCTCTAATCCAAGCACGCTATCTCCAGATCAATCTAAGGAGATGGAATAAAGTGCTCAACGCGAAGGAGTTTGTATGTCTGTCTTCAAAATGGCTTGGTTATTTTTTTATCAGGTATACACTGTGTACTACACAGCAAACTTCGCCTACGCTACCCAAAAGCATCGATTTTAGCAACATTTCGACTTCTCGGGCTCTTTTTTTTGGTGTCATGTATGAAAATCCTTCTTTACAACCATCAAGGAAAGAGCCTATCCGATATAAAAGCACTAGTAACTCTTCTGGTGATGCTGGCGTCCATGGGCGGCGATAATGTCTTACCATTAGATGCTCGTTTGATTCTTGATATAAAAAATATTATAAAGACGAAATAGGCCCGCAGCAAACGCACATTTCTACACCGAGCAACGGAAATTGTAGAATTTTTAAGGCTCCTTATTCGTTCAAAAATGCTGATTGTTTTAGACATTTTTCTCTTTGATCAAACATGCTTCTTAACATATTATCAATATTACTGTATTTGAAACCTACAGTTTGAATGTTTCATTGATAATTTTGGTTACTCGAAATTGACAAAATTCACGCAGAAAACTGGTTTTGTCAACTTATTTTCAACTGCACGCAATGAAAGCGTGAAAAGTATTATTCACTTTAAAAATTTGGTTGAAATTATCAAAGCCTTTGTCTGGAAGGAATCACCTCTGTAAGGGAATTAGGCCTCTTAATGCATGGCATACCTGACTGGCTTATTTTATGTGTTTTCTTTTTTCAGCCAACGATGATCGTGCTAGTGATGAATGGCGTTTTTAAAGAAACCAGCGTATCCGGCAACCCCACTCGCTCGTTCCACCGCACGTTTGTCATCGTGCCCAACGCAAACGGAGGATTCTGCGTCATGAATGACATGCTCTTCATCACGAATACTACTAAAGATCAAGTGAGTTTACACTTGAAAATATATGGTTAATTCTTCCCGTCTGGCACAACTATGGTTCGCGACTATTGTACCGCGGCATATTGTGACAGCATCACCTGTCACTCTCTCACAGTACTGTACCAAAAGATATAGAGAAATATCTCGCTTGAGAAAGAGTCACGTATCACAGTTGTGCTGGAGAATGAGAAATGAGAGTTGTTTATCTCTCATTTTATTCTTTATTTGCTTTTTCTTTGCGCGTTTTGTAAGGTGTGCAATGTAGTCATTTTGAGCCTTTCTTTATTTCGTGTTTCGTCTTACAGAAAACAAAGTTCGCTTCCAATCGAATCGGTCGAATCTAAGCATCAAATTTGATCTTCTCGAGATCCTAAAACTGCCAAGCGAGAATATCATTTTATAACATCATCAAAATAGCCATACGCTTCTTGATGAACCCCACGGTAGAGATGTGCCGTTCTCGGGAATGTTTTCCGATTTGTGTGTAGTGAGAACGTTCTCCGTTTCTGAAAACCCCTATTTAATAAATAAATAATAATAAATAAATATCAGACAACCTCACACAAATCGATCAAGTCCCAAATTAAGCTCAAGAAGGCTTGTGTTATGGGTACTAGACGACGATATACATACTTATATAGATAAATATATACTTAAATACATAGGAACAACCATGACCCAAGCACAAATATTCGAGCTCATCACACAAATATTTGCCCGCGTGGCCGGGATTCGAACCCGGGACCGCCGCTCAGTAGGCAGGTGCTTGCAAACTGAGCCAACCGCGTCGTCGCTATTTGATTGAATGAATCTCATATTGTTTCCCATGTTTTATCAGGAAGATCAAGCGTTCTCATCAGGCACGGCTCCGGCCCCGGCGCCTGCGGCCGTCGCGGCTGCGCCGGCGGCGGCCGACGACCACGCCGCGAAGCTCAACATGCTCAGCCAGCAGACCGGCATGAACCAGCACTGGACCATGAAGTAAGCTCCGTCAATACACGATGATTCTTAATCGGTGATCAGGAGTAGAAAAATATAAATATCTAGCTTACTTAATAGGCGAGGTCTCACGCAATTACCTCTCTGTTTAATTTATTAAAATTTAAAACATAATTAAAACTAATAACCACTAGATACATGGTCATCATACATAAATTATTGAAGTACGATACCTATGTCTAGTGTCATCGCTTTGGCGGGAAATTTTACAAAATTTTCTACGACTGTATAGGTAATGACAATGACAATAACAAGTTATTACTGATAAATTGTCATTGCCATTAAATTATTAAAGAGGTTGTAAGCTCACAGGTACAGATTAGTAGGGTGACAAGGAATTTGAGACAAAATTGGTTTCAAAATAAAAATTATCATAGAAAAATAAAAGTTTGTTTACATGTATTACGGCTTCAACGTGACTGCCATCATTTACTGAGTTAGAAAAGTTGGTACCTGATCACCGATTAAAAATCATTGCGTATATGTTGTTCCACTAGGGAGACCAGCCCGTCAAGCGCAACTAAGTCGCGCGACTTAGCTCCAACCGTCACTCCCTCACAGTACTGTACAGAAAGAGATAGGTAATAGGTCTCGCACGAGAAAGAGTCGCGTGTCACAGTTATGCTAGAGGTGCTGAAATTCGCATCAGGCGCTGAATCGGATCAATAAGTGAACTCAACCACTAAACTATTGATACAAAGATCAAAGCACAAAGCGAAATTGAAACGTGTAACCTGGCGGAAGAAGAGACCGCCTGGCGGGAATCGAACCCGGTACCACTGGATTATCGGTCCAACTTGTTAAACACTCCACCACCCTAACGTCACATTACCTTTCGAATTTATTCTTATTCTGTGTCGATCTTTGCATTTTTTATTTGAAAGATTTTACACCTTAACAATTCTCCTTTATTATATTTATATTGTTCTATTACAAAGATCAGAAGTTCGGGGACGCCTATAGTTTCGAGCAGGGTAGGGATACGAGTCTACGTATCCCTATCCTACTTAGCCGCTTTGTTTAAACAACGTTGCTCATGGAACTTTCTTTTCAGCTGCCTCCAAGAGACCGGCTGGGATTACCAGCGAGCCCTAATGATCTTCAACCAGCTCCACTCCGAAGGGAAGATACCACCAGAGGCGTTTGTCAAGTGATCCCCTGAACTCACCTGACCTTGAGGCTGTGCCGCTGTACATATAGTTTAAGGAGATTCTTATTTTTGTTAGTTAATTTAGCTAAGATTGTTACGCAACGATTGATGGAAAACCACTTAAGTTTGTGATTTAAAGTGAGCTTGTGCACACTGTGTTTCTTTGTATAAGGGAAAAGTAAGACCACAGAATATGTACTGTGTTTAATGCTCTGTTAAAGGCGCCCTATTACGTTGTTTGTAGGAATGCTATGATTTAGATAACGATTGTTATTATTAGTACTTCATACGGTCGTATTTGCGTTTGTGTTATATCTCTTTCCTTTGATATATAAAGCCATATTTGCTAAATGTTGACTCAATGGAGTGCTATCCTTTGGCTGCTATGGGAGTAAATAATTTTTGTTCGTCGGAAACTAAGTTTCAGTTAGAGAAAAGTACCAGCACATTTTACTGTAAAAACAGATTCAATTTAACATATTCATTATCAGTAGCATATGAATGCATTGTATAAGTATGTATTTTGTGCCGACATTGAATATGTTATAGGAAGCGTCTTCACCGCCATTTCATGTCATTTTAATAGAATTTTTTCATCATATTCGCGGTGAGGTCGCTCCCATAACGTAATTACAATTTGAATTATCGTTGTCTTACGTTTGATTCGATCAACATGGAATACGGTTTATTGTAAAAACCTAAGAGTCTAAATCTACTAACTTCGTTTAAAATGCTTGTAGTCAAGCATTTTATTTTATTTTAAAGGAGTTAATAGATATTCGCTCTTAGATGACATTAATTGTTTATATTAGTTTGAACACATACTTAATCTTTACACACTGTATTTTTTGTAAGCGTCAAAAATTTAAGAAGTGATTGAATAAAATAACGTCGCTATATAGAAATATATAGTGTATAAAGGTTAGGGGTAAAAAAAAGAATATCCTAATTAAACTTATTAAAAGATGACCAAATACTTGACTATGTTTGCCGTGAACGTTGCTTTTTACCCGGCTGCGCGAGAGCAGACCGGAGTATGTTTTGGTGCAATGTCTCGACAAACAGTCAAGTGAAAAAAAGAAGGAAAGAAAAAGAAGGTCCATTGCAAACAGATTATCTATAATTATTGACCTTGTTTATCGATTTGAATCAATTCGTACATTGTTGTATGAAAATGTAAGATTTGTGATCATTAGAGCCAATAAACATAGACTGCGAATTCGCGGACACGTTCTTACGCTGAAGTTATAAATATATAAGTTATTGTCCTTTATCGCCTTTTTGTGTGTATTGACTCTAATGATGCTTATAATCAGGGTTCGCCAAATGCGAGCAAAATTCATTTAAGTGCTAAAGTCGTCACTGGTTGTCATACGTCATTTCAATAGATTTTGATCGCATTTTCCGATCCCTGCTTTGAATATAACGTTTAACTGTATCAATTCCCTTTGTATCACATTGGAGCTCAATTTAATTATGTTCTGTTATTTATTACTGTCTGGTTGCGCCTGTAAATGTTAACGGACAGGGTTAGTAAGCTTATCTAACACAACATGGTGAAATTGAGCTCGAGGTTGATTCGTAAACATTAATGATTGCAATGATCTACTGTAATGTGATCGCAAACGAAAAAAAAAGAAGACAGAATATCTTTAGTTTGTTTTCACACATTATTATATTACGTATCTAATTTAGAAGTACTTACTACAATCAATATGTTAACTTATTTTTACTATAATTTAATCATATTTGTTTAAATTAATCATTTTCGACGTAGACAGAGGTTGTCGGGTTTCTATTGTTGATCTTGATTTTTGTGTGTAAAATGCATACACCATTGTATACTGTGTTTAAAATCTAATAATCGATATACATTGCCAAGTTAGTAATCATCAATAACATTCATAGTAGGTATATACCTCTTTGGTATGGGAAATCTTATGTTTCGCATATCAAAGACTAATTCTGATGTTTTAAGGAATAATTTACCTAGTAAATAAGGGAATTTATAATGGATTGGATAAAAAGAAATATTTTGTCATCTGCAATTTTCCTTAGTACGATTAGATCAACCGGTTTAAAAATTAGAATCTGCCTTTGCTGATGCATTTATACTGTATACACAATATTTGTCAAAATCTAAACGCATCTCTAAGAGTGAGTCTTCGAAAAGCATAATAAGAATTTACTTTTTAGTTAGTTATTACGTAAAATGAAAAAAAAAATGACGAGAAAAGAAAATTGTACATAAATTAGGCTTATCTAGTTTGGGGGTTTAAGAAGTCGCGGGCTTGAGTTTGGCGTGTGTCTACAGCTGTTTATTGGTGTCCTACAATGCTTGGTCGATGGAACCTTAATCAGGTGTCCGTACAGGGTTGGAGACCCTGCCCACGCAAAAGCGATGGAACCCCACGTGTGGGCTAGTCGCTCTTTTAATGCTTGGGATTATCACCATGATTTTGAACTGGCGCCATTTTTACATCGCTGTATGTTTAAGACACTGCGGATTCTATTAAATTTCTTCGTCTATGGTTCCTTTGGTTGTGGAGACTTTGAGAAGTCACTTAGGTTACCTAGAGAGAGTGTGAGATTTTCTAGAATCTAGCGTACGCCGTTTCTGCTGTGGCTTCATTGGGTGGGGTTTAGGAGTGTGATGAGGTTATCTCTGTTGTATATAATGATGGAATAAATGTTATTTTACGCATTGATTTGGTTTTCTTTATATTTGCACTTATTACTACTACTGTACAGTGGGTGAGCGGTCAGAATGCGATTCGCGTCTAATACCTGTCTCGTTCTAACTTACGCGAACCATAGATAAGATTTTCCAAACCCAAACGGCAATATGAGAGCTACCGGACATTTTAATGTTGAAAACTGGACTCCTCGAGATGCTAGAAGAGCTGTAGTACCAGACAAATAGCATACAGGGGTCGCAACAAATGTTCCTCCAATACCTGGTGGTATCTCCTCGATGCATCTGAAGCGACTGGGTCCTGCGACCAGCCCAATTACGCGTCGCGATTCATGTCGCGCGACAGCATCGCCCGTCACTCTCTCACAGTACAGCGAAGCAAAGAATAGGTAATATGTCTCGCGCGAGAAATAGTCATGTGTCACAGTTGTGCTAGAGGTGCAGAGCAGAAGTGTCACGTCGGCCACAAATGTCAATGATCAAAAACTTTAAGCGCTAAAAGTATTTTAGGTTCCCTGTTGATTTCGGAGAACTTTACATTTTGATCTGGCGTTAGTGGCATGGTGTATGTTTCACCGTTTGTTGAAGAGTTAAACTTGCCACATAGGGAAGACAACCACGACCATAGAAATTAGAGGGGTAGCGGACTCATACTGGTAAACCAGTCGTTTCCGAATACCATTCAAGGTTAACAGCGTCAAAAGACACTTTACATTCAGGACCTGGCGATTAATGCCACCAGACAGTAAGTGACTACAGACTCGTAGGCGAAGCTGCATCGTTGGTTCAGTAACAGCCTCTTCGCTTCGCATTGAAAATGCCTCAATTAGAAATCAGGTCCGGTGCTTGACAATTTTTTAGCGATCCGCATCAGAAATACTTATAGTGACGAATACATGAATACTGTTAAATCATAGTAAGTTTCCTTTTTTTTTTATATGGACATTAACGAAATTAAAAGTATAACTACGAGGTGGACTGTTGAATAAACAGTTAGGTGCAGACATTTTAGGTGGGATCTTAGTCTATATATGGGCTATATGTCTTCAGCTTTGCTGGTTTAGACAGTGATTAATTGCTGAGAATCCTGTAGGAACGCACGCCAATTTTGACGTTACAAGGGCTATGTCTAATCACTTTTCCATTGAAAAGACCTAAGACTAAGGAACCAAAAGGTTTACAGGAACAATAAATAATAATATTATGTTTATTAACATTGTTTAATGCGTATAAGTACCTACTCGTTAAGTGAGTTGAGTTTTTTCTCTGTCGGTACTCAGCTGACAATAATATGAACACACTGAAATACATACTCGTGAAACGGGTTTTCTCACGTCGTATATAGAAGTCGAATAACGCTCGACATGTTTTTATTGGCCATAGCTGGTTGATGGTAGCTCCTGATGATGAATCGCGTACCGATTCGAAACATGTCGAGCGATATTCGAATTCTACGATGTTTTTTTATTACTGCTCACCGCGCCGCTGGTCGTGCAAAGACATGGCTGGGCCGTAATTGAGAACGTTACCGTCAGTTTCAAAATCCGTAAGTCCGAGTACACTGATTTCGTGACTTCGTCGGGTAAAAAGTATTTTACTCTTTGGAACGGACATTCAAATTCGAAATTAGACATGACAGCGACACGACAAAAGACCATCAGTTCTTGACGGACAGACGACCAGACTGTTCATGGTCCTTTTGCTAAAAAACGTTCCAGTTTTTCAACCTGATTAGAGGACAAGTAAATGTTTACGTCACACTAGGCCGTAACTGGATCTCACTTCCTGGCCACGGCAAGACGTGAAACTTTAGACAAACAACGGGCGGTAATTCGTAAAGCCTAGATCGCATATTTACGGCCCTCACCTTGGTTTCGGATGACAAACACAATCTGGGACATTCACGAATTCCTATTACCAACAAATGGCGCTGTAGGACTGGCGCTGCGAGGAAACTGATTCACAATACAATTTTAGAATTTTATAATCGTATAGATGTCACAGGGGGAAAACAAATATCATTTAATAAGAAAAGTAATGAAGAGGAAATGAAAAGAAGGATCAACGTAACTTGGAGAAAAATCTGGTCGCTGAAAGAAATTCTAAAAGGGAACTAGAGCTTGCACATGAAAAAGACGGTATTTGATACAAGCCACATGCGAGTCACAGGCCCTGCGCGACTGTTTGAGCATGACCCATACGCTGAGTCACCGGCCCTGAATGCGTTAAGTTGGCCGTAGTTGGGTGTGGATGGGCACTTGGGGCACGGAAGCTGGAGTAAAGTAAAAAGTCGCTGTCCGACAACAGTGGAATGCGTATAGTGGGATTATACCAGGTGATCAATTCAAATGGGTCAGTAGGGAGAAGTCAGAAACTATAAGAGATAGGGAAATCTGTTCTTAGGAACCATGGCGTCGATTTTAGATTTAATAAAAACGGTTTTTTTTTATAAATCTCATACATAACTCGGTCAAACCGCTGTAAAGAATGTTACAATTACAATACGTCATGCAGCTCTTTCATTACATGTATTTTTTTTGTTCATTTGTTATCTACTTACAATAAAATTTTAACCAGGTTCAATTCCCGGTTAAATATGAGATTTATAAAAATAAATTGAATACAGTTTCTAAATCTAAAATCGGCGCCATGGTTCCTAAGAATAGATTTCCAGATTTGATCAGATCTCTTATAGTTTTCGTTTTCTCCCTACTGACCCATTTGGATTGATGACCCTGTAAAGTGTAATTGTGTTAGCATATTTATTAGTCTATTATTCGAAGACAAAGTATGTATCAAGGTCCTGATTAAGGTTGTTTGTGATCTGTCACGGCCGAGGTGTTTGCCTGCTGATAGCTGCAGACTTCGGTCAACAGTTCTAAATCTCGGAGACGCAGTTTCGAGGTAGATTGTCTCATGATGGATTGCGCTTAGTGTAATTTGGGCTTTAAACTGACGGCTTTGGGTCTTTGATTGAAATAAGAAGGAATTTGATTTTATAGAACAAGATTGGAACAGATATGATTCGCCTCATTCTCCAAGTGCGACGTTCCTCTATTAGCATTAGGTAGATTGTATCTAATCAAAATATCACCTTGGTAGGTAGATTCCCACCAATACTTAGGTTCCCTCAGGACGACTTCGTCATTGTCTTAAACTTATCACTTTCCCAACTTGTCTCTTTTTTAAGTCGGCATTTTCTTATTTAATAATATTAGTATGGATGGGCACATTATTAGCACAGTTACTCACATTAAGTTCCGTAGGGCCTTGCCGGTAGTTTCCAAAAATTAAGAATCGAATTTAGTTGCTTAAATTTGACCAAATTCCCACTTTCCGACTGAGCTGAAATCGGATGACAATGCAATATTAATATGACATGACATTGATGTGGTCTGTGATGGTGATCGTTAGAAACTGTTATAAAATAAAACGACGCTACACCATCGTTATAGGGTTCGCTTGGGCTTGAACATTTTGTTTTTGATAAAATCATGTTTGCTCAATCCGATGTAAGTGAATGAAAATTTCCACACGAGCATTTGAGTTTTACGAATTCACCTGTTACTGTGAACCGTTATCTTGAGTCAACAACAAAGAATCAAGCGCGGAAGATTTTCTCGTATTATTTCCTCTTGTGAATCAACTTGACGTTGTTATTACAGGTAGGTTTGATTCAATTCCCGGTTTCCGATTGAGCTGAAATTTTGCAAACTCGTTTAAGTTCGGTGACAATGCAATTAGGTCGTCGTCAATCGAGACATTGGTACCATCAAACTGATCTGATGATGGAGAAAGGTCGTCAAGTGAACTCTGTTAATAACGACGAAACAACATTTTTGTTACGACTTCGGGCTCGTTTTATTTTTATTGACAAGCGGAGCGGTTTACGTTTGTTTAAAATAGTAGGTAAGGACAGTCAGCGATAAAAGGTTTTTTAATCCTGATTTTAACTCCTGACGAGAAATAACGGAATTAATAATAACACCCGGTAAAAAAACACGGACGAAAAACAAAAGATTGGAGGTCAGGAGACGATAGAAGTCGTCCATTGCAAAGGTTGGTCCCAAAGTTCTCCATAACGATCGGTCGTGTACGCCCTCCTTCAATTGCTCTCCGCGATCCTAACGCTGCGTCTTCCGGTACGCGGTCGCCACTCAAGAACCTTTCTGCCCCAACGGCCACTTAATAAGTTTGGCGATTGTCTTTGCTATGTCTACGACCTTGGTTCTCTTGCATCATCATTATTTCTGATTCGATCACGCAAGGAGACCCCAAGCATAGCAAGACTGGAGGTGATATACACATCAATGTGTAGCTGTAGGTATGTATCTATGTATAAGTCTGCCAGTACCATCGACGGCTGAGTTTTCTTTTTTTTTTGTAAGCAAAATGGCTTGACTGTGGAATGACTTGGCTATATCAATAGCCAAAATAAAACCTAAATTAAAAATTTAAAACACCCCCGATATAGAAAATGCTACTAAAACTGAACATAAAAACCAGATTTGGAATTCCTAGCTTCAATATTGGCTGAGATCCGGTCACTTGTCCCACTAAAAGTTGAATATCTTGGAGACGAGGGCTCCGATCTACATAAAAAAAAGCTAAGAAACATTTTGACAAACTAAGATTTCGATTAAAAAAAACTGCACTCAAATCGGTTCACCCGTATGGGTGCTACGATGCCACAGACAGACACACAGATACACAAAAAATTGTAGTCGCTTGAGAATCAGCTTTTTTCTCAGGTGCCTGGAGTTTTTTATCGTTACAGCAATTACTTGTGCCTATTTATAGTTCTCAATCGCGATACTAAGATACATACTGTGTCACGGTTTGTTAATTTTTTTGCGTTCAGGGAATGTGAAACAATGAAGTTGTACTAAGATCTAGATTAGTTGCTAAGTATAATCTGTATTAGATATATTATCATACTTAACATGCAATAAATTGGAGTAGAAAAAACATGGCGCGACGGTAAGATAATATTTATAGTTCATAAATACATGACTTTCACTGAGGAAAGTTTTATAGTTTTAATGAATTATTATTGCAACGAATAGTGCGGTACTTTGTTGCACGCAGAGAGACTTATAATTTAGAACGCCTGATGGTAACAGGCAAAATCTAGGGTAAAACACCTGGGAGGCAGTAGTCCCAAAGGGTGATCAGTACCTTTACCATGAGTTTATAGGAACAGTACTCGCTAGCGACTGCGTAAACGAATTGTATGGAGAGTTGTAGTTATACAAAGTTACCGCTAGGGGCACTGTACTATTCTCCATACAAATCATTTACGCTGTCGCTAGCGAGTACGGTCACGTTAACTCATGGTCATGGTAAGGGTACATACCAGATATCTGAAAAGCCGGGCATATCAGTCAATCAGTGCTGCACTCCACCAAGCAACGGAACGCAACCGATAGAGACAACTAATCGACGGAATTCAAAGGAGGTCACGATCCTCAGCAAGAACTATTGAAGAGAGAGAGAGAGAGCGAGAGAGAGAGAGAGAGAGAGAGAGAGAGAGAGAGAGAGAGAGAGAGAGAGAGAGAGAGAGAGGTAATTATTATGACAGTAAATGAATGGCGCGAATACCGTGCACGGTGGTTAGGTATGTCTACTAACATTCATAGTCGCTACATTTACTCGTTGTAGATGACTAAAGTTGAAATCTACTTAAGTAAAAAACGAAGCACTAGGTATTGCCAAGTCTAGCCGTATACAGGATTAAAGTCGATTGATATGATATAGGTACGTAATTTTTATAAACAGAACAGTCTAAAACACAATTTTCCTCAATCCATAGTCTTAGGGTTAAGGACCTGTTCCGGTCACCGAGCAAAGCAGACTGCAGCTATTAAATTATACAATTAAGTGACGTAATGAGAAAATTGAGGATTACTTAACTAACAGTATTAGAGTCTTTAGTCAATCCTGGCTGATATTGTTATGGCGAGTGTGAAAGCGTTAGATAAATATGATCTTAGTTGAACGTGCCCAAAGTTATGTTTTTTGTACTCGCGTACATAACTTATGTGCAAAAAATTGGTTCGGTTTTACTAAAATGCGTTCTGCCGGATTGCTTAGGTTGTTATTGTTACAGACGGTACGGCTGGTTTTTGTTGAGTAGTGAAGTGACTTTTCATTATGCATAATTTTAATTCTGCATATTGCAAGATCTGTATTAGATCAAAGAGCGTAAGAACCAGGGCGAATGTCTACCAGTAAATCAGTAATGTGATAAAAAAAGAAAATATTTCGCATTGATTTCCTAAGTATCTCTTGGTGCATGATATCACCACCAGCAGGTAATTTTATTGTGAATTTTTGGATTAGTTAAGTTAGGTTAGAAACTGTAATAGTTTCAGAAAACGTGATATCAAACATTACGTTAAGTCAACGTAAAGTAGAAAATAGATTAGATGAAAAATAATTAAATAAAACACTAAGGACCCGCCGTGTATCCGTTCCACCAGAACTCCTCCAAAGTTCTGAGTATAAGAGCCTTATCACACTTGCGATTTGCGAGCGAGTTTTCTATACATATCAGCGTCGCGGCGAACTCGCTGCGTAATCGCCTTCATACAAAATTCGCTCGAAAATCGCAATTGTGATAAGGCCCTAAAGGTAGGGTTCGGTGAATTTCGAAACCAGGACCGTCGGCTCAGTAGGCAGATGCACTACAAACTGCGCTGCCCGCGTCGAAATTCCAATGGTCTGTTTCTGTGTCATCCGGTACGTGGTCACCACTCAACTCTTTCCGCTCCCACGGCCATCTGTTCTAAAAACAATATACATACCGCACCTTTAGAATTGTGTGTGTGAATAGTGACCTAATTCAAAATCGTCGACACTTCCATTTTTAATTATATATTTAGAATTAAAGAGACCTAATTCTAAAACTCCAAGATTTTGGATTAGATCGCTATAATTCTAAAGGTGCGATATGTAGCTCTCACTAATCCATATCTGGATATTATCCATTCCATTTCTCTGATCAACACGATCGCATTTTTCACGCGCGATCGTCGACCGCTCGCGTGACGTGCGCAGGCGCAAGCGACGACGCCTCAACACATTTTTAATGTTACGGAGAAATTAAGAAACTCGGGAGTGGCGCTATCGCGATCTTTGATCTTGTCTTGGCGGTTTTATAAGGTGAACTATTGATACAAAGATCAAAGCACAAAGAAAAATTTAAACGCGTAACCTTAGAGACCGGGGATCGAACCCGGTACCTCTGGATTACTGGTCCAACGTGCTGACCTATCTCCACCCTAACGCCAAATAATCTTTCGAATTCATCCTTATGCTTTGTATGTCGATCTTTGCATTGTTTATTTGAAAAGATTTACACCTCAGCTATGTGAATAATTCACTTTAAGATTTATTTCATAAAACCTATGGCCAAAAAGTAAAAATTTGAGACAATTTGAGACGATGGTGCCGACGATAAAGTCTTAATCTTTACGGTAGATGGCGCTACGATGCCACCCTAAGGCATGTCGAAGCAACTGGTTGAAAAGTTCAATGGCTCTGACATCTGATTCGGTGGTCCAATTGGGAGGACGCCAGTGTTGGCCCGGAAAGCCGTTGGAAACGCAGGTTCGAATCCTGTCCGAATCATTAAATTTTTCAATTTTGCTTCATTTGTAAACATTTAGTTTACGTTAGCAGACGTTACTGCTTTAATAAAAAATAAAAAAGTAAAAAGTTTAGGATAAAGGTTAACAACTGTTAAATATCAGCAAAAAATTAAAAACAGAGTGCTTAACAGCTTGGTTTTATTTAATTTCACTTGTTAGCATACATACGTGTGTGAAGTCTTGTTTTTAATTTCAAGTAATCTGATACCAGTAGGTATTTCAGATTCGACAAGTTGCGCTGTGACTCCGCATGCCTTATGTGAACGAAGCGGAAGGAAGCCCGTATCAATATGATGAATGGGAGAAACCCACATTCAAAATTATTTGAATGGCCTTTATGTAGCCGAATGGGGAAGCCCGGGCGGAACACAAAAAACACCTTTTGATAGTATTTTCTTGGAAATATTTGAAGTACCTATAATATGATTCGAATTTTAAGGCACGACAGTCGAGTATAGTTGACAGCCGCCAAGTCGAGCATATTTTAGCCTAACCTTACGTTTCTACTTACAGGTAAATTATGCGAGAGTTTCTGTAATTAAGGAAGAGTATATTGAATAAGTGAGCCCTAACCTAAAGGCCCTAGGCTACCTAAGTAAAATAAAATTAGTATATGCTGATAAAAAAAGATTTAGGTAAGTATTTCCACAAAAACAAAAATACGACAACACTACAGAATTATGACTACATACTTCTCGATAAGTGGCAACAGCTTCAGGTTTAGCGTATGCTGGATCAGCTGCACATTGATGTTTTTCAGCCTGCGCCTTTGCATATTTGGACGTGTCTATTCAAACAGGAACCAACCCACATAAAAAAACCTTTTAATATTGAACCCTAGGGTACCCTACCCTATAACCAACCCATAAAGTAAAAACATTTACCGTAAATTGGTTCTCGTTTGTATAAATACGTCAATTTGTAGTAGCGGAAAAAAACAAGTATTTGACTTTCATCCACCGGCTGGGATTATCTGATCATGAGACAGGGCAAATCTTATCATTTGATGCGGGTGATTTTCGGCCGCTTAATACTTGGTATGAATATAAAAGAGACTTCTGTGTAGATAATACCAACAAGTTTTGCGAATGTATCAATGCTCTGTCATTTACGAATATTACTGACAAAAATGATGTAAACCAAGCTTTTAATTAATTTCATGACACACTGATTTTGTTTTTTGAATTATGCTTTCCGACAATATGGATTAAAATAAATAATAAAAGTCGGGTTGCACCATGGATATGGATAACTAAAGGTAAGTAAGTAAGTAAGTAAGTAAGTAAACGCTTTATTGTACACAAAAACAGTTAAAAAATACATCTATTACAATTAACATATAGGTACAAAGGCGAACTTATCCCTATAAGGGATCTCTTCCAAAAAGGTATAAAGAAGAGCTGTAAAAAGAAGCGCGTCCTTTACTTTAGATATCAAAGGGCGAGTAAAAAAGACAAGAAAGAAACTAGCAATGCATATAACACTTACTCAAAAATATTATGTGTGACAAAATCTCAAAAAATTGCTTATCAAAAAATCTTTATATCATCAAATAATAAATATAGGGCCTCCTGGAAAATAAAATTCGGTCATTCTCCAGATTTGTGTTCTAATTCTAATTAACGCGTCGCTTTTTTTCTACTTACTTTTCAATCATTTTTATCTCAAATATAGTAACATATCGATCATTGAAACTTAAATGTGGATGGGGCACTTTATAATTATTAAAGGTTCATACTTAGAAGCAAATTTAAATTTAAATGACGAGCGAATTAGAAAAACGACGTGTTATTTAGAATATTTGACTTTTGTATGGCGCGTGAATTAGAAAAGCGACGCGTTAATAATACAAATTCAGTTATATCTTTTAAATTAAAATAAAAACGTTTTGTATAATAATATATGACTGATATGGTGGCAGTTATATGATATAAGCTGTTTTAAATAATATGAAAGTACCTAAGTACCCAAGAAATAAGCACACCGGCCGGTTAGAGTTACTAGGTAGATTAGGTATGTAAGTATGTGTGTAATAGTTATTTGTGCAACAAGAGAGCAAAGTTGTTTTTTGTTATGAGTGCTGATTTTGAGTCCCGAGCAAGCGAAGGATCCTACGTTTGAATCACGAGCGTAGCGAGTGATTCTATGTTAGAATCCTGAGTGTAGCGAGGGACTCAACAGCACGAGATGCAAAAAACTTTGCTCTCGTGTAGCACACACAACTTTTCACCTCATCAGCGAGAACATATTCGACATTTTATGTTTTTTCTTCCAACGTATGTTTATAGTCTTTGTTGCTCATTTCAATAATATTATTAATTAGAAAATAGATGTGCTGCTTAAAAAGGAATAACAATATAATTTAATTTAAATTATAATCAACCAACCAACACGGTTATTGTCATTATTTGATCAAATTGGAAGATTTAGCAGATACATGACGTGTTTATTTATAAATACATATTATATTACGAGATTTTGTTTATACATTGATTAATATTTTTACTCCTAAAACACCAAACAAAATATATGCAAAAGAAAATAACAATTACAATAATATGAACTCGATATTTTTTAAGGTACGTTTCGAATACGCATCAATGATAAATGGTGAAATTATAAATTATATTTTACAATAAGTAGATATAATTTACAAAAAGTAATAAGGTGAAAAATCTTATTATATTTGAGCAATGATCTGTTGTTTTATATAAAAGGCACAATCATTTTAATATTCGGTCATTAAATAAAAATATAATAAAGAAAAAAAAATACGTTGCAATTAAAACTTTTTCGGGTGTTTTTAATGAATTTTTTGGTATTACGCGTATCCGAACTGTTCTCAATCGAGGTCGGATTCGAAAATCGAATTTCAAATTGATGTTTCTATCCCTCTCTTTTATATACATATGAAAGAAACAGAGTGCATCGAGATTCAAATGATTAGAATTTTATAATTAACCTTTGGCTGAAGAATGACAATTCGTGGTCAGATATTGAAAAAATTAAAAAGCTACTTTCTACTCACGCTCGAAACAAAATCGCATTTTGTTCACTGTTATCTGATAGCAAAATCGCTATGTTTGAGCTGGTGAGGTGAAAATTGAATTATTATGATAAGTAATAATAAATAAAACGCTATAGTTCGGACTAAGGTAGTCTTAGTGTTGGCGGAGAAGTTCCTATCATTCCGTACATTATTAAGCTGCGACATTGCGCCCTTGGCCATCCTAGCGCGGATTCTGCGAACTTCCGTCTTCCATGAACCATTATTGCTAATGTTAGAAGTGTTAGAACCCAGGTTCTCCGTGATTTCGAATTAAGTCTTCCACTGAGTTCTACCTGTACGATCAATAATCATGAGTTTGGTCTTGGATCTGTTGATTGAAAGTCCAAATTCCCAAAGCACTGCAAGCCTATCATGGCTATATCTCGTCCGTACTACGGTATGGCATAATTATATGGGGCAACTCAGTTTCCCTAGACAGAGCATTTAAAGCTCAAAAAAAAATTATACGAGCTCTTTGTAACCTAAGGAAAAGAGATTCATGTAGGCCAATGTTCAAAACCCTTAATATTCTTCCCTTACCCTGCATCTATATTGCTGAGATCTGCCAGTTTGTGAAAAAACAACCGCACTTCTTTAAGACCATAGGCCAGAGCAAACCTCACGCTCGAACTATCAGCTAAACAAGCTAATTGTACGTAAGAACAACTCAGCACTATATCGTAATAATGCAATGGGTATGGCAGTCCAAATTTACAATAAGATTCCATCACATATAGCTGATCTGATCTTCCACAAAGAAATTTCTCTAATGCTCTACTAAAGTGGCGGGGTGAGCAAAATTTTTACTCTGTACAAGCATTTCTAGCCCATACTTAGACTAAGAATTTAAGCAAGTTAATTATATAGTGTTTATTATTATTGAATTATAAAGATATTAAATTGTTATACTACGTTTTTGACATACGATTGACTTAATAAATATGAATTTTGCATGCCTAATATAAGGTACAAACATTACTGAGACTGTTGACTAATGTGATCCATCTTGTATACATTTACGTATTGTTTAGCAAATAAAATATTTCATTTCATTTCATAATCCTAAAAGGTACGAGTACGAAGTACTGAGTTGCAATTTCACTTTTAGCAAGAAAACATCTGTTTTTCGAACCAAATTGTTATTTAAAAACAATGTTCTTGACATTAGTCTTTTTCAAAATACACGCATTTAATACCTTAGTTAAATCAGTCATGCAGACCTATCGCAATGTATGTGTCCGGTACTAACATTAATAGTTTCAAAATTATCCGAAACGAATACTAAGTAATAATCCTTGTATGAATGTGTTCTAAAAAGCGTAGTAAATGTATATAATAGCAAGTCCATCTAACAGTACGTTTGTGTTTATGTTTACATTGAACCAGTAACATTCAAGTAAAGGTTTGCAGAGTGAACGGTAAAGGCGTGTTCACACGAATGGGTTGATAACTACCTCATAGATAATCACTCTAATATTATAAAGGCGAAAGTTTGTGAGTGTGTTTAAAGGTCTTCGCACATTATAACAACTCAACGGCGACTCGATTCTATGCCAAATATTGAAATTTAAGCCCTATGTCATATTTACTAGGTTTAATTTAAAAAAAATGATATTAGTAGTGGACGACGCGTCGTACATTTTTTGAAATTAAACCTAGTAAATAAATATGACATAGGGCTTAAATTTCAATATTTGGCATAGAATCGAGTTGCCGTTGAGTTGTTATAATGTGCGAAGACGTTTATGCTTGTTACTTCTCGACGCTTAAACGGCTGGACCAATTTTGATAAATTATGGTATGAAGGTAGCTGACACTGGGTTAACATATAGGCTACTTTTTATCCCGAAAAAAAAAATAGTTTTCCCGCAGGATGAGGGTACACCAGTGCAGCTAGTGTAATCTATTCTAAATTAATACCAGAGATAATGTAATTGAATTGGTATTAATATTATTGGCTTCATTTTTACGGTATTACAATACTGTAAAATTGGTATCCAAGGATCGGCAATATAGGATAGGTTTAATCTAACTTTTTTTTATTTTATTGATCCGTATGCCTCCTTTGGGAACGGCTCCCGGTTAGATCTCCACAACTTCCTATCCGGCCAGTCAACCAGGAATGTATCTAAACCATCCCCCTATCGCCGTCTTGGTCTGCCTTGCCGTCGCTGTTCATTCTGAAAAGAAAAAAAAAATGTGCCGATTTTCACTAATTATGTTTTTTAGGGTTCCGTAGTCAACTAGGAACCCTTATAGTTTCGCCATGTCTGTCTGTCCGTCTGTCCTTCCGCGGCTTAGCTCCGTGATCATTAGTACTAGAAAACTGAAATTTGTTATGAGTATGGGCGGTATGTATCACGCCGACAAAACGGTAAAATGAAAACTAAAAAAAAAATTTTTTTTCGGGTACCTCTCGATCACCTAAAGTGGGGGTGATTTTTTTTTCGTTTCAATACACTAGTATTGAAACACCCCACACACTAGTGTGGGGTGTCGTTGAATAGGTCTTTTAAAAATAATAGGGATCTCCAAACACGATTTTTTGATAAAGTCAGTAGTTTTGTAAATATTCGTTCCGAAAATAAAAAAAAAACTACCCCCCCCTCTAACTTTTCAACCACGGATCAAAAAAATATGGAAAAATTCATGAACATGAGGCCTTATAACTACTTTCAATGAAAACTATATTGAACAAAATCGGTGGAGCCATTTTTGATTTAACGCAAAATTTCATAATTTTCTTAAAAGGACGTAAGTTGACTTCCAGAATTACAGTTAATTTGGCGTTTACGACCTTTTTATAGAGCTAGAAATCTTTCTCGTAACTTAAGTCTATTGTGAAGGATTAGCAACTAAGGAACCCTACACTGAGCGTGGCCCGACAACAGTTAACAGCTTATACTAAAATGAATTCTATTTATAGGTGAACAGAGTTCATTTTTAGTTTGAGGTGGCCAGTTATTGAACGGTGGCCAATTATTGGCGATTTACCCTACCTACATATTTGGCGTGATGATAGCGTCAAATGTAAGTGTCTCAATATTTTGGGTCCATTTTTGAGAACAGAAAAATCGGTGTTCAAACATCGCAAAATAGATAAGCCGACAGACAGTTCTACAGACGCCACTGATACGTGTTCGTTTAAACTCAATATTTTAACACTTTCACTCACAAAGACACAATAGAATTGTTATTGTTACGCCCGCTGTCCGAGCTAGTATTCAGTTAAGAAGGTCAGGTCAACGTCTCATTGCACTATTGACTCTTGAGTCTTCTCTTGGGTGAATCTAGCCTTTTTAACCAATTTCAAAAAAGGAGGAGGATCTCAGTTCATGTGGTTTTTTTTTATGGATATTGCCCAATTAGTGGAATATGGCTGCACCACATTGATCTTTTTTGTTTGTAAGGGTTGTATATGTGATAATGAGATCCTAAAACAATCGAGGGAAGTCTTCAAATAATATAGGCACACCTATCGGGATTTGGATAGTTTTTGTGTTACTCAACTCGATCAGCTGCTCTGCTCTCGGGAATACGATTTGGTTACTTTCAGGTCGACTGTCATAGTTAACTCTGCAAATGCTGTTAAATTAGACATTGATAAAGGTTGACTTTTTATGAATCTGAAAGGCCCACCGAGCCTGACCCCGCTTTTTCACAGTTATAGGTTTCTTCCGTTTTGGTAATAATGTCGAGACGACAATGTCACTATAGAACCGCGCGGTTAAGTGTTAAACCCGTGTCGTAAATAAGGCAGTGCCTACGGTGCCCAGGCACAGGGCGCAGATCACGGAGAGGCGCAGAAGCGTAGAAATTACTAGACAAAAAAATTACAAAAGGTCGCAGTTATAAGCACACGCATCAGGCGCATTAACGGCACGGGTTAAATTTAAATGTATGGAGATTCGCCCCGACAGAGCCATCGAAATCGTGATGAAATTCGACCAATAGTAACTAAGTATTAAAGATTTTTTACGCACCACTAATGGAGTATTGTGTAAACCTTTTGCGAATATGTATACCTTATGTAGGACTGGTAGGTACACTGGTACATCGATAACCGTAAAAGGGAAGGCAAATTTATGATCCACTGGCAATTGACATCGATCAGTGGAATTTTAACGTGAATTGCATTCCGGTACGATGTATAAAGTGTTTTTAACACATTGATGATTACGGGTCACACACACTTTCATATTAAGTCTTCGTCGTATGATCGATGTGACTTAGAAATCTAAGTACCTACGTCGTTTAATGTAAAAAAAAAACATGATAGCTCATTCAATAGAATTTTACTTTGAACTTGACTTAAAAAAACATAATATATTAAATCTTGTTAAAGGAATTACTTTTTAAAAATTAATAGATGCAAGTAGGTAGTTAAACGTCCTTATATTATAATTATAAGCTTTTGTTTCCGAATCAAGATTTATTCTCACTGCTTAAAATGGCAAAAATATGAAGTAATAAACGTGCAAAAGGACACAATAGCGTAAGATACCACCACTGAAAACAGTTTACTTCGAAGAAGTCTAACATTTTACTTTAGCTTAACCATTTTTCCGATGCGTGCTGGACACCTGGCCGCCTTGCATCCAGTGTGCCCGCAGCACTACCCTACCTTACAGTTGCACTATCTTGATTCACTTATCTGCTCGTAGTCGCGCGACGCCACCCGCGGTAGCCAGTCGTTTGTGTAGTGAAAAGTGAGGCCCTTTGGATCTGTTGCAGGTAAGGCAGTGTAACGGTGCGAATTCAAACGGTGTTCTATGTTTCCGATGCTCGTTTGTTTTTAACGGACTTTTGTTTGAGCGTTCTGTTTTGTTTGCGTTCGGTTGTTCTCATTTTGATTGCTTTTTGTTCTGCGTAACTACTTACCTATGTTTTAGACGTTTTAGTTAAGCCAGTAAGTGTGTGTATTATGTGTGTGTGTCAGTTTGAATTAAATCATGCAGGTTCTTTTCTTACCCAGTTCCAAAGTTAGTATTCACTTTATGTTTGGTATGTATCCTTGGGAGATTGTAATGATGAAATGAAAAAGTACCTGCAATAAGAAAGTTGTATTCAATTAAGTTTAATAAAAAAACCCAGTCAAATGCAAAAAGGACTCGTACATGAAAGATTCTGTTTTGTAAGTTTGTCATTATTTATTTTTGCGGTGCACCTGATTTTTTATTTACATGTGTTGTGAGTGTTATGTTATGAGTTACATCTTTTGAACAAAATTATCTCCACTAGAACAGTAAAAATAAAAATAAAATAATTCAAATTAAAAGGGGCCCCGAGCGTCATACGTTTGCGTAGGTAATTGAAGCGCTTTAAATAAAAAAAGATTTGCCACAGATAGCGTATTGTGCATTGTGGTGACCTGCATTTGAATTTGACATTTGCATGAAGGAAGCGTGTTTACGCGCGAGCGAAGGTAGATTCCGCGATATGCAAACTTGTATTATATTTCCATTCGGGAGTTGTAAACAGGACGTTTTTCAGAACGTGATGTATCCAGAAAGGTCAAGAATGACGCGTAGCTAGGGTTGCCAACCGTCCGGCTGTACGCGGAGGAGTCCGGTTTGTGGAACCCCCGTATAAAGGGTCCGCGTGGGACGCCATTGTGCCGTATTCAGGCTAGACTAGATTTAGTGCTTATATCACAAAAACCAACATTCAGTTTTGTTATTTTGAGTAATTTTAGAGGGATTGATACTAATTTTAATATCCTGCGCGCTGTGCCCTCTTCTTCAGCTTTGTCATTTTCTTTCCATGTTTCTACAGTAAGGTAAGTAAAGTTTCTAAGGTTGTCAACAAATTTCAGAGAGATGCTAGACTTAATTGGATTGGATTGGCACATATCATTGCCAAAGTGGTCAGTTATGGACGATTTGCCAATTATATAAAGACTGCATTTAAAATGCTGCAAATATTTGTTTACTTATAATTATTTCGCTACCTACCATAGAGCGGCAACTAATCAGTGACGTAGAAAGTCTCACTAGCCGGAGTAAGCAGGCTGTAGAAGAGATGATACAGCCATTATAACTCTAATTTAAGCTGTATAAAGGCTGCGTAGGTGGCTACGGGTAGCCATCATTTGTTTGCCAGAGCTTGGGGAGCACTGGCGGGCTACTAGACCCTACGAGTTCAGTGTCGGGATCCCAGGCACGCGACGAGGTGCCTGGGCTTCGGGCCTTCGATTTGGGGATCGCTGTATATCATTTTGTTTATAACGGCACCACATAGTGGCTCCACTTCGCCTGATGGTAAGCAAAAAGGGGAGCCCAAATCGCAATGACAACTGACAAGAAATTAAAGGTGCCATGTCAGTTGACACTGCCAAGCTGGCCGAGAGATGCTTCTTCACGCTTCGTTTGAAGGGTCCTATGTTATATGGAGATGCTTTCTTTTTTCAAGATATGACTTGAACTCTATCAGGGCTGTTTGGCCCTCACTACCAGTGAGTCGGACTTTGTGTGGGAGTATAATCCGCTAATGGAATTATCTTCGCGCCACAAGAGTGATAAATATGTGTGGAAGACAACTCACTTGACAACGCGACGCTGCCATGACGTCCCAGTGCCGGGAACCTATACACATTTTTAGTATCTGTAATAGAATCAACCAAGTGCAAAGCAGTCTCATTGATATGCAAATAATTTAATTAATTTTGTCGCATGTAGTTGCATCCATGTTGCTATTTGTAATTCAAAACATTCACGTCAGTTGGCGCCGCGACGTCAGTTACACTCCTTTCTCATAATAAACCCATTGTTAGATGTTCTCTACAAATCAATAAAACGCGTAAGTCTAAACTTATCTGTCCGATGTAGCCTAAACCCATAACATATGATATAGAAGTCAAGGACCTTAACACCTGTTCATATTTGACTGGCACTCCGATAAATATCACAGAACTCTTCACTATATCCCTAAGGGCAGAGGCCTTTTCCGAAAATTTCCGGAGACTTTTTGTAAACGGCATATCTCTACCTAAGGGTGCTTCCTCACTAAGAGCATAGCCTGTAATATTACATAAACATATATGCAAATGAATTGACATTACAGGTGCATGAAGTATCTCGAATGACTCAAATCTTTTAATTCCAAATCAACTTATCATGTATGTTGAGCTAATATTTAATTTTTATTTAAGTGATTTCATAAATAATATGTAATGAGTCTTTTTCAAAAAATATGTACATAGTTAAGGGCTTGAATTAAAACAAAACTTAATTGACTCCTTTGTGTAACGATAGTTACCCATATCTTTTGTATGAGTAACTTTCGTAACACAAAAGACACGATCGTAATTTTGTTTTTATTAAGCCTTTAACTAAGTATATGTTTTTTGAAAATGACTCTAATATCATTTTTGATACTGCATGGATCAATGGGATATGTTTTAATTAAACAAGTGTAATTACTGTATTGTATTGTATTAGGACGAGAAGGGAAAGGCTAAGATCCGACAAGGAGTCAGACAGGGGTGTTCACTCTCGCCGCTCATATTCAACTTATTCATTCAAAGTGCAATTGATAAAATTATAGAAAATACAACAGAAGGTGTTAAATTTAACGGAAATAGAATTACATTTATTAGATTTGCAGATGATATAGCAGTTTTAGCGGAAAACAGCACACAGTTGGAAACAATTTTAAACATAATGGACACAACTTTCCGAGACTTCGATTTAAAGATAAATTTAAATAAAACCAAGACACTAATAATATATATAGCGAAATACATGAAATTAAAATAAATAACACAGTACTACAGCAAGTCCAACAATTTCAATATTTAGGCAGTATAATAACAGAAGACTCGAGATGCACTACATATATTAAAACTAGAATAGCAATAGCTAAAAACGCTTTTCACAGTAAAAAACATATTTTTAAGTCAAAAATGGCCAAATCTATAAGAAAACGTTTTATTAAAACTTATATTTGGAGCATTGCACTTTATGGCTGCGAGACATGGACCATGACACAACGGGACAGAGAAAAGCTTGAGGCGTTCGAGATGTGGTGCTGGCGAAGGATGGAGGGAATAAGCTGGACAGAAAGAGTCACCAATGAGGAAGTATTGGAAAGGGTAAAGGAGAAGAGACATATACTTCATACAATAGAAACTCGAAGAGGGAAAATGATAGGTCATTTGATACGACACGACGATCTAATACAAAAGATAATGGAGGGGAAAATTGAAGGAAGGAGAGGAAGAGGAAGGCCGAGGATTAGCTATTTGGACCAGATCAAGAAAAAGGCAGACGTCGGGTCGTATCGGGAAGTCAAAGAACTGGCGTTAAGTAGAACGGACTAGAGAGAACTGCACCGACAAGAGTGAAACTCTTAAATAATAATAATAATAATAATTACTGTATTAAACAAAATATATAATTAATGTAACAAAGCTCTATACAGAACGACTACGGTACGCTTCGAAGCAATACCTCAAACCACATTTAAAATTATATATTTACCTACTAATAACACACCTGAACAGTGTGATACCCTACCCTGCACGAGTAACATTCAGCATACAATGTTACCCAGTGTCCAACTGCCCTTACAAATCTCACGGCGGCGGTGTGAACCGATTTTCAGTTGGGCCCAAAATTCCCTTTTTAACCGACTTTAGAAAATTAAGGAGGGTTCTTTTTTTATACTGGGTATGCGTGTTTTTGATGATTCTTTTTTTATTTGAAGCCTGGGGCTTCCCATTCAAATTTGGTACAGTTTTGACAAAGACATCCATGAGAAAATCATATAAGTATGTATGTTCCATTTCGCTCAATGAAGTCGGTTATTTTTTTGTGAAAAAGTTAATATATTACCTACTGTATGATTCGAAACATCGCTCAAAATACTTTAAATTGCATACATGATAACACACCTGTACACATACATCACCTGTAGTACTAAACATACGTAAAGCGTTACACTCAGTGTCCAGCTGCCCTTACAAGCCTCGGGGTGAACGACCCGCGTTCCGCACCGTCCGTTTAATTGGCCTCATCTCATTTTCTCGAGATGACATGCTAAATCAACTGCTTACCGCTTGTCATATTAACTGTTACTTCTACCTTTTAACAGTTGGTTACGTTCATTGCATGTGGCAATTGATCGCGCGTGAAATGCATTTTGTTTTTCCTGGTTATTTAATTAACGGGCTTCGAAAAGTCGCACGAAGCGGTTTTGAGTTTGTCAATGATTTCTCAGTATGTACGTGTTGTTTATACGCTAGTTGTTGTTCTTGATTGTACGTGTTGTTTATATTATTTAACAAGTGAATAGATGAATATGACGAAGATTTTTGTTTCTTACTTTTTACTTATTACTTACTTTTGTTATTTATGTATACCTATATACTACTTTGTCTCGTGCTTATGCAAAAGCCTCTATAGTATCTCTATGCTTATATATTTTTTTGCTTATCTTCTTGGATGATTACTGTTCTGTCTCATTTGCTCAAAGGTTAACTGGAAGAATAAAAAAAAGGAGTACACAGCTTTATAAAGTAGGTCAGAAAAATGCGATTCCCCTGGATTTGCAAGAGGATGTAACAGCTTATCACCAGGTGGGCAGTACGCTTGTATGTCACTAACCTACATAAAAGAAAAAAGCCTAAGTACTAAATCTAAACTAACCAGACCGGTTAACTTATTTTAGTCGCATCAACTTTTTATAATTAGTTTTCCGTACTGACCGGAAATTTAAAAATATAATTAATTTATAATGTTATTTATATCCACCGATTATTTATACACATTTCCTTTTTTTTTATCGTGCTTCAACCTGCGTTGCGCGTGCGTCATTCGCTATCAAAGTCAACATAATTAATTTGCTGGTTTACAGCGATAGGGTGGTTAGAGAACATTACTCTAAAAATAATCGGTTAAATCTATTTTTGTTAGTAGTTTTCCACTTGACCTTAATGTTACTAGCATACCTATATAAGTGAATAAAGGATTGTGACCTTACAAACGGTCCGGTAGTTTTGAATTTTTGATATGTTGTCTAGGATGGTTAGTGAATGTTTAATTGCAAAATGCACAACCCCCCCCCCCCCCCCTCCGCGCCCGCCGCCATATTAAAAAAACCGGGAACTTCTTCACATTTTTGCTTAATTCTTCGTCTAGGAGCATTTGAGCTAGATAAAAGCTTAGACAATGTTGAAGAGGATAAAATTTACTATAATTTACATTTAAAATTTTGTTTCAAAAACTGATAGTTACAGAGATATGCACATTTAAAAAACGTAAAAAATCGCAATTTCCAACTCAAAAACAAACTTCGGGATTATATCTTCGTTTAGGAGCATTTTAGCTAGAACAGTGCTTGGGCAATGTTGTAGAACATTCAATTTACTATATTTCACATTTTAAATTTTGTTTCAAGGACGGTTAGTTACGGAGATATGCACATTAAAAAAACAGGAAAGGTCGAATTTTCCGAAAATTTCTCAAAATTCTTGGTTTAGAACGCTGTCATTCAGTTACGGACTAGTCTAGGACAAATTAAAACATGTAGGAAATATAATTGCTTATAAAACTCATGTTCATTTTTACATAAATTTTCGGAAAATATGACTTTATTTTTTACATATCTCCGTAATTATCTGTCCTTGAAACAAAATTTGGAATGTAAAATATAGGAAATTTAATTATCTACATCATTGCCCAAGCACTGTTCTAGCTAAAATGCTCCTAAACGAAGATGTAATCCAGAAGTCCTCTTCAACATTGTCTAAGCTTTTATCTAGCTCAAATGCTCCTAGACGAAGAATTAAGCCAAAATATGAAGAACGTGCCGGTTTTTTCAATATGGCGGCGGGCGCGGAGGGGGGGGGGGGGGGGGGGGAATTGTGCATTTTGCAATTAAACACTCACTAACTATCCCAGACAATATATCAAAAATTCAAAACTACCGGACCGTTTCTAAGGTCTCCCCTAGTACTTTAGTCTCTATTCACCTCATTATATAGTGTAGCGCATAGCCATATACATAGTGTAGTGTATAGAGTACAGTTGCAAAAACGTTAATTAAAACGTTAATCATTATCTTTGGATTATTTGATTTGAGAAGATAAAAGAGAAATCATGAATTCACTTTATGCGCCCCACAAAAAATGGATGAGATAAGAAAACTTTAATTGTGCTCCTAAACTTAAATATTATTGCTCGAGAGCGATGTCTTCCAGACAAAATCAAGGTGTCTATCAAGCATTTTACTAATGCATAATTCGAGGCATCATATCAATGATTTCACGGGTTTAAATCACGTTTAAAAATAATATCATGATAAAAAAAAATCTAAACCGCCCCGATCGAACTGCCTAAATTACGCACATTTCAACGATAACGCAACACTCTACGTAAGTACGTATCAATGGTATTTCAAACACTAATTGTATAAGATTCTATAGCTCAATCATCTCACAAAGAAAGCATCAAAGAAAGGCAATCATATTGATTGTAAACAGATTATTGTATCGATTGGAATCGATTGTTTAATTAAGTTAATAAGGGGAAGATAACCGGCACGTACGGAAGCGATGTTTGGACTCGATTTGACTCGATTATTCCATCGGCTTGCGTGTTTGGGCGCGGAAGCCCGCCTTATGGCAAGCCTTCCTAGTTGCAAACGATATAGTTTTTTATGGTTGCCACAAATTGCTCGGTCTTTTTTATCGACAATAGCTCCATACTAAAATGTGTGACGCTGACTTAAGTAAAACGAGTCAAAATATGAATGCAAAGCTAAGCGTCATGATGCTACTCATGAGTGAAAATCGTTTAAGATTCAATTAAACTTTCTAGGTAATGAATATGATAATAATGTGACGTTCTTAACCAAAAGACCCACTTTGTCGCTTATGAATAGCGTCAAGAATGTTTCCATCTCTATACCAATAATCTGTTAATGTGTCCTTACGATAATTAGGCATTTTAAATAAATTATCGTAAATTCGCGCGTAAAAAGATGATCGTAGGGAAGACATTCATTTTCGTAAAAAATAAATACTAATTGTTGCAACTAATTCCCGATAACTATACCTACTTACTAAATTTGATCTCCTGAAGTCGAGAGTGAAAAGGTTTTTTCAAGGCATCAATGCATCGTCTGGCTATATTTCTTCTTTGACTTTGACGTTTCTCCCGTGAAATGGCAATCATTATATGATTCAGCGTTAATCACGCGATTAATAAATGACAAATCATTCGTCACTCTCGCACTCACATACTTGTCAAAAAGTGACGAATGCTTTGCCATTTATTTATCGTGTGACAAACACAACCAAGGCCCTGTTGTAGATAGGTTATCTGGATTTTCCTTTTTCCTGAACGTCCATGTCTGCATCCATTACTGGCCTCCGTGCCACCTGATATCATCCACCCAAGTGAAGAAAAACTGACGGTACTACGTCATTCACTTTCGTTTTACTTCCGATCCATTCATTGCGGCATCGAAGGCTAGAGACATCGCCGGGTTAATTTCCTGGTTGTTCTGTTTATAACCAAACATCTAGAACTGTTGAAATTATCAAATTCATTATCAGTTTGCAAGAATCATCTAGTATCCCAACACTTCTATATCTAAATCCGAGATAATATCATCACGTTTGTTTAAGTTCATCCGCACCTATTTCGGTAGAAACGTGTAAATATCGAGTAGAATACATATTACCCGTCGGTCATGTAACCGATATTTACTTTGGGCTCAAGCCCAAATTCAAATCCACCACAGCACCCACAGATGGCTCTGAAGCTCCCAAATAGATTACCTCGTTATATTGGACCCCTAACAAATTTAAATCATCATTTCTTTGGTTACATTTTGGATTTCTGCGACCTCACCCAAAATATTTCCATCTTATGAAAAGCTTCCACTAGAACACCTTTTGGCGGTGTGTCTAAACTCGAGTAACTCGCCAAACCAGCAGCTATCAGTTTCTGAGTCTATCTCTAACCTTTTGAATCGATAATTTCGAACTTAGGATCCAAGACATTTCGAACTCGTATGGAGCTCTTTATCAGGAACAGCTATTGGTGCTGTTGCGCGATAAACGGTGCACTTGAGGGCGTACTTATAGGTGATCCAAACCAGTGAATAGCACGGATAGCTGTCCCTGATGAAGAGTCACGAGTTCGAAAGCCTGTCGTCGAAAAAATGTCGAGCCATTGCTGACAATTTTTACGTAAGGTTTAACCGTATATAATAATTATTAATGATATAACACGATAGTTTTAATAGAATGAGAAGGATCCAGTTTAATCCTAAATCTAATTTCAGCATGCAGTAATCCCTCCACATATATTCGAGAGCGTTTGGAAGTCGTTCCAACCAATTGAGTCATCACGGCAAGTGGACAATTGCTAATCCAGAGGCGAGACGCTGTAATAGGCTGATGACGCCAACTCGATACCCTGAGGATGTTAGGGCTGACAAGGAAATCTAAATTAATATTACTAATAGTATAGTATCGTGTCGTAGAATATGTTGTGGTCTATAGAAAATTGCTCTAGAACAACACAACGTTGCCATTGCGACTTGGGCCCCATTTCGCTTAGCATCTATCGAAGTGGTGGCTCCACTATTTATTTATTTTATGGCAATGATACAAAAAATATAATGCTGTCGGTATTAACGCGCGTCATAGAACTTGAAGCCACTATATTGTGACAGCATAAAAAAACACAGACCATGATAGATGTGCGCTGCGTGCGGTAGAGGTCCAGAAGAATCCGATGGAAGCAAAGTCCTCCTTTCCAAATAGACATAGGGGGAAGTCCCCTAACGCCGGACGGCACCTAACGCCGGACACTCAAACTATCTCGGCAACTAGCAACGCGAGCGAATCAGGGACAAGTGGAAGGGGCGCGGGGGTCCCCCCGCGCCCCTTTCACTTGCCGAGTTGCCGTTGCCGAGCTTCCAGTTGCCGAGATAGTTCGAGTGTCCGGCGTTAGGTGCCGTCCGGCGTTAGGGGACTTCCCCCTAGAAGGTTCCCGGTAAGCAATAGAATTTCGTAATAGCACTAAATTCTATTGCCAGATTTTTGCTTCGGTTAAAGGGTAGTTATGCTTATGCAGCGTAATTTCTTTCTCCTCGAAATTATAAGAAGACGAATTATTATGTCTTTATATAGGTTTTAGATAGGCGTTTAAAGTAATAATATCACTAATGCAGACTAATAAAAGCAAGCAAGCATTCCACATCGCCGGCACGTATATTCCTAGAAGAATTCACTCTGCTGTGCTTAAAACATAAACATAAAATAAAACACGTTACATTCCGAGCATGGACGGACTCATGTGGCGTCCTCAGAATTGCGAAGAAATTTCTAAAGTCTAGCCTTTTCATTGGCATTGAGAGTGACATGTTGCAACCATTCATCCATCTTTAGAGAGCTCTGTAGGCTTATGAGCTTAGTGAGTTTTAAATTACTGTTTGATTTGTGTGTGACTTCAAAGTCAACCTACAGAGAACACTTCGAAAACAGCCGAAACGAACACTCCATGCATTCAGTCCGGATTGTGAACGATGAGTTTTCTTTTGTGAAATAAAAATAAAGAATAAGTACCTCGCAAGCCGTGTTAGCACAAAAGCTTTCGTAATGCTAAAACTAGATGGGTCAGAGGGTCAGAGCAACAGCATATTAAGTATACTTCGGATATTAACAGCTCACAAGGAACAACGATAGCAGCGATTGTAAGGAAGCTAAAAATTAATTAGATCATCCAAAAATAATGTTCGATATGTCTTTTTTTTGTCAATCAAACAAAAAATAAAGATAAAGCGCATCAAAGCTCGGAGAATATATTTAAATATAAGTATTCATGTATTAAAACTTACTTGAGTTAGTTGCATGGTAGAGAATGCCTCATGGCATTAAGTCCGCCTTTTGTACGATAAATTTTCTTTTGTGCAATAAAGATTAAATTGATTATGATTATGATTATTTTTTGGTTAATTGACAAAATAAAAAATGCGCGTCCCAAAATGTTTGATAATCTAAAGACCTTTTTTTCTCTGGAAACTAGCCTATTATACTAGCTTGTGAGAGCTATCTGGGGTAATCTGGCAAGTTAGCCGGTAATATCATTATAGTTGTTTCGCATATAAACTACGCATCGAATTGATAATTGTAAAGAAAACTCATTCCGTTACTTTCCGTTACGAACCATAATCAAATGGCTACTGTTGCTAATTGAACGACAGCTTTGATATTCTATTAGCATATTGAAATTCGGTTAAAACATATTCCATTCAAGTTGAGACCTAGATTATAAGCGAGATAAGATTTTGTTATGTTCGTACAACCCACCCATCCAAGCGTTGAACAAGCGAGATCGCTTCCAAGAATCGATGGTCGCTCCCAGAACTAGGTCTATTCAAATTAGTGCCAGTCTGCATTTCAGACTAGGTCTTTTTATAATATGACTGTGGGTTCTTCTGCATTTATTCTTATTCTGCCGAATAATTCATTTCGCCGAGGTGTCATTTCGTTGGAAGCATTTTTCTCTGAAACCTTGAACTATATGGTATTGTTATAAAACATACTTAACCTAACCTTATCGATATATAGGATGCTATTGTAAAAAAATATCATAAATGTATGAATTCACAGGAAAAAATAATCGCGGAAGAAAATTCGATGAAATGAAAAATGCGATGGAATGAAAAATTCGACATAAAATTAATCGGTGAAATGGCAGAACACCATGACCATGGTATTCTAGTTAACCCTCTATTGCATGAGGTATGAAATATTAATGAAATATTTTTTTTTTAATATAATATATTTATTTTATGCATAGATCCCAAAAATATGAATAAAAAAAATTTAGTTTACATATTTTTGAAAATACATGTATGGCTTCGCATACATTCACATTATTTTTTACAGAATCCATATTATATGGCTTCGCATGCATTCACATTGTTTGTTACAAAATTCATAATATATGGTTTTGTAGGCAATTAGAATACAAAACTCTTGTCACAACTTATAATTATCTACACATCCATTTTTCACATGAAATGATATTAGCGATTACGGCCATAAAAAGGGATGGGTCCATAACTGAAAAAAATCAACAAAACTCTTATTGCATACGAAGCTAAATATGAATTTTATTACAATATCCGTAATTGCATAGGAAGCCATATATTATTACTCAAACTATTATAACAATATGCTTTATGACATTTATAACTAGCATATCTGGCGAAGGCCTTTGACACGGTTTCGATTCCCATACTGTTAAGGAAAATGGAAGCGCTGGGCATACGTGGAACTGCACTGGATTGGTTCTCTAGTTACTTGACGGGTAGAAATCAACGGGTCAAAATTGGTAACATGATTAGCGATTCGGAACCTGTATCATTTGGCGTACCGCAAGGAAGCATATTAGGTCCTACGCTATTCATAGCGTATATGAATGACATTATATCCCTTGAACTTCTAAATTGTGACGTATTGTGTTACGCTGATGATACAGCCTTAGTATTTCACGGCGACTCATGGCAGTATGCAAGGGATATGGCTGTTTTAGGGCTACACCGCATATCCGTGTAGCTAAATCAAAACCTATTGACTCTAAATGCGGACAAAACCAAATTCCTTTGTTTTTATAAGACAGCTGCATCTCGGCCTCCTGAGCATCTCACACAACTCAAAGTTCATAAAAAAACATGTTTGACCCCGGGAAGCTCACAACTTTTAGACTGCACCTGCAGCTATATAACCAAGGCGAGCTCACTTAGATATTTAGGCGTCATAATAGACGAGAATCTAAACTTTAAAAGTCACATTTCTATGACATCTGGTAGGGTTCGTAAACTTATATACACCATGAAGCTACTAAGGGAAGCCGCCGATGCTCAACTACTTAAAATGGTGTACCTAGCACTATGTCAATCTATATTAAGCTATTGTATACTGGCTTGGGGTGGTTCTGCTAAATCTAACTTAATACTGCTGGAAAGGGCACAAAGAGCGGTTTTGAAAGTGTCCTTGCGACGGCCACGGCGGTACCCTACTTCTGAACTCTTTAAGGAAGCTAGAGTCTTGAGCGTCCGAAGACTTTACTTAATGCGTGCTGCCATATATGTCCACATTAAGAGTTTGAGATCCCTAGAGCATTCTGACATGGTACGTAAGAGAATTTATAAGATCCCTATACCTTGTGTCAACACGGCCTTTGCAAAACGGTTTTCAAAGTTCCTTCTCCCACACATATACAATAGATTGGTAAGATGCTGTGACATAAGGCACAGCTCTGTTCATGAGGCCAAAATTAAAATCCATAAGCTTTTGTTATCCTGGGATTATGACATGTCGGAAGAAATACTTCGTTTATAGGCAAATGTAGTGGACGGCAATTTTGGTGCCGTCCGACCCCAAGAGACTAAACCACTCGTAGGGCTACTATTTGCCTCTCACTATCCTGCTCGTGCACACTTGCTTACACAAACACACACACACACACACACACACACGCACGCACGCACGCACGCACGCACGCACGCACGCACGCACGCACGCACGCACGCACGCACGCACGCACGCACACACACACACACACACACACACACACACACACACACACACACACACACACACACACACACACACACACACACACACATACATACACAACTTACTCCATGTTGTTGAAAGTAAGTTGTAATGTAAATAGTTAATTCTATTTTTATTTGTTGTGTACCTACATTGCTATTCATAAGCCGCACTATTTTTTGGTAATACTTTGTGTATTGAATCCCACGACACAGGCATCGCCTAGTGTGGGAATCACTGTTCCTACTGTGTCTATAATTATTTCTGGTTAATAAACTATTTTTGATTTTTTTTTTTTTTGATTTTGATATATATATATGTTTAAAACTTGTTTTTCACCTCAATTTCACTAAAATCACCTCGACAATAAAATGATTTTTGCCAAGCGCTGTTCGTAACACTATGACAGATTCAAGTAGGAATAAAATTGCGAAGGACCCCAAATGTAAAAAAAGAAAAAACGTTCCGTTTTACGTAGATATTAGGCTATATGTTGATAAAGTTCTTTTTAAAAATAAAATAAATTTTCATACTTAAAAAAATAATACCTACCTATAAGATAAGATAGATAGATAAGATATTTATTGAATAATAACTAATTTTACAGTATTGTATTGTATTGTATTGTCTCTTTATTGCAATTAATTGGTTTCACCATGCAACAATTTATAAATATTCAGAACAAATAATTTACAGCCACATCCAATAAAATTATAAAGAACAATCCATTAACAGTAAAATTACAAATTACAACATTAAATTATAACTATAGTAATAATAACTATAGCCTAAGACATTCTACTTGGCAAAAAAATTACATGCGACACCACATATGGTTTCGTATGCGATAAAGGGTTAAGAATGTCTGCGTAACCTACATCGGCCTTCTATACATATTATGAAAGGTGTAGTTATGCAAGAAGGATTCCATGAGAGTAGTAATAAATAGGTATGTAGTAACATATTTTAGTATCCGAATATTCGTGGCTTTAGAAAAAGTTGTACTCTTTTGAGGAGACGGTCACAAGGCGTAACTTACAAAGGATGACAGTTAGCTATTGAATTTGGGGTAGCCATTAGGTAACCACACATTGAGACTTTAATTATTTGTTTTGTTAGAAAATTAGCGATAGTTAAAGCTTTTTTAAAGAATTGACTTAATGTAATACAATAGTATTTATTATTCACTGACTCACAATCAAGTGTTTTGTATTAACAATTTGAAGTCACCCTGTATAGATTGTCTAACGTTTGCGGAAATTGTTGTTGGAACATTGTTTCGTCGCAAAAAATCGGCACAGTGGTCAACTATCAAAATTGCATGTGAGTTGAAGATTAAGCAATGTGTGCAATTTTAAAAACGTGACATGACTTATTTAGCGCAATTTCCGAATTCGACGAAGCTTTGCGATATCTTCAATTTAGCAATATCCTTATCACGGTCGAATAGCGGACAAAACAAACAACGTAGATTTTTGTTATTCGTAATACATTAGGTGACAGTGATAGAAATGGATATATGTATAATTTATAGAAATCATTATTTACTATTACGCGGTTTACACTCATGTGAAATTGTCAGGAGCGGCCCGACATAATAATTGCTAGCGGCTCTCTTTTGTATTTTAATTTCAAACTTCAGTACTTAGTAGAAAACAAAGTCGCTCTGTTGTCTATCAGTCTGTCTGTCCCTATGTAGGCGTAGATCTTTAAAACTACGCAACGGATTTTGATGCGGTGTTTTTTAATAGATAGAGTGATTTAAGAGGAAGGTTTATATGCATAGTTTCTGCTTTGCGGGTCGCTTGTTACCATATAAAAATAGGATATAGCCTGTAGTCATACGAATATGCATCACAATGACAAAGACACTGTAACATACTGTATCTAAACTCTCGTATCTGCTCTGTATCTGCTCGGCCACGACATCGCTCAGCAGCGAGCGGCAGCGGTGTACGGTACGTGTTTCTTGCTCACTCTTATGGCTGCCTTGCTCGGATCTCTCGCTCATCCGCTCGCCGCGTCGCTTATCGCCGAAAGTCGTGGCATGAGCGTAACAAAGTTCATCGCTAAAGTCGGTCAGTAGATCTCAGATGTCGTTAAAACCGTTTAATTAGCCTCCACTCCATGTTGTTATTATTAGGGTGAAGCCAGACTAGCGTAATTTGAGTCGCGTAATTTCGGTCGCACCATACATCATGTCACGTGATCACGTTAGTATGGCCCGACCGAAATTACGCGCACCCTTAGGGCATAAGAGACAATATGCGTGTTACTTTCAACACGCCTCCGACTCGTTTAGCCTAAATACCTAGGCATTTTATAGCCGCTCCTAACGGTCTTGTCCTAGAATCATACCATACACACATGTATCTACAATGAAGTAATATCCCAACAGCCTTTGCGCATACTGTATGGAGGTCAGCACTGATCAAAAGAAGAAGGTATTAACTGCATGAGAATTTAAAGGGTTTTATTATTTTTTGGAATTTTCGGCGCTGGCGCACCATTAAAATATATAGCGATATGACACGCGACAAATGACGTCACATGTCATAAATATCTAGAGCGAGTTTTAAAGTTTGCATGTGCGATATGAATGAACATTTGATTTAAAATACAATATGGCGCCATGTCATTTAGGAAATAGGAGGTAATTAATTGTACATAGTCTGCAGTACAGTGTACTTGCTGAAATTTCTCAACGAAGCGTAACCCTGTTTTAGCTTCGCCAGAATGCTTTTCGTATCTTTGGATGTCTAGATTTCGTGTGCTGCTCTGTGGCGGCGCCACCATAATGAAAATCAATGAATTATATGGTGAAATGATGTACCTTGAAGGTACACCATGTACATATCATGTTTTTGGCTGTACCTGCACCAGGGAACGAAATAATGGTCATTTTTTGTGGCGCCGCTGGGGAGCATACTCTGCAGCGGCGCCACAGAGAACTCATATATAGAAATGACATTAGCTATTATTTTCTTATCGAAATTGATGTACTAGTGCTATTTATTGTGTACGTATGGAAATTTAACATTATTAATTCGTGATTTAATTAAATTTAATTTATTTCACTTGGCTGTTCGTGTTAGTTTTCGTTGGTCCCTACTGTTTTGTAAAAAAAATAAACGTCAGAATGTTTACAAGTTTATCGAAGTGGTAGGTTAGAACGCGGAATCATTAAAAATAAATAAAATCACTTATTAATAATGATTTTTATCAATACGTACACAATAAATAGAATTAGTACATCAATTTCTATAAGAAAATAATAGCTAATGTCATTTCTATCTATGCGTTCTCTGTGGCGCCGCTGCAGAGTATGCTCCCCAGCGGCGCCACAAAAAATGACCATTATTTCGTTCCCTGGTACAGGTACAGCCAAAAACATGATATGTACATGGTGTACCTTCAAGGTACATCATTTCACCATATAATTCATTGATTTTCATTATGGTGGCGCCGCCACAGAGCAGCACACTAGATTTCCGGCGACGGCTGTCCTTGCCTACAGGCCACATATCTCAACCGATTCTCATGAAAATTTTGCGAGTAGGTTCGATATGTGTGTAGTTTTTTTATCAGATTAGTTTTTAATATTTTTTTTTGTAATGGCGGCGGTATGGGTTTTGAAATTTAAAAAAATTACAAATTTCACCCATATTGAAACACCTTGCGAGGTCATCAGCTCACAGAGCCAATTAGTAATTTAAAGAAGTTCACATGGCATTTTGTTTTTACTTAAAGAGTAAAAGTACCTACTGATATGAACTTAATAAGTTAGAAGTTTCCTCTTCGGAATATTGATCGAATACAATATCATTCTCCGGTCACTGATCCTATAGGTATTGTTTTATAACAATCTAAAATTATGGTTTCAAAGAAAAATGCTTTCCATAAAATGAAACATTCTATGAAACGTTTATCTCTAAAACAAAAAATAAATAAAAAAGTTACCTGCTTACCCAAACCGGTAATAAAAAAAAAATGGTTTCAAAGAAACATGCTTTCCATAAATTAAAACATTCTATGAAACATTTATCACAAACCAAATAAAAAAATAAAATGACCCAAACCGGTTTTTTTTTTGTAATCATGGTAGCGGTACCGATGTTATACTACTAACGTCATCTTACAACAACACAACAGTTATTTACATTGTACAATAATCTAAACTGGCCATCCGATACGTGAGACATAAATCTCAGTTATATCAACAGTGTCTCCAACTGGGATCACGACGATCTCACTTTCTACGTACGATACCATCTCGCTATTGTAGTTTTTGTATGGGAAACTGGTCCATTAACGCTTCCGACCACATTAGTGCTGGAAAAACAATGCATTAGTGTTGCAAGTGTTACGCAAAGAAAGTGCTTTTAAGATTAGTTTAAGGTGCTGTAATTTGTTAACTTTCCTTTTTCGATATCTGGTTACTTTGTATGTACAAAGCTATTTAGATCATACACTGACACCATGTACCTAAATAATTTTATAAAAACATATTTCACAACGGAAATTTTTCGCAATCAAATAGGAAGAACAATGGGGAGGCAAATTACACGTCTGGCCTTCAACCAATCCGATAACAGGAGAACAGAGTGGAATCTGACTATAGTAGACTAGTGCACAGTGTATACTTAATATGAGATGTACAAACAAGTACCTACTTTAAAAGTGAAGCATGTATATACAATATAGGACGCTACGCTACGCACACCATACAACCCCTTCGTAAAATAGTTTGGGGAAAACCAAAACTTTCGTAATATCTACTAACTACCCATGGTGTCCACTTCTTTTATAGAAAAACACTTCACCGAATGCTTCAGTTCATAGAATTTTCATTTCATAGACAAATTTTTCCTCGGAACACATAATTTTTAAAATCTTAGGTTAGGTTACGTTATGTTTGTGTTATAACGTTCCAAAATATTATTATGGTTTCAGAAAAAAAAAACCCTTTCGATAAAATGAAATTTCTATGAAGTGAAAATTCGATGAAACGTTTCTCTATAAAACAAGGGTAAACCAACTGAGTAATTTTCAAAAAACATGTACATAGAAATGCTTAATAAAAACAAAATTACGATCGCGTCTTTTGTGCTACGAAAGTTACTCATACAAAATATATGGGTAGGTAACTATCGTTACACAAAGGAGTCAATTAAGTTTTGTTTTAACTAAAGCCCTTAACTATGTACATGTTTTTTGAAAATGACTCAACTACCTATTTATCAGTGTCAGTTCAGCGGGGCTAGCATATCTTGTAGCGACAAAACGCTTGTCGCGCGACTCACAGGTTCATTCGGTCTCTTTCCTAAAATGTCTGAATCTCAAACTGGTCTTCGTCCCACTTTTTTTTTTTTTTTAATAAATATCGGACAACCATAGAGTCGCGTGTTACAGTTGTGCTAGACGTGCAGTGCCGAAATAAGTGATTTTCAAGTAGATAGGGACAGATGTTAGTGGCTTATTACTCTTAATACATGTAGACGAGTAGGTACTACATTTATATGGGCTTGTCGTTTTTTTGACACATTACTGACAATGGTAACTAAAATAATTCATCAAAACGCCGCATACGCAACAACTCAGACATGATTCACATGATAAACTTTCGCATATGTTTGTAAAGTGGTTATGAAAGAGTTACCCTAATGAAAAGAGTTCAGTAGGTCGCTTTTGTTCTTCAAACGTTTAACAACGCTGACGATAATTTATTGTCAGACGACATGTGTTACATCAGTACTCTGTCATCATTGGTCTCATCATTTTGACAGCTGCATCGCTGGCTAATGACTGCTGTGAGATGAATTGTAATCAATTCATCCAACCAAAACAAAATGTAGTCCGTTCCTCCAACCATAATGCATTGCTATGAATACTTAGCAAGCCTGTTTTGTAAAACTTAATACCTTTTAATAAAAAGTAGAGTAAGTAAGACAAACGATTCTTGGTTTTAAAAAAGTTCTTCCATAAACTACTTTGTCAGTGTGACTAATATGTAATCCATGCTAGATTGTAAGGTGAGGCTATTTGGAACCCAAGGGGTTGTTTAGTCATCATAGTCGTATCAGCCGATAGACGTTCACTGCTGGTCAAAGGCCTCGCCCAAAGTTCTCCACAATAATCGGTCGTTCGCCATCCCCATCCATCCGTTATTTGGCACTAAGAAAAAAGTAGCTTTTAGCCCCGATTTTTTTACTATGGGAATATTATACATATAGTATGACATTTGTTCCTACTATTGCGATGGAAATATGCATTAGGGCTTAAAACCTTTACTTAGCATTTCACAAAATTGTTCCTTGGGTTATTCTAATAACCTCACCTTATTACCTATATAATTATGGGTACAATTTAAATGCTCACCAAAATGGCTTTTATACCCCCAAAACTAAATACCAAATAAATTGAATTGCCTCCATTTAATATAAATTCACTCTATACAGTGCTCCCCAAATTAAATCATTTTGTATACCAAAATCGATATACATTACACCAGAATAATTTTATGTTGAGTCAGAATATCTTTTTGCTTCCCAAAATGGATTTTTTGCTCACCAAATATTGTTTTCATAAAACATCAAAATGATTACCAAAAAATATCTTTTTGCTTCCCAAAATGGATGTTTTGCTCACCAAAATGGATGTTTTGCTCACCAAATATTGTTTTCATAAATTAGTGTTTCAGCTAGGTAACCATCTAATCCTGATCACCTTTCAGAGCAGATCCGACTCGGCCGAGTTAGGTTAGGCTAGTTTTTTTTTTTATATCCCTAAAAAACGCTCCATAATGTGCGGTAGTCATTATTAGCTATGCTATACCAATTTGAAATTTTCTCCATACAAATCGTTTTTTTTCGATATTTTCCGAATTTGACCGAATTTTAAAAATCCGATTTCACATTCTGACTCAAGAGCCCCAAAAACCCCCGGATACCGAATTTCAGCCTCCTAGGACCAATTTGAAATTTTCTCCATACATATCGTTTTTATTTTCGATATTTTCCGAATTTGACCGAATTTTCGGACAAGATTTTAGATTCATATTTTTGAGCCCCGAGAGCCCCCCGATCGAGTTTTAGCCGCCTAGCACCAATTTGAAATTTAGAAAAAAAAAAAAGTTTTTTTTCGATTTTTTCCGAATTTGACCGAATTTTCGGACAAGACTTCAGATTCATATTTTTGAGCCCCGAGAGCCCCCCGATACCGAGTTTTAGCCGCCTAGCACCAATTTAGAAAATTTGAATCGTTTTTTTTTCGATATTTTCCGAATTTGACCGAATTTTCGGACAAAATTTCAGATTCATATTTTTGAGCCCCGAGAGCCCCCCGATACCGAGTTTTAGCCGCCTAGCACCAATTTGAAATTTTGAAAAAAAAATCGTTTTTTTTTCGATATTTTCCGAATTTGACCGAATTTTCGGACAAGATTTCAGATTCATATTTTTGAGCCCCGAGAGCCCCCCGATACCGAGTTTTAGCCGCCTAGCACCAATTTGAAATTTTGAAAAAAAAAAAAACGTTTTTTTTTCGATATTTTTCGAATTTGACCGAATTTTCGGACAAGATTTCAGATTCATATTTTTGAGCCCCGAGAGCCCCCCGATACCGAGTTTTAGCAGCCTAGCAACAATTTGAAATTTTGAAAAAAAAAAGTCGCCATCCTGAATTTTTTTTTCCACAAGTGTCTAACAACCAATAATCTTTAAAAACAAAATTTGCTTTTTGTCAAACCAGCCAGCTGTGTGAATGACCTTGTTGTTGAAACCAAAAAAAAGTTACTTTGCAGGCCTAGGCCTGAAAAGCAGTATGAAATCCCTTTACAGTCTTCTCGAGTGGTTGCGCCTAAAAAGCGATACTTCCGAGCCTATTTTAAGGAACGTAAAGACATTTCATTGGATGTTTGAGAAAAAGCCATTTTGGTGAGCATTTAGTTTTTTGCCTCAGCAAAAATGACTAAAATGGAAGTAATAATTTAAAATATTGGTGACATCCATTTTTACAGTAATTTAGATTATTTGGTCTGAAATTAACTTTTCACTTCTCATGCTCTAAAAGTTCGACTTTATGCTGTGCGTAGGCGACATAAAGTCGCTTTTATGCTCTAGAGCATAAAGTAAAATCGTCGTCGAAGACCAAGGCGATCGGTCCAACAGCCACACGAACAACATAAAACTTTATAAAGATAAAGAGAATCTTTTTTTTTTCGTTTCGTTATTATTCTAAGACCAAGGCAAAAATACCAACAGCCAAAGTACACAGTAAAACTTCTTGAAATAAATTTGTAATTGTTATTTACTATCATTTATTACTTTTTAAATTTATTTCAATTTTAGTAAATTAATACTATATTTAAACTACAAAAATAATTTATCGTGGATATAAAAAACTAAATGTTTTTAATTTTTACTTAAATTTGTTTTTAAATATAATATTTACATGACGTAGTTTAATTTTCTCGCAATCGAAGTGAAAAGTAGAGTGTACAACTGGTCCATAAAACGCATTTTACACTCGACTTTATATTCATCCTCGCTCGCAAGCTCGCTCGGATGGATAAACGTCTCGTGTAAAATGGTGCGTTTTATGCACTTGTTGTACAATCTACTATTTTAGGTGTGCATATATTTTTATAGGATGTAAGAAAAAGAATTATTTGCTTTATTTATAGAATAGTTTGGGGTACACTATTTGGTGAGCATTCATCCGTTTTGGTGAGCATTAAGAATTTATTGGTAGTAATTTATCAATATATTTGGTAGGCGTTTAATCATATTTGGTAGGCGTTTAAACTCAAGCCTATAATTATTAGGAAATATAAAGATAAAAAGGATCCTATGTTATGTAGGTTTGACTAAACCGAGGCGTAATAAACTTCATTAAAATAAAATGTTCTAAATATATAGCCTTGAACAACACCGAATGTCCATAAATAACACGACCAAGACTAGGTCAAATGCTAACCTAAAAATATCAAAATTACCATACTACAGCAATCAGTTGTAGCCGTGTTATTGTTTCGCGCATATTTTACTCGCATTATTCAGGCGCATATTCCTCTCATATTCTAATGAGCGTTGCGCAATGTGACGTCAATGGCATAACTGGGTCAATTTCAACAAGACGCATTTTTTGTATCATTTCGGTGTGATTCTTTATTTTTGATTATTTTTGAGTTTTTTAAATGTGAAGAGATACTATAGACTATATTATTAAACACATGTAAAAGGGACCCTGAAATCTGAAATAGTTTTCGAGATATTTGAGATCGAACATGAAACACACAACGGAATGATAAATGTACACCAGGATGATAAAATAAGTGCACCGCAATGAGATTTCATACACCGGAATGAAAGAAAAGTGGCAAATTATGAAAGTAATTTTACGTTTTATATTCGTAATATATATTATATTGGCATTACATAATAATAGAAACATATACTTTAGTCTGGTATTAAAAACAAAATAATAAAAAAATATTATTTCAACAATATTTATGAGAAGTGAAGCTACTTTTGATGTCATTCCGGTGTTTTCCTCATTTTGGTGGGGTTTAAAGTCATTTTACTACACCGGAAACACCGGAATGAGAATGGTGGAATGAGAAACACGACATATTTTTATTTCTTAAAAAAAGAGTAAGCCCTATATTCTAAAACTAATTCAACTCTTGAAATCACGAGTATACTTTACCTGATATATATTAATTTCAAACCACAGAGTTAAAAAATAAAGAAGCTATAACAAACTCCGGAATGACATTTTTTTTGTCCCCGGTCCACCGCGATGATATATTCACGTTTATACAAGCCAACGTATTGCCACTATACACAACCGGCTTCGTCGAGCGCCGCAGCTTGACTAATTCTTTAAAGTGCGCGGGAGACGGGGGGCGCAATTGATCAAGTTTGGGAAATAAATCGGGTCCAAACATTGTCGGCGGTAATGAGAAGTTTTCTTGGGACAAATTTATATGCACTTATTCAAGGGTATACGAAGGAGATATAAAACGGGTAATGTGCTTTTTCTGTTACCTATTTAAATGGTAATAAAATAAAGGTAGCAGATTTTCTTTGTCATGCATAGTATTTGACTTACCCGGCATTTTACAAACAAAACCGGCTCGGGGACAACCCACCTCGATGAGAAATTTGGCCTAAATATATTTTTTTAAATTATTATATATATTAATATTTTAATTTTAGCTGTTGCCCGAGGTAGACAATGGCGGGCTGTTTCCGAAAAAAATGGTACTTTATTATTAAACCTTTCTGCACCTGCGTTTTCAGTCTTGCCATCAAAAAATACTGCTTGGGAAATTGACCCAACTGCGATAAGGGAAGCCCGACACAAATGAAAAAGGTTATGTGTGGGTGGGGTTTATCGAACTTGAGCCCTTTTGGTTTGAAAGGTGCTGCTGGAATGCTGATTGTAGAATTCGCGTGAGGTGAAGGCTCGGTGCTTGTGAAAGGGCGTATTTAAGGGCACTCGGGGAATAGTATCTCAAATGGTTTAAGGGAATGGGATAGCAAAACTTAGTGTACTTATCTCACTCTGTCGGTCTAGGTACAAAAAATGTCTTGGGTGTAAATTCGGGGTCTCGGTGCTCAACAATGTTAACTTTTCCCTTGAATATATACCAATATTTCAGTTACATCCTTTTCTGTATGATGGGTAATTTTCTATGCTTCTAAGTGACTACCTCCATGGAATTGTGTAATATTTTATTTACAATGTAAGGGCGTACGTAGAATTAAATGTAACACTTATAATTGGAAATTACGACATCGTACCTACATGCAATGTATTTTATGTTGTAATCTTATCAAGAATCTTTATAGCTTTCACACATGTTTCATATTGTTTAATTTCAAATGTGTGGGACCATTCACATATACCAATGCGTATTTTAAGTAGGTATAACGTGATAGGAAAACTAAAGTAGGAGGTCGTGTATCTATACGATAGCAAATAAAAAAACTGAAAATCTGTTTTTGGAGAGGTGTCAATATTTTAGAAAATTCTTACTACTTTAGCGATGTATTATTTATATTTACCTTTTACATCTTATCAAAGTTACTTAATGCAACTGTATTTGCAAAAATCAAAACATACGCACTTATCGCTATACACAGGCTCAGTTGCAATAGTTAAAACTAAGGGTTGCCATCCGTCCGGGTTTCCCCGGATATGTCGTAGTTTAGAGAGCGTCCGGGGAGCGTCCGGACGGGGCTTTATTTGTAGTCCGGGTTTAACATTTTCACGTACTATGTTGAGAGACGTACATTTTAGGTCGCTCGTGATACGGGACCACGTTCATGAAACTACCAATCCATCTGGTCGGCTGTAGGTACAGCCGACCAAGATTTTAAGATGATGAAATACACTCTTTCCTTGTATGAAGATTGATTTTTTATTTTACTCAGTAAGTACGAAAAAGTTCTGAGTTCCAAAATCCGGGATTTTCGTCTTTCTTGTCCTGGTAGCCAGGTTTTAGAAATGGCAACCCTAGTCAAACAGAGAAGTAACGGACAATCTCATAGCACTCGTCTCTACAACTAGTCACGTACGCTACTAATCGTCCGAAACACGCAAATAACCCGCAATAGGTACATACCCTATCCCTACTTACCAGTCATTACGGAAAGTAATCATAGATCACGTTCCCACGTCTCTAACGGGGCCTGATGAATCCGTATGAAAACCGGGTCGATTTCCTCTTTGTCTCACTTAACTGTACTCGTCTGCGCATCGCTGAGCGAGGAGATGCTTTATTGACGCTGCCAAGTAAACACATTGATTATGTATACTTACTATTATTATAAAATTCTTGAATTGTATTGAAAATCAGATGAGTGTATTCTCAAAACTAGTCTGCTAGCCGTCATGGTTTCGCCGGAGTTTGGGGAGCACTGCCGGGCTACTATAGGCCCACGAGTGCGGAATCGGGTACGCAGGCACGACGTCATGTCTGGTCTTCGGGCCATCATTGTAGAGAAGGCTAGGAATAGGTTTCTATGGAGAGTGGTCATTATTTAAAAAATATTACAGCGCGATGCGGCAGCGTGGCGCCGAAACGGCTGGATGGCTGGATATCCGAGGTTAACCAACCGATAAAGCCATTGGAGCAATAAATTTGTCATATCAACGCCGTATATACCTATAGCATTGATATGACTTTATTTCGATTGCAATCCGAGCTACATTGATAAATTCCCAATCAAAAATAAATAGAATAGTAAATAGAACCTTCACTGAAATAGACAGACTGGTGATATGTTGAGTTTGACTGTCCGTCTAATCGGTAAGTTTAATTTGACTATTTCCCGGTCTACAATTGAGCTAAAATTGTGTATACTAAGTCCTAATTAATGGGCTTAGATTTTAGTTCGATGATACGATTCGATCAACCAAAGTGGTCATCATACGCATTACGCCTCTTCGCCATTTCACATGGTATCGTAACATTGCCTAACGGTGACTGACCCAGTATCGCAGCATAATTGATCGCCTTCCATCGTGATGAGATGTTAACTAGAGGTGGATGATATAATAACGTCACGGGGAAAAAGTCACAGTGATCGGTATCAAAAAGTATCATTGTGAAGTGTGAACTTGTCACGAAGATGTATCGTTGCATAATCAATGAACCATATAGGTCGTTTCTCTGCTTCCGTATTACCTATTATGTAGGGAATGCAACCCGGTTATAACCGAAACCGTAAAAACCGGTTTTAACCGGTTATGTTGGTCTAATTGTGTAACCGGGTTTTGGGAGTAACAGAACCGGTTACGGTTATTTTTCGGTTATTTCTTCTAATGCTAAATAAGCATACGCTTACTTAAAATTTTCAAAAACACGATCTCTTTATTTATCGTTCAGCGTATATTTAACTCTAAATGCTGTATTACATGCTTAAAAAAAAAAGCGGTGGTAGCCTAGTGGTGAGGGCATGCGACTTTCAATCCGGAGGTCGTGGGTTCGAACCCGGCCCGTACCAATGAGTTTTTCGGAACTTATGTACGGAATGTCATTTGATATTTACCACTCGCTTTTCGGTGAACGAAAACATCGTGAGGAAACCACCTAAGCTAAGCCCAATAAGGCCTAGTTTCCCCTCTGGGTTGGAAGGTCAGATGGCAGTCGCTTGCGTAAAAACTAGTGCCTACGCCTCATCTTGGGATTTAGGTAGCCGACCCCGATTGAAAATTCATTCTCAAAAAATGGGACAAAAGGCTAGGAGGATGATGATGCTGTATTAGATGCTGAAGTACGTTAACTGGATGTTTAATTAAATAATACGAGTACGGTATGAATGGTATGGTATAGTGCCTCGTCAAGTAAAAATAATTACATTGTATGAACTTACGTAGCTAGTGACTAATAGTCATCAACACACGCAAAAATTACGTTCAAAGTGCCGTCCTTTTTGTTCTCTTAGCATAAATAATAACAAAATAAGCCTTGAACATTTGTGATTGAGAATTTGAGATATTTTATCGTTGCTTGTAATGAATATAAATATACTTAACATTTTTGTGTTAGATATCTGAGTTCTGGGGTGATTTTATTTTGACTCTTGATTTAGGTAATGATAGAAGCTTATTATCCTTTGTTAAAGATATTTAAAATATTAATGAGATGTACGTGTTTTATTTATACCGCTTTTTTCCCAATATTTACGTCATTATTTGTTATTTTAATATTTTTTCGGTTATAACCGGTTATAACCGGTTATCGGTTATTTTACGATCATAACCGATAGGAAACCCGGATACGATATTTTTCCGGTTATTGCATTCCCTACTATTATGCCTGTAGTGACTTCCAAAAGGCATTTAAAACGATGTGAGTTACAAAACGTGATAATTTACTGAAATATGATATGATTCCATTACAATAAAATATGACGTTAACGTAACATGACTGAGGGGAGTTACAAAATATAATTTAAACATACATGATTTTCACACATTATTAGAACAAAAACAAAACGTAATGTTACGTTGGAATCGTTGAAGTAATTAAATACACGCTTCTTGAACGCGATTAAGTACCGTTTTGTTATAATAAGTACTTAGTGACAAACCCACAGTGATATTTCACATTTATTTTGTAGCTGGAACGGCAGTCACGGCTATCCAAATGCAACGCTTTTCATCTCTAATGCTAACAACTCATGCAAGCATGTTCAGCTTCCTTGGCATCGCATAATTATTTAATTACTAGGTCTTTCCGCGACTTTGATCGATTTGCCATGTTTTTATTTATAAGTGCATTTTGCTTTCACATTTGTTATTTTGCTATATTTTTAATGCAGCTCTGTAGCAAGTCTATTAAGTAAAGCTAATTCTTCAGAAAACGTTATATTTTTTAATCCAGTTTCTGGTCTATTTTGACACCTTTCTCCGTAAAATTGATATTAATTTTCAGCTGCCATCGAAATAAGATGTTACGTTATTAAATTGGAATTATTGTTTTCCCTAGTTTTTCACTCTCATTGACTTATTAATTGTTCAGCTGTAGCAATAAGCAGGAAGAATGTGCTAATTAAGAATACTTTTCCGGATTTCGCTTTACTTATCTAAATCTAAGATTCGCATCGTTCATTAAACTGCAACCTCGTAAATTGCGGCTGTTGTAACTCCGACATTTTATTAAATTAGCCCGTTATCAGGTGTGTTGCGTATCGGGACGAGTGCCGTGTTTAATGAGCCAGATAAGGAACAATGCCAACATACAGTTTTGCGAGGTTGCGCAAGGCGACGTGACGATCTTGCGAGGTTTCGTGGCTGACGAATGAAGACGAAACATATTTTTCATCTCTCCTGTTCGGAAAGTGTCATTTTCATGAGTAGATAGCCGGGTGGAAAATAGCTTTTCCATCCCTAGGGTGGAAAGTAATTTTTTTTTAATCGCCACCGAGTCAAAGATAATTGCCATCTAGATGCACGTCGTGACCAACTAAATTAGGTACAATCTAGTCGGCCGTGGTAAGTGGCCGTTGAAGAATGGTCTCCAAAGGTTAGATATAGGCAAGCTTAAATTATTTATATTTAATAATTAAATATAAATTTTATAATACATACATATAATCTGTCCCACATTTACTGATAGATCGTACATTTATTTAAAAAAACCGGCCAAGTGCGAGTCGGACTCGCGCACCGAGGGTTCCGTACAAACACTTTCCATCCCTAAGTGGTTAAGTTAAGTTTGCACCTGGTATGTATAGCGCCCCATATAAATTAGGTGCAAAGTTAGGTATTAAAAAAAAAAATTATGGTTTTCGTAATTATTCCTTTATCTATGCTATAAGACGTTGCTTCGTACCAAATTTCAAGATTCGGAGTTCACGGGAAGCACCCTGTAGGTTTTGATTCCCTTGCAAGTGTCGAAAATTTGCGGCATAAACGGCTGTATCTTTTGATTGCGTTGGCTTAGAAGTTTGATTTTTTCACAGCTTCAAGGGACAGTAGACCTGAGTAATTGATATAAATTTCAGCTTCATACGTCCACGCGTTCCTGAGAAAAAGGGTCTTGACAGACGGACGGACAGACGGACAACAAAGTGATCCTATAAGGGTTCCGTTTTTTCCTTTTGAGGTACGGAACCCTAAAAATAAAATTGAAACCATTGGATTGTTTCTTTTTTAGGGTTCCGTAGTCAACTAGGAACCCTTATAGTTTCGCCATGTCCGTCTGTCCGTCTGTCCGTCTGTCCGTCCGTCCGCGGCTTAGCTCCGTGATCATTAGTACTAGAAAGCTGAAATTTGGTATGAGTATGTGTATGTATCACGCCGACAAAACGGTAAAATAAAAACTAAAAAAAAAATTTTTTTTCGGGTACCTCTCGAACACCTAAAGTGGGGGTGATTTTTTTTTTTCGTTTCAACCCTAGTGTGTGGGGTGTCGTTGAATAGGTCTCTTGAAAATAATAGGGGTTTTCAAACATTACTTTTTGATAAAGTCAGTAGTTTTGTAAATATTCGCTCCGAAAATAAAAAAAATTGTGTCCCCCCCCCTCTAACTTTTGAACCACAAGTCAAAAAAATATGGAAAAATTCATGTTAATGCGGCCTTATAAGTACTTTCAATGAAAACTATATTGAACAAAATCGGTCAAGCCGTTTTTGAGTTATCGCCAAATTTCATATTTTTTCTTTAAAAGGTCGTAAGTTGACTTCCAGAAGGTAATAAGTGATTACAGTTTCTAGGGCGTTTACGACCTTTTTATAGAGCTTAAAATCTGTCTTAACTTAAACCTCGGGCTTAAAACAGCAGTTTATTGTGAAGGATGAGCAACTACGGAACCCTACACTGAGCGTGGCCCGACATGCTCTTGGCCGGTTTTTTACTTTTTAAATGTTGGCGGTACGTATATCTTAACTTTTTTATCTATTAAAAATAATAATAACAATGAAAGTTTGCAATAGAAAAAGTGGGCACACGAGATTAAATATAAATTGGCTTTGATTGGTTATTGGTTAAAAATGACATGGACATTAATATAAGTCACTCATGACATGTGCATGTAGTATTTTATTTTCCTCGCAATCGAAATGAAAAGTAGAGTGTTTAACTCGGGTGAAATTACCCATTTCACCCTCGAACTATTGGCGCTCTCACTTCGTTCGAGCACCAGAAATATCTCGGGTGCAATGGGTCACTTTCTACCCTTGGTTAACAATCTACTATTTCTCAAGCATGCAATTTTATATCGTCATAACGTGCGTTAAAACAGGCTTCGGGCGGAACAATTCGAGATAACTTTAAAGGAAAATTGAAGGCCTAAGCCAGGAAGTATTTTTTTTTTAAACATGGCGTCTGTGGTCTTGAACGGGCTAAACAGCTGAATTATGTTTTTATTCCATAGTATATGTTTGAGAAAAGCACTATAAATGCCTTAGCCGTGAAAAGGGCTTGCCGGCTTCGTATTTTCGCTTCTATCCTACTCAGCCGGCAAGCCCTTATTTCACCGCCAAATATTCCCGGACATAATCCACAGGAGGTTATACAGATAGAGGCCAACCCTTGCTCTGCACTACCCGCAAAGTTGATTTCGTCCAAACATAACTAAGAACGTTCTCGACATTTTGTCTTTCGATAAAAATCAACACTCGTCCATTCGTTTAGGAGCTACGATGCCATACATACACATCTACACAAATACACATGTTAAACTTAACACCCCTCTTTTATCAAAGGTTTTGTTAACACAAATATCTCTCAGCCTTATTTTCGTGAGCTAATAATTATTCGATTTACTGATACATATAAAACTATCAAAATTGCAGGCTTTCGTGAAATATCAGACAAGCCTCAATTTAGTAGAGCGTAGCCGATCTTTATCTACGCATAATCATCTTAAAGGCCTTTATAAGGTTACAGGATATCTTACAATTATGAAGTAATTAGTACGTAATATTAGTTTCACGCCTCGTTCTGATGATAATTAGTAGTTTAAATTAATGTATTTGTACGTACTGTAAAGAGGTTTTGTTTGGTTCACTTCTTTTTTTTTACAAGGTTGGAGAACAGGATATGTATTCCGAAAACTACGCTCTACTCATATACATGATACCAAATCACAACCAAAAGTGTGCTACACATTCCTAACTTTAGTTAATTAACACATAACTTTTATAGTTATTAAAATACCTATGATACGGTTTTACTCACGTCGTAGCAGTCGAATATCGCTCGACATGTTTCAAATCGGTTCGAGATTCATTATCAGGAGAGCCGATCAGTCGCAGCGGTAGGCAACCGAGCAACTGGTAATATATGTCTGATACTCACAGTAGTTTTTACTGCTTTCAAAATATTCGGATATTTACTAACAACAATTTTCTCAACTTGGTAATAAATCAACAATGCGCATTCCTCCATAATGATTTCTATACAAATAATTATAAACATTACGTACAGACATATATCTTACTTAATTACATGCTGACTTGAACACGCTTATCCGACAATAAAATCATAATCACATTGTTCAAACTTTCCTCCATAGCAGATTACCAGAGAAATGGCGCCGATGCATCAGTTAAGAGAACATTAGGCCGATTAGAAACCGTGACGGCTGCCGCTTTGACCAGCGCACTTGTGTATGCATGTTACTTTTCTTTAGTTGTTATGGAAATTACTAGGCATCGTGCTTCTGATAGGACTTTAAAGCTGTGGAGCGGATATTAACATTAAAATACAATCTATACTCATAGGACTTTAGATCACGGTAGGACCATAACCATCTTTGAATGCCCCGCTATCCTTGGACCAAAATTGGTTAAAATCCGTCCAGCCGTTCGGCGTGAAGCGAGGACAAAGAAAATTATGAAAAGAGATAGCGCCAGGCTGGCACGGCGCCGCGCGCCCATACAAAACAAATGACGATCCTGCATCACGCTATTAAGATTTTTCCTGAAATCGTGATTTTCAATACAAATCTAGAATTTCATAATAGTAATAGATATGTGGGTTGAATGAATTACGAGCCTTGATTAAATTTCACCTGTATTGTTTTACTGTCAGACACTATATTACTGCGTCAGTTTGTGTACGTGCAAGGAGATATGGAAAAAACGGAGTTTTTAATCTTTTCCGGGCAATTTTTCTAATCTCACTCTTCATTAAAACCTTCCTCGATCTTCGAGGATATTTAAAAATAGCTATGAACCTTAATGGATTTTCTTTCGAACGCCACTTACGTCTAGTACACAATCTAAGTCTAAACAATCACAAACCAGAATTCGTTTATCCAGTATTTTTGCAGTCTGTTCTATAAACAGTAACAGTGGTACAAACGGTTCACTAAATCATTGCATTTTGCAAAGCATTTTTCTCTGAAACCGTCAACTATTTGGTTTACAAGAATTATAACTACAAAGGAATACAAATTCTGCAAAGTGAAAATTCGGCGAAATGAAACATTCGACCGAAAATAATTCTGCGAAAAAGCAGTATACCGGTACGAACAGTAACAGTAGTACATTACGACGACAGTAATACGACGCTGCAGTCGTGGTCGGCCTGACCGCAATGTGGCGTAATTATATCCAGTAGTTAGACCAATTTGTAGCTCAAAGTGTGAAACGTAATAGGTTACAGAACATATTTTTTGGATTTGACCTTCATAAATATATCTCGGCACTAACAAGACTGCCAGTAGGGTTGCCATATGGAAAAATAATGTCCTAATAAAAATCCGGACATCACTTTAAAAGTCCTGACATGTCTTGCTTTTGCAAAGAGTGCAAAAGGCGTTCCTTCGTTTCTTATATAAAAAGTTATATGGTTATTACCCATTTTTGTATCCGACAAAGTTTTTGCTGGTTTTCTTGGGCTTTGACTCCTTGGAGGCCCTTAGCGGCGCCGTCCGCGCGAACTGTGTCCCATCGAAAATCTCCACTGGTTCGGGCCCTGCACCTCTTAAACTCGCTCCTAGAATCAGCTCCACGCTTTGATATATTTGCAAGCAGATGGGGTAGATGTGTGCGATGAATGTTTGAGGTTCTGTGAGATGTTGGATGTTCGACCTTCTTTTGTCTAATTTATAATTGTCCTTTGTTCTTATATGTAAACGTTATGTATTCTTAGTTTCACAGTGCCTTGGTTGTAACTGTTATGCTGTGAAATGTAATAATAAAAAAATAAAAAAATGACGTTTTAAATGTAAAAAAACATGATTTTATAAGTAGTACCTACTGGTGGAAATAATATGACTGACCGTAACCCCGAATCCCCGTGTGATTTAACTCACAGATATCCTATTGTGTAACCAATGTTTTGTCCATATTATAAGGAATGTGTTAAATCAGCGCCAGTCTTTATGTTAAGAGTTGACCTCCCGATTATTCAAATTGTATTCTAGTTTATTGCACTGTGTGTTTAATATTGTATAAGAGTACTACCAGTTGATTTCCCTTTCATTAACACTGCTGTCTTGAAGACGTAATAAAGGCAAATTGGATTCATTAAATCACAATAATGTAAACTTCATATACCATGTGGGTCCTGTAACAGGAGCAAGAAATTAAAACATAGATTTTACTCGTCCAACTGAACAATATTTGTTCAGAAACTTTTTTTAATACTGTTTTCATATGTTCATTATTTCAAACAAAGTAAACAGCATTTTCAATGTACGCCGTCCAACATTGACATCGTCGTAGCATTGACATAGCTGTCACTTTGTTAAATATCAAATGTTTCGCTATACATTTCTTCTTTGAATAAACTTTATTTTATAGGTTAACATTATAAATTAGTTATTTTAATAAGTTGTTCAGTTTGAGGGGTAGAATGTTTTAATTTATTGCTCCTGTTACAGGGCCCACCCGGTATATGTATAACGATTAATTGACTACATAATATATTGTTTCACGTCACCCAAGGCCGTGCTTGACCGCTCTGGTCCTTAATCTGGTCGATAAAGGTGATTAATCCAAAATTAGAGCACTCCATCTTAAATGTTTAGAAGAACATTTAAAGAACGTATGAGCGAATTACGTGCTGCTGAAATTCCAATAAAACTGTTAAGAGTGACCTGAGCTGTGGACCCCTGGCAAAATAATGCCATGAGACCTTCTTCGTGAGTCTACTTCTTCTTCAATTTAAGAGCTGCGCTCTTGTCGGTGTATAATCGCCAACCGTTTCTTCCTTGGGCTTACTCCTTTTTCTTTTATTTCCCCAAACTAATTTTGCCTTGGCCTACCTCTAACTCGCTTACCCTCGATTATTCCTTCTACTTCTATTTTTGAGGAAAAAATCATGTCTTAGCAGATGCCCTATCATAATTATTTCCTCTATTTTCTATTAGTGTTAGTAGTATCCTTTTCTTTCCTATCCTATTCAAGGCCTCTTCATTAAACATTTTTCCCGTCAAACTTATGCCTTCCATCCTCCTCTAGTCTAGCACCACATCTCAAACGCCTCCAACGTCTCCCTATCTTTCCGTATCAGGGTCCACTTTTCACTACCATACAATGCTACACCGCGGTTTTACAAACTGTTTTCTGGTTTTCATTGATATTTTGGATCTGCCTGTTTGGCCATGGCTATTCGAGCGATAATAATAAATATAATAATAGTCTATTATCTACAATCAACTTCTATAACGCAGTAAAAGGTTACCTATCTGAAACACTAATTTTTGTTTCCCATGTGTAACGTTTCGCCAAATTTTCATTTGTCCGAAAGCCGTTTTTCCAAAACTGTATTTTTTTCTGAATAATAGACATAGTATAGGATTCCGATATAAAACGACCTTCACCGAGATGTTTATTTGCAGGGGCATTTCACTCAGTACCTTACAGATTTCATACATTAAAACTTGCGTGCGTTTAGTACGAGACTCGCTCGATAGATGGAGCTAAATTCAATATTTGAATTAGTGTTATTAAAATGAAATCTGTTTTTATGTTATTATTTTATCCATAAATAAACATATAATAAAAACATAATTATAAGTTATTGTGAAAGATTATGAAGCATTATTTTAATTTATCATTACAGGCAACATTACGGCTTAAGATTAGATCCCCGTTCCATTCCACTCATTTATTTTTTAGATTTCACCTATTATATTTTAAGCAGTTATATGATGATTGTCACAAAAATTTAATATCCACAAAAAAAATAGAAAATAATAAATGCGTATTTTTTAAATGTAAAAAAACAATAGAAGACAGAAAACTAAAAGACTACTTAGTTAATACAATTCGTTGTAGAGGAACGCGTTGCGTAGTGCTGTTTGACAGTTTACTTTATGGATTATGGACAAGTTTGTTTTCTGGTGGATATTCAAACGGGTATAAGAAATTTACTTCGGCTGTGCTTTATGGATATTAGCGAATCAGCTCTACGTTGTTGACCTTTACGCTAACTTGGATTCCGACGACAGAAGTTCCAGGAAGGATTTCGATCCCGGCTTTGTGTAATGGATCACGATTGCCTCGTTTGAAACTATTTTAAAGTCATGGTAGCAGTAAAAAATGTTGTGTGTGTCTACCTGTGGTAAGCGTTTGTTCTAATTATGTTCCCCAAAATTAATGAAATAAAAATAATTAATTATAAATGTGTCTTTTTTATACCTTCCTACAAACATAACTAGTTTTAAAGCCCACTTTGAGGTACAGATGAATCATATAATAATATGTATTGAAAGTACCTACAGTACAGTGCATAGCGATTGCTATGTATACATATGTACATGACTCAGATAACTCGAAACTCACTCAATAGATGGCGCTAGTACACAAAGGAAGCTGATGACTCTATCTCAGTATATATAATTTACTCTATGTTTATTTGTTGAAATGTATTTTATATTTAATTTAATATGTCAATAAATATATTGCATATGGGTTGCCTAACAAATTTTACTCGTTTTATATCGGGATCTTAGACTAACATGTTGACTAATTTTTTTTGAGGATGTCAATCGATTCTATTTTTTATTGTGATCAAATGTCTATATGGGACTGACTACACTTAATCTGCTCTAAAAGTCAGAAATGACCGTCAAAGTTCAACATTCCTACGTAGCGCTAAAAACGCTCCATACAAAAGGCGTCCAGGCTAGTGACGTCGCAGGCCGGTATTAGCTACCAATAATTGTATGGAGAAATTAAGAAATTTGCCGTTTTCACCATGAAAAAGTGCGTTTAAGTTCATGGTTGTCATACAAATATTGTTTTGTAAAATTGTGAGGATTCTGAAAACATTTTCAAAATTTCTTTTGGATAAATGAAAAAAATCATAAAATTTGCGTACCTTTGAAGTCACATATTTCCAAATATTTATACATTTATTTTTCTGGTTTTTTTTTCTTTGTTTCGTGATATATTTAGCTAATTTTATTCATATAACTACATTACGCTGTAGAATTCAACGTCAGTCAACATGTCTATTATAAAAAAAACCTAACCTAACCTGATGGGTTCTTTAAAATGATGTTTATAAAATCCTGAAAATATTACGGGTTTCAGGAAAAACTACTTTCGGACAAATGAAAATTTGGCGAATCGTTACGGATGGGAAACAATATTTCGGAGTAGGATACCGCAGTAAAACTAAGTAAACCAAGTACATAACTCTAAGACCCTCCCCACACGAGTGACGCTGGTCTATTGTGACGTCATTCTGTGACAACCTACTTTCCAAGCCTAGACGCGCTGATAACGGCTGATAAGTGATAGCGTTGACGGATTGAGAACAGAGGTGTTTGCGTATGTTAATTACCCTGTAGTGGACGAGAGACAAAAATGTTTTATGTGCGTGGAAGCGTTACAAATAAACTGGGTTGAGAGCATATATTAAGTACTTGGTGTTTTATACAAAAATACAAAACAATATATTTGGAATAAATAATAAATAAATATCAGACAACCTCACACAAATCAACCTAGTCCCAAATTAAGCTCAAGAAGGCTTGTGTTATGGGTACTAGGCGACGATATACATACTTATTTCGATAAATAAATACTTAAATACATAGAACATCCATGACCCAGGCACAAATATTCGTGTTCATCACACAAATATTTGCCCTTGCCGGGATTCGAACCCGGGACCGTCGGCTCAGTAGGCGTTGCTTAACCACTGCGCCAACCGCGTCGAGAATCACCTGGAGATTATTATTAATTACCTTGACGTATCGAACGTGATGTAGTCATGGTCTCGAAGACTGACTTAATACTTTTTGAACGCGATTCAATTCCGTTTAGTTTATACGTAATAATGTGTAATATAATATGTAATAGTGTAAGTGTAAATCAGTCACCTGGAGATGATTGCAATTGGCATTGACATAGCTAATTGAGCGATGTAAGGGCCATATCACAACTGAAAAGTAGCGTAGCAAGGGTTACTTTTATCTTGGAAAAATGCACAGTCACACATCATTTAAACAGAAGCAACTTTAATATGAATGTAAAACGCTTTTCAAAATTTGAAATGAGTCGAAAATTTCAATAAGATTACGAAGAATTATATTTTATTCACGGTTCAGGTTCATGTATGAGGTGTTTTTCAAACGAGGAATAATTTGTTTTTATAGAATCTTATCGATTCCGTTTTTAATGTGGAAATACCACATTTTTATTTTTATAAATATTGACACAAATGAAAGAGTACATTCTTATAAAAAAAAACCACAACGATTATGATTATGAAAGATTACATTTTTCTTTCATAATTAACCTTTGTATCAATGGGTGGACCAACTTTTTCTTGCTGTTATTCTGTCCCGTGATCCAGGGGAAAATATTGATTAAACTTCTAAGAAAAGTGTTGTTAATTGATATTACTGGTATTGTCAGGAGATAGTCTAGATAAGAATGGGCTTATAACTGCTTAAATTACAAAGGTTTTGCTAAATATAATCACGGATAATCGTAGTTTTAGAAAGTGACCCAGAGGACATCACGGGCGAATGATTTGCCGCCTTGTGTAAAATCATTAGTGCACCGAAAATTCCGGGGTAGGTTTACGAGCAGGACTAATTTGTTTGAACGTAATGGCGCCTACTGGACTGCCGTGAGCAAACTCTTCAATTGCAATCATGAGATCACCCGAAAAGGATTTTTGCCGTCGGTACGCGAGCATGCCAGCTGGATTGGATCCAGAGGGGAGGTTGGGGATTATGGGGGGTAAAATCTCATCGTTAGGAACTGCATCTACCTCATCTCTTGTCTACCGGGCCTCCGCTCCGCGTTCCTCCGTCTTTTTCCCGGGTACCTACTTGCAAGTAACATGGCTATTAGGCTTTCATTGCCTGCAGACGAAAATAAGTAAAAAAAAACAGTTTTCTGCGTGAATTTTCCCAAATTCGAGTAGTTTTTGAAACAAATTATCAATAAAAAAAATCAAACTGTAGGTTTCAAATATGTACCGGTAAATTGCAATGGCCCTGTTCTAAGTAGTAACATTGATAAATTATTTTAAGAAACATGTTTGAACATAGGGAAAATGTCTAAAACAATCAGAATTTTTGAACGGATAAGGAGCCTTATTCCACCTTACCTAACTTTTATTTTGACTTGTCACTTTAAGAGGCCTTATTCCTTTAAAATGCTGATTGTTTTAGATATTTCCTCTATATGATCAAACATGTTTCTTTACATATTATTGATGTTACTACCTAGAACAGGGCTATTGGGATGTATTGGTATACATTTGAAACCTACTGTTTGCATTTTTCATTGATAATTTTTGTTTCAAAAACTACTCGTGATTGTCAAAATTCACGCGGAAAATTTGTTTTATCAACTTATTTTTGACTGCACGCAATGAAAGCATGAAATAGCTATGTTACTACCTAGAACTCGGGGAAAAGTATAATTCACTTCAAAAAGTTGGTTGAAATTATCAATATGTTTGTCATAATATGTTTTTTTTTTTAAAGGAATAAGGCCTCTTAACTTTCATACCTACTCTCAGATTTTGTCCTCAAAAAGTTGGTTGAAATTATCAATATGTTTGTCATAATATGATTTTTTTTTAAAGGAATAAGGCCTCTTAACTTTCATACCTACTCTCAGATTTTGTCCAAATATATCTACGTCTGAGTACATCACTACTCACTACATAGTATAAAACAAAGTCGCTTTCTCTGTCCCTATGTCCCTTTGTATGCTTAAATCTTTAAAACTACGCAACGGATTTTGATGCGTTTTTTTTAATAGATACAGTGATTCAAGAGGAAGGTTTATATTTTCAGTTCAAATATATTTATTTCTCTAAGATTACAAATCACTTAAACGAGAAACAAACAATATTTCGATATAACAATATTCATTATAACAATATTAATTATAAGTATTTATGTAATATATCTAACAACATTTATGTATTTTATATTATAGGTATTTACATAACTTCATGTATTGATAATAAAAAGGATGTCAGTGTTTTTAGATTGAGATTGAGATTGGTATATCTTATATGTATAATACATGTATAATTTATCAACATTGCACCCGTGCGAAGCCGGGGCGGCTCGCTAGTGTGACATAAATACTCGGGCTCGGGCTATGTCCGTTAGTTTCCTTATGATCTCCCCTTTAATCCTAAAACATTCAAAGTTATCGTAACACGCTCCTAGAATAATTAAAGCAACTAACAATTAAAGGGCTGACTATGACGAAATATGCCATTAGAACGGCCTCATTGAGCCATTATGATCCGTGTCATAATATTAATACAAACATTCACGCAAGCTCGTATCAAATCCTTCCTTCTCCATGGACATTGAACCTTATCTATGGGGATTAAAGTTTCACTATTAAGTGAGAGATTGGAGGTTAAACTGATTGTTAGAGATAATCTCTTTTGTTAATGCCCCTATAACACACTCAGCGCACATACTAAGTGCCTGTTATGATTAAATTCACAAGAATAAGGTAGTATGCGCATAGGGCTTTTATACGTGCCTAGTGCGTTTTATTTTTACGGCGGGAACTGTTAGTACAGAAATTTCTTGAAAGAAAAAGGGGGTAACTGTGTCCAGACCTCATACAAAGAATTATCTTTGTATGAGGTCTGGACTGGACACAGTTACCCCCTTTCGTTTTGACAGGAATTAGAGGCCGCTCGCAATGCTTGCTCCCATTCTGTGACCGCAGAATATGCTCAATGATTTTTGTAGTTATGTATAACTTAATGGCTAACAGGAAAAGGACCAGGAAAGTAATAATAAGTTATAGAAAGACCAAGCAAAATTGCCAGGTGACAATGAGAAAATCTCGAGGCAGAGGTGGTCTTCCGATTATTACGTCAAAAAACGGAGTAGGTTCTCAGTTCGTCGTGGATTTTTTATGTATGTTCCGCGATTTCTCAAAAACGGCTGCACCGATTTGGAAATTTTTTATTCATACTCATACTCTTTTGTTTCAAGAAATATATTTTCTAGTCGACCTTATCGTCATATAAAATAAGTTCGTTTCGTTGAAGTTGGTTATTTTTTTTTACAATGTGATTATTTATTTGTAGAGGAGAAGATGTAAGGGCGCGTTTAGTAATTATGTAACGCGTTTTTGCCAATTTTCCGACGGCCACTCCGTCCCTGCACGTCGCCCATAACTGCAACATAAGACTTTGTCGCGCGACAAACACTACCTGTCACTTTCCTTTCAGTACCGTGCGAGCAAGACAGATGATACTGAGAGCGGTAAGTGAAGTCGCGGTAAGGCACGCTAGTCATGCTGGTCAGATGTCGTTTGGCTCAACTCGCATTGGTACGGAACCGATTGGCACATTTCACATATTTAATGGTCAACGTTACCTTAAATATACAGTACCTACCCGAAAAAAGATATATCACAATAAGAAGCAACTTAATACAAATAATATTGTCATTATTATTGTCATGATGACGTAATTATTTCCAATTCTTCTCCAGACCGGTGATATTTCACATTTTCAAAAACACTTTAAAATGTCAAGTCTTACTCTGGGTTAATTTTGACCGTAGGTCGTAAAATACGAAAAAGTTACAAGACAGACACTATTCTTTAATTTTTAAGACATTGTCCTGTAAAATGGAGCTTTAAATGCGAAACAGTTTCCTTCCCAAGCAGCACATTAGTGAATTTTGCAGCTTATCTTATAGCTTTAAGTTCTAAATGAGTGGTTTAACAGTGTTTGATACAACTTATAGCTTTAAACACAACTCAAAACTGTATATGAGTTCATCCTATCACTTGTAGTTGCATAGGAACGTTTTTTGTTTCTACTTTATTACTTATGGTGGGATAAAGTCGATTTTGCTACTTAAAGTTGCATGCAGGTTCAAATTGTCACTCAATAAGAAGCAATAGTGCTATATAAGGCCTTAAAATCACTTATAAGCAACTTTTACATATAAGTGGGAACATACCCTTATTTGGAACTAAAAGTTCCAAATGACTAGTACAATAGCGAATTATATCACCAATAGTGGCTAAAGGGATAATTTTACGGCTCTTTTGGAACCAAAAAATATTGCAACTTTAAGGCCTAAGAAGTACCTTATTGCCACTCCAACGCATAAATAGGTCTCAGTAGGAGGTTCTTGGAACCAAAAGCAGTTATTTTCACTTATTTCAAACCACTAACGAACTAAAAGTTCTATTATTGTTCCTATTTGCGCCTTGTCAAAATATATTTAATAGTCTTGCTTGTTTAATAGTCTACAAAAGAGCAAATAATTACTATTGGTAATATCATTCACTGCTTTGCCACTCGCAAGATACAAATAAGTGATTATTAGACTTGATAGTTCCAAATAAGGAACAAATAAGTGAAAATAAACACTGTAGGATCTTTTTGTTTCGCCATGTTTACAAATGGAAGCCTATGAAAATTGATTATTTTAACCAGAATTTTATCACACTCACGCATAATCACAGACTTTTGATAGTTGTGACGATGTTACTTTAACATTGTACGTAACCTACAATCATTAGGTCAGGTTTTTAACAGTTTTATTTCTTATCAGTGTCTATTCCTTATTTAATTTAGCACTCTTTTTTTTATATTCCTGATCAAATGAAGGGCGCGTCGAAATTTACAAAGAAAACATACTATAGTTTCACAGTAAAAAAAAATTCGCAAGAATTTCGTGCTTATTTCAATGCTTGTATAACGTAAAGTTTTAATCACAATCAAACAGACATATAAATCCAAAATGAATATGGCAGATCACGTATTCTAATCTAATTTTAAAATATGGCTTCCATCAGGTTAATGATGATTTCGCCAATTTCAAGTTTGCTCGTAGAGCATGCCGTTGTTCGGTGAGGTTTTGCTTTTTGTAAAGTGATAGCGATTTACAAAAAACCACGCGGACTATCGGGCCTTGACCCAGGAAGGGCTATGAACGCTTCAAGTTGAATTCTTCATTAGCTATTCACTCATACGTTAGATCACTGCACAATACGCTATCAATACTACACATTGAACAACTAAAATGAATAAATAATGAACAACTAAACCTAAACGCATGCGGCCATCTTGGGACACGAACCGGAATCACGTATTACTTTTAATAAAACACAATTTGACAGTTGCCTCGCCACTCAAAGATAATTTTGGCGACTCATTTATCACTCATTGACCGAACTGAAATGTTTTCATTCGTTCACTGCGCATAACTTTCACCCATAGTTCTAATTACCACTTAAGGTAATTGTGAGATCTCTTATGGATTTTATTTAGCACCAAAAATAGGCTGCAATTTTTCTCCTTTTGGTTCTATACTGGTGGCATAAGGGTTCTTGCCACCTATATGGCACTTAGTCATGGTGGTAAATTTCACTTAAGCATCTAATTAGATATGATATACGAGCTATTTAGACCCAGTTGTGCTACTTGGGTTGTCTATTAACTATATACAACAATTAATCTTTCAAAACTATTTTAAGAATGGTGTATGGTCTACTTTTAAAACGCAATGGTTGGAGACCCGAATTAGGTTTTAACTTATTTTATACAACATTAGCATTTACTTGCCCTTTTTTCTACATTCCCGGATATCAAGCCTAGTATTCTATATTTTGATTAATGGCCTGGGTGCTAATTCGAGTATACTTTCAGATATCGTCAAAACCGTGACGCCTCGGGTATTTAAATTTTAACTGCCATTAAAACGGGATCCCCTTGGATCGCATAATGTTATTTAGACTATTATTGTTTCGCATAATTGATTTGGCAAAATTTGTTTTGGCATAATAGTACTTTCGCATAGTAATACTTTGGCCTACTACTTTTTTGGCATACTACACTATTAGCATTATTTATTATGCCTATTTGTGCTTATGCTTTTTGACATTAGTCTTCATGACGATTATGCTTTCTGTATTTATGCTTTTTAATGTTATGCGTAAAAATTAATGCAAAATGAGGATGATGCACATCACTATTTCGGCGAAAAGCAATTATGCGTAACAATATTAGTATAAATGACTTTATGCCTTCCAATAGTGAACCATTAAAACAAAATATTGGCGATTTTGGACCAAAAGTCTTTCGGATGTCTGGATGTCCAGATGCTTTCCTGCTGTACTCGCATAGAAGTAGCACTTCTCTACCGATTCTTATGAAATCTAGTGAGTAAGCTCGATATATATTTTTTTATTTTATGGCGATACATTTTTTCGAGATTTATCTAAATTGCGCATATATTTTGGGGGTTGAAAAGGTAAAAAAAAAACAAATTTCTGCCTTTTAGAAACAAATTCGCGAGGTCTGCGGCTCACAGAGTCACTAGTATACGAGGGGCGTCTGAAAAGTTCTAAGCCTAAGGTATTTCGAGGTTATATATGCGTTTATGATACTGGCCACTAGAAAGGCCATTTAAAAACAAATTATTAAAAAATAACATGTCACGTTTTTATTATTCTGTTTCGAGATATTCAACGGAAAAGTACATCATGTGTGAATTACCAACGAATATTACGAAAATTGAGCACCGTGCTGTAATTAAATTCCTTACAAAAAGTGACAAATCACCGCAGTGTATTTTTGAGGGAATGGCTATTATTTACGGTGATTCTGGGCCTTCTTATGCCACAGTCAAAAAGTGGAGTCGCTTATTTAAACTCGGACGGGAATCGATCGAAGACGACCCCCGCTCAGGGCGGCCAATATCGGTAGTGACCGAAGAAAACGTAGCAAAAGTCAAAAAGCTGGTATTAGAAGATAGAAGAATTAAGGTTTGGCAAATAGCTGAGGTCTTAGGTTTAGTAAAGAAAGAGTCGGAGAAATTTTACATGAACATTTGTACATGAGTAAAGTCAGTGCTAACGGCCTTCGATAAAGTACGTCGTGTGGAAACTTCTCGGGCGTTTTTAGAATTGTGCGAAGATGATTTAGATGAAGTTTGTTCCCGAATAGTAACTGTTGATGAAACATGGATCAGACAGTATGATCCGGAGTGTAAGTCTGAGTCGATGCAGTGGATTAAAAAGGGTGAAAGGCAGCCGAAGAAATTTAAAGTGCAAAAGTCGGCCTCTAAGTTAATGGCTACGGTATTTTGGGATTGTGATGGCATTCTTTTAATCGATTATTTAGAAAAAGGCTCTACGATAAACGGAACTTATTATGCAAATCTAATAAGACAGGTGCGACAAGCCATAGTTGAGAAAAGGCGGGGTAAACTAAGGAAAGGCATTTTGTTTTTGCAAGACAACGCACCCGTTCACACCGCTAATGTTGCGAGGCGTGCTCTGAAGGAAGTTGGTTTTGACGAAATTGACCACCCACCCTACAGCCCAGATCTAGCCCCAAGCGATTATTTTCTATTCAATAATTTGAAGAAAGAGTTGAGGGGAAAGCGATTTAGAAGTGACGAAGAGATGAAGGCGGCTGTACAGGAGCATTTTGAAGGGCAAAATGAAGATTATTTTTTTAATGGCCTAAAAGCACTGTATAACAAAATGTAAAAAATGCATTGATTTAGGAGGAGACTATATTGAAAAATAAACACGAGTTCATTTGTGTAAATTGTTTTTTTCTATCTTAGGCTTAGAACTTTTCAGACGCCCTACTTAGGAACTATTTTTTTTACCTACGTAGTTAACGTTGGCAGACATTTTGTAACACTATATCGCCACGCCTTATTTTATCAAAACAGGACTTCCTAGTAACATATACAAACTATAGTAAATTGTATGCTATCGTAAGATAATATTTCTGCTACTCGTAAAAAAAGAACCTTCAACTGATAGTCCAATTCGTACTTGACCGATTTGTAACGGAAGCATTATAAATAACAATGTCGGCAATCGAGACCATTTGTCCTGGAATTGTCTAAATTAAGCCGTTTTAGCCGCGAAGGGTACTCGCGAGCAAGGCTGCGTATCACGTCACTCGTCACCGTTTCGATTTGTTCCTCCTGTGACTACAAGTTTTTTAGATTGTGACATATTTTTTCTTGTTTTTGGTTATATTGCTACTGTGATTGTCTACCTGATTGCCTATTGATATTCATTCTATATAATTGACGATATTTTTGTGAATTCAGTCTATTTTATATAACATGTAAAATATTGGGTAATTTTCAAATGAAACGAATGTAATCTATAAGTACATATTTTTTATTAGCTTTTCACTACCAGCACCTGTATTTATAATTGTGTATATTAAGAAGAAATATCATTAGATTGCCCTACTAAATATACGCGATAATAACACCATCTATAAATTTTTCAGCTTTTCTAATAGATACCTACGTAACTTTCGTTTTTCTATACGATTTTTTTCGTCTTAGTACCTAACTCGTTAGATTGACAGTAACCTATTACCGGGTATAAATATTATGAAAGAATTCTGTTTTGTTATTTGGCCTGGAATTTTCCATAGCCAAAGAACAGTCGTGCACAAGGTTTTGTATGACGTCACAGCGGTGGGTGTGTTCCTCTTATGACTATGAGATTTTTCAATCAGTAAAGAATATAACTTTTATCTAGTAGCTGTTTACAAAAATACTTTTTCCTTTCATTTATAAGACCGTGAACCTTCATGTAAATAAAAAATATGTTTTACGATAGTTTTGTTGTATTTTGGACCAATTTCATTACCTCCTAAGGCTGTCTGGGAGAAATCGCCCGTTTACGATAGGTTCACCTATTCTCGTCCCAAATTATTAGTATTAGAATTTCCTGCGAATTTATTTTGGTGTGCATAATAGCAAATCATTTGTAAATTATTTTTGGTCGGATAAGTCGGATTAGAATTGGTTTGCTTAAAACTGATAAAGTCCAGACGATATATTTTATACGATCGTAGACTTGACAGTTAGAAGAATAACGTTTTATGCGCCTATACTTCAAAAGAGGCATTAGGACTTTACGAAATAATGTAAATACCATTCGTTAATACGAATGGTATTGGTACTGGCATGAAACCGCTATGCATCAACACCATCAAAGGTCGTCATAATATTCTGACACATTTATTTCTCGGAAATGCCCAGCTACTGCGCGTACGAGCACCATTTGTGATTGAATTGCTGATGATGATGAATGACCAAGGTATTATTTCATGTAACGTGTTAATATTTTGTAGAGATAATCAATTATTCAATAATTTTGGGCGTTTTAATTATTAAACATTTTAAAAATAGATGTAGTTTCTAGTTCGTCGGCATATTCTCTTTATGTATGTTCCACGATTACTTAAACATGGCTGAACGGATTTGGAGATTTTTTAATGGTTTAAAAGGGTTTGTTGTTGATAAAATGCTGCACAAATCGAGGAAATTCTTTAGCTACTTATATTTTTTTTGGTTACCTACTCCTTTACCTACTCGTGATTCTCGAGAAGCTAATTTGGTGCCATAAAACGAAACGTAGGATAAAGATCACAGGGCCACCGGAGATCAGACGTTGATTCTTTGTAGTTAGTTTTATGGTAAAAACATATTTTAACTTTCATTGTAATAATTGCATTAAAAAAGATCGACTCGACACTTTCATTAAAGCATTTAATTGGTCTTGCTTACCGAATTTTGTCTTTGCATTGTTATTCGTCGAAATGATAAACAAAATATAATAAATATATTTAATAAAAAATAACCGACGTTAACGAAGCAAAATGTTTTTCTCAGAGTTCCGAAAAAATCCTAAATTACGTTAACCTATATTATCTATACCTATATTAAGAAGACCCTCAATTTCTCCCGGATTCTATCGTTAGATCCTCATCTCATGACAACGGGGATCAAGTCTTTCAAACAAAAAGAATAATTTTGCAAAACGGTCGTCTTCGAGCAACACAAGTAAAAACAAAGTAGGTATGTATATCATAGATTAACTTAACTTAATTATATGCCAAATAACGGAGACTACAAATGTCGGTAAAAAAATATTTATTCCTAAAAATGGTGTTATGTGGATCAAACCTAGTTTATTGGTGTGAGAAATACAATGCGTATCCCGTGACGTTTGCCTTTGGGATTACAGTTGTACTGTAAACTGGGAATTCCTAGATAATGATTTCTGGAAGAACACTAACGTCAATGAAAAGATAACGCCAACGAAATCGGGTACAGTTCAACCAAATATTTGCCACTAAAAAGAGCTTAAAATTTTAAATTCTAATAATTCATTCTTGTTTCCGATTACGACGTCAGGGATAGGGAGAAGTGGAGGAAGAGGATAGGGAAGGGGCAAATAGTCAGAGGATAAATAATTTTTCATTCTTAAATGTAGGTACCTGATTGCTCCTTCTTTTTTTCTGTAAAAACAGAAGTTTTGTATTACTATGACTGCGAGCCAAAGATGTTGCTTTAACTTCATGAAAATACATGCTCGGATTGTGAACCACCACAGGAGTAAAGAAACGGGGACCACTTCCTTTTTTGTTTCATAGTAATAAGGATTTCATAGTAATATTCGGAATGCTTCTTTAAATTCATTCATCAAAAACTGTTTTTTTTCTGTTTAGCCCTATATGGTTGACCGATAGAGAATGCCTAATGGTATTTTTAATGTATTGTATATTGTGTGATAAATAAAATTGTCTTGTTCTTATAATAAAATATAATATTTCCATCATAACTATGTAGGTACCACAATTTATGCAAATAAATACTTTGATTTCAAAAAAAAAATATTTACAACAAACTGTACTAGATCTTACAAAAATGCTCCTGTGTTTGTTTAAACTAAGATAAGTCAAAACATGCCAAAACCATGTCAACAAATATTAAAGCAATGTGTCTTGTTAATTCCGTCTTATTTACGACAAGTAGGTAATAAAGATGTTAGTTTGACGTAGAGTAATAAAAACGTTTAAATGTTATTACTTATTAGTAAATATGTGAACCACGTACACACGTGCATCAGTTATGAGGCGCGTGCGTGACATGCGAATGTCGTGTCAAGAGTCTGTGACGCTCAAACTTAAAAAAAAAATCTTGATTTAAATTCTTTAAGGCTCCTTATCCCTTCAAATGTGCTGATTGTTTTAAACATTTTTCTCTATGATCAAACTTGTTTCTCAACATATTATCAGTGTTACTGCTTAGAACAGGGTCATGGCGATTTATTGATTATATATTGGGAACCTACAGTTTGCATTTTTCATTGATAATTTTTGTTTAAAAATCTAATCGAAATTGATAAAATTCACGCAGAAACCTGTTTTTTTTTCAACTTATTTTCGACTACACGCAATGAAAGCATGAAATAGCTATATTACTTTCTAGAACTCAGGAAAAAGTACATATTATTTACTTTAAAAAGTTGGGTGAAATTATCAATATAGGTATGTCATATTATGAAAAAATATTTTTTAAAGGAATAAGGCCTCTTAAGGGTAATTCCAAATGTCGAGATAGTCCGGAAATGATATAATAAATTAATAATGATATATGACAATACACGGGCCGCATTATTTGCGCTTGCAACACTTACTCGGATGTTCGTTTGACAGCATTTTTTTTGCTATCGCAAATATCCCGATACTCGGGTTACCCGAATACTCCTTATAATTATGATGTACTAGCCTTTACCTAGCTTCACGTAAAAAAAACAGTGTCGAGGTATACCCGACAGAGCGTTTCGTAAGAAACCTCCTCAAACTTCAATATATATTGAAATTAAAAAATATATTTGGTGACATACAAAGGTATCTCGTATTTCTTTACATAATATTACATAAAAACGGATCGAAAAGGGAGCGCTAATTTATCTTACAATGATATGTTATCTAAAGCCTGACCAGAAATATATGAGGGTGCGCCATATTGCGGATTTTCACTGGAACTAATTTCTTACACTGGCAATGATTTTATGATGGTTTGTCAACAATGTCAATATCATTCGTGATGGTTTCTTTAAAAGACAAATATTTTAAATTATCCAAAGAAAATGCCGAAAACCATTCACAGTCGTGAACGTAAGATTATAAATAGAGTGTACACGAGTTTACTACACGAAAAACTGTCAAGAAAAGAGTGCATTCGACTAAAGGTATTACGAGGTTAAAATAGTGGAACTGACAGGTATTTCAACTAATGTCATTATAGTGGGTTGCGATTGGTTGCAAAACTGTTGCCATATAAATCTTATAAATTGCGCCCTCTTGACAATCCTCATATATTTCTGGTCAGGCTTTACTAACTAGAAGGTAGAAAACTTGTTTTTCCCGTAGTCGGGTTAAAAGTATCCTATAATGATCTTTGGATGTTCAGCTATCCCTGTATAGAAATTGGTAAATATTTGTCTTGTCGTTTCGGCGTGATGAGGGGAGAAATAAATTTTTACCAACAGACGGCACCAGACTGGCATGGCGCTGCGCGTCCATACGAAACAAATGATGTTCCTGCAAAACAAATAAAAAAAAAAATAATAATAAAAAAAAAAATAATAAAAAAAAAAAATGGCGCAATCGCCATTAAGATTTTTCATGAAATCGTGACCACAGAAGACTAATTTGTAATACAAGTGTAGAATTTTATAATAGATGATTTTTATCCCTCGTGACGAAAGTTGAGAATCGGTACAAAAATTGAGGTACGCGGGAAAGAGACTAATGTAGATCCGTGTTTTTACTTATTTATTAGTCTTGCGTGAGCTACGCGGTAAGAATTAATTTCCTGTTAACAATCAATCAAGCTAACTATACCAGGTGGGCCCTGTAACAGGAGCAATAAATTAAAACATAGATTCTACCCCTCAAACTGAACAACATTTATTAAACAACTTTTAAAAATAACTCATTTATAATGTTAACCTGTAAAATAAAGTTTATTCAAAGAAGCAATGTATTGCGAAACATTTAATATTTAGTAAAGTGACAGCAATGTCAATGCTAAGGCGATTTCAATGTGGGACGGTGTACATTGAAAATGCTATTTACTTTGTTTAAAATAATGAACATATGAAAACAGTTTTTTTTTAAGTTTCTGAACAGATGTTGTTCAGTTTGACGAGTAAAATCTATGTTTTAATTTTTTGCTCCTGTTACAGGACCCACCTGGTATTATTATGAGTAGGTATACGTAAGTACAGTCGGTAGCAACAATATATGACTTTAAAGTCACAGGAATGGATTTTGAGCGTTTTGGCTCTATATCTATTAAAAAAAAACTGTCTTTGTTGGGTCTCGGTCGGGTATAAATAGATTCATAGCTCAATTTTAGCGTTTATTCGAAATTGTTCTTAATGTTAAACCATTGATACAAAAATCAAAGCAGATTTTTTTTTTAATGCGGCAGAAGAGACCGGGTATCGAACCCTCTACCCCTACCTCTGGATGGTCCAGCGTGTGTACAGGCGCTAGCACAGAATCCGCAAAGGCTGTCTGTGGTTCGTCTAGAAGGAAGCCAGGCCTAATTATGCCCAAGAATAGACTCGTAAAAACTAGCCATTCATTCCGTATTATGGAGCCAGGTATACCGGGTGTACAATCCAAATGGGTCAGTATGGTGAAGTCGGAAGGAAACTATGAAAGATAGCGAGATCTGTTCTTAGGAACCATGACGTCGATTTTAGATTTATTAAAAACTGTATTCAATTTTTTTTCGTATATCTCATGCATAACCCGGGTTCGAACCCGGTCGAAATTGAGTAGAGCATAAGGAAAAATTAGAAAGGTTATCTACTTTCTAATTTTTTTATTTTAAGGAAAAATTAGAAAGGTTATCTACTTTCTAATTTTTCCTTATGCTTTGTGTTGTGTGTCGATCTTTGCATTGTTTATTTGTTTTTAATGGTTAGTGCGAAATAATTATTGACTACATGCCAGTATGCCATTCTACGTACCCGAGACTCAGCTATACCGACAATCGTTTAAAACGGGAACGACGTAAAAAGTGGTATCATCCACAATTACGATGCTAGTCTAGTTGAGTTTAATGGTGTTTTTCATCTAAATGGCGGCGGTAATTCTAGCTCATTCGGCTATTAACGTGGTTTCATACAATTATGGGACACAATAGCAATGAAAACTATTCGATTGTAACGGATATTGTTAGAGTTAGTTGCTTCCAGGAGTAATTACGGGTTTTTGTGTGTTTTATGATGTTATAGCGGCGCAGTATGGCGTAGTGGTAGCGCTGCCTACTGATCCGAAGGTCCTCGGTTCGAACCCCGGCGAGGGCAAATATATAAACTCGAATGTTTGTTCCTGGGTCATGTTTAATATGTATTTAAGTATAATATGTATTAAATAGTCGTCTAGAACCCCAAGGCTACAAGAGCATTGTGGAAAAATGACGATTTGTGTGATGTTGTCCGATGAAAATGTATTTCACCGAAAATTATAAGATTCTAACAAATTGTGTCTTATTCTGTGACATAACCTAAACTTGTACAGTCTGTGAGCTCATTGCGATTCTGGTTTGGATGAAAACTGAGAGGTTTTTATCTGGATTGCGTAAGAGCGAGCGAGACAGGTATGAAACTCGAATCGCATTCTGTCAGCGTCACGCACTGTATGCTAAAACTAGTTTTTAACAAGGGTCATACAATTATTTTAAATGACGGCACTGTCACATATACCTATTACTCGTAAATTTTGGGTTGTTTTCCGCAATGTCAACCATTTGCGAGTTGCGATCTTATCATAGTTTTTTTTATTTTTGCGGTTGCCTCGCACATATAGAGTAAAAAAAATCAAACCCAACGAATAAATACGCATACTCGTATTATATATAGTCAAGTTGTTAGTACGCTGTTTTCTAACATAATTGTGCGCATTGGTTACAAGCATTGAAATTTCTACCACAGATAGAGTGTTCCTCGGTGATTATTTTCAGATGTGGAGGGAAGTCAGATTCGTCCCCTGTGAGGCGGGAGAGTGGAGTGAATAGGAAGAAGTATACCTCTTTTCTTTCTTTATTGCTGGTCAGTTAAGTCTACTAGGACTTGTCTGGTATCGTTTCCGTGTAAAACAAATATCAGAAATTCATTTTTAATGTTATTTTTGTATAGTTCTATGTAAAAATATGGGTGTATGGCTGAAAAGGTAAAAATCACAACAAGTTTTTTTATTCAGTGAGGTAAATTAGTTAAATTTCGTTAACATTAGTAATAAAAAAAGAAAAAGAGGCATATTTTGTCCTATTCACCCCGCTTTCCCGTCGCACAGGGAACGAATCTGACTTCCCTCTAGATCTGAAAATAATCACCGCAGAATACTTTATATGTGGTAGAAATTTCGTAGTCGTATCCCGACTCACAATTTCGCGACTTAGCTAAATGTACTAGAGCACGCAGGCTAAGCTTAACATCAACATTTTTTTCAAGGTACTTGTTGTATTAGATGTGCCCAATATGTATACATTTTTAAAAACAAGATGAAATTGGCTATTTAGTGATATTTTTTTAAATTGTAAATATTCACGATATATAACTAATTTATCGTTCTAAATAAAAAAAAACTTGTTGTGATTTATACCTTTCGGCAATAACCCCAAATTTTTATATCAAACTGTACTTAAATAACATAAAAAATTAATTTATGATATCTGTTTTACACGAAAACGATGCCGTCCAAACCCTAAAAGCCTTCACTGCTCAGTAATAATGAAAAGAAAAGGAGCAGTACTTCTTCCTATTCACCCCGCTCTCCCGCCACGCAGGGGACTAATCTGACTTCCCTCCACATCTGAAGACAATAACCGCGGAACGTTCTATACTGTGCGGTAGAAATTTCATGCTTGTAACCCGATGCGCATTATTTCGCGGCTTAGCAACTCTACTAATATTATCTAGCACGATATGATGATGTTTTTTTGTTAATTTTATTTATTTGATTCTTGATCAGACTTCAAAAAGAGGAGCTTTCAAGTCGGCGCGTATATTTCCGACATTTACGAATCGATTTAAGAAAATATTTTTTAAAGAAAGCTTGTAATTTTGCCCCAATCGTGCTCGACACAAACATTAAAAATTACACTTTTCATAAAGAAACACCTTCTTTTAAGTAAAAAAACTTAAGTTATGATTATGTATGACTTACGAAATTAAACGGCGGCAAAAAAGAACTACGTCATCATCATTTCAGCCATAGGACGTCCTCTTTTGGACACAGGTCTCCTCAATAGACTTCCACATGGGCCGGATACAAGCGACCCGCACCCAGCGAGTCCCCCCAACCCTAACCAGGTCGTCCGACCACCTTGTGAACTACCTATTTTTTACGTATGTTCTACCTTTTAATTTACCATGTCGTTCTTGTTTCAGATCGTATGGCGATGTTAGAAAACTCCCCGTAAACTTTCCAAGCACGTTACAAAAAGGTGAATTTCCTATTACTACTCGTATTAGCTCACGTCAAACTTATTATTTGTCCCATTCATAAACCTGGTAAACCTCGTGAAAGTACTTATTCACCTTGGAAACCACGATTGACGTATACTTAAAGTATTGTCTATGGTTTTCCCTTCTCCCATATTGTGGCCTATTTATTCTGCTTCTTCGGGATAAATTGTATTTGAAAGGCTATTTGGTTTAAGAGGCCTTATTCCTTTTAAAATGCTGATTGTTTATGAAATTTTTCTCTAAGTTCAAACATGTTTCTTAACATATCATTGATGTTACTACCTAGAACAGGGCTATTGGGATTTAATGGTATATATTTGAAACCTACAGTTTGAATTTTTCATTGATGATTTTTGTTTCAAAAACTACTCGAAATTGACAAAATTCACGCGGAAAATTGTTTCTTTTTCAAGTTATTTTCGACTGCATGCAATAAAACCATGAAATAGCTATGCTACTACCTTGAATTTTCAGTATATTTATGATATATGAATATGAAAAAAAAAATTAAACGGAATAAGGCCTCTTAAGCAGCACAATGGGTGATATTGAGTTATATTATATACCTATCATCAGAATCGGCAAATTTTCTCCGTCGAATGAGCTCGCTCTCCTGTAAAGTTAACAAAATGTCGGTTAAACCAAATAGCTTTTCTACCGTCGATATGAATGATATTTATCTTCAACCATCTCGCTAAGGTTATGTCAGCATTAGGTGCTGGAGATAACGAGGATCCATGCGAGGAGTATAGGGTTTACCCTTTTAGCATAACTGTGATTAAAAACTTTTTTAACTAATGCACTACTACAGTGGTCGAATGTTATCTCGCTCGACAATCGAATTTGCGACTAGATATATTTAAACTATTAATAAAAAATTGGGCAAGTGCGAGTCCGACTCGCGCATGAAGCGTTCCGTACCATAATCTATAACAAGTTTGTTGTATGAGAGCCCCCCTTAAATATTTATTTTATTTTAGTTTTAGTATTTGTTGTTATAGCGGCAATAGAAATACATCATCTGTGAAAATTTTAACTGTCTAGCTATCACCGTTCTTGAGATACAGCCTGGTGACAGACAGACGGACGCACGGACGGACGGACGGACAGCGAAGTCTCAGTAATAGCGTCCCGTTTTTACCCTTTGGGTACGTAACCCTAAAAAACAAATAAAATATCGGACAACCTCATGGCGAGGATCCACCCGAGGAGTTTATAGGGTAGGTACCCTTCTAGCACAACTGTGATATAAAACTTTATTTACTATCAACTACAGAGGGCGGGTGATATCTCGCCCGACAATCGAATTTGCGGCTAGATATATTTTAAACTATAAATAAAAATAAAAATAAATATCGGGCAACCTCACACAAATTTAACTAGTCCGTTTTAGTAGGCTTGTGTTATGGGTACTAGACGACGATCATCACCTCCTAGCCTATGTCCCATTTTTTGAGAATGAATTTCTCAATCGGGGTCGGCTACCTAAATCCCAAGATGTGGCGTAAGCACTAGACGACGATATACATACTTATATATATATATATATATAATAAATATATTATACATTTTATATGAAATATATACATTACAAATGGTCGCTATTTGGTGTGTGTGTGTGCCAATAGACTGGCAACAATGTAAAGCGATGCCGATCCGCTGTGCCAGATAATAAATAAATCGATCTAATCCCACAGTAGGCTCAAGTAGGATTTTGTTATAGGCACTAGACGATTATATAGTTATACTTATATAGATACATAATAAATATATACTTAAACACATAGAAAACATCCATGACCCATGATCAAAATATTCGAGTTCATCACACAAATGTTTGCCCTTGCCGGGATTCGAATCCACAGGACCGCCTATGCAACTTGACTATGCCATGCTATACAGGATGGAACATTTCCTGGGCTGACAGGATAGTGTCATCAGATTGATCTACAATCGACCTGTTGTTTTATAATTATAAAGCTGGATTTAAGAGTAAAAAAAATTCATCGATTTTTTTTTATATATCAATGACAACCCTACTAATTCAAAGGTTTTATTTACATTTTAAATTGACACCTGTCTTTAACTTAAGAGATGTTCAAAAGATGCTAGGGTTGATATGTGTAGATTTTTACACTAATGTTTAGCAAACTGTATCTCAAAAATGGATAGAAATATTTACAGAGTTCATTGGTGAAAAATGAACGGAACTACTCAGTCTGAACAATTCCCTGTTTGCTTAAAAGTTCCTCGATCTGTTCCACCTTGTATACGGTAGCTCAATTGATTATGTTGACTTGCATGTTTCTAGGTGGCAAGACACTATTCTGAATGCCATTCTGAAATTTAATGTAAAATTCCAGAAAGACGCATGAATTTGTAATACATAATTGATGCATTCCTGAAGGTTCAATACCTAACAAGTGAGACATCTCGACATTCTCGACGGTATTCACATCCTCATAGTTTACAATACATAGATATTTCACTACTGTAGTTACCTACTGTGACGCAAAATGATTCGACTTTCCAAAATCGGTAGATCCTGTTGCAAATCCTATTGATAAACTAAATCATGCATCGGAAAAAAACAAGAGCATTCTAAAGGTCATATGATATTAGCTACAATGTTAACTTTGTTATGGTATGATAATTATTTACGTAGGTGTATTGATGACTAAAATGTATAAGGACGAATTGACAACATTTTTTTATTGTATTAACGATTTTATCAAATAAAGGATGATAAATTAAATATTACTAAAATATACCAATTTGTGGTTGAAAAGTTCTTCATGATAAAAGAGCATAAGCGACTTGTAATTGGTCCCTGCTCCCTGCGCAGAAAATCATACAGTCGGATTATTAATTTATTACTATGGCGGATTTAGTATGGAAATTGTACCACTGTTCTTTTTGTGTGTTGCGACTGTCGAATTTTCCACGAGGTGACGGCATGTAGAGGGCCGATTCTTGGATGATGCTGCTTTTTTTTTTTTTTTTTTCAGGACAAGTCGGTATAATCAAATAAAAGTAATATTTATGGGTTTCTATAATAATAAATTAATGAAATTAGTGTAAAACTGAACACAATTTGATAATTAGAAATTTGGTCAATTATGCAACTGTTATAAAGACCTTTATTTTTAATTAACGATGTTTACACCCACAATCACACAAATGCGTTAATGATTACACATATTTAATTAATAACTGTGTTTTCGTAGTTACAATGATTCAATTAACTAGATGAGGTAAAGTTGGTAAAAATATTGTTCTCTATGACGTCAGCGATCAAGGTCGAAGTTACTGCCTGTTACCACAGTTATGCAGCCCGTTAAGTTATATGATCCAATGCATAGTTTGTATTTAAATGGTCTGACGTCACGTCGCATATAGTTGCAAGCTGCATTGTATTGCGCATGTTCTTACGATGGGTGCACGTGTGCCGGCAAAATTAGCGAGAAGGTTTATTCACGTGACCTTTTTGACCAAGTGGGTAAAGCGCCTCCGTGCAGCTTGGGCAAAAATTATTTCGTATGTCTACTATGTTTCGTATGCATGGACGTTCGGATGCCTGTAGTTATACAGCTGTTCTCGCCTATAAGGTGCATTTCTCAATCGATTCTCGTGAAATTTTGTGATTAGGGTTGGTAATTATGAAGTTTTTCGAAAATGATGGAGAGATGGTTGAAAACGTCATAAATTAAAAATTTCAACCATTTCAAAACAAACTCGCGAGGTCTACAGACAGCTCACATAGCCGTTTAGGACGAATGGGTTATTTTTGACTACAAACTACAATGATGCTGGATGCTAAGCCTTGATGAGAGATAAAGCCTACATTAAAGAGAACTTACCCAGTAAATCCACTATGGTCCTAAAAATGTGTAGTTAGTTGCCTTACCTACGGCTCTTATGTACTGTTAAGTGTAATTATTTGAGCGTTTTAACCACCTTAGAACTACGTCCGTAACATTGTTCAATTTATAAAAACAATCAACCTTATTTTGATAATAATTGTAAAATGCCGCGACTTCTACAAGACAACCGAAAATGGCGATGCTGCTATAAATTCACATGGAGTATCTACGGAGTTCGTCATAGCCCCTCGGACCTTCGAGCAACATAGGGTGCCTGAAGCCTGTGTTGCTAGAAGCCTCGGACTGAGGGAGAGATCCATATAATAAAATACTGTTCAGCTTAAATTTAATTGGCAATTTTTTGCCATCGCGTACTAAGGATCAAAGCTCTTGATCACAGATCAGTTACAATACAGGAATCCTTTATTTTCAGTTGCAAGAATGCCGCGTCTAGAGCAGCCGCCGCCGGAGGACTTCCGCCGCGTTTTGCGCGAAAAAGCGTTGAACCACAGCCTGTTCTACTTAAAGCTGGGCGCAGGCGCGACGCCGCAGCGCGAGGCGCACGCGCATCGCTCCAGTGCTGCCGCGCGCGCGCCGCCGACCGCGCGTGTCTCCCGCCAGGCGCAACCCCGTGTATCCGAGCTACTCCGCCGCTTCGAACCAGGCCCGATGCAGTATCTCCGCCCCCCAAGGGCACAATCCCCCTCTGAAGACATCACCAGCTCCGACGACGACGACCGAGCCGCTGTCAGACGCAGGAGTCGCGATCTAAGCGACGACTCCGCTGTAGAACTGGAACCGAGGCCGAGACGGCACTCGCACCCTCGCGATATCACTCCTCCACCTGAGACCATGTCTCCAAGAAGAGAGAGGACGTTGATCGAAGCGCATATTGTGGAGCTGGGTAGGAGGGGCAGTGAAGGGTGCGAGAGTAGGGGGAGGTGCGTGAGGACTCCAAGCGTCGTGGTGAGCGATTACTCCGATGGTATCGCTGTTGGAACGACTGCGGAGGAGGTGGATTGGCTGCGTGCGCGCTCCTTATCTGCAGACTCCGCCTGCTCATCTTGCTCCACTCTGTCCAGCCGTGATGATGAAGAGTTTGAAGCCCCGACGTTGACCAAAAAGGTGAGTGCTCTTTTGTTTTGTTTGTGAAGTTTTTGTTTTAATAGGTAAGATAAATGATTGCTATCAGTTCATATTGACGCGTATTGGATTCGAACCGGCCTTGTAATTTTTCACGTTTCTTTACTTATGGTAATTTTGTATCTGTGAAAGAAATGAAATGAACACTACCTAAAGTGGTGTACTGAACGGGTGATTTATATTTCAAATTACTTGTCACTGCAACACTTGGATTTAGACGAGGCAGTTTTGATAATGTTTATATGGCTTTATAAAAATATTAAAACAACTAAGAAAAAAAAATGCTCCTGCTGTTTTGATGTCAACAACTAAATGACCGGCTAGTAAATATTATATCGGTATTTCATCTGCATTTACGACTAGGTATCTTATTGGATGCCTTTTGACGTGACAACGTCTTAAATTAGGTTGCGGCTCGGAGTCACTCATGAAAAAGTGTAACGCCCGCTCACGTCTGTTAGGAGGGCCGGTAAGTCCCGCTAAAACTCGAGAACGGCTGAACCGATTTGGCTAATTTTAGTATTGAAATATTCGTGGAAGTCAAGGGAAGGTTTAAACGGTGAGAAAATATTGAATAAATGAGTGAAAAATAATAAAAAAGATAATAAGTAATAATAAGATAATTGTGAATGGATATGATACAAATACATATTCTACCGAGAAAAAGACGTTGTCACGTAAAATCTTCCTTCGCCCGTAAAACCGACATTACAGGCAACCATTTTTTTGCATTCAATCAAATACATACGAAATAATATTCATTTAAAGATGGTTGCAACTGCGTCACCGCCTGCACTAAAGTATATACTTACTTTGAACCAAAAAGATACGAAGTCTGGCTGACTATATATTTTAACTGGTTAACTTGCAAATCCATATACTTACATTGCAGTATTTTTAGGGTTTTTTCTGCTTTCCTTTAAATATTTATCCGTTTATAGGTGTATATTAGTGATCTACAAATTGTCTATACGAGTAACGAGTATGGTGTTCACACATTACATTAGCATCGGTTCAGTTGACTTGAGATGTTGTATAGTGTTCTCACATGTTTGCACCTTGATAGTGTATTGTTACAACGGAGCATGCGCAAGTTCACTAATATCATCTTTCGGTGTTATCATCAAATCATTTTTATTACGTATATATAAAAACGAAAAAAAAAAATGCTTCGGGCGGGTTTCGAACACGCAGCCCTGTCTCTAACGGCTCTTTGTTTCAAGACGGGCGCTTTTCCTATTAGGCTACCGAAGTGTATGCCTGAGCCATTGAATTTTTCAACCAGTCATTCCTTATTAAACCATAGGGTGGCATTGCAGCTCCATCTGCTGTAACGAGCTTAAGTTTATGATCGGCGCCATTGCCTCAATTTATATTGAAAATCAATAGTTACGCTAACGATGTGCTACACGCAAACTAATTAAACTTTATTAAGAGGATATAGCTAATTAGGGTTCCGTACCCAAAGGGTAAAAACGGAACCATATTACTGAGACTTCGCTGTCCGTCCGTCCGTACATCCGTCCGTCCGTCCGTCCGTCTGTCACCAGGCTGTATCTCAAGAACGGTGATAGCTAGACAGTTGAAATTTTCACAGGTGATGTATTTCTATTGCCGCTATAACAACAAATACTAAAAATAAAATAAAATGAATATTTAAGGGGGGCTCCCATACAACAAACTTACAGATAATGGTACGGAACCCTTCGTGCGCGAGTCCCACTCGCACTTGGCCGATATTTTTTTCTATACTTGCCGAGGTTTCGTTCTCGACTGTTTCCTCCTCCAGAACTTAACCAATCTTTACGAAATTTTAGGACCTGATTGCAAAAAAAAAATGTTCTCTTGCGGACCGTTTTGATTTTTCCGCTTATTATTATACAATTTGTGTACTGGGCGTCTGATTCTGGCTAAATTTCCGCCGCAAACCGCATAGTACACAAATTCTATAATAATTTAATTCATCATCATCATCTCAGCCATAGGACGTCCACTGCTGAACATAGGCCTCCCCTTTAGACTTCCATATATACAGGTTGGAAGTGACCTGCATCCAGCGCCTTCCGGCGACCTTTATAAGGTCATCTGTCCATCTTGTAGGTGGACGTCCTACGCTGCGCTTGCTGGTCCGAGGTCTGCACTCGAGCACTTTTCGGCCCCATCGGCCATCGTCAATAATTTAATTAATAACACAGAATATTTCTTTCTCATTCAGTTCCCAAATTTTCGTAAAGATTGGTTAAGTTCTGGAGAAGGAAACAGACGAAAACGAAACCTCGATTTGCATAACCCGGCTACGTTAAGTTTGGACCTCATTTGAATGCGACCCTATAGTTACCAGGTGCAAAATTAGCGTAAGCTGATAGTATGGCAGTGATATTATCCTTTTAAAGCACTAACGTCAGCTAGCGTAAACCGAATGTTTATAAATATTGAAACAAGTAGTGCGTCCGTGCCGTGGTCATATCATTACACTTGTTACACAATAAGTTTTCCGAAGTTTCCTAGTACTCCAGGTAAAATAGGACTAAATATGTCACTTTGGGTCCTATGGTCCTTTCCTTGTTAAATTATTTTCTGGTACTCTTTCACCAAAAAGTCTCGTAGTCTCGTATCTCGTAAAATATAGATCCTATAAGCATGCATGGTCTCCTTCGATTCAGCGCGAGAAATCACATGAAAAATGATACTTAATTCGGCTAGTTTGTAAAATGTTCATGTTTAATCAATTTTCAAAGGGGGAACCTCAAAAATTTTGTCAGAACTCGGCAGATCCTCATTTCTAGTGCCAAGATTAAGTTATAAAACAAAGTTTCATTGATGTACCTATTTTAAGCCGTAAAAATATGGAATTATTTTTCTGTATTAGAGCGATCGTTTGTATGTGTGTATGTTTGTTACCTCTTCACGACAAAACGGCTGGAGGGATTTGCATGAAATTTAGAACAGATATAGTTTATATACCCTCTTAACACACGAAACTGCCGGCATAAGCTAGTAATCCAATAAATTCTCCGACAAGTCAAACGATTTGTTTTTAGCGCCATTAATCAAGCATCTGGTAGCGTTCGAAACTCGATACACGAGAAGCTAATATTGATTTGCGTAATTTGCATAATTACATTTGCTAATATTTATGTTTTGGAGCATAATTAATTAATTAAGGAGGAGTGTTGGAAAATAAGGTTACACCTGATAATTTTGAAAATATGTTTCAAGCTTGTATAGAGTAATTTTTTTAGGAAGTAAAACAATTAGATCAGTTTCGCGTCGTACTCACTGTCTTTGCTTCACAGAACCGCACCTAATTTTATCACGCCTTTTTTTAAATATCAAATAATGCAGCTCGAAACACAGAAATAGTTAGATGTATTCCCGATAATAATGGCATAATAAAGCCGAGATATTGCTAATTTAAAGCTAAGCCGAATGAAATTAGAGCCATGTTCACATCTATGCCTGTCGTAAACCGTGTGTGATGAGGATTGTTGTTTTTGTTAGACTTTATAAATCAGGGCATTGGTGGCAAGAATAAAAAAAGGCCTATCTTTTCTCGAACCGTTTCGTTTAATTTTCAAACCCTCATAATTTCGTCCAAGATCAGATCAGATCAGATCAACACCAGAGAGCCCAAATTCACAGGATAAGATGTAGTTACGGAACATAATTACAATAACCTAAACCTACATTAAGAATTTAATACACCCCCGACACAAGTAGTTGGACATCATAAATAAATAAAAATAAATAACTAAGAAACTGTTTTAATAAATGATATAGAAAATGCTACTGAAACTGAACATAAAAACAAAATTTGGAATTCCTAGCTTCAATATTGGCTGAGAGCCGGTCACTTGTTCCACTAAAAGCTGAATATCTTGGAAACAAGAGCTCCGATTTTCATCAAACAAAGCTAAAAACAATCTCGACAAACCAGGCTTTTGATTTAAAAAACCACACTCAAATCGGTTCACCCTTATGGGCGCTATGATGCCACAGGCAAACAGACACTATATACAGTTACACATGTTAAACTTATAAGTTATAACACGTTACCCCTCTTTTTTCGTTTCATGTTTTTGGGACGTAATCTTTCGATACATATATAAAAATATTAAAGCTACGAATCGACAGAATCGAGGAAGTTAGTCAGTTTTCCTTAGTCTATGTGTTATTACTCGATGCTTCTGGGGAAAGCCCTGGGTTATTTTTATTAATTCAGATAAGGATTTTCTTAGAACTAAATGTTAATTTAAGACTTAGTAGAACGAAAATGAGAAGCAATTATAAAAACCCTTAATAAAAACCATTCTATGGGTCCGCTCTTTCTTAAAAAATCACAGCAAATGGTTTTCATATGGAAATGTTTGTGCAATTTTTTTTCCATAGATGTCATTGAAAACAGTATTTTGAAACTTTAAATCTAAGTTAACGTAAATAATCATAATGCTACGATGTTTAAAAATGTTCGTAAATTGTCATCTGTTTACATTATAAACATTCTGCATTTTTAGGTAACCGACTTCAAAAAAATATAATGTCTCTTCATGTATTTTTTTTAATTGCGCATTTCTACTATATCTCATTTAAGTTTAGCGTCACTCGGAATAGCTCGAATTTTCAGGATTATTTTATAGATGCAAGCACTCTCTAGCAACAGAATGCGTGAATAACAAAAGAATAGAGAATATATAATACGTACAATAGCAGTTATATTGTTTTATATGATATAATCGAATGTTTATGCTCAATCACAATAAAATCAGTTGATCACCTTTGTGACGTCAATGACTGGTCCAGCTGCTCAGACCCACAATGTTACATAACGAATCATTTAGTCTAATTTGGAATTCATCGCAACTCGAAAATATGTTTTGACAATTTTAGGATTCCGTACACAAAACGGAAAAACGGAACCAGAATTACTTCGTTGTTCGAGACAAGGGAATCAGAACATATTATAAGGTACTCCTCGATGACCAGTGCACTGGAATTACGTTTGGCAACAAGAAATGACTTATAGAACGGTTGGGAAAGTATTGACCTTTTTTGTTTATAGGGGTTTTTTTTTATTATTCAAAATAGCCATGCATTTAACCTCGATTGCACCTGATGTTAAGTAACAATAAGGCTTAAGATGGAGCATGCTTGGCTAGAAGATGCCTATTCACTCTCGACTAGAAAGAAATCCAAGTTATATTTTTCGGGGAACCGATGCGTAGGAAGAGAGTTCCATTCCTTAGCTGTCCTCATAAGGAAAGTAGACGCAAAGCGTTTCGTACGAATCAGTGGTATTATATCGACAACATAAGGGTGGTGGGGTTAACATAATTCATTATCATCTCATCACTCATCATTATGTCTTTAACCAAAATACATTCATATGCTGGTAATATAGGCATCCTCCGAGGATTTTAACTGCAGCCTTAAGTTGTTACTCCACCTCCAATAAATAGTATTCAAATAACCATAACATAACCACTAACCCAAGTTATTGTAGAAGATACGATAAAATAAAACAGTTTAGTAAGGTACCTCTATCTTCTTGAATGGTTTTACACCGATCAAATAAGCATTTAGTCTATATGATCTTTTAAGCTTTATGTTTTTGATACAAACAAGTGGCAAACAAATAAGATATACACTTTTTTGTGAAATAAAGTTTAAATAAATAAACAAATATGGAGATCACTTATTATCTGTGGGCTTGCGCACATTTATGTTAACGGTCCTAGGTGTCAAAGGATCAAAATAATTTAAATAACGCACTAAGTAAGCTGTCAATTGTCAATAGATGACATTTTTTTGTAGGCTTTTAGAATGAAGTACAATATTAATATTTATGTTATGAAACAGAGCATGTGTGAGTATACCTTGCATATATTATACATATTACTTTCATGTCGCGTTCGTTATTAGTTTAAAAACCGATAATTACATAAGTTTCTGTTGTAAATTGAACCTGATACAAAATGAGATGGTCAAAAAAATTGAGAGGACAGACAGGCTACGGACATGGCGATACTAACTTGATCCCTTGTTTGACTATGAAACGAAACCGTAAAAAAAACCGGCCAAGTGCGAGTTGGACTCGCGCACCGAGGGTTCCGTACAAACACTTCCCATCGGTTCATGAGATACAGCATGGTGACAGACGGACAGACAGACAGACAGACAGACGGATAACGGTTGGTAACGGAACCCTAAAAACCAGTATTTAAAACATGACAGTTTTTTTAAGTAAAATGGAAGAGAAGCGATTTAATTCTTCAACCATATATTTAATTTCTCATATGCTTTAGGGTAGCATCGGTGGTCCGAATCCCGCCTGAATCATATTTTTTTTCACTGATGTTACTGCTTTAATAAAATTTAATCATATTATTCCATTGGTTTATCTGAATTACCAGGAGGCACAGGAAGCGATATATAAAACTTTCCGTGCTAAACTTTATTATCCCTTATCATATAGTCGACGCTGTTGTTAAGCCCGTTATCAGTAATAAATGCTTATTGTTTTTATGATTTGTTTTGCAAAGCTGTGTCCTGATTTGAACAGATTTCTTTAATCGGCCCCTCATAACTGAGGATCGTGATCACTGAAATCCATCAAGCGGTCGTAGAGTTTTGGAGCTGGCTTCTGGTCAGATACCATGTTGGCGAAAATCCGCTTGTTCTCCTCCATCCTCGGTGTTGCCAACAATGACGAGCTTTTTAAGGTTGCATCCCCTGTTTGCATTACGTGGCCGAAGTAGGAACGAATGCGTTGCAGACATGTAGTGGACTGACTGGACTGGTTTTACGTTGTTTCACAAACAACATTTTTATAAAATTTTGTTTCGTAAAAAATGTTTTTCGTAATATCGTTTCACAGAATAATTATTTCATAAAAATCATACTAAAGAATATTCATTAATGAAATATTTATTTCATAGAACAATATTTCAAATTTTCTTAATTCTTATTTAGGTACTTACTTGGAATAATACCACATATAAAAATCGCTCCGCCGACCGCCGTAGCTCGGTCGCAGCGGGGAGACTAGCCCTTCCGCCCTTGCATGACAAAGCACGGTCGCCCGTACTCTGGGCGGGGCTGCTCTCCCTCCGCGCCTCCGGCTTTAAAAAACACTAGGGTGCGCTGTGTCGGCACGCGTCCTAACCAGCGAGAGCCCTAGATTCGTACTTTCGCAGCCTAATAATATCGTACTTACAATAACCTAACCTACTTTACTGGTACCTGTTCGGTTCGGTAAAATAAAAATACGTGAAACGTTCGCGTGCAAACGAATATTATTTAGTATGAAATTTCGATGAACTCAAAATCTATGAAATATATTTTCGATGAAATTAAAGAAAACCCTGTGAAAGAAAATCCGATGAAAATTTCGTCTGTATAATAAGGGAAACTATAAGAGATATGTTTGCATGCCTCTACGGTAGAACATAAGCACTTACTGTTTACTACATCTAATGCACTACTATGTTCTTGCAAATAAAACATTTATTCATTCATAGGAAAAATCTGTTCTTAGGAACCATGGCGTCGTTGACTATCGTGCGAATGAGCAGGAGCAAAGTTTTGTATCATCCAATGCACCAAATAAATCGCCACACACATAAGCATAACAGCGTTTCAAATAGCGGTATATTATTAATCTGCCTATATTTGTCTGTACGTCATATAATTGTATATGTACTTACTGCGGAAGTTGATTTCCGTCATCTACGTGCTATTTTATTGTTCGGCAGCAACTGGAGTGTGACCGGTGAACTGGGGTCGTACAGTTCGGATGTGGCACAACGTGCGATTGGTTTTAAAAGGGTTACCCACTGAAATAATCACACCAATATTATAAAGGCGAAATTTTTTATTTATTTATTGAAAGGGCCTTTTCGCTGAGCGACTACATCGCCCTGTAAAATCAATTTACAAACAATATTTATACAAAAAGGAAACAAATAAATCACTACTTCGTAGGAGCAACTAACGCTAAATCGGCTAGAGTGTAAGGTACCTACAGCATTTCAGCTTCATCCGATACAACTAGGCGAAGATTGAAGAAGGTGAAAGTTTGTGTGTGTGTTTATGTGTATGTTTGTTACTACTTCACGCTCAAGCAGCTGGACCAATTTTCATAAATTTTGGTATGAAGGTGACAGCCTGGATTACATAGGCTATTTTTTATCCCGAAAAAAGTAGTGTTCCCGTGCGATAACACCGCGCGGCGCAGCTTGTGAAGAATATTACTGATTCCGTAAACTTTATGACAATATGAAACTTTATGAGCCTACCTAAAGAAACAGAGCAGAAATGCACTTATTTACACAAAAAAAGAAAAAGATTTAGTAACAGTAGTTAGCTGCTAGTTACATGAATCGAAGAACTGACAAACTGAGGGCTACCACGTACTAACCTAAATATGTTTTGAAAGTTAGTATAGTTTTGGTTACTACTAAACAATATGGCTACCTTGTTGAGCTATTTTTTTCAGTGTAGGTATAGTATATTGAATTTAAATGAAGCGAGTAGTTTTGAAGTTATACTATTGCAAATGTACGGCGCGTCTTGCAAGCGCGAAGCGTAGCGTCTCATCATCAACACACGTTCAAACATCGAGCAAATTCGTCATATAGCCCTAATAAATATTTTGGAAACTACAAGGCGTATACAAAAAGAAACCTATATTATTTACTTTTTATTGCAGCATAATGTAAGGTAAAAATCAAAATACTCAAATACCTATTGCATAGTACCAATATTTATTGCATTAGCTGTACTACGTAACATATCTATGGATTTCAACTTCAGCAGCCTATATTTCTTTACCTAACGACTCGGCAAGCCTCGTGGCCTAAATAAGGTAGGTACTCGATTTTAAGAGAGCGGAATGTAAATTGGGTAGGTATAGACATAAACTTATATACTTACATTAGAATTAAGCTGCATTAAATGCTGCAGTAAACAGAGCACATTGCTGAAGTAGGCTTACACTCACGTAAAATAGTCAGGAACGCAAGCAGCAGTCCCTGATGAAGAGCTGTATACGAGTTCGAAACATGTCGGGCCATTCCTGACAATTTCACGTGAGTGTTTGTAAACCGTTTAAAATACAATAATTAAATATGTCTCACGAAACTTTTAATAACATTATGGGCTTAATTTATTCAAAATGTCCAATTAAGACGTGACGTGTAATAATTTTGAAATTGGCATTCTTGATTTATATTCCAGCATTATGTTTATATATGAAATATGCGGGGCAAAAACGTGTTCAGTGTTCGACTTGATACATCGGCATATAAGTTTATATTATGAGCTTAGCTCTAAGTTTCCATTCGATTTATCCACCACTTCTCAACTGCCAGGCTGTCATATCTGCCTGCATAATTACAGTGTTAAATAGCGATCAAAATACAAGCTTTTAACCCCGGTTTGACTCGTCTGTTTTACCTCATAGTTTTATCACGACCTGTGTAGATTATTGTATAGGCGCATTTTTTAAACTTCGCTTTCTGTAATCCTAATTTAATATGGGGAAGTATTCGATTAAGGCTGGATTCAACCAAACTGGAATAAGACTTAGGGCACTAAGTCTAATAGAGATTAGGAGACAAAATGCCATATAGACTGTCAATTTAATTAGTATCAATTAATTCTAAGAATAAATAATTATAAAAACGGTTCAAACTCACGTAAGAATTGTCAGGAACGGTCCGACAAGCAACCGACGGTGAGCCGTGAGTCGCGTAGCACGACGGATAGCTGTCCCTGATGAAGAACTCCATATGAGTTCGAAACATGTCGTTCCTGTAAATTTTTACTTAATCTTTGTTCCTCATCAACCCTAAGGCGACTAGATTTCACCAACCATGAAATATCGCATTTTTATTTCTTTTTTTTTCAAATGTGAAAGACAAACAAAATTATGCTTAGGTATATAAGGATATCTGATTTATGTTAGCTTAAAATTGGCCACAAAAACTCCAATTAATCGACGGCTTTTTGTCAATATTTTTTTGCGGCGTATAAAAAACGCAGGTTCAATATCAGACTAGCGCCCGGATTCATACAATTTGTAAATCGTCGGGGATAGTGCAATACCGCGTAAATAACAGCTGTCGATAAAGTTTTAATTTCAATAAAATACTTAGCATTTGTTTGAATACTGATTCGTATCTACACTTGTTACTTACGCGGTATTGCACTATCCCCGACGAAATGTGAACCGTACGAACGTGTGAACTTATTAATATTTTTTGCTAAAACGTTTTCTTAATAAATGGAAAAAATATATGATGTAAACATACATATAATCAACATGAAATCGTTTGTTAACCCATGTATTATATAGGTAAGTTTATTTATATATTAATTTATTGAGGAAATTAATTACGTTTTTTACGGCAGTTAATACCAGTCCTATAAAATATAGGAATTTATTAACTAAAAAAAAACTAAGTAGGATATCAAAATTGGCCACTTCACAAGAGTAATGTTGCCATATTTAAAACATTTTCAAGCACCCACCCACTGATGAAGTACTTATCATTAGAGGCATTACATAATACAAGATAGTCGCATGAGGCAATTGCGTCTCTGGGACAAATGGGTCAGTTCAAAAAACAAAAGTCGTACCTCTGGTGGTCAAAAGTAAAAAGTCTATTACGTCGGGTTATAGAAGAGGGGACGATATTTATTCTCATACGAGATTTACCGAGAAAATTAAGCCATAGAATGCATATTATCGCATATGTCCACCGGAAAGACTTGAACCTAATTCTGATAATGACCCAAATGTGTCTTTTGATGATATCGTAGAAACGCGACACATTATAACTATCACCGCTCTCTATTTCATACAAAGTCCCAAATTTAAGGCACTAGAAGTATTCTTAAAATGTTCCGATTTTATAATTTCATAAAAGACGTTTGCCACATAGATGCAATTGCCTCAGGTGGTATACGTTCAAAATTTCAAGTATGAACGTAAAATAATTACAACACTGTATATCTATGCGTATGCGCAAATAACATCACCTGTCTGTACCTATTATGTCAACCGTCTCGTACTACAATAGTATTATATTCCTATGTAAATTTGCTCATATCTGACACAATATGTGACACAGCGGCCATCTCATGGACAGCATTGACGTCACGACCGCTCATTTCAATTTGGGGTCAACAGTGAACTTGGCTCAAATATTTGATGTTTCAAATTACTTAGGATTGTTTGTTTGTGGATTAGGCTGGATGTTATAATGTTACATGTCTCAGTCACGACCATAATGGCTGATAGATCTATAGTTACTTACGAGTATATTAAATGACTGTACAGTACAGTTACTTATATTGTTATAAGTATTGAAGGCGTTATCACAGCATAGTCACTTTTTTTACAAAATTATCGACAACGACAATAAAATAATTTCCGAGAACAACTGAACGAGTTACCATAAAAAACACCAAAATCGTCATAGATGTAATATTTGAAAAGTTCCTCGATTCCTCGTGGATCTCCACATTATATTTATATTTTCACCAAAATAGTATGGGCCCCATTTGAAGATGTCTACGATGTCCGCACGAACAATTTTTTTTAATCGATACATAGATGTCAGAGTTCGGACGTAACTAAAACTATCAAATTGAGAACCTTCGCTTTTTGAAGTAGGTTGAAAACGGTACTTTTAATAAGTATTAAATAAAAGTGGCGGCTTTTACACACGTTTATTCGCCAGGAACGTCACGAAATATTTCAAACTCGAATGATGAACACCCATGGACAGTCCGCTGCATTGGCGAATAGTCATTTTCGAAATTGCCAAAGATATGTCTATTTTTGGCACGAAAGACTTAATAAGCGAATTGTAGCTATCAATTCGTAAATGATGGTAATCTATGTAAATCAAGGTTTATTTTATTGTCCAAGTAACGAAGTGTCTGATATAAATTAAACTTGTAACGCTTTGATTATTTCGAAGTTTAAAACGGAGACGTGGCAGTCCCCCTAGGCAATGGCTTGGCCTCTTTATAACCGACTTCAAAAGAGAAGGTTGTATTCTATAAAACTGTCCAGATACAGAACGCTATTCGAAAAGAGGGAGAGATCTTTACTTAGCAGTAGAACATATACATCTACATCACATTGCCGAAATTTTCCATGGAAAATGAAGGAAACGAGATAGGGTGTGATGAAACATAGAACCATCAATATCTCTGTTGTTAAGAGGTAACTCGATATCACTAGTATATGTTATGGGATCGAATAGTTTATTCAGAAAAACTAAAATAAATATATAATTATAAAGGGACAATCTTATGCAAGTCGACCGAGTCACAAACTAAGCAATGCTTGTACTATAGGTACTAGACGACGATATACATATCATATAAATACATAATATATATATATATATATATATATATATATATATATAAACAACATCCATGACCCACGAACAAATGCTCGAGCTCATCACATAAATATATGCCCTGGCCGGGATTCCAACCCAGGACCAGCAAGTAGCTGTAGTGGTCGGCTCAGTAAGCAGGAGCACTACAAACTGCACCAATCGCGTCGTCAACTAAATAGCATTTTTAAAATATAAACACAATGGGTATACTGAATGTTACTATTCCGCCAACAAAAAAAACGTTGCCAAAACAAATCAAGCGAGTCTTTATTGCTTTTAAAGTCGTTAATTTCGTATAAGTTTATTAGCTTAGGGACGTTTTAATACCCGAAATATTAGGTGAGAAATCCTGACCGGACAAAAGTTAAGTACCATGAAACACTAAAAATGTCGGTACAAAAGAAGTTTTAAAACAAATAGTTATAGTATTTTAGTAGTAAGCTTATACTATCTTTTATCACCTCGATCAGGTAGTCGTTTCAGCTTGGCCAAAAATTCTTTCGTATGTTCGGATCTCCAGTTCACCAGCTGTTCTGTGTGTGTGTAAATCTGGACAAAAGGACATCCGAACATCCGAGGAACATAAGAAAAAATATTTGGCCAAGTTAAAACGAAGACGCTTCGCTCGTTAGGTTAGATAAATAGAATACCTACTTCATGATACCGCTAAATACTCTTATACCATCCAATCCAATTACCCTTGCAAAAAGCGTCGCGAATAATTATCGCCGTGAAAAAGGAAACAATGCTATGGTTCTCGATTCTCGTAGTAAACTGATAGTTTTTTTAATATCGCGGCCCGCCCACCATTGACGTCAATCGACCGGTCGCGCGCGCGTGTGTGCGTGCCAGGGCCGGCGCGGGCGCAGGGCTAAGGACGGTGCAGCTGAGGACTTTATACGTATATATGTATGGGGTTATATAGATTTATTACTATGAGTTAGGGTTATGCGTAATTGTGCTCACCAGAAAATTAAGGGCCATTTTTTTGCTGCATTGCAGGGTACAAGTTGTTTAATACCTAAGACAAGTAATATGTACATATTACATTCACTTTTATCCATTGTAAAAGATGGCTGTGCTCTTAAATCTTTTACTTTTTACCTTCGGAAGGGAACCCGATTTCAATAATCTAGAAAATAAAAATCACTTATTTTATATGTCCGTCTGATTTCTTTTGAGTATGCTAATGCCGGTCATTTTTTAGGTGTAGAATTAACAATTATACAAATTCGCATAAAATTAATTATTATGGAAATTAAAACCGAATACTAGAACTGAATTTTAATAATTTTTTCTAGGTTATGATAAAGGTAGGTGTATGTCTCCCTTTATTTTTAAGTGTCATTAAACTTTGAATGGTGCATTAAATATAGTTTTATAATAGGACAAGTTGGTTCTCTTGTCTTCTGAGCAATATTTTTTATCGATACACTTTTTAAACCTATTTATCCTTTGATAACTGTAAAAATTATAATTTTAGTTAGTATACATAGTATGTTAAAAAACTTGACATAAAATATTATTTCGAATTTATATACACCAAATAACAAGAACTGTCAAAAATTAATTATTGAACAGAGTTTAGCGCGTAATAAAATCGTCACCAGGAAAAACTTAAGTCTTCATACAATGGGCAATAAACAATGGTCAGGCAAGATGAGGTAATGGCAATTATTCGCTCTCATCCATACAATTATACCCACATTCCTTCGTAAATCAAGTGGTGCATGCGACATCACGACTGGACTTTAATTAACTTGCATCACGCAAGTACATTAGATCATACTTAATTAACACGTCTAAAAACTGTCATTAACGACAATCCGATTAAATAAATATGAATATTTATGACAGTTTTTAGTTGAGTGACAACCCTAGGCCGCCCGTATAAGTGTCAAATCGCTTATATGTAACACAAGCGTGTATCGGTTCCTACTTGGGTAGTTAAAATTAAGCGTGTGTGTGTTGAATGCCCTGCGCATGCAAGCATTCAATGTGCGTCGCGGATCATTATTTTATGGCTGTCGCTAGGGTTGTCACCGCTTCCTGAATTGAGATAAAAGTAAATCTGTACTCACGGTATTTACTACACTAATCTGATAGATTCGTTTAGGTTTACTTTTTTTATTTGCCTTAAATAGGTTTCGATTTGGACGAAGCTTTTTTTAATAAATGGTAATTTTTAATTAGCAGCCAACAAAATTTACTCAGAAGAAATATTGAGTTTTGTGCCAAAGCTTTTTTTAAATAGGATAAATGAATGAATTAAAGCCTAAGAAAAAAGTCTCTACGATGCGGCATTTCTTAACCTTTCAACCGCCAATTAATAAAATGCAGAGATCCTGCGGATAAAAGGTTAATTAATATTTCCTAATGCTCCTTTGCAGTAACACCTAGTCGCGACGTCCTCGTTTGAACCGAAGACAAAGAAGAGAAGACTCCGTTTTTGTTTTCGGTTTAAAAAGGTCGCTCAGGACTCGTAAAAATCCTTTGTTCCGTGAAATTAAAGAGTAAAATTGCTTGTTCCAGATAATTACCTAACGCTGATTGAGGGCACGGTTGACTCCTGAGCGACCTTCGGACGGACCTTTGGCCCTCGGGGCTAAGCATCAAGACCCTTTGCCCTTGGGGCTAAGCTTCGAGAGCCCTGGCCTTTGGGAATAAGCTTCGAGATCTTGGGGACTACCTACGTGATCCTTGGGACTGACATTCTTCAGGTTTTGCTGAGGTTGGACCTGGAGGCCAAGAGCACAGGATCAACATGCGATCGCATTGGCTTCCCCGAATTCAATCACTCAAATGCTATTCTGCATATAAGTGATGAAAGTCACACTGGAAATTCTGATCCTACTAGCAAATAGATATGACATGAGAAAACCCGTAATTCCTATATACTTCCTCAAATTCATATCTAGCATCCATAGTTAGTCCCGATGCATGCTTTATGTTTATAAAAAAGGAAATGAAAGAAAAATGTAGCATGGCCTCGTGTTAAAAATTTACACAAAGGGATGCTTAATTTTGTGAATTATGCCAGGAAGTGAATGAAACGCTTAAATTCAATAATTTATTGTTTTCATTCAATAGTATTTTTGATTTGTATGTAACCTAAGTATATAGCTCGTCTTGACTGAAATGTCCAACCTCAGCAGAACAAAATTGCGGCAGTTATGAATAGTCAATTACTATTAAGTTAATTTTAAGAATACTCTCAAAATATTCCTAGACTCCTTAAATTTCTTAGTCTCTTGAAATATAAAATTGAATAATAAGATGGCTGGCCCAAATATGTATTGTACGACTTTATACAACATTTTATGATAGTTTCCGGTAGTATAATAACATAAAGAAACACCAGCCATTTTTTTTTTTTTTAATAATCTAATCTCTCCTAATCGAACTATTTGACTGCTAATAATAAACATGCCTATTTAACAGACATTATTCTTGATATTAATGTGTAATAATAATTAATAAGTAAAATTAATATTTGTAGACGAAATTGAGATTATTGACGATACATATTTTTGAGATTATAAATATTCTTATGATTTTTAAAAATAATCTTAGACAACTCTTGGCAGATATATTTTCTATTCATCTTTAAAATGTTCTTTTATGTATTTTAGTTTATTTAATACTGTATCTTAATTTATATTGCTTTATTTTTATTTATTTATTTATACATACATATAATATACATGTAATGATATATCGATTAACATGTTAGCTTGTTTATTTCAATCGAAGAATAATTTGCTGTTTAAAATTTTAAATGTAAGAAAACGTATCGAAACATTACTTATTGTTTGTATTTCATAAGATATTTCGTTGATTCTCGTATGTTAAATTATGTTTAGTTATTTGAATATTTACCAATGAGGTTATTATATTAATTAGCTATTTATTTACCGTTAAAGTATTATACGTTAGAGTAGATATTTTTAGTAGAATAGATAATTTCAAAACCCGAAGAATAACAACATATCCTTTTAGTTAGAATAGGGAAGCAAACTTATCATCGTATAATTGTGAACACCGTCAGTTTATAATTATTTAGTAGCAGTATATTACATACCTGATGGTGAATTCGTGAATGTCACCTCGCCTTCGGTTCGGGCCAAAACACCTGTAACCTGGGGCTTTATGAATTACCGACCGTGACATAAGTTTTTCGTCTTGCCTTGAGCAGGAAGTGAGAGTTTCTCCCACTTACGGACCTGGGAAACGTAAAATTATAAACTAATCTAACCTAACCTATCCGTCAGTATAAAACTTCACTAGTTAGTTTATGAACTTACGGTAGTCACAATTTTACGGTGGAAGAAATACATTGAAGGTCCTTATTTCAGCGTCTAAGCCGTCTAAGGCTTCTTTGTTCTTTATCTCTCGCGCTTTCTTTGTAAGACAAAGAAAGAAAACCATTTATGCGATAAATCAGGCATACTTTTATCACGACCAAAAACACATCTTGCCCTAGTTTTAGTATTATTAAGCGTTGTGAAAATATCAGTTAAATAATTTAATATTGAATATATATATATATATAAGTTATTAGCAGCTCGGTATTAAAGTAAGTGTATATCGCTGATACATAATACCCATATTTGAATATGTACGTGTAAACCTGCCTGTTTTATAGTTCTTTGAGTTTGTATCTATTACTTTTTTATAAATTAGATGTTACTTCAACTTAAATGTAGAAGACCGATTTTCTTTTCACATAGTTACGATTTCTATTGCATTTAAAAACACTCAAAAGCAATGATCGGTCATATGGCACTTCTATTCAAAGTGTTTATGTACCTATATGTATTATATTCCATTATTTTAATTCTAAAAAAGTGTGAGTAACTTTGTGTGTGAGGAACTTATACAAATATTAAAAGGCTGGTGTACAATATTTTCAGTATTCATTTTAAATACAATCACAGTTGTTAAAAAAAAACACTGTAGGCAAATACACTGGCTTAATTAAAACAAAATTTAAATCCTTTTTGTATTTAACCAAAGTTAGTCATACAACAAAAACATGTAGGATTAATTTGTTACACAAAGAAAAAAAAAATGTTTGAATTAAAGCCATAATAACTATGTTATTTTGTGGAAACGACCCATTTATCTGAAATAACCATCAAATAACCAGCAAGCCAATGGTACATTTCTCACACGATAAATGACAGAGTGGTTGTCATTCTAGCTTATTTGTGCGAGTGACAGATACTTTATCACTTATTTATCACGTGATAAACTTGATTATGTTATTAAATTAAAAGTCTATTTTATAATTTAAATATATGTGATGACGCGTTATGTCTCATTAGTATACTCATATCTGGCTAGCCGCAACTTTACGTCAGAGCAGACACGCCTATAATAAGTTTAATAATTAAAATATAATAGTCCTTTACTCATTTTAATAACATTCCATTATCGTATTAATAGAATTCCATTCTGTTGCACAAAGTTTCTTTAGTTTTATTTCCGCTGGCATAGTTAAAACAATCAGCTTTTTATCATGTAAAATAATTCTAAATGTTTAGAATAGAACGTTTTTTTTTTATTGTAATTAAATTGAATAAATCAAAAATTTAACGAAAAATTCTAATTTAATATTTAATTTTTTCGTTTTTTTTCTAAACATTTGGTTTATGCTAGCAGACGTTACTGTTTGAATAAAAATAAAATACTGATCTTGTAAAGGTAGTTATCTCACCTCTCTTACCTTTCGAAATAATTACAGCACGCGACTGTGGTCGCCATTAGATTTAATGAACATGAATAATGTAGAAAATGAATTATGTATTATTCTAGATATTATTGCGTTTAATGTATGACGTGAAACATTATGATAAGATAAGGTTAATAATACTTGGACCATTTTTTTAATGATGAATATTTAGTAATGATGAATAAATTTTAATGACTGTTCGTTACGTTTATTTGTTTCCCGTTGCATTTTGTAATTATTCATTTATATTTTAAAGGATAATATCGGTCAATCTGATACAAATTGATTTAATTACAATTTAAGGTTAAAGCTTGTGTTATGATGATGATACTCGATGAATAGGTATATATGTAAGTGCGTCTATGAATATGCACTTATATAATATATATAAGTATAATATGTATATAAAAGTATAGAACATATTTTTACTAGATGCTTTGTGAGTTGTAGATTTAACGTTTTTTTTTTCCAAATACCTAGCTGAAATATGTCATTTTTACGTTGTCGATCCCCATATTGAAAAAAATCGAAAAACCGACACGACGGAAAAATACAGGAGCATAATTATCAAACCTACTCAAAAAAAAAACCGAAATCCGGACATACGAAACAATTTTTACCCAAGCTGAAACGCTGACGCTACGCTCGCTCGGTCAATAACAAAACTAGACTTAAAGAAGAAGGTTTGTGTTAGGGTTACTATACGACGATATATATACATAAATACATAAGAAAACCATGACCCAAGCACAAATATTCGGGTTCATCACACAAATATGTGCTATGGCCGGGATTCGAACCCGGGACCGCCGGCTCAGTAGGCAGGTGCACTACAAACTGTGTCAACCGCGTCGTCAACAACATCATAAGAAACATGGAGTTAAATCCCGGCTTATAAAATATTTTTCATGTGTACGTAGAGGTATTATCGTTTTACTATGAAATAACTGTCTCCTATTGGTGGACGAAGTATTATGTGCCTATTAAAATAAGTATTGACGAGTACAGTAAGTGGTGACGTATTTGTATTACGAATAAATTTGGTCAGTTGTAGTAATCGACCGAAGGCAAAAAAAAAAAAACTTGTTTCTGCCGAAGTATCGATTTCGGCCAAAATCGGCGGATACCTACTGTCTTGCGTTTAGCGGGTCTACCTTCCTTGCCTTCCACATCCAAATAATGATATAGAATCCGCTTCCTGTCTGCCAGTCTGTATGCCACAGGTTTATAACTGGTGCACACTGCACAGTAGTCTCTTGTATCAGATAAAAACCAAATAATAATATATAATAAACTATTTTCGGCGTGTTTTGCGTTTTACTTTGAGTTGTTATATACAGGGTGGAATATTTCTAGACTCGGCTGACAGGATAGTATCATCTGAGTGATCTACAATCAACCTATTATAATTGCAAAGCTGGATTTAAAAGCAAAAAAGTCATCAAAATAAAATATTTTAATATCACTGACAACCCTACTAATTCAAAGGTTATACTTACATTTTAAATGACACCTGCATTTAACTTAAGCGATGTTCAAAATATGCTAGGGTTGATATGTGCAGATTTTTACACTAATGTTTAACAAACTGTACGAGTATCTCAAGATGGATAGAAATATTTACATACTTCATTAAGTACTCAGTTGAACAATTCCCTGTTTGCTTAAAAGTCCCTCGATCTGTTCTACCCTGTAGGTATTTTGAATAATAACAGGTTGTATACTACTTTTGATTTACCCTATCTAATCGTCACTAAAATAACAAAATGAAACACCTTTAGTTGTCATGTACAGTGCGCCTGGAAAATTGTTGTAAGTATTCGCATTATGGCCGCCGCTATCATTGCGATCAATATTTTCTCAGGCGTTGAGATTTTCTATTTTCTACCCGTTTTATTTGATACTAGAAGGCGCTCGCAACTACGTCCGAGTTTTTTTTCTTTACGTACGTAGACGGGTAAAAAGTATACTATAACCATCTTTGGATGTCCAGCTATCCTTGTACCAAAATTGGTTAAAATTCCTAGAGCTGTTTCGGCGTAATGAGAGGACAATGGAAATTATGACCAACAGATGGGGCCAGACTGGCATCACGCCGCGCGCCCATACAAAACAAATGACCATCCTGCATCACGCTATTAAGATTTTTCCTCAAATGACCCACATACACCATAGAAATCTGATTTTCGATACAAATCTAGAATATTGTAATAGTATAGAAGAAACAGGTATAAATTAAGAAACATAAATTTGTACGCTTTTTCTTGGTTGTAGTTTTTTTTCAGTTTCATCTTCTTCGAATAATTCTCATCAATAAAACCTTTTTCTTCAACCAGATCGGATCATCGGATCCTTTTGTTTAGAAGCTACGATTAGGTACACATATAGAATGAAAAAGATACCTACGTTATATATCTTACATTACAAGTATGACACAGACCTGGGCAACTATAGTCCAACAGCAAAGTTAAGTTTGTCGCTCAGTACAGTTTATCTTTTAGTTGCGATACGCATGGCTTTCATTGTTTGTACGGAACTGCGGTGCGCGAGTCCGACTCGAACTTGACGGACGGCTAGGTTATGATTTATTTTTCCACAACATATGAAGTTGCAGGCCTCATTTATTGAACTACAAAAATAAGTGAATAAGAATTGAGCTCGTGCAAGTGTACATTTTCTAGGTTGTTTTAGATTATACAGCAAGTGCAACTTTTCGCAATCAAGTTATTATATCAAACATCTAAGCTCGTTCAAATTAAGTTTTTCCCAGAGTTCGCATCGCCATATTAGCCGACAAACCAAACCAACAGCCCATTTTTAATTCATACATTGCAATGTGTCTTATCTGAACTCCACATCTTTTATTTACACTTCATTTTACGTCAACCTGGGGGCTGATTTGAGTGTACATTGAGATATCGCCAAATAAGCGGTTTCTTAGATATATCTCAGCCAAGGTAGTAAACAGGGTGGGCGCATGGGCAGAATCGACCAATCACAAAAGTGAACCGGAGCTGAGATACAGATTTGAACTTAGGTGATTGGTCGATTCCACGCGTCTCCGCTTCAGTGGAGACGCACCCTAAGAACTTTCACAGCCATTATTACTCTAATTGAAGCTGTATAAATACTGTATAAGTGCTTACACAGTTTGTGTGCTACTTGGGAGGTATATCGTCTTTCATCATCATCATCATCTCAGCCATAGGACGTCCACTGCTGAACATAGGCCTCCCCTTTGGACTTCCATATATACCGGTTGGAAGCGACCTGCATCCAGCGCCTTCCGGCGACCTTTATAAGGTCATCTGTCCATCTTGTAGGTGGACGTCCTACGCTGCGCTTGCTGGTCCGAGGTCTCCACTCGAGCACTTTTCGGCCCCATCGGCCATCTGCTCTGCGTGCTATGTGGCCTGCCCATTGCCACTTCAACTTGCTAATCCGGTGAGCTATATCGGTCACTTTAGTTCGTCTACGGATTTCCTCATTTTTGATTCGATCACGTAGAGACACCCCGAGCATAGCCCTCTCCATTGCTCGTTGAGCGACTTTGAGCTTTGAGATGAGGCCGATAGTGAAAGACCACGTTTCGGTGCCGTATTAAGTCATCACTGGTAACACACATTGGTTGAAGACTTTCGTCTTGAGGCACTGAGGTATGTCGGACGAAAAGACAGTTTCCCGAACGCTGCCCAGCCGAGTTGGATTCGGCGGTTGACCTCTTATCGAGTTATATCGCCTTTAACTGTCATTAATACGCGATGTTTGAAATTCGATCTGCATAAAGTGACATTTCACGTTACTATACCCGGTCAAGTTAAGTTTTCGTCTGATATCTATGGCGTCGCATATAAATGGGGTATATAGGAGGAAAGTGCAATGAAAGGGACAGGTTATGAATGGGACAGAGGTAGAAAATATTTGTGCTCACAAAATAGGTATTTGCTACCCTTTTTTTATAGAGAAACGTTTCACCGAATTTTCTTTTCATCGAAAGCGTTTTTTTCTGAAACCATAAAATATTTTGAAATGTTGTAACATAAACCTAACCTAACCTAATCTATAGGTTGACATTTCAAGATTCCTGAAAAATGTGTGACTTCCGAGGAAAAAATTGTCAATAAAATGAAAATTCTATGAACTGAAGCAAGTGTTTTTCTATAAAAGAAGTGGACAACATCAGGTACTTGCCCTTACCTGGATTCGAACCCCATGAACATAAGATTCCTGAGTGGGCCAGACGTAAGTTCCGATGATCGATATGAGGAATGGCCAAGCATATCGATATGAAATAGCATCGAGCAAGATATATGAGGTGTCGGGGCGTGATTTATTGACATGCGCGGGCGCATAGGCAGCAGCGGTGTGGAGGAGGATTCGGTTAGCTTGTTTATTTTGCAATCACATAAAAAATAAAATACATTATCGTACAATATCCTACTTATTTATTTTATACCATTTTAACGGATATTTGAACGGCATCGAAATTTGAAATAAGTATTGTTTCAATTTTAACTAAAATTTCGGTTTAAGTAACCCTTATTGTTTTAAACCGAAATATTAGGTTTTTTTCCGTAAGTGGCTTTCACTGAAATTTTACTTACTATTATTTATTTTGATTGTATTTTTTTTTCTATGTCTTAATTTTGGTTTTACCGTAGCCAGGTAAAAACTTGTACCTAACGTTTTTGAGTCCCGCTCCCTTTTGATTTTACCAAATATTTTAAAATCTCAAAATTGTCTCTGTATTTCTTGTAATTGTCATTAGGTAGTTTTACTTATTACTACTTTAATTATTAGAATAGGTACTGGGATGACTTCTACGAGCACTACAAACTTAAATCACATAGGTATTTAACGATAAAAATTGCGTTTTTCGTTCCATATAAAAATTTGAAATATCCTACGATGTAATTTTATCTACTTACGTAAGATGACATTACCGTTAGTATACAATCATCAAATTAGTTTCTGTTTAAGCAGTCAAATCCAGTCACGTGACCTATGATCCGTTAATTTTGAAAACAATGGAAGATAATTAAGTTGTTAATATTTCGTACTTTTTGACAATTTTTTTTTTTTTTTTATAAATGGTTAGTTATTAACCGGTTTTTTAAGTTTTAGTAAAAACATTTCCTTAATTTTTATCGACATCAATTCACACTTGCGCCCATATTTGTTTTATTAGTGTAAAAAACTTCAATGAATTGCCAAGACCTGAACCGGTTTAAGGTGGATTGAACTGGTCCGCTGCCGAAATTGTCGTCACATTATTAACGTGCTTGTTATCGATTTATTTAGAATATTTAGTATTTTACCACTTGGTCAGCTTGACCAAAACAGAAAATTAAATCATATTTAAAAAGGGATATTTTGAACTATAAAGCGTTCGCAACTTCGTTCTTGTAGATAGAGAAGTAAAGTGATAATAATAAATAAATAAAATGATAATAAATAAATATCAGACAACCTCACACAAATCAACCTAGTCCCAAATTAAGCTCAAGAAGGCTTGTGTTATGGGTACTAGGCGACGATATACATACTTATATAGATAAATAAATACTTAAATACATAGAACATCCATGACCCAGGCACAAATATTCGTGTTCATCACACAAATATTTGCCCTTGCCGGGATTCGAACCCGGTACCGTCGGCTCAGTAGGCAGTTGCTTAACCACTGCGCCAGCCGCGTCGTCAAAAAGTGATAATATGTTCTCTTAAAAAAACGCATACTTACGTGCTTCAAGTCAAAAGACTTCACAGGAGGAACTTCACTGCTAATTTTTCATCGAGGTTTTGTCCTCGTCTGTTTTGTCATCCAAAACTTAGCAAATCGCTGCGACATTTTGGGAACTGAATGGGAAGGAAATGTTCTGTGTCGGACTGTTTCGATTTATGCGCAAATTATTATAGAAATTGTGTACTAGGCGTCCATTTGCGGCGGAATTTGGGCCAAAAACAGACGCCTAAGACACAAATTTTATAATAATAAGCGGTTACGTTAAGTTGAGAGAATGGAAAAAAATACAAACATACTAACTGCCTCCTTTTTTGGAAGTCGGTTAAATTATCCACCGTTTCTGTCATACTCATACCAACCGCCCGTAAATTATTCATTAGCATTAAAAAACACTAAAACAATGCACATTGGTCGGAGGTTCAAAACGAGAATACCTTCATATCATCCTCCTAGCCTTTGTCCCATTTTTTTGAGAATGAATTCTCAATCGGGGTCGGCTACCTAAATCCCAAGATGTGGCGTAGGCACTAGTTTTTACGAAAGCGACTACACTAGTTTTTACGAAAGCGACTACGACTACGAGAATACCTTCATGTATTCCTAAGTAATAACAAGTGAGAGTTTTATATCACTTTTTGTTACATTATATACAGGCGAATCCTTATTATTCAGTCCAAATACGTACGTACTGTAGAAAAAAAATTTTTAACAAAAAAAAGAACCGACTTCAGTAAAACTAAAAAGCCGAAAATAACCCGTTCAAGTACAGATTACATTTGACTCACCCTTTGAAATCGATCCCAAACCACTCAGTTATTATATTTATATATTAAAGTTTACGTGAGGTTTGGCACCGACTTCAAAGGGTGAGTCAAATGTAATCTGTACTTGAACGGGTTATTTTCGGCTTTTTAGTTTTACTGAAGTCGGTTCTTTTTTTTGTTAAAAATTTTTTTTTTTCGCTTTTTAGTGATTCATATAAAATACTTATGGCGGGGTGATCAGGGAGGTCTTGAAGGCATGCATCTCGTTTGAAATATCTCCTAACTCCTAACTGTTAAGGAGTTGTACCTTCCATCATCAGTTCAGTATGAGAAGATGATGACTACCATATGCAAATACTTAAATAGTTTTAGAAAAAACATTAAAAATATTATGAGTGCCTATAAAATTTCAGGAATTCCTTCGATTCCTCATGGATCTCGTCATCCGATCTTCACCAAAATTTTATGGGACCAACCTTGAGATGTCTATTTATGAACCTAAAAATAATTTTCCAAATCGACTCATAAATGACGGAGTTATGAGGTAACAAACATTAAAAAAAAAAAAAAAAAAAAAAAAAAAAAAAAAAAAAAAAAAAAACATACAACCGAACTGAGAACCCCCTCCTTTTTTTGAAGTCGGTTAAAAAACACAAATGAGGCGAGAGACAGACATTCCCACGTTATGTCAGTTCTTAAAGCCCATCAGTAGCTCATTCTGTGTCTATCAATCAATTAGTCGTCATAATAATTTTCGCAGTGACAGTATACAGCGCGAACATTGCTTTTTAATTCTAAAATGTCACTTCTAGTTAAGGTTCTTTTGGTTTTTGTCGCGTTTTAGAACTGAACGAACACTAACTCGCAATTCCATTACGTTATAAGCGGCAAGAACACTTTTGGTATATTGTATGTTTCGAAATTGAATTGTGGAACAGGTTCGGTGCGTGGGACTCATGTTGCTCTCGAAGGAGACGATGAAATTGTGAAAGGATTCTAAGGTTCGGCAGTTGTTTATTAATCGCCTATTCTAATATTGTGTTGATGTCAGTAGTGCAGGGGGTCTTAGTGAGATGTCACCATCTGCTCCTGTTTTGTGCTCCTGTGCGCTATTCTAAAACTAATGTCCAGGAACGTGCGTGATCGAATAAAAAAAAATGAGAAGATTCGCAAGGGTCCTACCTAGGTCGTCGACATAACTCAGGATATTGAATATGTATATACATGACAGTGGGCAGGGCACATCGCTCGTAGAACCGATGGCTGTTAGTACAGAATGGTTCTTGAATGGTGACCGCATACAGGCATACTGGAAGACGCAGGGTGGAAAGACCCTAACAAAATGGTCCGAAGATTTTATCGGATCGGAAAAAATCGATGAGTGATGGCGGCAGCCGATCGGAAGGTGACATAATTTGGGTGATATGATGATTATCCAGATGAGAACTATTTTTGAACGGCGCTTATTATATAGGTTCTTTTATATACTACGACGGTGACAAACAAGCATGCGGTCCGCTAGATGTTTAGCAGTTACCGCCGCCCATGGACGCTTACGACGCCAGCTCGTCTAGCACAAACTACGTTTCGCGACTCTTGTCGCGCGACATAGCGCTACCCGTCACTTTCTCAAATTACTGCACAGAAAGAGACGGGTAATTATCTCGCGCGAGAAATAGTCGCGTATGACAGTTATGCTAGTGAGGTACAGGAGCATTACACGCGCGACAAACGCATATCGCGCGTCGCGTTTAAATTATTGTCAATAAAATTGTAAAGGTATGTTCAGATGACAAGCACTCAATGCGCGTTTTGCTGCTGCGCGTTTATAAATCCCTACAAAAACGCGCGTTGGCATGTTTACGGTCTGAATAAAAAGTATGTAGTTGTAAACGCGTGTAAAGCGCTCATCATCTGAACATACCCTAAGGTTGTCTCATAACATAATATGAATATATCCCCCGGTCTCTTCCCCCAGGTAGCTCCTTTTTCAATTTTTCTTTAAGCTTTGATCTTTGTATTTAATGCTTAAATAAAAATTGTGGTGTAAACATATAATGTCTCATTTTTAATGTGTAGGACATTAAAAATGAGACATTATATGTTTCATTTTATATAATATGTATATGACATGACCCAAGCAAATAATTAATGGAAAGCATAATTCAGTCCTTGTACTTTGACTGTGACATCCTTGATGATAACATAATATTTATCATACCGACATAAACGGTATGAATTTTAATGGCTGATCAGACACAAGTATCGAATTAGAGACACGTGTGCAACAGGGTCTGATTTCAATGATTTTGTAGTGATTGGAGGCAATGACCCCTTTTTAATAACACTCGCATTGTAGAGAATAACGTTATGATCCTTATAGGTAGGTACATATTAAATTATGTCTTTTTAACAAAAGATGCTTATCTTTTGTTAAACGTGAAGAAATTAACAACTGAAAGAATTACTATAAAAAACATCGATTTCGACAGTGATGTGCCTATAATATTATTAATATTTGAAAGAAAGAAAGGAGGAAAATACATTTATTGACAAAATTAACATAGCACATTTTTATGTACATGTACACAAAACAAAATTACAATAAAAAACAAAAGGATAATAAGCTCAGCATAACTCAGCAATGTGCTGGGAGCTTAGCCGCTGTGGTGTGACGCAGTTCCAGCGCTGATTTTCGGCTTGCACAGTGAGTGACTTTGCGACTAACACACTGGTATTTTTAAACATTTTATAATTAAGTAACTAAACACAAAGTGAAAGTTTTATTGTTTCAGAAACTACTCGAAATTTACACAATTCACGCGGAAAACTGTTATTTTATTCAACTTATTTTCAATCGCACGCAAGGAAAGTATGCAATAGCTGTTACTATCTAAAAAGTAGGGAAAAGGTTTATTGACTTAAAAAAGAATGGTCGAAATTAATCAATACATTTGTCATGAAAAAAAGTTTAAAATGTCTAAGGCCTCTTATTCGTTTTTACTGTAATTTTTTTCTGTCAAATTTGGATTTACTGATGGTAAGGGTCTACAATTAGGGGGCAGGGATTATAAATTATCAAGTAAACGGTTGGGATATGGATCCCTTCAAATCAAAATGGACACGAGTCCCATTTGGTGAGATAGTAAATTAAATTTACAGTAATAATATTCAGCCGTCTCTACGGAAACTACGAAACGAGTTTTTTATATAGACAAGCTATAAAATAGTATACTTTCCTGACATGTGCGAAGCTCAATGATAAATAGCTATAAAGTTCCACATTTTTGCAAAGCAGTGGTGCCATAGGTAATTATGTATTAATGATCCCACTACCATAGACTTTTCGTCTAATACACGTCCATTCTTACGATCATTTCCCAGCACGTCCAGCATAACTGTGACCCGCGACTCTTTGTCGCGCGACAAATACTACCGTCATCGCTTTCCTTTCAATACCGTGCGAGCAAGACAAGAGAAGTCGTGGCAAAGTGTGCTAGCCCTTTAGTCAAAGCTTGTCGATTCCAAGCCCACCTCGATATCGAATCGGGACTTATCTCACATCGTGAATTAATACCGGCGACCGGCCAAGTCACTTCACGTAACTTGTACTTAACCAGTAGTACTGCGACTCTGGCTCTGTCTGCACGCTCCCAGCCAAACGAACAATTAAAAAAAAAGTTAGTGATGTGACACCGATTGTTATGACCAATCGATTCAGTGGAAACGTGTTGTGTTCGTGATAGTGTTGTGAAAAGCGGCTGAACGTTCGCGGTATGAAATTGTTTTGCAGTGACAGCTTGAGTTTTTCAATTTCTCTTTCTGCAAATATACGCAATGTGTGCACAAAAAATAGAAATAGGTTTTTTATATGGCCACCGTGTTGGGTTTGGCGAATGACACGGTTTGATGGAAGTTATCTGTGAAGCGATCTATGTCTGTCTGTCACGCTAATTGCCACTATATAAGCTTATCGATGCTATAATTATCGAATCATAATCGTAACCCACGGCTTTCGTTGCAAAGCTAATAAAGACGTAAACTTTGATGTGACGATACAATATTATTCTTATTTAATTTATAATTATTTCGTCAAAGAAAATATTTCTATTACAATTTGGGAATATGAATACGACTGATAACATAATAGGGTGACAAAAAACACAACCTGGACAAGTAATTACAAAACAAAAAAAACTTATATTAATAAGTTTTTTTTTGTAGAGTACTTTCCCCCGAAAAAATCTCTTTATAATATTAATTCATTGTATAATTTTAGATAATTCTTTTTACATAATTTGTATGCCAACTTTTAAAACTATCGTGAATATTATAATGGTATGGGATTTCTGTTTATTTTTTAGGCATTACAGGAGAAATATTCAATGTTTGGATTGTTTCGGTAGAGGCCAGTTACCGATCCCTCAAAATCTAACGGGGATAAAAATCATAAAGTAAATGCAACCATCATAGCTCAGAGCTCCTGCAGATTTAGAGTAAATAGAAATACTCCAAGCATTGATGTAGGCACACACAAACTAACAGCTTCCTATTTTAAAGCATCTGAGCCCAATTTTAATAATTCTGATGATAAAAGTAAAGCCAAATCTCCTTCAGCACAGGCGCATGAAATATTCTTCCCTAAAAAATAACCTTTTGTCTTTTCTTTAAAATTTGGTGCACATCCTTTTCGTATACTAAGCAATTTTTTCCCAACTGTGTCATTTCCCAACTACTTTTTCTAAAAAAAAAACTACATCAGTAGATTCGGTTAGGGTTAATTATGTAAAGAAAGTATTATAATTATTTTATGATACACAAACACAGGTCGTATTAAGTTAATAGTTGCATCGCCTACTATTTTTCTGCTTTGCCCTAAGCTTGGCTGATAGAGAGTGCCTCATGGACATAGCATCAAATCCAACTTTTGTACGAGAAGATTTCTTTTATGCAATAAGAATGTAATAATTAAATTAAAAATAAATATAATAAATTAACTAATCAACTAATTTCACGGTTTCAGACAAATACCTAGTCGTCGAAATTAAACAGGAAATGAAGCAGTTTGGGAAACGTACTTATTCTGTTCGTTATTAATCCTTTAATTTTCCTCCTCACACTGATGTATCGCTGTAAATTACTGGCTGATAACTTTCATTTCCCCGAACAAAACCTCTAGAAACTGAATCCCTGCGACGTAGTACGCGTTTACGTCACATACAAATATACAAACCATGAATTTTGTTTATGTATAGTTTGTACAAAAAATCATGGAGCATGCCTGCCGCCCACATGTTCTGGTATTTACGCTTCCAATACCAACGCGACTACAATTCCTTTTAGAGGAATAGATGATAATGTATGGTAATTGGAAAATTCTATAAACGAAATTTTCTGCAACTGTTTTCCTACCAAGAAAAGTCAGTTGTATGATGACTATAGTCATAATAATTATAATCAAACGTTTGGGCATAGTTGAGTAACTAACTATTTTGGCTCAGTGACCCAAACACCATCTTAGCCTCCGAAACGAGAGTACGCCGCTTCTCCCGATCCTGCGCTATTTTTCGCCAATTTTCGGCTTGAAGCTTACGCAAATCCACCTCCACCACGTCTCCCCAGCGGTACCTGGATCGTTGGGTAGTAATTACGAATTATATAAGTATAATAAGAGCTGCCCGCAACTTCATTTGCGTATAAAAAATATTGCGTATAAATTCTTTACGGATAAAAAATATCCTATACCAACCATCTTTAAAAAAATTATCCGGAAAATTCAAAATCTCAACGGAGCTGGGACGACTTATTGTGTAAATTGACCGTAGATTCCATCCTAAGCCAGTGCTCTACGGAAGACCGTGCCAGAATTTTGGCAGTAGGCACCAAAGAGGCCGGTTACTGGCTCCAAGCGCACCCTTCCGTGAGCACTGGAACTTTTCTAGAACCCAATACCGTCCGACTTTCAGTTTGTCTCCGTCTCGGGGTTCCGGTCTGCGCCCCACACCGATGCCCCTGCGGCAAAGACGTTGACAGGCTGGGTCACCACGGACTTTCCTGCCAGAGCAGTGCAGGCCGCTTCTCAAGACATGCTGCTCTGAACGACATCATCCGCCGGTCTCTTGCATCAATCAATGTGCCGGCCCTTTTAGAGCCGACCGGCATCTCAAGAGACGATGGCAAGAGACCGGACGGAATGTCTTTGATTCCGTGGAGTAAGGGACGGGTGCTGGTGTGGGATGCAACCTATGTAGACACACTGGCCCCGTCACATCTCCACCGATCCTCAATCAGGGCCGGAGCAGCGGCAGAAGCGGCCGAAGGCATAAAACGGAATAAGTACAGTGGTCTTGGCGCTGAGTACAATTTCTTACCTTTTGGCGTCGAGACCCTGGGTCCGTGGGGCCCCAGCGCATTAGGCCTCTGCAAAGATATTTCGAAGAGGCTTATTGATGTTACTGGTGACCGGAGAGCTGGCGGTTTCCTCGCTCAAAGAATCAGTTTGGCGATTCAGCGAGGAAATGCCGCCAGCATCTTTGGCACTATGCCGCAGGGGCCATTTTTAGATTTAGTTTAAGTTTATTATGTTCGAGTTTAGTTTAATTTTTAGTATAGTTTTATTGTAAGTATTTTAAGTTGTATTCCTTAGACTTTATTTTGTACTAATAAAATTTTCACCATCTTTGGATGTCCAATGTCCAGCTATCCCTGTACCAAAATTGGTTAAAAAAAATCCTGCTGTTTCAGTGTGATGCGAGGACAAAAGAAATTATGAAAGAAATGGCACCAGGTTGGCACGGCGCCGCGCGCCCATACAAAACAAATGACGATCCTACATTACGCTATTAAGATTTTTTTTTGCTGAAATCATGACCCCATAGAAAAAATATTAACAATACATAGGTATCTAGAATTTTATAATAGTATGGAAGTGGTAAACATCCTCTACAATTGAAATTAATTTAGTACCCACAACTGCAAGTCATGGCACTTTTGAAAATCGAATCTAAAACTGGCATTGATCGAATTTTAATTTAAAAATTTATTCTAATCAGATAACCGAGTTCCTAATCAAAACATTGTTGGACTCCTATTTAGTAACATATTAGACAATAGCTGAAACTGTATAATAGACCATGGTAATCTATTTAGTAAGGATTTTACGCTTTTGACGTAAGTGACACGCTATATTTACTATACAAGGTAGAAAAATTAAAACATACATATGTATAAATTAACATATTATTTTGCTTTGTCACAAGAGCAGTAAGCACCTAAGTGTTCTAAGTGATGAAATATTTTTTTTCTTTGAATTATTTTTTATTAAGGAAGGTAGGCAAAACAAAAAGCAGTAATAAACCAATATGTTAATGTTATTTAACGGACAATAATCGCACTTAGCATAGCGATATGAATGTCTCTAGGTATATGTTAAAACATATTTGATTATCGTCTGCTAGGATTGAATTGTTTTTTGCCGTGGGCCAAAGCGCGTGATATTTTAAATTCAATTCATAATAAGCAAAAAACATTACAATACTACGATATGGTGTCGGTCCCGTATGGTGCGACGGCGATGTGACTTTTGTTGTGATTCTCATCTCATAAGCTCGTTGTAGTGATGTGCCGTTTTCGAGAATTTCCGGAAACTTTCCTCGTTTTGTATGCGATATGTACTCGAGAACGTTTTCTCTCCATCCACATCAGGAAATGATCTCGAGAACGACATATTATATAGGTCGTTGTATTGAACGTAGGTTAATCGTAGTTCCACTAAAAATAATTTCATTAAGAGAAATACTTATGGTTTAAAATCATAAATTCAAGTGAAATGTTAAATTTCTTTTGAGAAGAAGTTCGTTAAACCCAAATTTATTATGTAAAAACTTTCTGAAAGTAAAAGAAAAAGGAAAATTTAGTAGATTTAAAAATTATTGAAATGAAAATCAAGAAAAGGCCTACTTATGTCAATTTATTTATATGTTATTGGTGTAGCATACATAAATAAGTTTATGCTAGTATTCGCTGAGTTAAAGTATTATCATTAAAAAAGGTTATTCAAGAGGAGGTCGCGAGAACCTGACATCCAGTATTTAAATTGAATACGTGAATCACGATGCGGTAGTGTTTTGTCTTGATATTATAATGATGCCATTATAAATTCTGTTGGAAAATTTTGTCAACAAATGTGGCGTAGCATCTTGAAAAAACTGGGTATTGTATATAGGCAATTAGGCAACGAAAAGCTAACTTAATTTTACTTAAGTAGTATTGCAATCATACATCTCGCCTTTTATGTTTTCTTTTAGGGATGCCATTGAAGTCACATGCCACACTATGGAACCGACACAAATGCCGACATACTTTGATTACTTTTGGCATAAACCATATAACTGACAAATACCTTAAAATATTTATCGAGATTGACGAATTGAATAAGTGTCAAAACAAGATTATCAGCTAAGCTTTCGAGAAGAATGTCAATAGATTTTTTACCGAAACGACTTTAAGATGTATTAAGCAATCAAAATATAACTAAGATTAATATATAAATTAATGTTATCCATTTATTGTTATTATTAGCACACTGATAAAAGCACATGGATCTAACGAGTAATGAAAACATAATTCAACCGAGGCTAAAAAACTGGTAGAGTCGTTTTTTTCTATCAAATATTTGCTCTTTCGTTTAGAATGAATAAGGTATGTTGGACACCCAATAAATAAATAAATGTTAAAGGACAATTTTATACAAATCGACTTAGTCCCAAACTAAGCAATGCTTGTAGTAATATAAGTACTAGACGACGATGTATATAAAATAGAAATACATACATAACCAGTAAATAAATAATATAAAACAAACAGTTATAGTAACAAATTTTCAAGTTGACCACACAAATATCGGCCCTTGCCGGAATTAGAACCCAGGACCGCCGGCGCTGGCCTAGGAGGCAGCTGCACTACAAGCTACGACAACAGCGTCGTCTTAAACTTGACACTTTTAACCCGATTCATAGCAATAGAGGTTTAATGTTTGATTGAAATAAGGATATCAATGGTATGTGGACCCTATTACTTATGTTTTCCTATGAAACAAGAAGTATGTACTGTACTCGTATTCGTACCTACTTGATTCGTACTACATACCTACGACTCCTACAAGTAGGTACATACCCTAACCTAATGGATTTTACCGGGTAAGCTTTAAATTTGTTTTTTGAGTTAATGATTCCAGACATCTGTCTAACAATTACTTCTTATATTGTATATTCATAATAAATAAATAAAAAAAAAGATGTAACGTACTCAATTAAAGATGACTAACGTTAAAATAAACATATGTTTCCTCTAAAAAAAAGAATTATGTGAAAATTACATTCAGACAATATAATTCTTTGCTATCAACTATAAGAAATAAAAAATTTTTGTAAAAAAAATTGTCGACAATTTTCTAAAATTTGATACACTTAACTATAGTACGAGTGTCGGCGGCAATTTGTCTTGTCGTGGTCACACGAGACAAATTGTCGACGTTGCTGCACTTAGAGTCGGCAACAAAGGAATCTCATTATATCGAACAAGCGCGTTGCATCGAGAAGGCGTGCATGCATTTATCCATTCATTGTGTTACCGTTCCGCTCATGTTTGTAGCCCGGGAGCTGGCCACCATTTTCCTTTAGCTGTTGAATACAAAATTAATTAAAAGCATTATAATACGGTGAATAGAGACTAAAGTACTATGTGTGACCTTACAAACGGTCCGGTAGTTTTGAATTTTTGATATGTTGTCTAGGATGGTTAGTCAGTTTTAAAATGCAAAATGCACAATCCCCCCCCCCCCCCCTCCGCGCCCGCCACCATATTGAAAAAACCGGCACTTTCTTCATATTTTTGCTCATATCTTCCTTTAGGAGCATTTTAGCTAGAAGAAAGCTGCGACAATGTTATAGAGAGTTAAATTTACTACATTCTCCATTTTATATTTTTTTTCTAGGACAGATAGTTACGGAGATATCCACATTTAAAAAAACGTAAATAATCGCAATTTCCTACTGAAAAACAAACTTCTGGATTATATATTCGTTTAGGAGCATTTTAGCTACAACAAAGCTTGGGCAATGTTGTAGAGAATTAAATTTACTATAATTTACACTTCAAATTTTGTTTCAAGGACGGTTAGTTACAGAGATATGCACATTTAAAAAACAGGAAAAGTCGAATTTTCCGAAAATTTCTCAAAATTCTTGGTTTAGAACGCTGTCATTCAGTTACGGACTAGTCTAGGACAAATTAAAACATATAGGAAATATAATTGCTTATAAAACTCATGTCCATTTTTACATACATTTTCGGAAAATGTGACTTTATTTTTAACATATCTCCGTAATTATCTGTCCTAGAAACAAAATTTGAAATGTAAATTATAGTAAATTTAATTCTCTACAAAATTGCCCAAGCACTGTTCTAGCTAAAATGCTCCTAAACGAAGATATAATCCAAAAGTTTGTTTTTGAGTTGGAAATTGCAATTTCTTAAGTTTTTTTAAATGTGCATATCTCCGTAACTATCTGTTCTAGAAACAAAATATAAAATGGAGAATGTAGTAAATTTAACTCTCTATAACATTGTTGAAGCTTTCTTCTAGCTAAAATGCTCCTAAAGGAAGATATGAGCAAAAATATGAAGAGAGTGCCGGTTTTTTCAATATGGCGGCGGGCGGGGGGGGGGGGGGGGGAATTGTGTATTTTGCATTTTAAACACTGACTAACCATCCTAGACAACATATCAAAAATTCAAAACTACCGGACCGTTTGTAAGGTCAAAATCCTTTATTCACTGAATTATTACCCGGTTGCCAGGGGGTCATCTACATATTACGTGACGCAAAATGTCGACTTTTTGAACCCCTCCCCCCCCCCCTATGTCACGCTTTTTTGCTATACCTTTAACATGTACTGTCACGTTTGGTATGACCCCCCCCCTCCCCCTAAACGTGTGACGTAATTTATGGATGACCCCCAGTCGGAGATAAGGTTGGACACTGAAAGGCGGGCAATGACAGCGTGATTATTCGCGGAGTTTGACACTTTCGTATCGGTGTAAAACAATTGAGCAAAATAGGATTACAGTTAGGACTGAGAAGCTCTAGTAGAAGTTTGCTTAACGTAAAAGCGTCTCGAAATTCAATTATATGAGGTTCGACACTGTAAGTGATGACAGCGGCAATTGCTCTTGCAGTGGTGTAAAACAATTTATGATGGAAATATGTGCAAGCTACCATGGTATAAGAAAAGAAGGTATGACACTCCGGCTAGTGAGACTTTCTGCGTCACTAATGTATTTAACAGTTTATTTTCAAATAAACAAAAAAAAAAAAAATTAGTTGCCGCTTTATGGTAACAAAACAATATAAAGAAAAATAATGTTTGCCGCCAGTCTTACAAAAAAAACGCATTAATGCATTACAGTTTTCATGTTCTTTGACAAAATTTTATTTTGTAGTAATAATTGATTTATAATACTCAGTATGAGATTCATACAGGTAAAGGAATCGGGGAGTATTATGGTACACCACTGGCAACACAGAAACGGATTGACAGAACCAACCAACCAATCATAGCGCGATGACGTCGAAAGCCCACCTGTCATTCCGGAGTATTTGTTTTCTTATACCGTGCAAGCTCCTATGCTATACAGCGACAGAGATAAGGTTCGTCACTGGATTACAGGCAGGGCTGAGCAGTGTACGTCGGTTCGCAGTGTGATTCGTAGGGTTGGCAACGCGATTCTGTGTGTTTATGTGGAAAATGTACTGGCTCTCAAGCTATACGGCGACAGAGATAAGGTTCGACGCTGTAAGGCGGGCAGCGATGACAGCGGTGATTACTCGCGAGGTTTAGCGCTCTTGTTGCGGTGTAAGACAATTGGATTACAGTCAGGGCTTATTAGCCTATGTCGTTCTATTCTGTAGGGTTGGCAACGCGATTCTGTGTGGTATGTGTAATATGTGCTGGCCCTCAAGCTATATAATGACAGAGATAAGGTGTAAGACAATTGGACGATAGGATTACAGCTAGGGCTGAGACTCTAGTTTCAGTTTGCATTTAATGCAAAAAAAACTTGAAGAAGATTGTGCCAATATTATTTACATACGCTCTATATGGGAAACGTAGCGCGATCGAGGCATGTTGTATCGGAATATTATGCTCGAGACTTTAATATTATTTTCTGTAGGGTTCGCAACGTGCAATGATTGCAATTCTTGTAATGTGTACTATTGTGTACATACTAGTTCTACCGTAAATTAAAAAATAAAATACATGTACCCCGACTATAAGTTTAGGCGTGATTAGATTTTTAATACATAATAGATAAATTCGGTCGTCATTTATGGAAATCCATATTAATTATTAAAAGCACTTCCTTTGCTTTACATGACAATAAGTAGTGCTCACGCCACAAAAAAGCATACAAAGTACCAACCAATCATTATAATTAACCGACTTCAAAAAAGGAGCAGGTTCTATATTTCGGCGAGCGGTGCGCGGTACGTGCGTCTCGCTCACACGTATGGCCACCGCGCTCAGATCTCTCGCGCAACCGCTCGCCGCGCCGCTGGTCGCAAAATATCGTGGCATCTCTGTAAGAAATGTTCCGCGACTTGTCTTTTTTTCTCATTTAAATTAAATAGTTATCTAATTTGGGTGAAATAGATAACATCAATGCGCGCCCATCTCTACTCAATGGTAATGTGATCTAATATGAACATAGGTATTACCTTACTGCAGTAGGACTAGCATTGTAAAAAGGTAAACAGTATCATATAAGGACATCATCGTCAGCTAGTGGTGTCAAATAAAAAGGTGCCATAAAAACAACCGGATCATAAAGTAGACGCGTCTCGGACGATACGATTCCGTCAATAGGACAAAATGGAACGACAAAAACTGACTGTCATTTCCATACAAATCGACTCGTTTACCTTTTATTGAAGCTCTGGGACTGACACTGTACATATATTTACCGCGCCCATACTGCTATAAAATTGTAAATCCAGTTTCATAGTTTCAAGAAAAATCCTTCCTGGCCCATAAGAAAAAAATAAAATCTTATAGTCTAAGATCCCTTTAAGAACGACCTGCACCGAGATGTTTATTTGATGAAATGTATTTTATATTTAATTTAATATGTCAATAAATATATTGCATATGGGTTGCCTAACAAATTTTAGTCCAGGGTATGTTTAATTACTGATTAAAAAAAATATTTATTTAAACATTTGATTATTAGATAAATTCTATACCAAACGAAAGTATGAAGCCCATAGAATATGCAAACGTTAGGTTGCCTATTCTTTTCCCGTCACAACTATCGGGTAGCCAGGTTTAAACTGGTAAATCTATACTAGCATTTTGCAACGGTCTGATTATTGAATTGAAATTAAATAACATTAAAGATTATTTTATTATGAACACGGTGGTATAGGGTTGTCTGCGAAAAATCTGTCCAGAATTCCGGTTGTCGAATTTTGAAAAGTAAAATATTGCAGCGAGTGAATGTGTGCGACTGAGAGGTCCCAACCAAAACCATCCCATACGATAGAAGAGGACACAGCATAGCAGCTGTTTGAAGTCCGCCCATTTAAAAAAAGAGAGTGCGCATGCTATTTGTGCTTGAAAATGAAAAGCATAGCGATAGACTCGTATATGCTGTACATTATTTTGGAGTAGTTTATTATTAAAATAGAGAAATAGTTATTTAATTTTTTTTTTAATCAATTAAATTAATTAATTAATGAAATAATGAACTTTATTCTGCAAGTAGGCCACAAGGGCACTTTTACATGTCTGAGTCTATCGACATTTCACAAGAGGTGACCACTGCCTGTTGAGAAGAAACTCCGAAAGATTAGATACATTACATTTGTTTTATTTTACTACCTATGTTTCTACTTGAATCACTTAAAATTAATGCCGTTTAAACACTTTTCACCGTTGGTTAAAATTCTCCAACATTTAAAAGTATGTGAAACTCTGAACACCATGATGACGTAGGCTTGTGTCAGTCATGTGGTTCGCGAGTCTCGGAAGAGAGTACCAGGCGGAGTATATTATTATACCATGCATTTTATTGTATCTATAGCGACAATCTACTCCAAAATAATGCACAGCATATACGAGTCTATCGCTATCCTTTTCATTTTCAAGCACAAATAGCATGCGCACTCTCTTTTTTTTTATGGGCGGACTTCAAACAGCTGCTATGCTGTGTCCTCTTCTATCGTATGGGATGGTTTTGGTTGGGACCTCTCAGTCGCACACATTCACTCGCTGCAATATTTTACTTTTCAAAATTCGACAACCGGAATTCTGGACAGATTTTTCGCAGGCAACCCTATACCACCGTGTTCATAATAAAATAATCTTTAATGTTATTTAATTTCAATTCAATAATCAGACCGTTGCAAAATGCTAGTATAGATTTACCAGTTTAAACCTGGCTACCCGATAGTTGTGACGGGAAAAGAATAGGCAACCTAACGTTTGCATATTCTATGGGCTTCATACTTTCGATTGGTATAGAATTTATCTAATAATCAAATGTTTAAAAAAAAATTTTTTTTAATCATTAATTAAACATACCCTGGACTAAAATTTGTTAGGCAACCCATATGCAATATATTTATTGACATATTAAATTAAATATAAAATACATTTAATCAAATAAACATCTCGGTGAAGGTCGTTCTTAAAGGGATCCTCTACTATTAACTGTAAATTAAAATTAATTAATGAACTACTCGCGCTTACATTCCTGCGGAAATAAAAGAGAATGGAACTTTGCTAGGCATTTATATATTTTACTTACCCTCACAGTAAGATAATTACTTGATCGACACACATTTTTTAAATTTTTTCTACTCCAGTACTTTTTTCTGTCATTTGTATACTTACTAACTCTAATATAAAGACATAAATTATGAAAGTCTGTAAAAGTCTATACTCTATTACCCAAAAAAACACTGCTAAACGATGTTATAATGTCGCCAAAAAAGCATCACTTTGTACCACAGATTACAAGATAAACAGCTGCATTCACACAATTTGCAATAAAAAAAAAACTTATTGTACTAAGGCATTGCTGCCAACTTAAAAAAAAGTTTTATCTTCAGTGCATGGATGTTTAGTATAGTGAACGTATACCTTTATGTATAAGTTCATATTTTTTGACAGATGTTTAGTATAGTGGACGTATACCTTTATGTATAAGTTCATATTTTTTTGACAGATGGACATCAATAAAAAAAAAGTTTATCAGACTATTATTTTTTTTTTAATTTTGTTGATTCCGAGCGGGAACATGTAATTATTTTCTTTGTTGTTTATTTGCATTTTATTTATGAAATGTCGAGTCGTAGAAAAAGTATTGTATGCAACGTTGTATAAGTAGGTCAAAAAACGCTCGTGGCATCTTTCTTACGATGTTCGCTACGCTCACATCGTAACCCATACCACTCGCGTTTTTTTGCCCCCTCTTATACAACGGTTGCATAAAATACTATTAAAGTCTTGTTTATCCTCCTACACTTCTGGGAATAAATCGTAATTGTATAGTCTTAGTATGGAGATAAGTATGCAAGATGTTAATGACGGCTGCAAGTAGAACGATCCGGTATAAGAAAAATACCGTCAATCCTTAGCCAAATATTCTGTACACAAATTCATTATCTCAATTTTGTAAACAGAAATCCTTTAAAACACCGCAATTGGTTTTTGTAACGACCCTTTTAAATTCCATCTGTTCATTTGCCGGGATCATTTTAATTGGGTGTCTTTAATTTCGGTATTCGATTTTTAAACACGCTTGTGAGTATTTTAACGGGCTGAAATTGGCCTTTAAAGTCGTATGAGTGCTCTTAAAAGCAAGTGAAAATCGTTCCGATTTTTAAAATGAAGCCGAGTTTGTTTTATGCGTGGGTGGAAAGATAAAACTGACAAATTGCATTTTTAGCACTAAAATAATTTAAATAGCAACCTTAATACTTCAAAGTAAACCATAATACAACAACTTGGAGTCTAAAGCTGGACTAGTGTCTAATTCAATTGAGACTACTTGTCAAATTGCGGCTTATTATTCTTAAATACGCCGCCTTGTTTATCACCAAAATGATTGATTAAAACACTTAGAACAACGCTAAAAACGTTTTTATTGTGTATTAGTCAGGAAATACATTAATTATTGCCAAATGTGTGAAATTCTCGATAACCAGTTCCGCCATTTTGTGCCACCTGTCACTTGGAAGCACGTAACGGTGACCCGACCATAAATTTCCTGTGTGGGTAATATAGTCATTTGGCGGCGAATACAAAGAGTGCGCATGCGATGTCAGTGTCACTCGTCCCCTTTACAACTGTCATCTGTACTTAAATAATTGACTAAGTAAATATTTGTGGCATTTTGTACATTTTGTAGAGAGCGATCAACAGTTATGTTTATGTGGCACATCTGTCACAATTTAATACTATAGACTACTTGGGTCATTGTCAGATTTAGGTTCGTCTCTTTCCGGTAAACCTTTGCGATATTAAGGATTCCAGGGCCTTATTTTCTGATAAAATGCCTGTGAGAATAAAGAACGTTCCCTCTTCTATAATCCGATGTAATAGCAACATGACCTAGATTCATACAAGCTCTTAACTTTTGACCACCGGAGGGACGAATTTTGTTTTTTGAACTGACAATGACCCACTTCCACTCGTGACCTCACTAAATGGCATCATTTTGCTACAAATACATGAGTTCATACTGAAAGACGTCTAATTCTATGCGATGGTTATCTAAATGTACTTATAGGTAAGTTAATTTCTCAGGGTTCCGTACCCAACGGGAGCCATTGCGTAGTCCTCCATTACCTAGTATCCGCTGTCCATCCGTCACAGGAACTGAACCGAAATAACTGAGTAATGTGTGGTCGGTATAACAAAAAACATTAAAAACAATGATAACATAATAATAATAATAGAGTAGTATTACTATACTATGGCCGCTATAGCAACAAACTAAAAACATTGATATAAGGGGTTCCCAATACAAATTATGTTTTTTAATTTGTTGGTACGGAACCTAGGTTCGGTTCATTTTTAGCTGATCCTTTGGCGTACGCACCTTTAGTACTACTATACTATGGCTGCTATAGCAACAAACTAAAAACTTGGATATGAGGGGGGGCCAATACATAATACGTGTCATTTTAATCTGTTGGTACGGAACCTCTAAGGTGCCGTTGGTTTTAGGTGATCTAAGGCTTCATTATAGCGCCTACTTCGTGGGAGACCGATGGGAGGCTGGGATGCGACTGATGTTGAAATATACAACATAGTGTAGTTATATTAATAAAAATAGCTCAATATGTCATGATACAAGGATAAAAAATAACAACAAAAAAATATTTTTTGAAATATGTGACCAAAGGATTTTATGATTTATTTTTAATGACCTTAAAGAAATTTTGAAATTGTTTTTAGACATAATTTAAAAAAACAATAATTGTAATACAACCATGAACTTAAACGCACTTTTTCACGGTGAAAATGGCAAATTGCTTATTTTCTCCATACAAATACTTGTAAACAATCCACAGAAAAAATAATCCTAACAATTCACAATATGCAGGTATGCCTTTTGTATGGAGCGTTTCTAGTTCTCTGCAGGAATGTTGAACTTTGACGGTCATTTCTGACTTCTAGAGCCGTCTAAGTGTAGGTAGTCTCATATAGACATTTGATCCGTATAAAAAATAAAATGTATACCTATATTATGGCCGCTATAGCAACACACTTTCCAATACAAAATATGTGTCTTTTTAATTTGTTGGTACGGAACCTCTTGGTACGGAACCTCTAAGGTTACGTTGGTTTTAGGTGATCTAAGGCTTCATTACAGCACCTACTTCGTGGGAGACCGATGGGAGGCTGGAATGCCAGGCGTATTTCGAATTGAGTCGGTTAGTTGGAAACCTTGAGGGAAATCTTTTTTCCTCTCCAGTAATTGCTATTACGAATGTCAGGCATTTTAAGCGGACCGCAACAAAATAGGAATAAATGTTTGTGCATTTGTTTATTCGTTGTATGAGGCACATTTCGTGTGCATTTTCAGCCTTTTTGGATTCTTCAGCCGCATGAAAAACACCAAATAATATTATTAAAACTATCGTGAGATATCTTTAATTATAAAAACGGTTTAAACTCCCATTAAAATTGTTAGGACATGTTTCGAACTCATATGGGGCTCTTCATCAGGGACAGCTATGCTAGTACGCGCCGCGCGGCCGCGACTGACAATTTTTACGTGAGTTTTAATTAATTCGTTTTTATAATTATAAATAGATATAATATCTTACACTAAATTCATGAATATGAATGTGTAAGGTTATAAAAAGCTAATTCTCTTCAAAATAGATATTAAAAGAATACATTTCTAAGAAGAGATCGCTATAAGTAATAAAAAATCTTTTACTTTATAATTTATCAACTTGAGGATACCTATATTTTTTATTTGTTTTCCTAAACTCAACAAATAAAGAAATATAAAGTAATCAAAATTCGATAATATTAGGTACATATCTTTACGACAACACTCATACGATAATTTCACCGACAATATCAAATAACAACGGGATGCTTTTTATTGACTAAAGTAATCAAAATTCGATAATATTAGGTACATATCTTTACGACAACACTCATACGATAATTTCACCGACAATATCAAATAACAACGGGATGCTTTTTATTGACTAAAGTAATCAAAATTCGATAATATTAGGTACATATCTTTACGACAACACTCATACGATAATTTCACCGACAATATCAAATAACAACGGGATGCTTTTTATTGACTAAAGTAATCAAAATTCGATAATATTAGGTACATATCTTTACGACAACACTCATACGATAATTTCACCGACAATATCAAATAACAACGGGATGCTTTTTATTGACTAAAGTAATCAAAATTCGATAATATTAGGTACATATCTTTACGACAACACTCATACGATAATTTCACCGACAATATCAAATAACAACGGGATGCTTTTTATTGACTAAAGTAATCAAAATTCGATAATATTAGGTACATATCTTTACGACAACACTCATACGATAATTTCACCGACAATATCAAATAACAACGGGATGCTTTTTATTGACTAAAGTAATCAAAATTCGATAATATTAGCTACATATCTTTACGACAACACTCATACGATAATTTCACCGACAATATCAAATAACAACGGGATGCTTTTTATTGACACCGTGAAATGTCAACTGCCGTAAAAGGAAGTTGGTGTTATTTTGACGACGCATACCGTTGTATTCTTGTCTTGATTATCCCGAAATGTGGTACGGAGGGTAATTTCACGGGTACTTTAATCCAACATGTATAAAAAAGACAAGTAATTATGTAAAAACAAGAAAAACAAAAACGGTCAAGATTTGGACGCATAAAGCGACTGAACTTCGTTAAAAGTGGTAGATTTCTCCTAGTGCTCAATAGGGTATTACACTCTTTTTTGAAAAGTGTGTTAATTAGATGGTACTTATAAACCACAAAAGCAGCAGTGGTATAAAAATGCATGTAAATAGACATGAACACTTTTTAGTTTACATTGCCGTATGTAATAATAAATGGCATTAAAAAACAACATTTTTTAAATTCTATTTTTTATGAACTTTTCTAACATTCATTGACTGCGCTTTGCCTAAGCTATCCCAATAATATTTTTTTGTTTTTTTTTTCAATTAGAGTAAAATTCCCTATTCGACGTTTCTAATCACATAAGTCCGAGATCCCACTATTATTTTGCTTAGCTGACGTTTAAAGGTAAACAGGGCACTTTTGTAACGAGCCATAATTACCTATAACCCTTCAAGTTGCTTTTCAGCCCTTTTTTAGTAGTACCTATTAGTTTATTTTACTGGCAAGGTATTTTTGGTAACTGACTTTGAAAGTCATCGAAATTCACTAATGTAAACAAAAAGGAAACAGGGCTAAAATGTTCTGCGATTATCCCAGTTATATTATATTTCATAATGATTTTTGGACCTGGAACAGCAGATACATTGGTTCCCACCAGCGTATTTGTTTCCCTCTTTTCCAAAAAAAAGTAACTAATAGTATTTTTTTCCAAAATGTTTGCCTGAAACAATAAAGTTATTTATGATACATGCCTATATATACCCAAACATACCTATAAAGAAAATAAAAAGTCCATTTATTGGGACCATATACAATTACATACCGACTTAAATCAATCCAAGTAATTCAAATAAAGCAATCATTCGCCGTCTAATATGGCAACAATAAAATGAAAAATTAACCGAATATGTTCACCGATAAATACCAGTAAAGGGACTGGACAAATTGTGAGAATTAATAGAGATTAATGAATAGTAAGTGGTCCAAGCGAGTGCGTACGATACGTGGATTAATTTACGCATTTAGTTGAAGGCGAACGTAGTTTGGACTTTGGTAACTAAACGGTTAGCCGTCACACAATATGCTGGAAAAACAACACGAGTGCTGAGGCTTAATTTGATTTACGGGCATATCTACGAGACCACGAAGTGCCCCATAAGTATAATTCCAATATAAGCAGTACGTATATACGTATTAATGGTGACAATTGCGATGATGAATTGATGACTGATGTTAAATTCTACGGCATACTGTAGTACATGACTAAAAGCTCAATATTTCATGAAACAAAGAAAACAAATAAAAAAAAAACTATATTTAATAATATGCAACTTCAAAGGTACGCCAATTTTGTTTTTTTTTTTTAATACAAGTCTCCATACAAATAATGTTACCCAACCCACAAATTACCTCACATCTAGGCAATTTGTATGGAGCGTATATAGACATTTTATCCCAATAAAAAATAGAATCAATTGACATCCTCAAAAAAATATTGTCATGCCTATTCGGCCAAATGTCTCTAAGGACGTCGAATTAAGTTCAGAAAGAAAAAGAAAATGCGTTACTAACAAACTGAGGGCTGCTCTCTACGTATATCGAAGAGAAATTCGATGTAAAATAAATTTAAACAATAATCTTATAATTTGACTTTTATATTAATTCTCCATATTATGATAGAATCACTTCGGTGTAAAAACATTTAACAATTATCTTATAATTCGACTTTAATATTAATTCTCTATACTTCCTATTATGATGGGTCGGGGACCCATTTTGCCGATAGCACTATTAGACTACAAGTTGTAAACAAATCACTATAACTTTTATTTCCCGCTGCTATTTTATCAAAATTTATTATGATAGATTACGTCGACAGTCGCATTCCATCATAACCAGTAGCAATAATCTTAACAGGGTAATAGTATGTTATAACTGCGCAACTAATAAAACATTTAGGAAGGCTATAAAACGGCGCATGCGACCACCATACTAAATCATAATCGCAGAGCGCAGGTTTCGATCGATTATCTAAAGTATAAAGCCATAAATCCGTTATGATAGTTATCTTTGTCAATCTTGAATTCTAGTACTACTATGAGAAATGTACGATACTTGAATATCAATAGTGCAAGAAAAACTTGTCGATATTTTCGATAAGCGTTACCTTCACACGATACAAGTAGTTAGCAAAACATTAAGATCCCCGCTGTACCAATTGATTATATTTTTAGTTTTGTTTGTCCTAATAATTTTGATTTTAGTTTTCTATTACAAAAAGCAGTTTAATGTATGTAATGCATTTCTCTTGAGATAAAATGCCATTTAGTCCTTCTACTCGGGAGAATGCTCGGATGCCGTATGACCCATACGGTATCATATAGAGAGCTGCGGTAACTATTTAATATGTCGTAATATATTTCGTGAAGTATAATATTTCTAGCGTTTATAATGTCAACAATAAATTCATTATATTTATCATGTTTAATATCTCACAATTCCTTCCTACTAGGTACTGGTCTATTCCTTACTTTCACTCTCAAGACAAAATACTTACTACTATCAGAGATATCATTTCTCAACTGGAGAACGGGCGTTTTCGCAAACAATCCACCTATACTATTAGACTTTTAGGGTTCCGTACTCAAAGAGAACCAAAGTGTATGGTACTTAGATTACGTCGTTACGTCGTACGGTATGTCTGTCTCAGGGTTCTAACACTGAACCGTAATAGGTAGACATTTGAATTATTTGTGTAATTAATAAATACTGTTGCCAACAACAAATAAAAACTTAAAGGGCATACGGACATTTAAAAGAATCGAACTTTTTCCGACCAATCGCGTCGTATTTAATAAAAACAACCAATAAAATACAGCTCTCAGGCAGCGTTTAAAATTTTAAACAGATCTTTTGTTTTATTCTGTGTACTGTGTCCTAGGACCCACATTCGCATGTCCAACTCACACTTGGCCGGTTTATTTCTCATACCCATGCTCCGAACATGGCCAGCCAGGAATGACTGATTTGTAAGCAATTCAATGGATATGTTGGTTTTTAAAGCCATGTTTTATCTGATTAAATTTAGCAAGGGCACTTTATAGATGTGTCTGGTTGGCAATAACTCCGTGTCTACTCGATATATGTTCCTGGTTTGATCAAAGTTATGGATTTGCTTAAGACATATTTTCTCATGTTTGCTTTTAGAGAATATTTGACTCAATTTGACACATACTGACTTTTACCTAAATACATTGAATTTAGTTTATTTTAAATAACATAGAAAAACTTTGCCGGCTCGTGTGATTCCTCCATCTTATAATATGGGACCCTCGAAGCGTGAAGAAGCATCTCTCGGGCCAGCATTGCAGTGTCCACTGACAAGGCACCATAGGTTTCTTGTCAGTTGCCATTAAGACTTGGGCTCCCCTATTTGCTTACCATCAGGCGAAGTGGAGAAAAAGATATATATATTTGCTTGCTTGTTTTTTGTCTGATCGCGCGTCCTCAGCGCGTCCATAAAACGTTATTTGCCGAGGGCGTAACAATGACTGACATACAACGCAAAAGTCTAGTTGTATAAATATTGGCCTAAGTATGCTTTCTTCATGACCATCAACAAAACATATTGAACAACAAAAAAATGCGTGGCAAACAAAGATCTATTCTAAAAAAACATTGGCAGCGGACTAGAGGTGCTTGAGATTTCTTTTAAGAACCAGCTCACAGCTATCAGGGTGAATCTGATCTTTAAGCACGCGATCATTCACGCCTGTACAAACAAGATCTAAATGTCAGATACCACTATCTCGCATCTTGCACCGCTCCAGTTCAATTATTTGCTCGGTACGTTATTGTATCGGGTTAGTAAGAAATGAGGTACTTCGTTTTAAACAAGTTAATTTAAATAGTTACAGTTGATAAAAAGTGTTAACTGACCTATTGGACGATTACTTCTGTATAAAAAAGACTCTTGTACAAAATACATTTATTTTTAAGAAAAAATCATAGGTTAGTGTCTCTCCTTCTCAAAGTTAAACAGTTTACACGCACGTAAATTATGTCAAATTTTACTCGTAAATCTTAAAAAAACCATTCTACATGTAAACTTTAACTTTCCATATGTACACTCGAAAGACATGAACCTAAATCTGTGGATTATACCCAATAAGGTATTAAAAATATCGCCTGAATCAATCAATTACTGTTAACGGACCATCCGGCCTCAAAAGTAGCGTGGGACGTGCGTTATTCTTGGAGATATACTGAAATGTGTTGGTGCAGAGTTGCGAATATACTTCATTTTAATACTTACATCTTATAAGACTTTAAACTTAGATCGCAAAACTTGTTTTATGATACGATTTTTCCATTAAGAGGCCTTTTATTCCTTTTATTTATTTTTTCATATTATAACATTTATAACAAATATATTAAAATACTAAAACGGGTTCACTCACGTCGTAGAAGTCGAATAACGCTCGACATGTTTCGAATCGGTACGCGATTCATCATCAGGAGAGCCGATCAGTCGCGGCGGCAGCCAACCGAACACACGTGTATTTTAATATGTCTGAGACTCACGATAGTTTTCTAAACAAATATATTGATAATTTCAACCAACTTTTTGAAGTGAATCATACTTTTCCCCGGGCTTTAGGTAGTAACGTAGCTATTTCATGCTTTCATTGCGTGCAGTCGAAAATGAGTTGTTGAGTTGAATTTTGTCAATTTCGAGTAGTTTTTGAAACAAAAATTATCAATGAAAAATTCAAACTGTACGTTTCAAATATATACCAATGAATCCCAATAGCCCTGTTCTAGGACGTAACATAAATAATCTTAAAAAAACATGTTTGATCATAGAAAAAAATGACTAAAACAATCAGCAAAAACGGAATAAGGACTCTTATAAATTATCTGCTTGAAAATCGATTAAAATCAAAGCATTTATTACAAATATTTATTGTCAATAAACTGATAATCGTAAATAGTGAACATGTTATTAAAAACCCGAATGAACAATCAGTGTATCTTCTCGCAATCAGAAAGTCAATATTTCATCGAATTCTTTAATTAATTCGCCCGGAACATTTGTACTTGTCGATGTTCCGATACGGCGCGGCCATGACATTGATGGCAAGCGGTAGCAGCGAGTGGCGGTCATAGGAGGGAGCGAGACAACGCTCGGAACTCCCGCTTCCACCTATCGCCACCGCTCCCGCTTGCTGCCGATAACGTGAACTGGCCGTTAGGGGATTAAAAAAAAATGCCTTTTTGTTGTAGAGTACCGTTGTTAATGTACACGCGAAATTACTTAAGTCTGCAAATATATTTAAGAAGGTTTGAAATAAATTTAATGACTTACTAAATATGGAGTAGTTTAATGGAGGTATTTTTCATTAAAACAATTAAAGTCGTTTTGCATTTCGAGTGTAAAAGCGATTGATTAATTTGGCAATTAAATGAACTCTCCTTAAAAGCAAAGCTTTAAGGAGTTAATAATTGCTTGGTTGTGTTTTCGATGTTGTCGATAAAACTTTGAGAGTGTTAAGTCTTAACAATTAAAGTGTAAGTGTTGTCATATACAGTAACGTAAATATATTATTTCAGACAATCCCCCAAGAGGGACTAATTTAAAGGATCCTCTCATTCGTGGTTAATATACGATGTTAATATATGAAACATCTGTGAACTGATATCCATTAGACTCCCTATCCGGTCAAAAATGCTGATTGTTTTGGACAAAATGTGTAGGTATCTCTGAATCTCTATGATTTTTTTATTAAAAAACTTCTCGAAATTCACAAAACTCACACAGATAACTGTTTTTTTTTCCAACTTTTTTTCGACTGCACGCTATGAAAGCATGAAATAGCTATGTTACTATCTAGAGCTCAGGGAAAAGTATTATTCACTATAATATGGAAAAAATACGTTTTAAAATTTATAAGGCCTCGTATTATTTACAATATTCTTAGTTATATTTTTCAACCCAATTGCTAACAAATACCACTATAACTTTTTTTTTACTAAGGGGTTTGTCACACAGTGACTATTAAATAGAGCCAAATTTTTCAATCTATACTTAGAACCGTAACTCGGAATTGGTCAAAAGTTTGTTTGCGTTTCCATAAACATTTTTCTTAATTTTTGTTTTGCTATGATGAATCCGAGCTATGCTGATATCATGTTAATAGCTACTAACATGAACTTTAGTACTTAGTACCCATGTATCACACACGCTGCATATGAGCTTAATACCAGAGCCTTTGTACCAGATATGGGCAAAAGTTAATCGATTAACGATTAAGATTAACCTACATAATCGCGATTAACGATTAAAACTGACGATTTGTTAATCTATCGTACGAGTTCCGATTACTTTAATCCCGATTAAGGTAATCTTGGATTAATATCTAGCGATAAACTTTTTAATCCGTTAATTCATTTGATTAATTATTAGGAAGAAAGTAATACAAGGTGGTACTCTAAGATGTTGTAGATCCCTATCTACACAACACACTAGAATGTTTTTTCTACTTTACACATGACAAGACATATTGTATTTTCGTAAAATGCACTAATGAGCGTGTTCACACTTTTAATCGAGAATTAATCGTAAAATTTAATCGATTAAAATGATAATCGTTAATCGAAGACTCTGTCGATTAATTTAATCGTGATTAGATAAGATTAATTTTGACGATTAATTTTTTTAATCGATTAATAAATGCCCATCTCTGCTTTGTACGACTTATTTCAGCTGTGTAAGGGCTGTATAAGCTCCTATACTGCATGTGTGCTAATTGTTTATCACATCAAATCTGCAGAACCCGATCACAGTTCCAACCGATCGGACCAGCATTTTATCTTTCAAAATAATGATGAATGCCGGCCACATTCGATATTAATTGCCTTGCATTTGTGGCCCAAATACTCGCTTGCAGATAGCGCTCGGGGCAGTATCGCCTGTTGATTATGGTAATATTTTGATCAATATTCAGCCGGTATCTTTGCTCTGATAAGTGTGACAGTCCTTCACAACACTGGTATATTTTAACTGTGCCGAGTTGAATATTTTAATTTGCGTTATTTTGTCACTAATTCATAAAATAGAGGATAATAGGGAGAGTTGATGGAACGGGGATAAACCTCTTACTCTAGTACTCGATAGAGAATTCACGGATACAAAACATAAACATTTTATGGACATACTTTATAGACATACTATTTATTGGGAGCTTGAGGGCAACTCCAATGGTAAAAATTCGAACTTAAGAAGTCGTACCGTCCCGCTCATTCAAGTATTGTTTGACATGAGATCGACAGGGATGGAACAATAGAAAATTCCCATTTAGATCTTTGGAGAAGCCCTTCTCTGCCTTGATATTAAGCGAGTTAACAACATGGAATGTTTTTTTATTTTTTCTGGCTGTAACGGAACAACCGAATAAGTATATTCGTAAAGTTGTAAATAAACCAAGCCTCGGAAGTAAATAAGTACTGATGGGCAAATTGAAAGAACTCCTTTCAATATTATTTTCTTTGGTTTCCGCGACTGTCACACATTTAAATAAAACAATTTAAACGGATTATATCGCGTATACTAATTATTTGAGCCTCCCCGAGGTTTCTGTAGCTTTACAGATACCCTTGTCGAAGGTTGACTGAGAAGAAATGTCTCAATACCTGAGACCCGTGAAGAGCAGCATCCCTCTGCAGAGTGCTGGTGTTTACAAGCTGGACTGCGAGTGCGGTCTGTCATAGATTGGCCGAACAAAACGTAGTATAGCTACACGGGTTAAGGAGCATGTAGCCGATGTCAAACACCGTCGTTGTAACAGGTCTGCAGTTGGCGAGCATGTCATGGACAAACCAAACCATAAATTGTCCTTTCATTATTTCCTAGTATTTGTGTTAATATTCTTAATAGGTACTCGTAAATTGAGTTCTACGCAAAAGTATTATGTTTCATTGTAGGTAGACTGAGCTAACTAATTAGGGTTCCCAAACTTTATAATTTAGCCAGCAAATCATTTCTCGGGACCGTAAACAGTTCAGAAGTCTTATAGCGGCTCCACACTACTCGCGACGTTGACGGAAGTTGGCCGAAGTGTGGGTTTCTGCAGCGAAGTGCCTCTCCACAATATCATATTCGCCCAGCTTCGATCAACTTCGCGAGTGTGGAGCCGGAATTATAAAACAATCCTAATCATTTGGGCTCTACTCGACAATTGAAATTAAAACATGTTTGATTTCGTTGTCAGTTGAAAATTAAAAGTTGCGAAGTGATACAATTCGGAAACAATACTTATATTAGGAGAGCCAAAGAGGGGATTTCGGGATTACCTAAAGCGCGGCAGATTAATATATAGGGGGATACCTTGTACCCAGTTAAGTACTTCCACCAAATATGAGCCTCATATGTATGGCCGCCCGTCAAGGATAAAAGATCAGATTAGTAAAAAAAAATTGTTCATCTGAAATTCTCGAGCGCGTCAGATTAAGGTAGGGTGAGTTATTTACATGCTAAAACGTGTATATTCTTCTAATCTGACAATTTAAAGGTGACGTAAAGAAGGCGGAGGGCTACCAAGTTGTAAAAAAAAAACTTCATCTCGACATTCTCGAGCGTGGCTATTTTTTTTTTATTTAAAAGGGAATGAATAAATGATAACGGAAAATATATAATCTGACGATTTCCACTAGCCGAAGTAACAAAAATTCATCGTAAAGTTTAATGCGTTCAGTTACGTGATGCCTGTATTCCACTCTAGTTTCTGTTGCCATGACGCCATGACAGCTGACCATGTTGTTTACAACACTAAAGTTATTAAATATTTATAGTTGCCGGCAACTTTTAGAACAAAAATGACGGATTTGCGCATGTACATTTGTACGTAAATCGGCTACTGCACAGTCAAGATTATGCTCTAAAAGTTTCCCGGCAGCTGTACTATGAGTGATATTAATATAAAGTGTGTATTTTGTGGTAAAACTACTTTACAAAAAACAATTAAATTTACATTAGAAACATAACAAAAATGTGTAAATATTTTAGAATATAGTCGGAGCGAACCGGTTCTCCGAAAATCCCGAACAACATACGATAATCTTGAACTTTCGAGAGAATCTTCATTAAATGAAGTAAATCACGCACAGTGCTATAAATTATTTATAGCAATAAAAATACCGCGAGTCTTTAAGTATTTACAACAGCGGCAAAGTATTATGGAATATGACAGTGCATCGGAAGTTTCTGGGAATAGCTCCGAATCACATGCCCCTGCTTCTGGGGAGTGCTCCGAGTCACATTTTTCTGTTTCTGGAGAGTGCTCTGAGTCACAAGTTCATGTTAATTTTTCTATTGTCTGATTAGGCGAACCCCGCCAGATAATCGTCAGATTATGAGACAGCACGTCTAGGGCATAAAGATGAACCATATATATCTTAATCTGACGCGCTTGAGTATTTAAAAATGGCGAATTTTATTTGCACATTCTAATAATAACTGCGAGTTTGCGTCACATCTAAATCGTCAGATTATTATATAAGAGCTTTTTTTAGGTTCACTTAACATCCCCTTAGAAAATCTTACGCGCCCGATGAAAAAATTTTTTTTTTCATTTACAACCCTCTAGTACGACCAACCCCATCATGGAAACAATCAGTTTAACATGCGTACATCTTTAAAAATGTGTAAGACATAGATGCTATCAATATCTGACGCGCTCCAGTATGTACATGCAACAGTTTTTTTTTACATTTTTGAAACACTGTAGCCGCTCCCCCCACCGATGAAAAGGTATATCTTATATGACATTTTTTTCTTTTTATCATCTAAGCTTCGCAACGCAATAGGTCTCTATGACGCTCGAGTGAATCCCGATTTAGCATCGTGGCCTACCCTACTATTATTCTTAAATTTATGAATTATTGTCTCATTATTTTTTAATGTGGGTACACACCACAATTTTGATATTTACCTAACCATTGATACACATGCTAAGGTGTAAAACCTTTCAAATATACAATGTAAAGATCGACACACAAAGCATAAGGAAAAATTCTAAGGGTTGTCAGGCGTTAGTGTGGTGGAGAGGTTAACACGCTGACCGGTAATCCAGAGGTACCGGGTTCGATTCCCGGTCTCTTCCACCAGGTAACGCATTTAATTTTTCTTTGTGCTTTGATCTTTGTATCAATGGTTTAATACTTATTCTTATTCGAGAATTTGGCGACGTGGTTGGCTCGGTTTCTAGTGCAGCTGCCTACTGAGCCGGCGGTCCTGGGTTCGAATCCCGGCTGGGGCAAATATTTGTGTGATAAACTTTATATGTATTTATATATTATGTATCGTCGTCTATTACCCCATAGTACAAGCTTTGCTTAGTTTGGGACTAGGTCGATTTATGTAAGATTGTCCCTTAATATTTATTTATTATTTTATTTTATTATTTAATTCAGTGCAGTTCTTTTGCCACTTTAACCTCTTTCCTTTTGCTCATTTGCTTTGTTTACTGCCACTTTACGGAAATATAGTCATATTATTGTCGTTATTCAGTTGTAAATGCGACGCTTAAATGTCAATATCGTTGTTTAACTTTACGATTGAATTGAACTTTAAGGTTTCCTTTTGCGCAACCGATTTAAGCCGTAAGCGGCAATGACTTTCATATATTAAGCTGTTTATTGCGTTCTTATGAACAGTTATTGTAGGTTAAAAAAGTCACATTTTTAATTCTTAAACACTTAATATTTTGTAGCGAGAACATGAGAATTTCATTGAGAACGTTCGGTTGCTTTAGTGTACAATATAAGTTAGGTATGTACGGGACTCAAGAGTACTGTTATTGAGTAGATACGACTTGTGTAGTTTATTTCTAAAAGAGCTTGTATTATACGTTGATAATTGAAAATAAGGCACGGAACATATTGATTTGGTTTATGTTTTTAATCTTTTAATGCTTTATACGTACATAAAACAATAAGAAATAATCCATGAAACATATGAAAGTAAAAACAAGTAGGTAGGTACCTAAGCAAAACATACTTCCGAGTGATGTAGCCTCGAAAAGCTCGGATCGAGTATAGATTCGTGTAAATTTGCTTTGTGTAACTTATAAAGTGACCATATTTTAAATATATGTAATCTAATCTATCTATTAGATATTTTGATTTTAGCCCCAGTTCAATCAATGAACCATTTTCACATCCCAAAAACATAACAATGGCCCATACGTGTTGGAGGTTATTATTAATTCCTCAATCAATCTATTGTTTCTCGCCCTGTACTTTAATGGGCAACTTATGAAACGTAGTATTTAACTCAAGAAATGTTTACATTCTCGCCATTGTATCGATTTAGCTAAAGATGAAATTAAGACTGTAAAGGATGTTGTAAAGAAGGATTTAAATATTATATCGTACTTCTATCGATCATTAAAGCCTTAATCCGCCTGCCAAGTTTTTTACAAGATCACTTACAAAAAACCGGTCAAGTGCGAATATTTCTGTGGGGTTCGCGCATCGAAGGTTCGAGGGCTCTATTTATATAACAACAAGAAATGATTTTTATGTGATGTACATTGGCGTATTTAGGGGGGGTGGCCGGGTGGGCCGTGCCCGCCCCAATATGGTCTAGTGCCCACCCCAGGATTTTGGGTTACCCATAGAAATTCATGACTTCAACTCACAGGCCATGACCAGGCCCCAGGCCAGGCAGGTGATGTATACACTGAAGCAAATAAATAGCTCAATTAGTTTAACTACTCGAGAAATAGCCAAATAGTGCTTAGTAGTAACCAAAATTATGCTAATTTTACACAACTTATTTTGGTTTTGTAACTAGTAGCTAACATTTGGGCTACTGTTGACAAATGTTTAATTGACGGTTTTTTTTTCTTCTATTAATAATAAGGTATTGCTTTTTGCCAATTATTCTATGCCGACAAAGCATATGTTATTTTCTGAATATAATAATCTAAGCATACAAATAAATAGACGGACAACGAAGTAATCTTATAAGGGTTCCGTTTTATATTGAGGTATGGAACCCTAAAAACGTCAGACTTTTAATTTTAATTTGCAGCGGATCAAGTCCGGTAATCAGTGAGTGACCAGACGTTGTGACTTGTGACGCGGGCTGGTGCCGTTACGTCTGTCCCGTTTCGTTGTTTATTTCCTGTACAAATAAATACTTTGTAAAAATATCTAAATTTAAAATTTAAAAAACCCCGGATTTTACCTAATATATTTAAGAACTATTTCGACAGACACAGCTTTCGTTAATAAAAAACCGTTGAATGCGGAACATCCTTTCGAGAGCTATTACCCACAGATAAACATTGTTAAACTTAAAACACCTCTCTTTTTTGTTGAGGGTTTAAAACTACCTACTTAAATATAAAACTTTTTTTCGCCACAGTTTTCGCGTAGTTTTGGAAATGGGTCCATATTGGCTCACATAAAATTGATCCTCCGAATTTTTCTTCTACTACCGATTTGTAGTCAGAATCATCACTCTTCCGAATTTTTAACTTCATACATTTGTCCCTCATAAATTTGTACTACTACCAACCAAGTTCATAATAGACAGTATTCAGAACATCGTAATTCATAATGTCGTCACTAAGATTATGTGTGTACTCATAATGCTGATTTTCATATTTCTTTCATTCAGAATCATAAATTACAATAAACTTGTCAATCATAACATTTAAACATCGATACAGTTTTTCTCCATATGTTTTTATTCATAATACTTGTTTTGAGTTATAGCGAGTTAAGTGTACATGCAAGCAAGCATGCACGCATTTTGACGCTCCGCTCGCTTCGCTCGCTCCGCTATACGTGGTTACAATACAAACCTAACCTAACCTACAGTTTTCGGTTTTGGAACCACGTTCAATTTTGGCGCAGCTCTTCCTAACGGCATTATACACTTACTTAGTAAATAAAGTTACTTCCCGAATCCATCCTGGCTCTGCATTTGCTTATAAAAATTTGATGTAATAGTAGATTATTTACAAGTGTTCATGCAAGCAAGCAGGCAAGCATTTTGACGCTCCGCTCGCTTCGCTCGCTGCGCTATACGTGGTCATAATACAAACCTAACCTAACCTACAGTTTTCGGTTTTTGAGCCACGTTCCATTTTGTCACAATCTGCTTATAAAATATAGGATTGTGGAGTTTATGAGTACAAACTAGTCTGCTTAAAAAATGTATGACAGTGAAAAATAGAATCAAAAACAGTTATGATGAATAAATGTATGAAAACAAAAAGTAGTAATAGAGATATTTATGATAATTGACATTATGATTTTAAATGGTTCGGAGTTATGATCGGTAGTAATAGTGACTAAGTATAAATAGTGACTATTATGATGAAAAATTGTATGAGTAACATTTTCGGAGTTCCAATAATCGGGGTTGAAAAATTATGTGAACTTTGGCGCACCCTTTGGAAATACACCGACTTTATTATTTCGCCAGTATTCCAAGTCCAAACGTCCTTTAAGTCAATGTTTGATTCGAGCTTTGGTTATTCAGTGCAAGAATACTCATCTCGTACCGATTTGGAATTACACCGAATCGAAAATCTTATTTGCTTTCCAAAGTCTTCATCAAACGATTACTTTTACTAGAAGATGAAAACCTATTTCGCATCGATGTGGGACGAATCTTTAAGAAACACGATTTCAGGAGCTTGTGAAGTTAAACAAAATTATGCAAAGACAGGTGGTATCTTTGTTGGTTCCTTTAAGGAATGTCGGATAAAATATCTCATGACAGTTGCCGTGGAGAAATAAATGTAAACTGACAAAGTTATGACCGAAGGAATCACACTAATATTATAAAGTCGAAAGTTTATGTGTGTGTTTATGTGTATGTTTGTTACTTCTTCACGCTCAAACAGCTGGAACAATTTTGATAAACTTTGGTATGAAGGTAGCTGACAGCCTGAATTAACACATATGCTACTTTTTATCTCGAAAAATTTAGTGTTCCCGTGGGATGAGCGGGTAACACCGCGCGGCGCAGGATTATTAAATATAGCTATAGCTTACATTGCACTGTTAAGACTTTTCTTGAAAAAAATATCCCAGTAAGGCCACTAACACTATAAAATTATAGATATGTCTCTTAGATAATTTCATACGTACAGTCAACCAATTTGATTCCCAGGCCATTTCGCACCATGTCACAGTGAACGCCAATATGAAAGCTGCTTGAGATCGCATATCATTGTCATTGTGACAAGGTTCTATACCGGCCTAGAAATCAAATTGGTTGAGTACATCAGCTACTAAATTCTTTATTCCTACCTAACATTGATTTGGAGTATCTATACCTATATCTCCTATACGTGTACGCATGTAATAATTAGTTATAACACTAATGTAGGTAATGTAATTGTTCTAAGTATTATTTACGAAAAAATGACTTACTGTTGAGTTTCTTTCGGCTTTCTTCTCAACAGCGGTCTCTTCTTGCGAAAAGCCGGTAGATTCACAATCTGACTTGTAAGAGTACCCTTGTGGCCTACTTGCTGAATAAATTATTTCATTTCATTTCATATTTCATTTATTTCATTTCATTTTACTATATTGTATGTTCATTAGTTACTATCAGGTGCAACTTCGCCCGCGGGAACTTATCCTATAACCACCTTTGGACGCCCAGCTATCGCTGTATCAAAATTGACTAAATTCCGTCCGGTTGTATTGGCAATACATACCTATAAGCGGACAAAGACTTTTTTATGAACTGATTATGCTTTACTACTGGCGCCGTGCGTCCATGCAACCCAGCACACAGGCTGTGTATCCCCTTATACAGCTTAAATTAGAGTTATAATGACTGTATAAGTTTTTATACAGTCTGTTTTGCTATCTAGGAAATCCTGCGTCGCGTTTTTCCTCAAATAATGAACCCTCTGCATAAAATGCGCGAGTCCAATTCGCACTTGGCCGATGTTTTCATACACATATGTAATTATACACCGTGACCGTTAATAACCCGAAAGATTTAAGCTAACGATACTAGAGCCTAATTGGAGTATATAAACTTATGTAACATATAGGCCAAAAACTCATAATTAAGGAGATATCAATTATTTAAAACAAATCAAAAGTTAAAAAATCTCCCGTCTAACACACCCTAATTCATGTCATTATGCCAATGTTCAAATTTGAACTCGTCAAAGTGAAACATAGAACCCTGTAATATTGAGACAGCGATAAGTTGACACTTCTTGTCATAGAACAGAAGTCACGGCATTCGCCGTCCGTCGTATGATTTCGGAGCGATTCGTGAAGTGTCATGCTCGCTCACTCTTCTTCAGCTAAAGACTTGTTCACAAAGAAGTGGGCAATTAATATGATTTAATTTGTACTGAAATAGTAATTTAATTAAGATACATAATTAGACCCATGTTGATATAACATTATTTACTCGTTTTGTCGTCAAAAATACGTGGTTTAAATCTTTCGGGTTATTAACGGCCACGGTGTATATAGTCAAAGTGCATTGCATATCTTATAGTTATTTGTGATTTTCGCGTCCTCACGTTTAATCATTTTTCTCAACAACGGTAATCTGCAGGAATGGTAATTCGTTAAAAGCCTCGTCCATCGGTCGGTGCCTCGGGCAATCATTTTCGGAGATTTATGCATTCGATGCGACACACATACATCTTGATATCTCGCAACGAAACGAATGGTTTTGTAACTTGTGACCGTCTTAGTACCCTACCTTGTAGTCCTACCTTGTGATATGCTCAAAATAAGTTCAGTTTTGGCATATAAAGAAGGTATTGGCCTTACTATAGACTGCAGGTGTGAAATTCACAACTTTATGCGGAATCCTTTCAAGTTTACCTTTTGATCGTAATGTTTTTTTCGCGACAACTTTTCCTCATGTTCGTCTCGCCCTTGAGTAAAAAGAAAGAAATAAAGAAAAAAATAATGGTAATCGTATACAGGATGTCAAGAAATTGGTGAAATTTTCACATTCGCTTTTATGTCAACCGTGTGTTTATGTTTCAAAGATCACGAATATTTTTCATATACCATTTCTATTTATTACTCCATACATTTCCTGATTGATTAAAAAATATACAGTAGGTATATTTTGATATTGTATTACCTACTTAGCTTAAACTTAATTTTCCATGGTTAAGTAATAAATACTAATCGGGTCACACATATAAAGTGCGTATGAAATATAAAATGTTTAATACCTACGTGGTATTATAATAAATTTGCATATTTTATAGCGTCAATTATCTACTGCTACTGAGAACGATAAATCATGAAGAACTATAATCAATTAGTAAATAAAACTACGGCTATAAATGTTTTAGTGTTAGTTTAACATACTATTAAAGTAATTATCATTATAGGGTTGACCATATTTAATTAAAATAGACTAAAGTTCGGTTAATGCTTAAATTGATGCGCGAATAATGTGTTTCCTATAATTTGGTCAGATATAAAACAAATAAACAGCGTAGCTTATTTGCCTAGCAAGTTAATGAACTGGTTAATCGATTGACGTTTTTTCTCGTATTTAGGTAGAAGTAGTAGGGATTCGCCGATTCTAGACACTGGGCGGACGGGCCTGATGGGCGGCATCCAGGGCGGATTTGGCGGACCACCAAACCTAAAAAAAAAAAAAAAAAAAAAAAAAAAAAAAAAAAAAAAAAAAAAAAAAAACAAATAGCCCCCTACTTAGAGCGTTTGGAATAGGTCCCAGGACGCTCAGACAGCTCTGTCAGGACTTACAGAACGCCCTACGCTAACAATGCAACACCTTCCCCGACCCATCGACCCTTTTCTATTGTCTACCCGAGCTCGGGTTTTATTGCCCTCTCGGACGCCGAGCTCACTTTTATTACGGTCTACTATTGTTTCCCTCTTTTATATTTCTGTTTGGCTACAACTGTCTACAACTTTTAAGGCAAACGGTATACATCTTTTAAGAACATTCTTTAGGTAAAGCTGGACAAATACCTAAACATCTCATACCTAAACTATCAGACTAGGTCTGCCACCTTGGTTCTTATTGGAATCGCTGTTTCAACCCAGCCTGTCTCACATCGTCTCTTTACTCCAAGGTTTCTTACTACGTGATGTGTGCTACGGTGTACGTATCACTAATCTAAGCTAACCTATGCTAGATCACAATTCTAACCTAACCTAACCTAAGCTACAGGACTACGCCCAGCTAACGCAGGATACGTTACTTGACTACTTAACTTCAGGTAGCCTTACTTCAAAGTATGTCTTTTGTTACTCACTACATATGCTGCATTTGGAACGTTGTTCTATTCATATATTTTATCTTGTTCAACTTAACATTACTTCTAACCTAACCTAACCTAACTTCGAAAACTAATTTTGAAGAACTGCTTTATATACTTACCTACTTAAAACTAGCTACGAGCACAGCACAGTTGTTTTGGTCTTAAGAACGCTGTTCTAACCTAACCTAACCTTGCATAAATTTGACTACGTACTCAATGTTACTTTCATCTCTTTTTTGTAATAACCGACTTCAAAAAGGAGGAAGTTCTATGTAAAAATATTGCATGCAGCATAAGGATAATACGAATCTAATCTTACAATAGTAATGCGGTATTTTATACAGTAATAACTGCTTCAAAACTATACTAACTTAATTTAGCTGTAAGTTAAAAATACGAGTTCTATTTTTGCATATTTATTTATTTCGCCAAATATTATGTTCTTGAATAGATGCTTAAGAAAATACCTGAATAAACTTTTTAACTTGTACTAACGTGTATTTGTAGTAGGCTGAACTAAACTCGTTGATTTTTTAATTTGTTTGTTGGGTCCATATTGTTTGTAAAGATTTATGACAGGTTTCTTCCCCGAATCATCAAAAGATTCGAAAGTCTATTATAAATTTTATTACTGTTTGTTGGTGGCTGTTGAGCGCGGTACAAACTAGTCGAAACGTGATTTTAACGGTAATCTATTGTCGCATCCTTATAAAAGCCGATGGACAGTGACGATCAATAAGTATTCCGAACCGAGTCGTGCTTGTTACCAGAGCTCTCTCAGTATACAGTGACATAGTGTTGAATCGTGCTACAGTGCTTATAAAAAATGGCAAATGTAAGTATGTACTATTTTTTATAAAATATGTATGTAGTATTTTTATGTACTATTTGTTTAACAGTGTTTTTTTCTGTAACTTGTGTTCATCGTGTTACTTGTTAAGTGTGTTAATCGGATGTATAACTTATTGTTGAATATTGTTACAGTTCACGGAAAACACTTTCAAGAATTTTTATTACCCTGAACCTGAACATGATGATTCAGGGAGTGATGAAGAAGGCACACTCGGTTTTAAAGTGAAACAAGCCATAGCGAAGAAACGTCCTGCAAATAGTATCGAGAGTTTCTTTGAAAAACCGCAGAAAAAAGTGAAACCAGTGAAGAGATCTTCCAGTGTGTCGCAAAGTTCCCATACCGGTGTTGCTTACCTATCTTCGGGTAAAGACGATGCTGCGTATGCATCACACCTTATTAAAATAGAAATATACGATCTTGAAAAAGTTAGGAACATCGCACCAGAAGAGCACTGGAAGCACGCCGATGTGAGATTAAAATCTTACATCTCAACTGAGCAAGATCCACAGCTTGAGACTGTCCGTGATGTTATATACAACATGACGAAAGACATAGCTTCGAAGGACACGTGCGTGAAATATTTTATAAACAATACGAAAAAGTAAACTAAGTGTTTGTGTAGTTTTAATACTAGGTTAAAACTTTATTTATTATATAAGACATTAGATAATATTTTATAACATACCCTTGTGTACTACTAGTGTTATATATTTCTTACTGCTTAAACAACAACTTTTTGTTATTCAAAATTGTTAAGACTCGTTTCATAACCACATGTTGTAATTTGTTTTGTAGCCTAATCATATTGATCTATTTCCCTTTGCAAATGTATAAATACCCTTTAATATAAAATCACTAAGCTACGTTTGTTATTTTAAGGAGAAAATTTGTTGTAATGTAATCAATAACTATTTTTAGGTAAATAAGGTATAATTAAGGTATTATTTATAAATAAAAAATCAGTTTAGTATATATATTGTTTTATTTCACAAAAATTGACTTAAACATATTTCTTAAAATTAAATCGTTATAAAGAGAATTCTCAGAAAACAAACTCAAAAAATCGGTCATAGTTTTTCCTTGATACTTAAAATATAAATAAACTAAACAATATTCACCACAAACTGAAGTGAAATGATTTTGAAGTGGTCTTTGGTTATAAAACCACCGTTTTGCATTTCTATTCAAAAATAACTTATGATAACCAGTAGGTTTCCGACCAAATGAGTCAAAGTATTCCCCTACACCTTTAGCATCAATATGCATTGCAACCCAGTGGGAACCTGGTTTCGAATCAGGGTCCAAATTGCTTACAATAAAAACGGGACGAGCAACCCAAATAGGGATTCGGTTAGCAGCAAAAACATTTGATTTAAATCTAGGGTAAATTTTTTTCATACAATATTGAATTTCATTAGTATCCATAATAAATAAAACATGTATACATTAATCGATGATGTTACAAACACAGATTAAGAAGAAATGAGATTAATTGTTAATTTCACTGTATTTATATTTATTTTAACTGTTGTAATCTACAGATACATCACGATTTTTGTTTATTTCAATAACATTATCAAATTCAGCGTACACAATACAGTTAATAGTAGTGCTCAAGGCATTATCAAAACGAACTTCTATCCGAACACTTCCGTGTCTTACAAGGTTCCAGTGTGAGGTAGAACTGGCTGACAGGTCAGGCGTCAAATCAAAACATAACAAACAGTAACCGTCCCCGTAATCAGTTCTGCTTATTGCATTGCCTTCATTGTGGAAGTGAATACCAGTCCCAGAAAATAGAGTATGATATGTTGATGCTATTAAACCAGAACTAAATGATGGTTGTAATGTTCTAGAAGGAATTTCATGACCGTCTACAAATAAACTAAAAGAATTCATATTATAATGTTGAAAATTGAAAGGGTTCAATGCAAAATTACCATTAAACGATGAATTTGATACAAAACCAATTATACATCTTTTAGGTACTTGTCCAAGAAATATGTTATCTAAAGTTTTACCCTGTATTCCTGACGGTATTGTAAGTACCTTTACTTCTGCTCTTGTGATAGGGTATTTTGCAGTTGTTGATGCTAGCACTTTCTGATGAGCTAACAAAACACTTGGACTGATTCTAGCTCTTCTTATTATGAGACTAGCGTCCATTATTTGTACTTTAAATTTCTTATCTTGGTGACAAATAAGATTAAACGATTCTTTTGATCGCACTAACTTAACACGCATTTCTACACCATTCACTAGAAATTTCTCTTGGTTAAACATATCACCATGTAAATGTCCAATCATTTCAACTTGTTTACTATCTGTAACAAATTCCATCCTTTTGTGAAATCCTTTGTTATTTGCGTCAACGGTGTCCATATAATGTGCTGTGTCTTCATACCATAACCCACAAGTAAGGTGAGTATTTTTAGCGGCTGGTCCATAGTTAAGTAGATTTTCCATGTAAGCACGGTAAGCATATGTGTTGTTTGGTGGCGAGATTAGTTTTTGATTTAAATATACGTCAAGTTGATTAAAAAGGGAGTGCAACCAATTATTAACGGGGGCAACTTGAGTATCAGGCTTTAACTTTGTACCATCCTGGTTTAATATTTTGGCGTTTATATGTAATAATGTATGTGATAAGTCAATGTAGTCATCACCTGAACCGGGGACTTGAAACTCAATAGGACCATCATCACTTAAAGATGAAATTGGTTTATAATGAACCCACTGTCCACTCTCAATACTTGTCTGTGTCGAAGGTAGGGCAAATATATCTAACTCAGATTTTGCACATTCACACGAATGATTGTGTAGGAATGACATGATTTACTTTGAAAATATATCGTCACTATATTTATTTCTCTTAGCTCCTCTTCGGCGCGATGCTTTCAAGGTAATGAGAGGTTCTCGTCTTTTAGTTGACATTTTATACCCAGATCCCGACATCAGAGAATCGATCTTTTCATCAGCTTTTCTTTTTAAGTTAGAACTAGCTTCTTTAAATCGAGACCTAACTGAACTATCTATAGGGCGTGAATTTACCATATCAGATAACAAACCAACCCCCGCATCTAACGCTTCTTTTCCCACAGTTTTAAAACCACTAGACAACAAAGGAATTACTGACCTAAACAGTCCCCCCAAAAAACTTCCAATCCCATGCCCTCGCTGAAACGGAACACCTTTATAGACAATTCCTATACCAGAACCAGCTTGATGGGTATAATAATGATCGTAGGGACAAGAGTGAGATGATCTTTTATAATTCATCTTAGCCGTTGAAAGTGTAGTTTCACGCAGGAAATTCCGAATTGAAATGGCACTCTTGCACCGGTAGTTGTTCTTATATCTATTTCCATAGTATCAAATTCTCTACGTAAAACAGGTACATAATGAGCGGGTGAGAAAATGTGTGTTTTATATGCTCCATAATGGAATTCTGTTGGATCTAATGGTATTATTCTAAGCAACGTAGTTATAACATCACCAACTACCTGTGGTTGTATGATGTCTGTATAAACAAATAATTGTGATGGTAAGCCCAAATACAAATTAACAGGATTTTTACCAAATGAAACTTGCCGTAAATTTGTTTTCGGTTTAAAACCTAACTGTAGACTTAGTATTGGGGTTGTTATAAGAGAAGTTATATCGTTATTAATTGTTGTTACCCCAACCATTTTGGTTAGATTATCATATCTAAACTTTACATTATTTTTCAGTTGTGGGTTGTCATTAAAAGCTTGAATAAAATGGTCAACGTTGTCATATGTAGTTGCTGGTATATGAGTTTTTATATCTACAATTTTGGCTATCTTGTCAGTGGGTGACACTACTTTCTTTTTTAAATAAATCATATTTTCATGATCTTGAACATTGTACATTGAACAAGGGTATTGAAATTCTACTAAGCCAACTACCCATTCTCCTTCCAACTTTATACTCCTGGGTAATTTGGTTAAGAAGTGTGCAGTCGTATTATCGGTATAGTAGTTCGAGGAACTGTTACTTAACAATGTAATATAAAAGCTGTTTTCACTCATATTTTTTTTAAGCTTGAAGCGAGTATCCAAGAATTAAATTTGTTAGGATAACCTCGCCACTTCACTAGTACTTCTTTTCTGGCACCAACCCCACGTGAGCGTATTATTTTATCAATTTTATAATCAATGGAGGGGAGATAAGTCACTTTTTGTAATTCCTTAGAATAAAATGTACCAACGATAGGCTCACCTTCTAAATCTCTTAACGTATACACAACTCGTGGAAAGCGGTTTATTATTGAATCAATTCTAAATATTTCGTCACTCCAATTAGTTTCGTAACCCTTTTGAAATATATGTTTATATTTAGTAATTCTAACATGATCACCAACATTGAGTTTTGTGATTTCCAAAGTAAGTTGTCTATCCTTTTTTCTGTTATACAAATTACACCAAACAGTCATGATATTATCAAAATTTACATCGATAGGGCGCATTTTAATACTAGAATGATAACTGTGATTATAAGAATAAAGAAGTTCTTGCAAAATATCTATATATTTGTATGTATTCTTATGAGTAAAGTAACGCCACATTTTCATTTTAAGAGTTCTTTGAAACCTTTCTACTATACTTGCTTTAATGTCAGGATTGTTAGTAGTATAGTAGTTAATGTTTTTGCTCCTAAAGTAATCCCTTGCTGCCTTTGAAACAAATTCAGTGCCTTTATCAGATTGGATGTGACGAGGAGTAGAATTGGCTTCAGTAAATATGCTTTCAAAACAATTTATAACGGTTGTGGCATCTTTCTTTTTCATAGCTCTCGCAAAAGCATATTTACTGAACACATCAATAACACACAGAATATATTTGTATCCATCATTATATTGACTGTAAGTACCCATATCACTCAGATCAGCTTGCCAGAGTTCATTAAAGTTAGATAAGACGTATCTATTTCTTGTGAATCGCCTTTGAACCGGTTTATGCAGTGTGTACGTTTCTTGAGATTGTAACCAGTTATTTACTTCGTCTTTGTTCATTCGTCCTTTCATTTGTTTACTTAATTTATTTAAACTACTGTAGCCTGCTGGATTAGATACATCGTAGTATATTGCATGAATGTCTAATAAGGGCTCCATCTTTCCCAATCTAATTTCTTTTTGTTTGCCTTGAGCAGAACACTTGAAAGAGGTGTACTGGCGCTTGTGTCTTTAAATGATGATGACGATCGAGCACTTGACGGAGCAGATGATGCGTGAGGTTCACTCGATTGAGGTTTATTTATAAATTCTAGATTAGTAGGATTACCTATACAAGACGTAGGAACTTTTATATCTCTTAAAAATAAAGCAAACTCTTCCCATCCTGTTGGCTTAGGGCGTTTAAGAGATCTAACCGTATCGCTTACCAGATCGAGAATATTGCTGTTTGGAATAGTTCGATTGTGTATTACAACTTCACCATTTGTTTTCCACCATATTTTTGGTCTGCTTGACACAATACAATTCAATAATGTTCTGGTTTTTTTCTCATATGATTTTGGTAAATTATCTACAATACGAGATGGACTGAATAGTACAGTTTCTGGATTTTTTGTACCAGACGGTGTAGCTGCAGTAACTGCAGAAACATCACCATCTGGTAGTGTTTTATTTGCAACTGATTCATAATTTTCATCCTCCTCCTTTTTGTTTACTTTTAAGTTTAAATCTTTACTTTCATCGTTGAGTTGATCAAACCCCTCCATCACTATTGGTATTTTAAATGGTTTTCGATCTGATTCAATAAAGTGCAAAAATCGTTGTAGTGCTTGAGAATATAATGCCCACTTTTCACGATCATTAATTTTACTCTTCAGGATTTTTTGCATCTCTCCGTCTAGGCGAGATGATACATTTTCGGGTTGGCTATCATTTCGTTTGAGTCTTTCAATAAAGTCTGGTTCAACTAACAGCATTTTTTTTGTGTTTTCCATTTTATTTTATGTTATGGAGCTTACTAAGGCACTTAAAACTGCACCTAATATAATAGGTAGAAATGCACCTCCTTTTTGAATAATAACAGTTTTCCTCAATTTGTGTTTCCCTTTCGAAACTAGTTTTCGTAATGTGTCTTTATATTTGTTTAGTTTTGATTTATCTTTAGATTCCAGTGGTATTTTCCCTTTTAAAACGTTATAAATACACTCACAAATAATATTGATTTCTTCATCTTCACAAGATTTTAGCAACGCTGTGCGATACTTTGGTTTAAGTAACTGCAGTGCTTCAAGTAAATGTTTATATGTGTGTACTCTTGGATGCATTATTTGGAACTGATTAAAACGTGTTGATTCTTGTCGTATTTAAACCCTTTCTTGGGAACATATACGGTACAATGCCCATCAAAAGGAAATATTTTAGTTTTAAAACGACATATGTCATCGGTATTTTGCTTCAGATCAATCATAAGGTAACCATGAGCATCTTTAGTGGCATCTTTGTAGGCTTCATCTACAAATTTTGGGTTCTCCGGATAAACTTGTCGTGACAAGTAGCGAATTTGTGTTTTATCCCTCGGGTTTTTGAAGTATACAATATAGCTGGTATTCAATGAAATATCACGTTGTCCTTTGCCTTGATGAAATATGTTTTGAGTAATATAAAAAACACTTAAGTTTCTATGGTGACTTCCTTTTGTAAAAATATCAACGATTCGTCCATCCGATTCTCTCATCAAGTCATCAATTATGAGAAGCTTGGGCTTTTTTCCATCAAATAAAGTAAAATCTGGTATTCCTTGGTTATAATTTACATTTTCCAGATTGTATAAAGGTTGCATTTCATCATAACACCAAATAATTTCATCAAATTCAACATTACATATTTCTTTTGCATTGTTTAAAAAATTGGTAACAAACTGAGTTTTACCACACCCACTTGGACCCGCTACTATTGTAGTGAAAGGGTGGTTAAAATGAATCATTATAAATTTTCAAATATGTGTGTTCATATGTTAACGGATTGACTTCAAATGAGAAAATTTCTAGACCATAGCTTTTTAAATAAATTTGGTAAAAAAATGGGGTAACAAATGAAAAAAAAACAAAAATTTTGCTAAATATTTTTTAATATTTATATTACTCTAGATAAATCACATAAAAATTTACAAAAACATATTTTTTGCCAATAATTTTATTGTCAAAACTTAAAAAATAAAAAAATAAAAAAACTTAAAATACAATATTATGTACAAAAAATAAATATGAAAATTGAATGTTCCGTGTATTTATTTATTTTTTAAGAATTATGAGGTATTTTATAATGACCCCACGCAAGAGTATCCGAAGTGTTTTTCAATAAATATCGTTTTGTGTCGTTGTAAGATAATGATATTTTATTGACATTTTGCGTAAATAAAACATGCTTTATTGATCGAAATCGTAACATTTGAGCATGTTGTATATTTCTATCAAATAAACAACTTTTATAGTCGTTAAGGGTTAATTTTTTGGTAACACACTTGTTTATTCCTTTAGCTTTGGATATAATACCACTATTTTGAACATCTAAGGCATACATTTTTGATCTAAGACCAACAAACTCTTTCAAAATTTTGCCATTATTTTCGTCTTTAAAAAAACCTAACCTCTTTTTATTTAGTAATGGTAAACCATATGCATTGTTGGGTGGGTAATCAGATGTATCATAATACAAGTTCAGGTCAGATTTAATGTCCTCATAAAAGTCAACAGTGTTTATTTCATATATTAAGCTATCAGTATCCGTGTAAAGGAGCTTGAGATTTTCCGTATATTTGTATTTCATATAATTGTAGTGGAATTCGTACATTAAAGTTTTCGATAGATCTAAAATGCAGAATCCAAGGTAAATTGGTTTGTTATAAAAGATTTTTGTTTTTTTCAATTGCACAGCAGCTAAATTCTCAGAAAATATTGATAAACTATGAAATTCAGGTTTAGATATTAAGGACTGTACCCCTTGGGATTTTCCGCGATTTTCCCAGTGACTTAATAATTTAACATTCACACGTTTCGTGACATTTTCCATTGTTTTACCAAAAACAGAATTATTCATAAGTTTAAAGAAATCTTTTTCAAAATCAGACGTCGCCAGCGAACGCATTCGGGTATTCAAATCTATGTAACTTTTTAACCAAGTAGATTGTTTGAACTTCAACACACGATGGATTTTCACTAAACGCAACCCATTTTTTAAACATTGTTTAAGATTTCTGTAATGTAATACATAATTATATTTATTATTTAAATTGGGAATCAACTTTTTTTCTTTAGAATCACCTAGACATACATTTTCTGGACAGAACGGCAAATCTGAATGAGAGTCATGTAATTCCTTGGGGTACTCTAGATCAACTTCTAATATAAACCCATAATCAGCATCGTCTGAAACATTGAAATCGGTATCTTTATTTACCCATTCAAATTTGCCAGACGGAAGACATTGTGACATAGCCCACCCATAGAGATTATTTGCGTCTAAGTACATGAGAAAAGATGAAGGAATATTTGGATCATAGTCTTCCATAAATTTATTATTTGCTTTTGCATGTCTGTTGCTACATTGGGAAATCCCTCCTCGAATGTTTTTCGCTATAAAAGCTATTTTGTCGACATCTGTTAAAAGTTCTAAGCTTATTTTGGTAGTCCTCAACATCGAATCAAAGGAAATTCCAGGCGCGGTATAATAATGGGCGGGATCTAAACCATATGTCTTAAGACACACATTTCTAAAATTTTCAAATATGTCAGTTAGTAATAAAACATCTGTTTTCAGATAAAGATTGGAATAATCCCCCATATTTTTGCATTGGAAATGAGACCAAATATCTTGAGCATGTAGGAAATCGTTTTCGGAAATGTGACTGTCAGTCAGAGAACTATAGAATTGATCCTGTGTAGGAAGCGAAGTTAATTTCAGTGAATCATACGAAGTCATGTACTCATATGGATAGACTCCCTTCCGTATTAGACGTTTAAAGTCTTCTTCACGAGGAAAGTTCAATTTCAATTCGTAAAATTGGTCAGTAGTCAAGTTTTTAGCTAATTTATCCAAGCTACTCGACATAAATTTAAGAGAATCGACAAATCTCAATTTTACAACACGATTATTCACTTGTAAAGACTTAGAAAACGAAATATACTTTTCTTTATTTTGTGGGATTAGTTCTATGTCACCATCTTCAAGACCAAGTCCATGTACAATAAAATGACTATCGTAATTGCTCAAATTATGGAAAAATACAGGTACAAAATTGGGTGGTTTGTATTTTTCAGAACAAAATTTATGTGCAACGCCTTCGTAAAGTCCAGTATGATAATTATAAGAAACGGTTGAGTCATCATTCAAATTTCTATCACAAATATAACAAGCTTGGCTTTGCATAATGTCTACCTTATTAGCATCTGTTAGAGGGAAAGAAGTTTTAGCAAACGCATTACTTTTACAAATAGTTTCTAAATCTTCTTTTATGACTTTCATAAATGTTTTTGCACAGTCTTCTCCTGTATATGTTCTGTACACAGATAACTTGTCATTATAAGAACATTTAATATAGTAACCGAAGCTATAAACTTCATGTTTTTGAATATTGGTAGTAGAAGATGTACTGGGGTTGTTAGAACAGGATTGAATTGGATTTAAAAATGCCTCAAAATCAGCGTATACAACAAAAGGTACTCTTAATTGTCGTTCATAATTATTAAAAGTAACTTGATTCGATGGAACATATTCGTTAAACCAATTTCTTGTGTCTTCTTTTTCGGATGGTAAGTTTGTGCATACGTGGAAGCAGTCGTTTTTTTGATGCTGGTTTAGTCTCTCGTGTGATGTAAAATTAATTAAGCAACCATCACAAATATGAACAGCATGTTGTGCATTTGATAATTGCTTAGACACTAACCTCGATAAATTTTTGATAAAACAATAATGTCCTTGGTTATCTTTAGTTATATACAACAAGTTTAAGTGATTAGACTTTTTTAATTTAGTTAAGTGTAGTGGGCCTATAACATCGTGTTTCTTGTTTTGAGAGTTGTACTCGAGACCAAATACATTAATGCTAATATCATTATTTTTTTCAAATTTATGGATATCTCCCAATTTAAATGGAAAAGTTAAATTTTCAAAGTTCAATTTATTCTTATGTAATATGTATGAACTGACCATATTTGAATGACTTTTGGGTTCGTATAAACCAGACAATACAGCCCATCGAAAACACTCATGGTCATTGTTTTTTACATTAATAACCGCTTTTTTATTCTTTATATCACGAGGTAATTCGATAAAAGAAGAGCCGCGTAATGGATTATATTTGTTAATATTGAGATCGATATGATTAAATGTTACTAAACTCCACCCACTATCTTTTCTTTCAAAGTTTGACAACCTTATCACAATTTCATTTACTAGGGACGTAAAAACAGCAGCTTTATCAGTGCTGATATCAACAATATTATTACTTAATTGGAAATCAAATGTATTATTTAATTGTTTGGTATCTTGTGTAAAATTTGCATTAAGAATAAAATTTACTTTTAAAGCGTGATGTTTGTTAAGTGAACGATCTAATAATGTAAAGATCTTATCCTTGTGTTTTTGTAAAATAGTTTCGGGATCAAGAGGTTGGTGATCCATTTCATTAAATAATATTCTGTAAGTAGCGACTCTGTTTTTGAATGCATTTTCAATTAATTGAACATTAACATATTCACTATCGGATCTCAACACATTATTTTTGTGAATATTACTATTTAAATGGTTACCAAAATATCTTTTTGACACGAACTTTTTACACACCGAACATTCAATTTCAGAATTATTTTTTGTACTTACATTGACATCGGATAATGGTTCTTCGCTTGAGGATGTAGACATATCACGACTGTTGGAAGGGTAGTTTCTCTTCACTGGTACTTCTGCACCCGTACTTGTAGCTGCCCTTTTTCTCCCCCGTCCTACTTGGTTAGATCTGTAATAGAAAAAGTAAAACGTTAGTATTTAATACAAGATTTAAAACTTCAATACAATGATCAAATTATTATCATTATACTAACTTAAGTTTTTTCGACATTGCTGGCAATATGCCTGCATTGTTAAAACCCCATCAATGACATCTGATGACAAGTTATGCATCGACTTATTGATATGCCCATCACATGGTGTGTAATAGGGTATAATATCTTCATCTTCCAAAAGCGCCTGAGGTAATTGATTGTCAATATACCACAATCTTATGTTTCTATGAAATACTTTTAAAATGAATCCTTTGCTTAAAACTGCAATTTTGTCATGGGTTAAACTAGTTCCCATATGAAAGTATCCAAGCACCATTTTTAAAACAGTATTTTGTACAATACACAGACACAGTACTAGCACAAACACAGTAACTGGAACAATGAATGATTACTACACCAGAGACGACGCTTATAAAGAACCTTCCAGGATCCCCACCCAACAGAGAACAATGAAACTGAGCCATAAAAAGGCAACAACCCAATGACACTGGTCAATGGTTTTGTACAAGTTTGAACAAGAATAAACTGTTTAAATTGCATGTCTAAATATACAAGTACAATATCAATAAACAATATAACAGGTTGGAACAAGAATACTCACCCTTGACTATGCAGCTGGCTTAGTAATTCCCCGATCTCATACATTTCGTGATCATTTTCAATTTCTTCGCATAGCCTGACGAGCTCAGAATCGTAAACATCACAGCTTAAACAGTCCATCGTGAGATGTGTCTAAGAAAATAGTGATTACATTACAACAAATTTTCTCCTTAAAATAACAAACGTAGCTTAGTGATTTTATATTAAAGGGTATTTATACATTTGCAAAGGGAAATAGATCAATATGATTAGGCTACAAAACAAATTACAACATGTGGTTATGAAACGAGTCTTAACAATTTTGAATAACAAAAAGTTGTTGTTTAAGCAGTAAGAAATATATAACACTAGTAGTACACAAGGGTATGTTATAAAATATTATCTAATGTCTTATATAATAAATAAAGTTTTAACCTAGTATTAAAACTACACAAACACTTAGTTTACTTTTTCGTATTGTTTATAAAATATTTCACGCACGTGTCCTTCGAAGCTATGTCTTTCGTCATGTTGTATATAACATCACGGACAGTCTCAAGCTGTGGATCTTGCTCAGTTGAGATGTAAGATTTTAATCTCACATCGGCGTGCTTCCAGTGCTCTTCTGGTGCGATGTTCCTAACTTTTTCAAGATCGTATATTTCTATTTTAATAAGGTGTGATGCATACGCAGCATCGTCTTTACCCGAAGATAGGTAAGCAACACCGGTATGGGAACTTTGCGACACACTGGAAGATCTCTTCACTGGTTTCACTTTTTTCTGCGGTTTTTCAAAGAAACTCTCGATACTATTTGCAGGACGTTTCTTCGCTATGGCTTGTTTCACTTTAAAACCGAGTGTGCCTTCTTCATCACTCCCTGAATCATCATGTTCAGGTTCAGGGTAATAAAAATTCTTGAAAGTGTTTTCCGTGAACTGTAACAATATTCAACAATAAGTTATACATCCGATTAACACACTTAACAAGTAACACGATGAACACAAGTTACAGAAAAAAACACTGTTAAACAAATAGTACATAAAAATACTACATACATATTTTATAAAAAATAGTACATACTTACATTTGCCATTTTTTATAAGCACTGTAGCACGATTCAACACTATGTCACTGTATACTGAGAGAGCTCTGGTAACAAGCACGACTCGGTTCGGAATACTTATTGATCGTCACTGTCCATCGGCTTTTATAAGGATGCGACAATAGATTACCGTTAAAATCACGTTTCGACTAGTTTGTACCGCGCTCAACAGCCACCAACAAACAGTAATAAAATTTATAATAGACTTTCGAATCTTTTGATGATTCGGGGAAGAAACCTGTCATAAATCTTTACAAACAATATGGACCCAACAAACAAATTAAAAAATCAACGAGTTTAGTTCAGCCTACTACAAATACACGTTAGTACAAGTTAAAAAGTTTATTCAGGTATTTTCTTAAGCATCTATTCAAGAACATAATATTTGGCGAAATAAATAAATATGCAAAAATAGAACTCGTATTTTTAACTTACAGCTAAATTAAGTTAGTATAGTTTTGAAGCAGTTATTACTGTATAAAATACCGCATTACTATTGTAAGATTAGATTCGTATTATCCTTATGCTGCATGCAATATTTTTACATAGAACTTCCTCCTTTTTGAAGTCGGTTATTACAAAAAAGAGATGAAAGTAACATTGAGTACGTAGTCAAATTTATGCAAGGTTAGGTTAGGTTAGAACAGCGTTCTTAAGACCAAAACAACTGTGCTGTGCTCGTAGCTAGTTTTAAGTAGGTAAGTATATAAAGCAGTTCTTCAAAATTAGTTTTCGAAGTTAGGTTAGGTTAGGTTAGAAGTAATGTTAAGTTGAACAAGATAAAATATATGAATAGAACAACGTTCCAAATGCAGCATATGTAGTGAGTAACAAAAGACATACTTTGAAGTAAGGCTACCTGAAGTTAAGTAGTCAAGTAACGTATCCTGCGTTAGCTGGGCGTAGTCCTGTAGCTTAGGTTAGGTTAGGTTAGAATTGTGATCTAGCATAGGTTAGCTTAGATTAGTGATACGTACACCGTAGCACACATCACGTAGTAAGAAACCTTGGAGTAAAGAGACGATGTGAGACAGGCTGGGTTGAAACAGCGATTCCAATAAGAACCAAGGTGGCAGACCTAGTCTGATAGTTTAGGTATGAGATGTTTAGGTATTTGTCCAGCTTTACCTAAAGAATGTTCTTAAAAGATGTATACCGTTTGCCTTAAAAGTTGTAGACAGTTGTAGCCAAACAGAAATATAAAAGAGGGAAACAATAGTAGACCGTAATAAAAGTGAGCTCGGCGTCCGAGAGGGCAATAAAACCCGAGCTCGGGTAGACAATAGAAAAGGGTCGATGGGTCGGGGAAGGTGTTGCATTGTTAGCGTAGGGCGTTCTGTAAGTCCTGACAGAGCTGTCTGAGCGTCCTGGGACCTATTCCAAACGCTCTAAGTAGGGGGCTATTTGTTTTTTTTTTTTTTTTTTTTTTTTTTTTTTTTTTTTTTTTTTTTTTTTTAGGTTTGGTGGTCCGCCAAATCCGCCCTGGATGCCGCCCATCAGGCCCGTCCGCCCAGTGTCTAGAATCGGCGAATCCCTACTACTACAGCTATT